>CAVLGL010000148.1:13125454-13842954 GCA_963668995.1 Parnassius mnemosyne
TAGACCACATACATACCCTTCGGCAAATTGTACAGAAGTCCGAAGAGTACAATTTGCCACTATGTCTGGCGTATGTGGACTATGAGAAAGCCTTTGATTCCGTCGAAATTTGGGCGGTGCTGCAGTCCCTTCAGCGGTGCCAAGTTGACTGTAGGTATATCGAAGTGTTGAAGTGTACAGTAGGGCTACGATGACTATCCGAGTACAGAACCAGAGTACGAAACCTATCCAATTGCAGAGAGGTGTAAGACAGGGTGACGTCATATCCCCGAAACTCTTCACCGCTGCATTGGAAGACGTTTTCAAGTTTCTGGACTGGAAAGGATACGGTATCAACATCAATGGCGAGTACATCACTCACCTTCGATTTGCCGACGATATAGTCCTTATGGCAGAATCGCTGGAGGACCTAAGCACTATGCTCAATGACCTCAATAGTGTTTCCCAACGGATAGGTCTTAAGATGAACATGGACAAAACTAAGATCATGTTTAATGTCCATGTCACACCTATGCCGGTAGTTGTTGGGAACACTAAGCTCGAAGTTGTTGACGAGTATGTTTACCTGGAACAAATAGTCCGACTAGGTAAGTCCAACTTCGACCGAGAGGTCAATCGACGGATTCAACTCGGTTGGGCAGCGTTCGGGAAATTACGGCACATCATCTCGTCAGGTATACCTCAAACATTGAAAACGAGACTGTACACCCAGTGCGTGTTGCCAGTGATGACATACGGAACTGAGACGTGGTCCTTCACTGCTGGCCGGATGAGGAAGCTCAAGGTCGCTCAGCGAGCTATGGAGAGGGCTATGCTCGGAGTTTCTCTGCGTGATAAACTTAGGAATGAGGATATCCGCAGTAGAACCAGAGTAACCGACATAGCCCAACGGATTAGTAAGCTGAAGTGGCAATGGGCCGGCCATATAGCTCGAAGAACCGACAACCGATGGGGAAGAAAGGTTCTCGAGTGGCAGCCTCGTACCGGTAGGCGAAGTGTAGGGCGTCCCCCCACGAGATGGAGTGACGACCTGGTAAGACATGCAGGAAGTCGATGGATGCAGGTGGCTCAGGACCGTGCTTTGTGGCATTCTTTGGGGGAGGTCTATGTTCAGCAGTGGACTTGTGAAGGGCTGTAATGATGATGATGATGATGATGGTAAACGAAAGAGTGACTTTCAATAAGTATTATTTATAATCTATATTGAATAAAAAAAAGTTTTTGTTTCTGTATAATTATGAATAATACACGAGTCACGAACTCATCCGAACGACGCACGATTATCCACGAACATTGAGTTTCGGCGCCGCCGAAGGTTCGGCAGATTTTTTGCCGCAACCGTAACTATTACCGAAACTAGATTTTTTTGCCGAAACTTGCCGAAACTTTTGATAAAGTGAAACTTACTGTCGGCGTAGTTCAAATTTACGCAAAGGTTAAAACTAATTTTAGGCTTTATTTATAAATATATCAATTACTTAAAAAAACACATCAATAATAAGTAATATAAAATAGAAATTAACATCATGCGGAAGGAAAATACTTAACCCTCCTTTTTTGAAGTTCCGCCATGAGATAAAAAGTAGCCTATAAGTTGCTCCGGGTCCCTAACTACATACACATAAAATTTTATGGAAATTTGTCCAGTCGTTTTTGCGTGAATAGGGAATACACAGACAGACAGAAATTCTTAAAACCACTAATTTGGCTTCAGTGCCCTTTATTTAGTCCCCTGGATTTGTTTTTTCCAGATAATGTTAGAATTACAGACACGACTTTTCTACAGATTTATTATATGTATAGATTACAATACACGTAGAACAACAGGTGCCCGCAGATTGTTCGGTTTTAGCAATCGATTTGTTAAAATGTAAATCTCAAGGACCAATCATCATCATGAAAGACGTACGTACCCAGACCCAAAAGTTGTATTTATTTATGATCGTTGTGCATTGTAACGATTCTAAATCGACTCGACTAAAAATAAGATATCTACACATGATCTGTCTTCAAGATTACGAGACGAAACACTCTTAAAACTCATTTTTATGTTGCTCATAGTACAATGTGGGACGGACCTAATAAATTAAACGTTCTTTTGTTCTTTTTATAGTAACTGTCGGATTCTTCTATTATAGGGAAGTTTAGACCTAACCGCAAAGCTTGGCAGGCAGATTCAAGGTCGCAGTACCTGCCGGACGTTTAGCACCTTACCCCTGCATTTCATCCCCGGGATAGATCAGTATTTAGATAAGATTTGTTAAAAATCAAACTTTAATCATAAAAATAACGTTTTTAAACATACGTGAAGATCTTGTATTAATCACTTGTTTATCATTCACATAATATTAAAGAGCAATAAAAATAACAAAAAAAGATCCCATAAATTAATTAGATAGGTAGATAGATAGTAGTTAGATTCCGTTTTCCCGTCAGTCGCTTTTACAATTCAGTACTGTGCTCTTTGAAAAGAAAATGAAGAGTCAAAATAGGCACTCCGGTCCCCATTAATTACACCTAAAAAGTGTAGAGGGCTGGAGGGTTCGTCCCCACACGTTGAGCACACAGCATACAAATTAATACAATGTTGTGAAGTATTATATGGTTGTATTCATACGTTGATTTTCTCAAGTTTCCTTATAGGATTACGATTTCGAGATCAGGATCTGTTCTAAATTAACTCTGTCATTATATTCAAGGATAACGAGTTTATACATCTTTTTTTTAGCTAAATTTTATAGACGAGATTACAGACCTCACATTAATTGTGCGAAATTATGCTGCGTTTATTTACCAATACCAACTCGCAATTCCAGTGTGGTGACAAAATCAAATTATCTGACGTTGATGCAGTTTTGGAAAGACGCTATGGATTTGTTCTCAATTTAATAACTAATACACTTAACAAAACTGCTGCATCAACCCTAAGGTATATAATATCTATAATAAAATGTCAATGTTTTTTACGTGGTAGAGTCATGTTGCACCTATATTACTGATATAGTTGTAGCACGAATGGGTCGGCTCGACCGGGGAAGGACCACGCTCTCACAGAATACCAGCGTAAAATAGCAGCTTAATACTGCTGTGTTTCGTAGTGCGAGTGTAGAGAACCGGAGACCCTTTTACTGGAAATGAGGCATTCCATCTTAGTCCTCACGGGTGACAACGCATCTGCAGTCGATGTCTATGGGCCACGGCACTTACCATCAGGTGGACTGTGTGTTCGTTTGTCACCCTTATCCTATAAAAAAATGTCATTAAATGTTTTCTCTTTATAAATGGAATTAAGAATTACAAATGGTTTAAATTCTTTCGTAATTTAAATAATATTATTCAATATATGAAATAGATAGAATTTTGGTTAAGTTGTGGCCACAGAAATCGTAATAATAAGACACTGTGTGTGTGTGTGTCTTATTATTACGATTTCTGTGGTTGTGGCTAATTTTCCAAATACATGTTGCCCAAGTTTTTGGCGGGAAATTTAAAGATTTTTATGTAATGAATTGTGGTAAGAGCTCATGATGTATTTGTGATAGCTCGTAGGTACGCACTTTTTTAGCCTTAAAATATATTTCTCCTAATAGAAAAGGTGAAGTTGCATAACGTGTCACAGCGAGAATTCATCAAAACTAAGTTATTTTCTGTTTACTCCTCCAACTGACGCTCATTTATTTTTGTGGTCTGTGAAGCATCAATTATGGACGCCTTGGTTGGCAGGCGCACTGAGGTGCTTTGGCGGAGCGAGAGGTGGTCATCCCACCCCGCTTCCACCCCGCGCCAGGAGGTGAGCAACGTTCCAGGGACTTTTGTCCCCTTATGCCCCTTTTTGCGAGCGACATCTTCAAGGATATTGTGTTAATCGGAGCCTGTGATACTTTTTAAGAATTTCGCCAGCCGAAAATATTTGGAAAAAATGATTTAATCTCTTCGTTTTGCTTTTATTGTCCCTCATTTAGAATGTTCTGTTGTTGGAGATTGTTCTTTTTGTTCTGTATAATTTTTAAGGCAGATTTTTGTCTACCATGTAAGTATTCATATTATTATCTTAAATTATTTTTTTAATGTTTTATTTATTTTTACTTACAAATAAAAAACAAAAACAATGGAGTTGTTGCTGAATATAATGAATCGTTTTCGTGAGTAAAAATATGCGCAACTGGTAACAATTCACAGGGGGAGGTTTGTGTGGAATGGGGTTCGTAGTACGTGTCTCGCCCGAACAACCCTTTACGACCCCATGCTCCCTTTAGTCAAAAATCGCTTCGAGAGTTATGTTTTATATGTGGTGTAACTGTTGCTCTAATTTTTGGCAAATTATGTTTAGGGTTTTAGGTAATTAGATTCTTTATTTTCTTTACAATTTCTTTGTGTTGTGGGGAGAAAAATAAAGATGGTTATGCTTAAAATTAATATGAATAACTAAGCTAAAGAGTGTGAGGTTTTAGGTATTTGGTTATATTTAATAACGAAATTTACCTATAATAATTAAAATATTTTTTAAATTAAATTCTATATATTTAATTTTTTGAATTGGTAATAATAAGTTCGGTGCGGCAGTATTCTAAGCGTTTGGTAGTTTGGCGCTGCGAGCTCCACATTTGAATCCCGCACGTGTGTAAAAACGTGCCCAAATAATCGTTTCGGGTTATAATAAACAAAGATCCAGTAAGAAATTTATGTACCTATATAAAATGCCCCCAAGATACAGGACAGGAGAAGCCTAATGTGCATGTAACTTAAAAAAAGTTTATTTTATTTATAAAAGATGGTAATATTTATCATTAGGCTTAGATTTTTAATATACCACATTACCTTCCAGGTTCGTTTTGCTATTTGCAAAAAACTCAGGTACATGGATTAAATTCCTATCAAATTAATCTCATTATTTCTAACAAATAACTTTGTTGTTATATTATTTACAAGCGACCCGCCCCGGCTTTGTCTAGTTAAGATTTAAGATAATCAAAGACCATTTATTTTATCAATTTTTCGTTTTTTCAAAAATAGTTTTTAAGATAGTCTAATTCCTGGCATTGCTTCCTATCTATTCGTAAAGTTTTATTTCAGACATTCTGTAGATTAACGCGCCAGACAGACAAACAAAAATTAAAAAAAAATGGTTATTTATGTTTTAATTCCATGCAAATATCCCCTGGAGCTTAATAGAAACCAATTATTTTAATAATACAGATCGACACTTCTATTGTATTTATATGAATAGATGTGTAGATATTACTACATATACTTTGTTTTGTGGCAGTCCTTGAATAAGACTTACGTTCAGCAGTGGACTTACGAAGGGTTGTGACGATGATGATGGTGATAATTTTATTATTCAATACGTCACACTAATTGTGAAATTGCTCCGTGCCCATTTTGCTTATATAGAATGTAACGTTAAAAAGTTATTTACGAAAACTTATGGAATACACCACGAATTCCAAGATTTTTTTATTAAATTAGATTTGAACGAATCGTATTAACTGTTCAAAATTTTACTTACTTAATCAATAAATTTTTATGAAATTTATATAAGTCAAGTAGATATTTAGTAAGCGGAGCTAGCAAATAGGTTTTAAGAAGCGTCCTACGTGTTGCCGAATGTCAAAGTCCTCCTAAACCGCTGAGATCTGCAAACACGGGCGTTGAATCGTGTTAGTGTAGGCAAAAGCTCGCCGGGCTGCTGTATGTATCCGAATCGATAAAATTCGGGTGCGCACCCCCGTGCGTTGCCATAACAACGCTCTCGGAGCAGAGCACCTTCCCCCACCCTACCCCGCTTCTCTCCGTTCACCGATGTTGACTTAGACGAATAGAGTAAGAGGCTTATTAATGGTTTTATGTTACTCTAGTGTTCTCAATAAGAAGATTTCGCTTTTAAAAAGTTGTTGAATATTCTTGAGCACATTTAACAAAAAATCTGTAAGAAAAAAGTTGCATTTACCTTAAGGTAATGATTTTAAAATCATTATAAAAATAAAGTATTTATATCGTAATATTACGTATAATTACGTATAATTCTCATCGGTACCAGATTTCAAAATTTGACATACAAATCGTCATAAATTGGTTCACCTGCAAACAATGGCGGTGCGTTTTCCTGCTTTGTACGACGCCATTTTCCAGACTGCGTGACGCCATTTCAAATTGGGTGAGATCGCAACGAGCCACCCCCAACAACATTTACATCGCGCAAACACAAATTTCTGTTTTTTTTTGACGATGGAAACATTGTTTTAAAATATTGTTACTATGCAAGTTTGTGTAGTTCTGGTTTTGGGAATGCGTATGGCTAATTTCTCTCGCGAGCTTATTAAACGACATTCCATGCCATAGAGCAAGAAAAAACTATTAATATCATTAATTTGTGTGTATTTTTGTGTATGTCTCCTTCCGTCCTTTAAATCAATGTTAGGCATTATTCCGTCACTTTTAAATTTATATTTTACTATTTAGATCTACGTTACACTAATGCCTATGATGGCTACAGCTTTAACCGAATGAATAAAATTAAACAATGCTGACATTTTTGCTGGATTAGGCAGGCGTGCAAGATTTTGTCGAGGGGAAGTTTCTAGTTTCTATACATCCCTTAATCATTTATTTAGTAATACTTGCAGGTTGAAATGGGCTACTAGAAAATTTTACGTGGATCCCATAAGAAAAATTAAATCGGAAGTGTTTTATTTATATTTTTAAGTTATCATATATGTAGAGCTCTTCATAAGTTTTCTTTCTAATAATTAAATTTTTAGTACTCTTTGTGTATTTAAACAAAGGTGCACTACTTTTGTTTAAATTCACGTGGAATAATCCGAACATACATACGTAGATGTAGAAGAGAAGAGGGGCACCACCCTGGGCGGTGGCCGAGCACCGGGCGGTTTCTGCTGCTAGTAGTAATAACTTGGAGTGAGGGTGTGCAAACTATCTCCTCGTAAAATTCTGTTTACCCAGTGCGAGCTCGAAAGTTTCTTTGCGGGTCGAGATTATTTTAACGATGAATAAGTAATATTACATTTAAGAGAGATCGTTTTCCGGGACTAATTAGCAATTTATGCAATTTTTTAAATAGTTAACGCAAGCACAAAACGTCGGTGCTCTTTATAAATTCTTATTAATTTCTAGAGACGCTGTTTAGGTTCTTTTGTCTTTTGCGAGCGGGCAATAAAGAGAGCCTGAAAATGTGCTGCATTTATAACGTCTAACATGGCTGTAGTGTTTTATTTTCTGTGCTCGCTCCTTTGCCGAGCTCTTTTGCACTCGCTAACAAGGTTTTTAATTATTTCCTTTAATGCCACTTTCAGTGCAACAGAGGCTATTGTTATGAGATTTTTAGATACGAAGTAAATTAGAAAATTGAAGCGATCAGAAAATTTAACTGAACTCTGGTATTTGGTAGACATGTAGAATCAATAGCAAAAAATAATTGGTATTTTTAAATGATAAATAAGTATGGTAAAGTGAAATGGTGTGGAATACAGGTGGTAGAGCCACGCTGCAGCTAAATTATTGTAGCACGAATGGGTCGGCTCGACCGGGATAGGACCACGCTCCCACAGAATATCAGTTCGTATGGTGAGTGTAGACAACCGGAGACCCTGTTTACGAGGTATTCCATTTTAGTCCTCAAGGGTGACAACGCATCTGCATTTTGATTCTTTATTGAGGATAAATGTAGATGTCTATGGGGCACAGCATCTACTTACCATCAGGTGGACTGTCATCCATAAAAAATACACGCTTTACTCAATTCTATTATTAATTACTACGGTTTAAATAAACGGCCTCCTTATTTCGATTGTCTTAGGATTTTTGGACAATTTCTTTCATGGAATGAGATTATATATATATATATATATATATTCTAATAAACACAGACGTTTAAGATCTATATAAACGGATCCTTAGGAAGCAAAAAGATGCGCGGTGCCGTTACATAGCAATGGAAAAATACTTAGGGTTGGATATAACATTAACAGTTCGTCAATCATACCCTCTCCAAACGCAGCATTGATATTGCAAGTTGTATCCGCTGCGATTTCTGCGGGATCTCTTTGTTTCACTTAAATACTGAATGATACAATTGATCGTCAAAAAGTAGAATTTCGTAAAATATTTTTATGTAGAATATTATAATTCGTGTAAAAACCTTGGACCAAACAAAATCAAACCAGTCAAACAAATAATTTTAAAAGCTGACTTCAACTTGAACTATTAAGAATAACTCAAAAACTATTGATCTGACCTTGATCAAATTCTTATGGAACCACATGTGAAGTACCAGCTTTCAAATAAAAAAGAGAATCATCGAAATCGGTTCACCCAGTAAAAAGTTATGAGGTAACACACATAAAAAAAACACAGTCGAATTGAGTACCGTCTCCTTTTTAAAGTCGGCGGACAAAAAGTGAATTAATAAAAACGTGGTAAAATGTAAGGATTAATTTAAAGAAAGGGTTCATTTATTCGTGTCCTAAAAATGCTAAAAAGTGTGGCTTACTTGCATCCATCGACTTTCTGCATGTCTTACAGGGTAGTCACATCACCTATTATAAATTATAATATATTACAGAGGTCGCCTTAGATTTTGTTTATATGGCTGCCACTCGAGAACCTTTCTACCTCATTGGTTGTAGCACTTTAACTTAAATACTGATCTATATATACCCAATATTTAAGTATATTATATATAATTGATAATTTTTGTTCTGTATTTGAGGAAAAAATATTAGTGAAAACGTAGTTGAATTGTACAATAAGATCTCACAGTGCGATTTCCGTTCGTTCTGCTACAATAACGGGCTATAAATCTTATAGGTGATTTATCGAGTCCTCCCATCTCCCCTCCGTTCCGGGACCTTGGAGCTACTCTGACTCTGAGGTAGGGCTATCAAAAGAAAACCTAAACATCGCTACGAAAAGCGGTAATAATTTAAGAAATGTTTTTGTAGAAGTATAGAAAAAAATTAACAGTCCATCATTAAATTTTTTCGAGCCTTTTATAATTTTTATAGGAATATTCTAGGACTACTTTCAGCCGTTTGCATGTTGCGCCTATCGTCCATATTATTAGGTTCACGTAACGTTAAAATAATGCACATCTTTTATTAGCAATACAGGGATATTTCTTATATCTGTAACACTTAATATGTACATGTTTGTGTAATCTTGGTAATCTTTAAAGAGATGTCTGTTTGCTTGATTGTGTGCATGCGCTCGCAAACGCATTTGTATGCGAGTGTGCGTAGGTGTGTACTCACGTGTACATGTGTACGTGCATGCGCGGGTAGGTTGGGTAAAACATATCGGTATATGGAAATATCGATATTTTCTCATAAAAGTATCGATGTTTTTAATCGCGATATATCGATAATCGATATTTATTTTAGAGTATCGAATTCGTATCAATTTCGATATATTTTTAAGGCCGGCCACATACATACGGAATTCCGTTTCGTGATTCCGTTTCGGAATCCCGAAACCGGGATTCCGTGAATACATCACACACACGCGTCTTTTTTCCGTTCGGAATAACAAGGGTGAGTCGAGAGACGTTAGCCATTGAGTCTAGACATTCTGCCAGCGAATAATGACGACGATTTTCTAATTGCGATTCCATTGTTGCTGTATCATTCTTACTAGGTGCATCCCCTTATCACCCTAAGCTTGCAATAATATAGTCAATACTATATAAAAAGATCTATCTATCCAGAGATATTTTTTAAATATTTATGTATGTAAATTCTTTCGACGAATTATTAAATGAAATAAGATGATAGGTTACGAAAAGCTATACAACTACAAGATTACGAGTAAATGTAAAAACATACATAAATACATCTACTCGCTTCGGTCGTGCGACGAACACTGAGCGCATTCCGTACGGAATTTACATATGTGTGTTGCGACTCGTACAAAATCTATGGAACACGTGCGTTCGGAGCGGCTTTTTCCGTTCGGGATCTCGAACGCACAGGCGGTCGTACGGAATCTCGAATCGGAGAAATTCCGTACGGAAAAATAACGTACGTGTGTGGCGGGTCATAGATTTTATATGGACTTGCTGCTTTCGGAATCCCGAATCGGAATATCGAAACGGAATCCCGAAACGGTATTCCGTATGTATGTGGCCGGCCTAATAGACAAAACATTAAGCAACAAAAGCAGCTACAAAAGCATTAATGTGGTGTTGTAATTTTTTTTGTCATCAAAACGACCAGTATTAACATTTAGTCTCTTTATACGTGGTAGAGCCATGCTGCAGCTATATTGGTAGTATAGTTGTAGCACGAATGGGTCGGCTCGACCGGGGAAGGACCACACTATCACAGAATACCAGCGTAAAATAGCAGCTTAACACTGCTGTGTTTCATATCGTGAGTGTAGAGAACCGGAGACCATTTTTACTGGAAAAGAGGCATTCCATCTTAGTCCTCACGAGTGACAACGCATATGCATTTTGATTCGCAAACGAGGATAGATGTAGATGTCTATGGGCTACAGCAACCATTTACCATCAGGTGGACTGTGTGCTCGTTTGTCACTCGATCCTATAAAAAATAGTACATAATATAAAACATGACGACATATCGATATTTATCACGCGATAATTATCGATACGATAAATATCAATATATTTTTTTCCCCTTGCCCGTCCCTAGACACGGGTGTTGGAGTGTATGTGCATGTCTATTTTGGTATAATGTTTACGTAAGTAATATATATAATAATAATAATAATAAATATTATTTAACAGTGCTAGAGCCAAGCGGTAGCTTTTGCTGTCGCACGGATGGGCCAGCTCGAACCAGGGTGGTACCACGACCTCACAGAATACCAGCGTGAAGTAGAGGTTTACCTCTGCGTTGCTCTTGGTGAGTGCAGGTGGCCGGAGGCCCAATCCCCCCCCCCCTCATCAACATGGTAGTGGAATTAAATAAAAGACTACCCCAGGAGGGTACCATCACCCTTGGAGAATCCCTCACTGAACATCCAAGACCAAACTACTTCACTCCTGCGCGTGGGTGCTCAGGTTGCCCGTATTGGGGGGGGGGGGGGGCAAAATTCCGCTCGCGACTAATGCTGCTCGGGGCAAGCGGAGCAATACAACCAAGGCGACCCCTGTCACGCTATCCGTGAATTTTTGCAACATCAGGGGACTTCATTCCAACCTTAACGCTGTCCATTACCATCTAGAGACGGCGAAGCCGGCCTTGCTCTTTTTAACCGAACTCAGGTGTCCTCTCCGGCTGATACTTCATATCTCTCCTACCCGGGGTACAAATTGGGACACTCCTTTGTGCCCCGGGCTGGAGTTTGCGTATACGTCAGAGAGGACATCTGTTTTCGACGCCTCGGCAGTCTTGAAGGTACGGATCTGTCCATCCTATGGCTGCGCGTAGACAGCGACGACCATCCCCGCGTCTACGGGTGCCTCTATAGGTCCCATAGCGGTAATGCCGACACAGACCAACAACAGGTCCCATCCGCAGAGATCGTGATACTCGGTGATTTCAACGTCCACCACGCTGAATGGCTTGACAATGGTCTAACACAACTGGTTACTTCGCCTGCGCGGATCCCAGATATGGAAGACCATGTACTTTCCCTGTTGGACCTTCTGCTGACCTCTCATCCGGACGGATATCAGGTCTCCGTCGATGTTCCTCTGGGCTCTTCGGACCATTGTCTGATCCAGAGTACGGTGCCACTCACGCTCCAATCGCAGTTGCGATCTGCAGCTTGCCGCCGTGATTGGCACTATAGGTCAGCTGATTGGGACGGGATGCGGTCTTTTTTTGCATCCTACCTTTGGGGGCGTGTTTGCTTCTCGCCGGAAGATCCCAGCGTTGATGCCGATTCTGTTGCTGATGTGGTACTTCAGGGTATGGAACTTTTTATTCCGTCCTCTGTGGTGCCCATCGGAGGCAGATCCCAGCCATGGTTTGGCCGCTCCTGTAAAATAGCATCACGCTATAAACAGGAGTGCTACCGGGCCTGGGCTGACGCATCAACGTCTCGGGATGATAACACCTGCGCACTTAAAAAGAAGTATAATTCCGCCTCCAGGTCCTTCAAAAGCGTCATTGCCAAGGCAAGGTCTGAGCACATCGGCAGAATTGGCGAGAAGCTAGTTCGCCTTCCTTCGGGAACCCGTGCATTCTGGTCTCTCGCCAAGGCTGTCCAAAGGAACTTCTGTCAGCCATCTCTTCCATCTCTGCACAGAGCGGATGCCCATGCCGCAAAGGAGAAAGCCGATCTGTTGAGCTCTCTTTTTGCGTCCAACTCGACTCTAGGTGACGGGGGGAACACACCACCGACCATCCCGCGATGTGAGTGCTCCATGCCGGATGTGCGATTTACACAGCGCTCGGTTCTTAAAGCACTCTTCTCCCTGGACGTCAGCAAGTCGAGTGGGCCCGATGGAGTCCCTCCCATTGTGCTGAAGACGTGTGCTCCGGAGTTCGCACCGGTTTTAACGCGTCTTTTCCGGTACTCCTACTCCCAAGGCGTAGTCCCAAATTCATGGAAGACAGCTTTGGTCCACCCGATCCCTAAAAAAGGCGACCGCTCAGACCCGTCCAACTACAGGCCTATCGCCATCACCTCCTTGTTCTCCAAAATAATGGAATCCATTATGAACTGCTAGCTCATGAGGTACCTTGAGGATCACCAGCTGATTAGTGACCGCCTGTACGGTTTTCGTCGGGGTCGATCAGCTGGTGATCTTCTAATCTACTTAACTCATAGATGGGAGAAGGCAGTAGAGTCCAAGGGGGAGGCATTGGCCGTTAGTTTGGACATAGCGAAGGCCTTCGATCGGGTCTGGCACAAAGCACTTCTTTCGAAGCTTCCTTCCTATGCGCTTCCCGAGAAATTGTGCAAATGGATCACCAGTTTCCTTGCTGATCGGAGCATCAAGGTCGTAGTAGACGGTGCATGCTCTGATTTCAAGCCTATTAATGCTGGTGTTCCACAAGGCTACGTGCTATCATCAACGCTGTTTCTCCTGCATATCAATGATATGATGCTAACTGGTAGCATTCATTGCTATGCAGACGACAGCACTGGTGATGCCTTATATACCGGCCGTTCCAATATTTCTCGGGAAAACGTCTCCGAGTACCGGGACAAACTTGTGTCTGAAGTCGAGTCTTTGCTTAACAAAATCTCGGATTGGGGCCGACTAAATCTAGTCCAGTTCAATCCCCAGAAGACACAAGTTTGCGCGTTTACCGCTAAAAAGAACCCCTTTGTCGTATCTCCTCAGTTTCAAGGCACTCCCCTTGCTGCCTCAGCCAGTATCGGAATCCTTGGCGTCGACATATCGAATAGTGTGCAGTTTCGTGGTCACTTGGAAGGGAAGGCCGAATTGGCCTCTAAAAAGCTTGGCGTGCTCAGCAGAGCGAGACGGTATTTCACGCCGGCACATCGCTTGCAACTTTACAAAGCGCAAGTTCGGCCCCACATGGAATACTGTTCTCATCTTTGGGCCGGGGCACCCCAGTGCCAGCTCCTTCCACTTGCCCGCATCCAGCGCAGAGCGGTTCGAATCGTCGACGACCGAGTTCTTTCTGATCGGCTCGATACACTGGCACTGCGTAGAGATGTTGCATCTCTTTGCGTATTTTATCGCATTTATCACGCGGAGTGCTCTGAGGAATTGTTCGGACTAATTCTAGCCGCCTAATTTCACCATCGCACATCGCGACAAAACTCGCGATACCATCCATACCATCTGGATGATTGGCGGTCCACCACTGTGCGATTTAGAAGAAGTTTTCTCCCTCGCACAACTTCCTTGTGGAATCAATTACCACCAGCGAATTTTCCGGGCCGATACGACTTAGGAACCTTCAAGAAAAGAGCTTGCACCTTTCTAAAAGGCCGGCAACGCATCTGCAATTCCTCTGGTGTTGCGGTTGTTCATGGGCGGCAGTAGTCACTTTCCATGAGATGAGCCGCATGCTCGTTTGCCCCCTATTCTATAAAAAAAAAAGAAATATTATTAAATTATTATAATGAAAGGTAAAATATCTTTTATTATTTATTATTCTGAATAATATGCCATTATATCATTGAGGCATTGTTGTAATTTTTACTTTAAATTTCCAATTAGGAGACAAAGGCGTTTCAGTCTGCATTCATTTGCGTCATATTGTTACCCTACTAATAGGATTCGACGTGCATGGAGTGACTCTCCGTGCCAGATTATCGTAGGAGGATGGGCTTCAATAATTTATGTGCACGTTTTATGTTGGCAGCAGCTCTAGGGAACAACATGATATATATTACTGTCCACATCCACATGTATTTTTGTAATCACGCAAAATGTAGATCTGAAGTTTTTCTCGTCAGTTTCGTTTGAGGACTCTTTGCTCATATTATAATTATAAATAGATATTATTTAATATTCCTATACTTTATGTGAGCAATTCTTGTAAATCTATATACCTATAATATGTATAAATATTCTCAGAAAAGCCAGCAAAGCTTTGTAGCCAAGGTAATATAACACAAACAAAATTACATTCTATAGAATATAACCTTATCATTTGACTGATAAAATAATATGAAATATTATAATGTACATAAAATTCGTATTCATCTTACATTTTAAGCAAAAAATGTAGTTTTCTTAATTCAAAATGTAATAATTGTTTTATGTAATAATAATTTAAAATGTATACCAATTAAAACGAATATTAATTACAGCTGCAAATTCGCGTATTGAGAGCTGCTGATATCGGCGTTTTCTAAACAAAGGCTTGGGTCTTAGGGATGATTTATTGTCCCTTCGGGGACACCCGCTGTGCCTTTCTACATAAAACTCCCACAAACCAACCAAGGAATTAGTAGATAAGACTGGAATTAAGTATTGAAATAAAATTTTATGAAATTTGAATGGTTTTAGGTGTGTTATGTTTCGGTAACGTCTCTTTATTGATTTTACCAGGAGTATACAAAGTAGATGTTGGTTATCAATGTTTAAGTATTAAACTATACATAGTATAAAACATTTGACTTGAAAATCTTTGGTTTTCTTAAAGTTTATGGTTGTAGCGCAAGCTCATCATGTTATAAATGAATTTCAGTCAACCACCTAATATATTTAAATCATCTGGTACTGTGTTCTATTATAAAATAGATAATTAATTCATTAAAACGGGCAAGATTTCCTTCCTTAATTGCTGTTGCGTTAGTTCTACTATGCGGGAGAAGTAATCTTATTTCAATATTACATCGTATTCACAGAAAATAGTGGAAATATGTTGGATTTGACCGTGGTTTGGCCGTGGTTTTGTACAGCAGACTTAAATATAAATAAAATGAGTAAATGAGAACATCATTAATGTAGACGAAGTCAAATAAATACGCATTATTAAGGGTAACTCAAAAACTACCATTCACATCTTGATCAAATTTTTATATGGGACCAGATGAGAAGCACCTGTTTACAAATAAAAGAGAATCATCAAAATCAGTTCACTTAGAAATAAGTTCTGAGGTAACACACATAAAAAATGTACAACTTTGTGCATGAAAGATTAAATAAATCTATACAAATAAATAAAATTGAAGTGTCTGTTTATAATGTCAAAATTACAGCTTTTTACTAAATGCAGATGAAAGTATATACGGTACTAATAACAAAAATACAATATTTAAAGTTTTTGTCTGTCTGTATGTCTGTCTGTTCGTCTGTCTGTCTGTCTGTCTCTTTGTTCCGGCTAATCTCGGAAACGGCAGGACCGATTTTGACGGGATTTTCACTGGCAGATAGCAGATTTCAGAAGGAGTAACTTACTTAGGCTACTTTTATTTTAGAAAAAGAATTAGGGTTCCGTGCAAAAAAATTAAATTTTTCTCTTTTTATTGAAGTCGGTTGAAAAAAGCAATAGATGCCCATAGATCTCTGAAGACTAAGATGAAATGTTTCACAGTTCAACTATCCCGGCTCTTTTCCTCTTCAAATCGAAACACAGCAATGATTGCACTGGCGTACATAGTAGGAGGGGCAGGTGGGCCAAAATTGTATTGATCCCAGGGTATTATATATCAATCCCAAATTTTAAGTTAATACTTTCATGTTCGATTTGCAGACACAATAGTAAGACAATGGCAGTGACCCATATGTGGGTCATCGGACAGGGAAAGGGTTAAGCTTCGGCTTCTTCGGACATCGCTTTTCTGGAGTCAGGCCATGCCTGGAAAATAACCATAGAATATGCCAATTAATTGTTGCTGGACGACAAGACAAGTTTAGAGTTTGGTAACAAGCCAGCCGGACTCTTTGACCGGAAATACGCCATCCCATCTTGTCAAATCCGTAAATTACGGTTTATGGCCAGCGCTGATGATGACGGCAAAGTCGTAAATTTTTACTCGGTTGATTGATAATTTTTTGGTTTGGTGACTGAATCGGTGATCTAGTGGTGATAAGGGCCACTATTATGTGGTCCCAGGTTGGACCAAAATCAGTTATGTGGTTTTTCTATTAAGAAACTCTAAGTAGCTGCCCGAAGTAAGGTATTGCTGGTGTTTTACTCCTCTGAATCGTAAAGCCCGTAAAGCCGTTAGTCCTGCACCTGATCTAACTTCAGTCATGTTAAATCGGATCAAGGAAGCTAGGTAATAGAGAGTGCACCCGTGTTTGCCCACGCACTCCTGCACTATAATTCTGCCCCGCCCAGATGGCTAGTCTACGTTGAGATTGGCCACCGTGACCGACATTTAGTCAAGGGGACATTATTATTTTTCAGTTGATTATTCGATCTTTAAGTTATAAAGTTGAAACATCGGTACCAGATACTTGCGATAGTTTATAACTTGCATTGAAATTAGGTAAAGTGTCATGTGATATAGCGGCGTAGATGTCAATGAGCCACAGCATCTACTTATTATAAGGTGTACTGACATCTTTGGTCACCTTTAATCCATAAATTAAAATAATTTAAAATTAATAATTTTGTTCAACCGATTTCAATATAAATTATTAAGAATAACTCAAAAACTATTGGTCAGACCTTGATTAAATTTATATGGGTCTACATGTGAAGCACCAGCTTTCAAATAAAAAAAGAATCATCGAAATCGGTTCACCCAGAAAGAAGTTATGAGGTAACACATAAAAAAAATAAACATACAGTCGAATTGAGTACCTCCTCCTGTTTGAAGTCGGTAGAGAATACTCTCCGACAGATGGCGCGATGTATCTTGTGTACACTTCACTGAAAATCATGAAGAGGTTGAAGGAGGACGGATTAGATTTTCTTCAAATGCCAAACTTATCTAGATAGACAGACTAGCATGCAAAAATTTTAGTAATGGGCGCAACGAGCGAAACATCAAGAAATGCGATCGCTGTCCTGCTTGCTACCATTACCATTACCTTTACAGCCTATCCAAAGTCCACTGCTGCACATAGGCCTCCCCCATAGATTTTACCATTGTGGGATATTTGCCATAGTTGCACCCTTGGCGAGCGGGATGACAACCGCAGTTTTTTTCCTACCATTATCATTACAGCCTATCAAAAGTTCACTGCTGTACATAGGCCTCCCCTATAGATTGTATCATTGGGGTATGTTTGCCATAGTTGCCACGCTGGGCAAGCGGGTTGGTTATTTTTATCCAGTTGTTATCAAAAAGATGCTGCTGCCCCTCTCCTGGTTCAGTTTCTCTCCGTCGCCTCTTATGACACCCACGGGATAACATGAGGTAGTGGATATTCTTACACCGCCACTACACAGTGCTTGCTAACCGCGGCGTAATACCCGTAATCTGTATAATTAAGAAGTTGATACGCCTATGAAAAAATATTCAACAAAATTCATACATAGGAATGAGTGTGTCCTGTAAAGTTTTGGCTATGGGCGGTGTTTCATCTCGTACAACGCCTTCGAGGCCTATTTGCCGGCCGTAATGGCGTACTTTCTAACCCCGCGCCGCCTACACTACGGTCCCAAAGGCCTTTTTATTGCAGCGGACGTAAACTTTAAGCAACGCTTTATGAATACGAACAACAAAGTTATTTTTATTAAATCGAAAAAATTGGTATGAAATTTCATTAGGTCATGTTACTTAGCATTAAGTAACATAAGGAGCTAAAATCAGTAGGTATTATATGTTAGTAACCATGTAGTGGCGATGTTGGAATATCCACTATCCCATATCGATCCAAGGGACACCCTTGGGTCTATATGGGGTAAGAGACAACACAGATAAAATAAAACAGGAGATTGCTGATTACAACTCAAAATAATATAATTTACAATTAAAAATTTTGTACAACCGACTTCAATATAAATTATTAAGAATAACTCAAAACTATTGGTCCTTGATCAACCACATGGGAATCACCAGCTTTCAAATAAAAAAGAATCACTGAAATCGGTTCACCCAGTAAGAAGTTATGAGGTAACACACATAAAAAAACATATCGTCGAATTGAGTACCGGCTCCTTTTTGAAGTCGGTAGAAAAAACCCGCTCACCAAGTGTGGATCCTATGGCTATATATTTACGTGGTAGAGCCATGCTGCAGCTATATTAGTAGCATAGTTACAACTACAGAAGCACGAATGGGTCGGCTCGACCGGAAAAGGACCACATTTTCACAGAATACCAGTGTAAAATAGCAGCTTAACGCTGCTGTGTTTCATATGAATATGATCAGTGTAGAGAACCGTAGACACTTTTACTAGGCGTTCCATCTTAGTCCTCACGGGTCTGCATTTTGTTATAAAAAAATCTCCCCATGAGGCAATCTACATTCAACGGTGGACTTTTATAGGCTGTAATGGAATGGATATGTTAGTAATCAACTTTGCCGTGTGTTTATGCTAAAGTCGCCGTATGGTATTTTTTTTATAGGATAGGGTGATAAACAAGCACACAGTCCACCTGATGGTAAGTGGTCTCTGTGGCCTATTGACTATCTACATCTATCTTCCTTTGCGAATTAAAATGCAGATGCGTTGTCAGCCGTGAGGACTAAGATGGAATGCCTCGTTTCCAGTAAAATGGGTTTCCGGTTTTGTACACTCACCATACGAAACACAGCAGTGTTAAACTGCTATTTTACGCTGTTATTCTGTGAGAGCTTGGTCCTTCCCGGTTGAGCCGACCCGTTCGTGCTACAACTATACTACTAATATAGCTGCAGCATGGCTCTACCACGTAAAAAATGGATGGATTTGAAGGTAGGAAAGGGGCAAAGTACGAGATCGCATAATAAAATTATCTGATTTTATAGCCTTTATAGATCTTAACGACATTGTTAAAAATTGACAGAGTAATGTCAGAACAAATAATTTAATTATTGTCATAATAGTTAAAAAACTTATAACAATATATAAGTTTAGGGAAAATCAGAAAGTAAAGGTACCTAATAAGGTTTTAAACGATAATAATATACGAGCATATAAATAAAGAAGTTTAAAATCTCGTTTCGTTCGATCTGCGTCTAAAATTACCTCTAAACCTAAATTTTTAACTAAAATTCCCGATTTTTAATTATTATTGTGATTTTTACACTTCTTTTAGAATATAATTTTTTTTTAATTTAACGTGTGCTGGCAATGTAATTTTGTTTTATAAAGGGTTGCTCGCCTCAAAACTGGATGTCTTATATACCTTTTTACCTAGACACACAGACGTTTTTGTTACCAGAAAACTTTTGTTTTTGTTTAAAGCTCTTTTACACAAAACAGCAAAAAAAAACATTGTTAAAAACATAGATATATTTTAATATTAATTTTATAACATCTTCTTTAATTTGTTAAAAAATAACTTAAATTAGGTTTTTATTATTTATCTTTTCTTTTACATATAAGTAACTTATTATTATTAAGCGTATGATGTGTTCCCCTATAAGTAGTTATGCACTTAGTTTAAGACATCATGGAACTTGTATTTTTTATTCAAATGTATTGTGTTATAACTGAGTCATTGTTGTATACATAACCAGGTGTGTTAATTCTGGTAATCGAACTGTAATTAATTATTCACTTACATATTATGTACAATCAAATCCAATATCATTAATCCCTGTACCATTCAATAGCGGCGCTTTATGTACTGAGGCTGCTTGAAATTATTGATTGCACAGCGAAGTGCGTCAGTGGATATATAAAGTAAATAGTGTACATACAGCTCGTGAACCGGCCGGGCTCGCGGCCCGGATGTAACTATTGGCAACCGTGCGCTCGACTTGCTTCGAAACACCCGCCCGTTAGTACGACCTATTTTAGCGAGTAAATGTATGTAAAATAAGGGTCAAAATTGCGTGAATAACGTTGCGAAGTTACGTTTGTATCCAGTTGTCAATTGCATCACCTCCGTGCCACCTGATTCTCGGTGTTGGCTCCGGGGGGCACCCGTTGGCTGTTGGTTGGTTGCCTTCGCTTTATGCTCCCGTAATATGTACATTCGGCCATGTTGCCGGGCGGCGACTGCACATGACAAGCGTTGATGTGTTGTAATTACTTTTCAATGTTGGGAAAATTGTTCAATATGCTGCTAAATGCTTGTATAATTTGAGTTGGCTGATTTGTAGATGTAACTCTTTGTTTTGATTTTGTAAAAAACAATTTTACACTTTAGTAGATAATCTTATAGATACGAACAAAGTATCAAGAGAATTATAGAAATCATTATTTTTTCTTCGTCTACCTCTACAGAGCAGGAAATAGCTATATCGCCGCGTCGCCGTTTGGCTGTCTACCAGCCCGTTTTCGTCAAAAGGATTTACTGTAATTGTATTTCTTGGAAGCGGATTGATAATCTTAAGATTAGACGTCTCGCGTCTTTGATACTGCTTCACGTCTCTTTTATTTATAGGAGAGGATGGACAAAGGAGCATGCGGCTCATCTAAACAACAACCTCCCAGGAACAACTGCAACACTAGGGGAATTGTTAGTTGCCGGCCTTTTAAAAAGGAATCTTTTCTTGAAGTTCCCTAAGTGATATCGGTCCAGAAAAATCTCTGGTGGTTGTCGGACCAACAAAGAAGTCAAACGAGAAAGAAAATTTTGCCAAGCTATTTAGAGGCCAATTTTACCTTCCCTTCCAAGTGACGGCCAATACTTTGTTACACCGAGGATCTCGGTGCTGATTGATGCAGTAAGAATAGTGCCCTGAAATTGGGGAAATACAAAAAAGGGGTTCATATTAGCGGTAGATGCGCAAACCTGTGTCTTCTGATGGTGGACCAGGCTTAGTCGTCCTTAATCCAAGATTTTGTTTAACAAATAAATACGATAATAACGATTTTGTTACTGAATTGCAACATATTATTGATATGCAGAAGAAACAACATAGATGATAGCACGTAACCTTGTGGAAAATCAGCATTAATAGACTGTTAGTCAGAGCATGCACCGTCCACTACGACCTTGATATTTCGCTCTGTAATTTTTTTGTGGTCCGATTACATAATTTATCGGGAAGCTCATAGGAAGGAAGTTTCGAAAGAAAAGCTTTGTGCCAAACCAGATCAAATGCCTTTATCATGTCCAAACTACCCGTTAAGGCCTACTGCTTGAAATCTACCGTCTCTTCTATCTGGATATTTTTATCTGTATAATTGAGGAGCGTTTCCGTGTAAAATTAGAACATTTGGCGTTGGTTTTGCGGAATCACAAAATTAGTCTCCTTAAAACTTATTAGTTACAGCGTCACCGGGACGACACGACGAGATGTTTGATTTTCTTACGTCACCACCATAAGACGGGATGGCAATAAATAGATAAAATAGATAATAAGACAATAAGAGCACTGCATCTTTCATGTTATTCGTTCATATGCATATCCATTTTGTCCGCTCCGGATTCATCCGTAAACATACCCTATGTTATTTATATGTCTATGAAATTAAAAAAAAATAGCTTTCAAAAAAGTATTCTAAAGACGGAAAGAAAGATAGAAAGAAGGAGGGGATTTCAACTCGAGTGTATATCTTCGTCAATTGTGGACCGATTTTAATTATTGTGTTTTTATTAAATAGATTGGATGGAAGTTTCACTGCTAATGCTGGAAAATTAGGACAGGAATTAAAATACGGAATGAAGTATTTTAATACAACTGTTTAGATGACATTATGTCCTATGATGTCTTAGGACAATGAACTATTATGATGAATGTATTAAGTATCTCTTAGGACCGACTCATATTTTAGTAATAACTTAATGATTTTCTAAAAAAAAAGCCTAAAGTAAATTTGTATAATGTGTCAAGTTAATCTTTATAAAGTGCAATGAAGCGAAAGCGTTGTCATAAACTGATCCTGGATCCCTATTATCTGTCAAAGTTGAACGAGCACAAATGATCTTCGACTTTTTAAAGTAATATACTGCAGAAATATTCTAGATAAAATGCAAAGCGGCTCGCCTAGCTTTTAACTCGCCTTTATTACATTTTTTACGGACCTTGCTATTTGAGAAATATCTCGGAAGAACAAGGATCTTTCTTTGAAGCATGGCATGTAGTGAATGCTTTAGAGCATTTTTCATAAATTTTTCATTTTTATTAGTCTATATTTCTATCGGTACTGACGTTTCGTTAGAAAATCTTGAAATATTTCTCGTCCATAAAATTTAGAAAGCAATGTTATAGTATGCATGCTACACTGAAGCATGATTTCTATTCGGTATAGAAATCATTCTTCAGTGTAGCAATTTTTTATTAAGCCCGTCACATAACTCACACGATGACTACTTCTATATTTTTATAAAAATATAACAACTGCAGTTTTATACGTGGTAGAGCTATGCTGCAGCTATATTAGTAGTATAGTTGTAGCACGAATGGGTCGGCTCGACCGGGGAAGGACCACGCTCTCACAGGATGCCAGCGTAAAATAGCAGCTTCACACTTCTGTGTTTAGTATGGTGAGTGTAGGGGACCAGAGACGGAGACCCTTTTTACTGGAAAAGAGGCATTCTGTCTTAGTCCTCACAGGTGACAACGCATCTGGTGGACTGTGTGCTCGTTTGTCACCCTATCCTATAAAAGAAGAAGTTATTTATTAAATTTTAGTTAGTTTATTAAATGTCAAAATATTTTTGTAAAAATATCTTATAACAAGTATTTTAATCAACAAAAGAATAAACACCCGGGTATTGGGGCATGCCTAACTGCAGATATCAGAGATAAGCACGATCTTTATATATTTACTAATTACATTATCTTAATTATGCTTACACAGACTCCCAAACTCCTCTGAGTAGCATATTATAATGACACCAAAGTTAATTTATTTTTGTTTTTTTTTTCCTAAGTAATTTAATGTAAACCAATTTCGCCTTAATACTTCTCTCAAGCGGTTTGTATAGACTCCAAAAGGTAACGAAATACTGTAATCTGTCCCTCCAGTTTCGAGAGTATCGAATTGAATCATCTTTGTTCAATTATATAAAAACGATCTCACCTAGAGCGAGTGCGAACAAAAAACTCGCGCCCGGTGCGAGGGCAGGCTGTGCTGCCATCTCGCGCATCGTTGCTAGGAGACGTGGATCAATACAGCCTCCGCCGGGCCGCCTAATTACCCCCTCGCACCCCTTGTACCTCCACATTCCCTGCCCCCGCACTATGCCCCGCCTGGGGAAAATTCTCACCCGCCCGACCGCACCTCCGCTGCCAGATTTGAATATCCAATGATAGAATTCACATTCAAATATTTTCCACATTTTCTCTTTTATATTTAAGGCTTCATTTTTGTGTAGGTGGACATGATTTTCATTTATTAAATGCCTTTGTTTCGGCAGACAGGCTTTTTGACATCGTCACTCATGAACGTAGTAGAGATTTTTTTTAATAAAAATTTCCTTTGTTCTATCAATTGTTTGGCCTTTCAACGAAATTTTGCGCTCATGAATTGATAGCTTTTAATTAATAATTGAAAAGCACAGGTTATATATTAAAATCGAGAAAGGTTTGGAGTCATTTTAAAATGAATAATAAGTACCTACAGTTGGCGGTAGGGGACCTCTTCTACCGCCAACTGTAGGTACTCTGTAATATTCGAGGCTTAGCTATAATGCGACACATCAACACATCTGAATAGATACCAACAAAATTATGATGTACGATCGCGATCGAGTAGTCGGAAGACATTTGAGTAAGACAAGAAGTTTTTTGAAAGATTTATGCAGTACGAATGGATTGACTCGAATTGGGAATGACCACGCTCTCATTCAATACCAGCGTAAAATATAGTACGTGAGGGTAATATTGTCATCCGGTTAATATGGTCACTTTCTTATAACTCAAAAACTACAGCCTTATTGGCTCTGTGATACGATAGCTCTTCATAAGTCATTGAAATAGTAAAGGGTCAAAAGGGCGCCGTTTTATCGACGCCATTTTGACAGTTGATATAATAGTAAATAGTTTAGTCAATTTCAGTATTGGGTAGTGGAATTGGTTTTCTTTAAGTTGATTTTTCGAAGTGTTCCTAATTATTGCCAAGTCTTGTTTGCTATTTTTTTCTTAATATATTAGTTATAGTATACGACTTTGCGTTTTTGTCTCTATCCTCCTCCTAGTTTTGGTTTTATAGGGCGACAAAGTTTAAGGTGACCATATTATCCTCACGTACCTTAGTTGCATGACGTTGATGTGTTTTTGAATAGAGAATAGATCACAGAATCACAGACTAGTTTTACTGTATTACGTCCTAGAGCTCAGGTTAAATACGTAAATTTTGCTTTTTAATAAAGGATAACCGTGCCTTTGGACCACAGCATCCACTTTTGACACTTACTAGACGAAATGGGATGAATAATTTCATTACGCCGCTATCACAACAAAATATGGAAGAAAATGTTGAAGTTTATTACAACAAAATGTAAAAGATTTCATAACCGTGACAATAGTGCTCTCTAAAGTTTACTGTTAAGGAACTGCGAACATAAATGTGTAAAATAGATGCCACGACTGGTTATTAGACTTGCATTTTCGATATACAAATATGTATTGCGAAGCTATGTGAATCTATTTTTGTCTGAAAACGAGCACATTGTCACCGGGTAACGCGCTACTTATATGAGTTCACCAGGGTGTTTTAGGGCTCCGTAATTACACAACAAGGAAACTTTTTTAGTTTCGTCATGTCCGTCCGTCCGCCCGTCCGTTCGTCTGTCCGCGGTTTCGCTCAAACACCCTAGGTGCTACAAATCTGTAATTTGGCATAATTATAGATATTAATCACGCCTAGAAAACAGTGAAATAAAATCTAAAAAAAAAACATTTTTATTTCTGGTACTTCCCATACAAGTAAATAGAGGATAACTTTTTTACCCGTTTATTCCATCATATGGGGTATCGTTCGACAGGTCTTTCAAAAACACTGGGGGTGGAGAATAACATCTTTTCGATTCAGGGGTCCGTTTGCGAAATATTTAGCTTTAAAGTTGTATTTTTCATTAGAGACATGTGTCGCCCTCTCTACCAACTAGACCGCTGTTTTTGGAAATGTGAAAAGTATTCTTCTCTCTTCTTACTATTTTTACTTATATTTTAGTTGGTAGTTATTGTAGACCTCATTCAAAGTATTCATACAATCATTTAGCCTCATACAGTTTCTGTATGAGGCTAAATAATTGTGGCAAATGATATATGGCAGTGGTGGTTTACGTGAAGGTTCGTTACGGTCATATATGTATATCTCTCTTACACTGCCGGGAATATGTAGATAGATAGTCAACTATGATCATCTTTGTACCTTGGTATGTGAATGATTTGATGTAAATTGTATTATTTTCAAAATCGAAAAGTTTCTTTAATCTTTTTTGAAAACCACTACCTATAAGTCTGATTTGAAAATAAGTCCTTCAGTTACGATCTTCCTATTTGTTCCCATTTTTAGTCGTTATAGCTCGTTTTAATCGTTATAACTCACTTATTATGCTCATTATCAAGAAAGCCCACATATTGTGACGGGCAACTACGGAACCCTACCTTTAGTTTTAGGTTCTAAATAACAGTACATCCTACTAGCGAGGTTACAACACACTCGTAGTTTTTTTGAATTTGGTCAATGGATTGCAAAGACACCTTTAATCCAAGTGGTCTAATAACTAAAACGTAGTTATTATCTCTTTGCTAATAACCTCGTTCAACTTCTTAATATTTTCTACTGGGCAACTTTAAGCCTTTTACTGTTTTCATAAAAGTAATAAGAGTGTAGTAAACCTAAAAAAATATGTATGTATTTATTATACATATTACCATTACAGACTACAAAAGTCCACTGCTGAATATAGGCCTTCCCTATAGATTACCTCATAGGGACGCTGGGGTTCGTCATAGTTTCGCTGTTTTTTATTATTATGAGTTGTTATCAGGGAAACTTCCATGTGGAATCGATTACCACCAGCGATTTTCCTGGACCGATACTACTTAGCGACCTTCAAGAAAAAAACCTACTCCTTTTTAAAAGGCCGGCAACGCATCTGCAATTCCCCTGGTGTTGCATTTGTTCATGGGCGGCGGTAGTCACTTACCGTCAGGTGAGCCGCGTGCTCGTTTGCCCCCTCTCCTATAAAAAAACGGTGCTGCACATCACCTGTTTCAATTGTCTGTCGCCTCTTACGAAATCCACGGGACGATATTGGATAGTGGATATTCTTACACCGCGACTACACGACACATTGTACATAAATACTTATTACAAAATTTAATCCCAAAAGAGCTTAAAAAAATATTCCTTCAACTTTTTTTATAATTTCTTTGAAGAAGATCCATGAATATTTCCAAGCGTTGTCCTAGATCTAGTTTTACGGAGAAACGTATTTCTCTCAAGCGGAACATAATTTTCAACGCGGGGCGTTGCCAATAACGTTCTTTGTTCCATCTAGGGACCAAACGAAATTATGTTAGAAAGATGTGCTGTAAAGAATAGCTCAAAACACTGTCTTTGTTGTTTTCCTTTACGTCGCTCCCTTTTAATGATGTGCAATTTAGATTTCAAGACAAATTTAAATTACATTCATTAAATAAATAAACAAGCTACCATATGCTGTTTGTGATGTTAAATTAAAAATAATACTAAAAAAAATATTTTTTATTGATCAAATAAAACTTTACTTTTTTATTTACCACTGGTTCGGAAAATACCTCTGTCCTGGTAAGAACCAGCAAGAAACCCAGCGGGACTTTTTTTTTCAAACATATTTCACTTAACAGTGGTAGAGCCACGCGGCAGCTTTTGCTGTCGCACGGATGGGCCGGCTCGAACCGGGGTGGTACCACGACCTCACAGAAAACCAGCGTGAAGTAGAGGTTTACTTCTGCGTTTCGCTTGGTGAGTGCAGGTGGCCGGAGGCCCTTTTTACTGGAAATGAGGCATTCCATCTTAGTCCTCACGGGTGACAACGCATCTACATTTTGATTTTTAATAGAGGATAGATGTAGATGTCTATGGGCCGCAGCAACCACTTACCATCAGGTGGACTGTGTGCTCGTTTGTCACCCTTATCATATAAAAAAAAAAAAAAAAAAAAAAAACAATAATTTTTGTTTATACAATTTTTATTCTTTTCAAATATATAAATATATATATATATATATACCATAAGATATGGTTATATATTATGTGTATGTTTTTTATTATTATCATCAGCCTAAAAGTAGTTCATCACTGTTGGATTACATAGACTAGCATATAGTTCCATCTAAAGTTAGGAAAATTGTAGTAATAGCTTCACTACTTAACGTAAGTGCATAACATGGTAGAGTCACGCTGCAGTTATTATATAGTCAAGCATGAATGGATCGGATCCACCACGAAATACCATCGTAAAATAGCAGCTTTATGGTACTGTGTTCCGTATCCGTGACTACTCGTATTTACCGGTAATGAGGTGTCCTATCTTAGGCCGTATACAGAAAGAAAGCTGGCAGCCTATCAGCGCTTATAGGGACCGGTCCACGCTGGTAACCGGCGCAGGCATTAATATGAACAGGCGCCGATAAGCATCGCTAAGCGCCGAATGTCGCCGACAAGTTCCGACAATCTTCGACACGCGCCGGTCCGCGCTGGCGCCGCCGGCTATTTAAAATTAATGAACAACTATACGACAACACGTACAACTACAACACGCATATATTTTTGTTAAATGGAGAAATGAATAGTGACGTGTTGATTGTACGGAAGACGGCATATCAAGGGTAACACTTAGATACTTTTTAAAATCGCTCTTATCTATATACATATATACATATACATATACAAATAAATAAAATTGAAGTGTCTGTTTGTAATATCAATATTACAATGTTTTACTAAATGCATATGAAAGTATAAACAGTACTTATATCAAAAATACACTTTTTAAAATTTTTGTCTGTCTGTCCGTCTGTCTGTCTGTCTGTTTGTTCCGGATAAACTCCGAAACGGCTGGACCGATTTTGACGGGACTTTCACTGGCAGATATCTGATGTCATAAGGAGTAACTTAGGCTACTTTTATTTTAGAAAAATAACTGGGGTTCCTCGCTAAAAAATTAAAACCCTAAATTACACGCGGGCAAAGTCGCGGGGTACAGCTAGTTAGTTTTAACGGTGGTATAGCCCCGCAGCAGTTTTTGCTGTTGCACGTATGGGCCGGCTCGAGCCGGGTTGGTACCACGACCTCACAGAATACCGGCGTGAAGTAGAGGCTCTGCTTCTGCGTTTCGTCTGGTGAGTGCAGGTGGCCGGAGGCCCAATTCCCCCCCCCCCCCCCCATCAACATGGTAGCGGAATTACACAGTAGACTACCCCAGGAGGGTACCAGTACCCCTGGAGAATCCCTCGCTGAGCATCCACGACCATGTTATTCCAATCCTGAGCGTGGGTGCTCAGGCTGCCCCGCGTATTCTGGGGGGGGGGGGGGGGGGGGAAATTCCGCTCAAAAACAAAACTGCTCGGGGCGAACTGAGCTAAAATACCAAGGCGACCCCAGCCACGCTATCCGTGAATTTCTGCAACATCAGGGGACTTCACTCTAACATAAACGCCGTCCACTACCATCTCGAGACGGCAAAGCCGGCCTTGCTCTTTCTGACCGAGACGCAGGTTTCCTCTCCGGCTGATATTTCGTATCTCTCCTACCCGGGTTACAAATTGGAGCACTCCTTTGTGCCTCGGGCTGGAGTTTGTGTGTATGTCAGAGAGGACATCTGTTCTCGACGCCTCGGCAGTCTTGAAGATTCGGACCTGTCCATCCTTTGGCTACGCGTGGACAGCGACGACCATCCGCGCGTCTACGGGTGCCTCTATAGGTCCCATAGCGGTAATGCCGAAACAGACCGACTCATCGACCACGTCCAAATGGCTACAGATTCCTTGCTACAACAGGTCCCATCCGCAGAGATCGTGATCCTTGGCGATTTTAACGCCCACCATGCCGAATGGCTCGGTTCACGTTTAACCGATCATGCGGGGAGATCTGTTTATGACTTTGCCTTGGCATATGGTCTGACACAACTGGTTACTTCGCCTACGCGGATTCCAGATGTGGAGGATCATACACCTTCCCTGTTGGACCTTCTGCTGACCTCTCATCCGGGCGGATATCAGGTTTCCGTCGATGCCCCTCTCGGCTCTTCGGACCATTGTCTGATCCGGAGTATGGTGCCACTCACGCTCCCTTCGCGGTTGCGTTCTGCAGGTTGCCGCCGTGTTTGGCATTACAGGTCGGCGGATTGGGACGGAATGCGGTCTTTCTTTGCATCCTACCCATGGGGGCGGGTTTGCTTCTCGCCGGATGATCCCAGCTCGCTGACTTTGTCACTGATGTGGTGCTACAGGGAATGGAACTATTTATTCCATCTTCTGTGGTACCCATCGGAGGCAGATCTCAGCCTTGGTTTGGTCGCTCCTGTAAGACTGCATTGCGCAGTAAGCAGGAGTATTATCAAGCCTGGGCTGCGGCTTCGGTGACTCGGGATGTAAACACCAGCACATTAAAAAAGAAGTATAACTTCGCCTCCAGGTCTTTCAAAAGAGTTATTGCCAAGGCAAAGTCAGAGCACATAGGCAGAATTGGCGAGAAACTAGTTCGCCTTCCTTCGGTAACCCGTGCATTCTGGTCTCTCGCCAAGGCTGTCCAAGGGAATTTCTGTAAGCCATCACTACCATCTCTGCACAGGGAGGACGACTCACTGGCCCAAGACGCAAAAGACAAAGCCGATCTTTTAGGCTCCCTTTTTGCGTCCAACTCGACTTTTGATGACGGGGGGAAAATACCACCGACCATCCCGCGGTGTAAGTGCTCCATGCCGGATGTGCTATTCTCACAGCGCTCAGTTCGCAAAGCACTTCTCTCCCTGGACATCCAGAAGTCGAGTGGCCCTGACGGAATCCCCCCAATTGTGCTGAGGACGTGTGCTCCGGAGTTGGCACCGGTCCTAACGCGTCTTTTCCGGTACTCCTACTCCCAAGGCGTAGTCCCGAATTCATGGAAGACAGCTTTTGTCCACCCAATCCCTAAAAAAGGCGACCGCTCAGACCCGTCCAACTATAGGCCTATCGCGATCACCTCCTTGTTCTCTAAAATAATGGAATCCATTATTAACTGCCAGCTCATCCGGTACCTCGAGGATCACCAGCTGATTAGTGACCGCCAATACGGTTTTCATCGGGGTCGATCAGCTGGTGATCTCCTGGTCTACCTGACCCATAGATGGGCGGAGGCAGTAGAGTCCAAGGGGGAGGCGTTGGCCGTTAGTCTGGACATTGCGAAGGCCTTCGATCGGGTTTGGCACAAAGCGCTTCTTTCGAAGCTCCCTTCCTATGGGCTTCCCGAGAAATTGTGCAATTGGATCACCAGCTTCCTTGCAGATAGGAGCATCAAGGTCGTTGTAGACGGTGCATGTTCTGACTACAAGCCTATTAACGCTGGTGTTCCACAAGGCTGTGTGCTATCACCAACGCTGTTTCTTCTGCATATCAATGATATGTTGCTAACTGGTAACATTCATTGCTATGCGGATGACAGCACTGGTGATGCTCTATACACCGGCCGGGCCAATATTTCTCGGGAAAACGTCGCCGAGTACCGGAACAAACTTGTATCTGAAGTCGAGTCTTTGCTGGACAAAGTCTCGGCTTGGGGGCGACTAAATCTAGTCCAGTTTAATCCTCAGAAGACACAAGTTTGCGCGTTTACCGCTAAAAAGAACCCCTTTGTCGTATCTCCTCAGTTTCAAGGCACTCCCCTTCTTGCCTCAGCCAGTATCGGTATCCTCGGAGTCGACATATCGAGTGACGTGCAGTTTCGTGGTCACTTGGAAGAGAAGGCCAAATTGGCCTCTAAAAAGCTTGGCGTGCTCAGCAGAGTGGGACAGTATTTCATGCCGGCACACCGCCTGCAACTTTACAAGGCGCAGGTTCGGCCTCACATGGAATACTGTTCCCATCTCTGGGCAGGGGCTCCCCAGTACCAGCTCCTTCCACTTGACCGCATCCAGCGCAGAGCGGCTCGAATCGTCGACGACCGAGCCCTTTCCGATCGGCTCGATTCATTGGCACTGCGAAGAGATGTTGCATCTCTTTGCATTTTCTTTCGCATCTACCATGGGGAGTGCTCTGAGGAATTGTTCGGATTAATCCCAGCCGCCAAGTTTCATGAACGCACATCGCGGCAGAGCTTCCGATACCATCCACACCATCTGGATGATTGGCGGTCCACCATTGTGCGATTTAGAAGATGTTTTCTTCCTCGCACGACTTCCTCTTACCATCAGCGATTTTTCCGGACCGATACGACTTAGGGACCTTCAAGAAAATAGCCTACTCCTTTTTAAAAGGCCGGCAACGCATCTGCAATTCCCCTGGTGTTGCGGTTGTTCATGGGCGGCGGTAGTCACTTACCATCAGGTGAGCCGCATGCTCGTTTGCCCCCTCTCCTATAAAAAAAAATAGTTATAAAATAATAATGTCGGTACAAATCTCAAAATGTTACGCTTGATCTGCTGTTGACTGTAGAAGTGTATATTTAAACCACGTTAAAACATTTTAAATTCATCAAATTTCAATTGTTTTACAAATAAATGATGGTATTCTTCGAAACGATTCCTTTCTCTATTAATAGGATGTATAGCTTATTTTGGCATTTTAAAATAAACATTTTCTAACAAAACTAATTCATCGTCCGATGAGTACGACATTTTGCTCGCTCTGCTTCAATCGGCTTGCTATTTATGTAACTGTTACCAGAATAGACCAGCGCCGATAAGCGCTGGTAGATCGGCGCCGCCTACCAGCTTTCTTTCTGTATACGGCCTTAGTCCTCAGGATTGAAATTGCATCTACATTTTGATTCTGAATCGAGAACAGACGTGGGTGTCTTTGAAACAGAAAGATTCAATATAGATTATAAATAATACTTACTGCAAGCCACTCTTTTGTTTAATTACCACTGGTTTGAAAAAAAAATCCTCTGTCCTGGTTATAACCGGCAGGTAACCAAGCGGGACATTTTTTTTTAAAAATAACATGTTACAATCATGTATGTTACACAATTAAGCACACAAAACAAATTAGAAATAGCTTGGTACCTGCCTTACCTGCCTACCTTGGTTATAGCATATAATTTCAGCGTCAGTCGCGTGTCCCCATAGCAAAGTACCATACGACATTATGCTATGGAAATAGCTAAAGTAAACAAGCCTAGCTGTTTCCACACTGGTAAGATTTCTGATATTTTTACAGCATATGCTGCAGAACTAAGTCTGCTTGCTAATTTTGATATATGGGGGCTCCATTGAAGCTTCGCACATAGTGTTATTCCAAGAAAAATGGTGGTATCGACAAGACTCAGTTCCGCCCCATTCTGTATTACATTTATTATTTAAATGTTTGACATTTCGGAGTCATGAATTTCACACATTTCGTTTTAGTGCCATTTTAATACAAGCTATTAACATTAAACCAATTTACTAATTTAAATATAGCATTATTTACTTCGTCATATTTTATTAGGTAATTGTTGTTTTAATTTGAATATTAATAAAGTGTCATCAGCTAATAATACTATATTATGGTTATCCCCTACTATGTAAGCTAAGTCCTTTATATACATCTAATATAGATGTAAGATAATATAAATATATCAAGAATAATTTAAAAAAAAAACAGAAAGAAACAGAAATAGGTCTAAAATTGGCAGGGTCTAATGTACTACCAGATTTGAATAAAGGTATTTACTTTACTATGCTTCATTAAATCAAAAACATATTTAATACTAGTATTGAAAATAATAGCCAGTTAAGTCGCGATTATATCTATTATAGACGCAATTACTTTAAACGGAAATCCCCCACAGATCTGCAGTTTTCTTAATATCAATAGTTTTAAAATATTTTACAATATCTTTTGATGATATTTTATGAAATGTAAAATTCTTTGTTCACGCTTTTACATTTTGTTTAAGTAATGATTCGGCGATGTCGGAGACGAATTCATTGACTTAATGGTTTAAGATCGGAATATCAGTAAAATATTTCTCAAAAACCATTGCAACATCCTGATCTGATTCAGTTAATTTGTTGTTAAAATTTAACTGGTAGTTTGAATTGCAGACAGTTGACCTTATCAGTTTCACTATTAATTATACTCCACGTCATTTTCATTTTATAAGAAGCCATCTTAATTTTGTTGCTCAAATGACTTGGCTGTGGATCAAACTCCATTAAATATTTTGAATATTTTTTTACGTATTCCCTAAATTTGACGTTAGGATTATATGACCTTTCATGGTTAAGTTCATATAACTTTTGTCTGCTCGTATGGACTCCTATTGTGGCCCATTCATTGAATGCCTTCCGAATGTTCAAGGAGAATGTTTAAGAAGTAAAAATATTATCAAATTCATTGCAAATAAGCTTAAACAAAGTTTCATACAAAAAATTTGGCTTATTCTGGTATGAAAGTGATGGAAGTTTCTTCACTATGTTACTTCTAAACTTCTTTTCACTCGCTTTGGGCCATAGTATCCACTTACCATCATGAGACTATGTACTCCTTTGTCATTCTTATACTATAAAACATACTTAATAAGTTGATTGATATTCGCAAAATTAAATTGGACTCTGTTATTTGTCTGTGTAATGAATCTTGTTCAAATACGGAATAATACCACCGTCTATTATTAAATGAGGTCTATAGATTTTTCTTTTCTTTTTCTTTTTCGACACTCATGGTATGAATTTGGGTGACAAATTATCTTACACTGCCACCACTACAACGCATACAAGATGTAACGTAACATCACAATTTTTTTATTATACTAAGCTAGCGCTTAACTACAATACTACCTGATGTTAAGTGATGATGTAGCTTACGATGGTGAAGCGCACTGACTTAACAAAATCCTTTTCACTATTGACGTGATCGTCATGTCCACGTTCTAGTTTACATAAGTAACAGACAAACAAACAAACGTCACTCACAGGAGGTGATGGACAATCCTTACGCGGCTTCAACACCGCAAAGTGCACTTGTATCGGTATAGCATAAAAGGCGCTTAGCATTACCGCTAAGATTTCTTTAGATTAAAAAGTATACTACTGGAAGAAATTTCTTTATGAATTAACGCTCTTTGTTAGCGTGTCTCCTCAATTGTTTGTGTTTACATAAACTGTTAAATAAATAAATAAATATATTTAAAAATTCAGAGTCTAGACTGCGTGGGATAAGATTGTTTACATAAATTTCTATGTAGATCGTCAAAGAGTGAAGTTATTTCAAAGAGAAAATATATTTCATAAGAAAATAATTGTTTAGCAATGTAGGTATATTTCTAACTTTTTATTTCTTAAATTTCTTAGAGAATTCTTTACGAAAACTGTATTTACTAAAACGCGTGCAGCATGTAAGGTGACTTAGTCTCAAGGTGGACTTAGCCTTAAGATGTTTTCTTCATGTAAGTAAAAAAGTTTGTAGTACACAGCTAGGGCGACACTAAAAACGATGAATAATTTGTTACCATTGAATAAAACTAAGCTTAATTAGTTAATTTTTCGTAACATAAAATTAAACGTTATTTAGTTACTCATAGTGATGGGATGATTAGCATCAGCGTGCAAGATCAATAAACCTTGCAAGTGCTACTTGCAAGGTTTATTGATCTTCATGTTCTATGATTTCCATAAGCCGACAAGGCAGAAGTTTAATGTCTCTTTATTAATAGCTTTGTATAGTTCTTGTGTTCAGTTCTTACTAATAGCATGTAAGAAAGATTGTACCTATGTCTCATCTATACTAACATACCGGGTGTTTGTGAAACGCTCCCGAAAATTAAGACAAACGACAGTACTAACGACACCTTTGATGATGGGTCAGAAAAATATCGATCCCGAGGAAAAAAAATCATCTTTTCACAACGTTTTATTAGCTTTATTCATGCTCCATCATATTAGTACAGCTAAATGAAACGATAAAATCAAAAAAAAAATCATAAAAACACTTAAACATAAAACCAGCAGTGTAATTTAAATCAGCTGACTGAAAAAAAACTATTTTTTTTATAGGATCGGGTGACAAACGAGCACACAGTCCACCTGATGGTAAGTGGTTACTGTGACCTATAGACATCTACATCTATCCTCAATAAAGACTCAAGATGCAGATGCGTTGTCACCCGTGAGGACTAAGATGGAATGCCTCTTTGCCAGTAAAAAGGGTCTCCGGTTCTCTACACTCACCATACGAAACACAGCAGCGTTAAGCTGCTATTTTACGCTGGTTTTCTGTGAGAGCGTGGTCCTTCCCCGTTCGAGCCGACCCATTCGTGCTACAACCATAATATAGCTGCAGCATGACTCTACAACGTAGAGCCATGTAGAGCCATGCTGCAGCTATATTATGCTAACTAACTAAAATTAACATATTTTTTTTCAATTTTTCATAAGCGTTTTAAACGCAACTGTACTCGTACATCACCAAATTCTATGCACAGAATTCTTTTCCCCATCCCACCCACTATCACCGCACTTTGACATATTACCTAGTCAGGTCATAAGTATTGTCACACAGTAAAAACTTTTTTTTTATAATGCTGGCCACAAAAAAGTTTATTGGACTCAGAACAATAACTAAGTGAAAGAAGTAGTCGTTCTGGGGTTATCCTATGTTATATAATCTTCAAGTCAGAATTCTTCTTAAGCCTTATGAAAACTTCCGGTTCTGTTCGAGCGATATGTTTCAAACTCGATAAATGACAGTCACAAATTAGTCACTGACACTTGAAATAGAAATCACCTCTTAAATACAAACAGTTCTGCTGTTTTCTGTAGTTAGCGTTAGTTAGTGTAGCTAGTAGAACTAGTTTGAATCCAGCTTAGGGCATAAATGGCTTTATGTCATAAAGTATTGAGACACATTTTTTTTTGTTTCGTCATTAATTGTCACCAAGTTCTCACTAAATCTCGGCAAAATAAAATACAGGATATCGTTGGGATATCATTTGTCTTGTTTGTGTTGTAAGCATTTCTATCATTTGCATCTTTACCGTTAAAAGAAAAAAAATAACCAAGTTAGAAAAACCATAGCATCCGACGGTACCACGTTTACCTTTGTTCGAAATCACTGAACTGAATTTACAAACAGAAAATTCTCAGCACAAGTTAAGAGTACTTCGCTCCGCATTATCTCGGATTTCTTCTGGAAATAACTATTTGTGCAGAGAATTTATAATGAAGTGAAAGAAAATTTTCTTTTAATAGAATTTAACCTTACCTTGTGTTATTTTCATAAGAAGCAGCTGAACTATACGAGTATATAGTTTATGTATTACTGGCGTCGGTTGACTGCTTTGTTGATCTAGTGATTACGCGATTGCTAACTATGAGGTCTTGTATTCAAATCCCGAGTCGGACCAAAATCAGTTACTGGGTTTCTCTGTTAAGAAGTTCTCAGTAGCAGCGAGAAGTCAGAAAGTTGGCTTTGTTTCACCGCCGTGCTTCAAAAAGTACAAACAATTTAGTCCCATCCTACAATGACAGTGAGGTAATACACAGTGCACCTGTGCTTGCGCTTTTCTTCATAAAAGTTTACAATGAAATGTTTAAATTTATAACAGCCATGTCAAAAAGGAACAATAAGTAAGGTTGCCAACTTTTTCGGATCTTGTGGACAGTATCATAAAAGCAATTATTGTAATTTACACTTATCTTCTAGACATTAATATTATAAAAAGGGTAATATTTTTATATGTAAGTTGGTTTGTGAGTTTGTACGTATATATATATACGCACCAACCTCGGCACACCCCGATGAGGAGGTGGAGGAAATGTATGAGGATATCTCTAGAGCCATGCATTCCTCCAAAACCCAATATACGGTGTTAATGGGAGACTTTAATGCAAAACTAGGCACAAGAGAGAACGGTGAGCTGAAAGTAGGGAAATTTGGAATAGGGCAACGGAACCCAAGGGGCCAGCAGCTGGTCGACTTCATGGAGAAAGAGGGACTCTTTATGATGAACTCTTTCTTCCAGAAGCGGCCCCACAGGAAGTGGACCTGGTCGAGCCCCGACGGTTCGACAAAAAATGAGATTGACTTCATTATGACAACCAGACGACAACTGTTCAGTGATGTCTCCGTGATCGCGAGGGTGAAAACTGGTAGCGATCACCGAATGGTTAGAGGCACACTGAACCTAAACGTTAAGTTGGAGAGGTCTCGTCTAATGAAGTCAACGCTCCGTCCCCCTCGTACTCTAATCCAAAGTCCAGAAACCTTTCAGCTCGAGTTACAAAACCGTTTTCAGTGCCTAGAAGACTGCAATGAAGTGGACGATATGAATGACAAGCTCGTGGAAACTGTCCATGCGGTCGGAGCTAAGTTCTGCAAGACCCGCCGCAGAAGAACACAAAAACTCTCCGATCACACTCTTAATCTCATGGCTGTTAGACGGGAGATGAAGCTACATTCTTCAACAGACTTGACAGCATACAGGCATCTGAACAGACAGATCTCGAAATGCATGCGGCGGGACTTACGCAACTTCAATACAGCTCGTATTGAAGAAGCGATCGAGCGGAACCAAGGCTCCAAAGTCTTTGCCAGAGATCTGTCTGCCAGAAAGAGCCAACTGTCAAAGCTGAAGACAGAATGTGGTAGCATCGTTTCCGGGACACCTGAGATTTTGAGTGAGATTGAGAGGTTCTATGGGCAGTTGTACACGTCATCGTTGGAGCCACACGCAAGTGTGAGTAACGATCCAAAAGCGAGTCTCATCCGACACTATTCCGAAGATATCCCGGACGTCAGTCTGAGCGAGATTAGAATGGCTCTCCAGCACCTTAAAAACGGTAAGGCCCCAGGCGAGGATGGAATTACAGCGGAGCTTCTGAAAGCGGGTGGAAAACCGGTACTTGAAGTCCTTCAGAAGCTATTTAATTCCGTCCTCCATGGTGGCATTACACCGGAGGCGTGGAGCAGAAGTGCGGTGGTCTTGTTCTTCAAGAAAGGTGACAACGCTCTCTTGAAGAACTACAGACCGATTTCCCTTCTGAGCCGCGTCTACGTGCTGTTTTCGAAAGTCATTACGAATCGTCTCGCGCGCAGACTTGACGACTTCCAGCCTCCCGAACAAGCCGGTTTCCGAAAGGGCTTTAGCACCATAGACCACATACATACCCTTCGGCAAATTGTACAGAAGTCCGAAGAGTACAATTTGCCACTATGTCTGGCGTATGTGGACTATGAGAAAGCCTTTGATTCCGTCGAAATTTGGGCGGTGCTGCAGTCCCTTCAGCGGTGCCAAGTTGACTGTCGGTATATCGAAGTGTTGAAGTGCTTGTACAGTAGGGCTACGATGGCTATCCGAGTACAGAACCAGAGTACGAAACCTATCCAATTGCAGAGAGGTGTAAGACAGGGTGACGTCATATCCCCGAAACTCTTCACCGCTGCATTGGAAGACGTTTTCAAGCTTCTGGACTGGAAAGGATACGGTATCAACATCAATGGCGAGTACATTACTCACCTTCGATTTGCCGACGATATAGTCCTTATGGCAGAATCGCTGGAGGACCTAAGCACTATGCTCAATTACCTCAATAGTGTTTCCCAACGGATAGGTCTTAAGATGAACATGGACAAAACTAAGATCATGTTTAATGTCCATGTCACACCTATGCCGGTAGTTGTTGGGAACACTAAGCTCGAAGTTGTTGACGAGTATGTTTACCTGGGACAAATAGTCCGACTAGGTAAGTCCAACTTCGACCGAGAGGTCAATCGACGGATTCAACTCGGTTGGGCAGCGTTCGGGAAATTACGGCACATCTTCTCGTCAGGTATACCTCAAACCTTGAAAACGAGACTGTACACCCAGTGCGTGTTGCCAGTGATGACATACGGAACTGAGACGTGGTCCTTCACTGCTGGCCGGATAAGGAAGCTCAAGGTCGCTCAGCGAGCTATGGAGAGGGCTATGCTCGGAGTTTCTCTGCGTGATAAACTTAGGAATGAGGATATCCGCAGTAGAACCAGAGTAACCGACATAGCCCAACGGATTAGTAAGCTGAAGTGGCAATGGGCCGGCCATGTAGCTCGAAGAACCGACAACCGATGGGGAAGAAAGGTTCTCGAGTGGCAGCCTTGTACCGGCAGGCGAAGTGTAGGGCGTCCCCCCACGAGATGGAGTGACGACCTGGTAAGACATGCAGGAAGTCGATGGATGCAGGTGGCTCAGGACCGTGCTTTGTGGCATTCTTTGGGGGAGCCCTATGTTCAGCAGTGGACTTGTGAAGGGCTGTAATGATGATAATGATGATAATACATACGTACGGAATATGTATATATGTATATAATGTTTATTTTCCGTATCATTTTCCTTTCCTCAAAATGAGATTTGCATGCCTATTATCCATTTAGGAGACACATATCTGATAGAAATCCAGTATTTTTTTATAGGATAAGGGTGACAAACGAGCACACAATTCGCTTGATGATAAGTGGATGTTGTGGCCTATATACAATCTACATCTATCCTTAATTATAAAAATGCAGATGTGTTGTCACCCGTGAGGACTAAGATGGATGCTTCGTTTTCAGTAAAAAAGGGTCTCCGGATTTCTATACTCACCATATTAAACACAGAAGTATTAAGCTGTTATTTTACGCTGGTATTCTGTGAGAGCGTGTTCCTATCCCGGTAGAGCCGACCCATTCGTGCTACAAATATAATACAGCTGCAGCGTGGCTCTACCATGTTAAATGCTAATAAGTAGATTTCTAATAATACGATGTACTTAAGTTACATGTGTTCAATAAATTGATTTTTTTTTGGTTACCAAAGAAGGTGAAATGATATTTACCTTCGTTGGTAACAGATAAAAACCTTATTTATTAATATATGAAAAATATGATATGATTGATGATCACTGTTATCAATTGATTTATTAGACTTGATATACATATAAAAAATTTACATATCTTACTTCCATTTTAATTTTGTACTATTCGCAATTACATATAAATTGCAATTTCAATAATGGTAGAACCTAGATTTATATACATATCTATACATTTATACAAGAGATGTATTTCCAGTTGGAGTTTCAACAATCAAAGCTCTTGAAGCTTCGACGATGCAGTGGGGCGAAAGCTGAAGCGGTGACAAGAAGCTTTGAGGTATTGCCTTTGACGATAACGTCATGTAATTGGATCGTATCGGACCATCCATCCAAACAAACAAATAGCCCCGTTTCTACAGTATACTCGTATATTATAAGCATATCTACTATTCGAACATATGTATATTCGGAAGTGATTGGATGTATTTTAACACGTTCATGCACACACTTCAATATAGTAGCTCTATGTGATATTGCACATAATTTTTTCATACAAACTAAAGCGACGTCTAATGACGCTGTGCAATAACTGATAATATTAGTATTGAAATATATTGCGCTAACGTCCTAAGACGTCACTACATTTTCGTTTATGAGAGTCAAAAATGCTTTAATAACTAGAATACTCTGAATCGTCTGTGGTGCTATAAGAATTTTCTGATGCGGAATCCGATGTAGATCTAACATCAGAAGCAGATCGTAAATTGGAACAAGTACTCTTTTTGACATGCAATAATGACTTTTTGCGCTGTTTGCCCCGCTCAAACTGCGAAATGCCAATGTCACTGGAGCTGTCGTCATCATTATCACCAATTGGGCCGTAATCGGCATCTGATCCAAACTCTCCATCGTTAACAAAAGGGACTGGCGTGGTTTCCCGGGATGAAGAAAGCTCATGGATTTTCATTGAAGATTCCTTTTTTTGACTCATTTTATATATCTAAAACAAACAAAAAAATACAAAATATGTATTTTGAACATATTCAGACTTATTACAATAAAGTAAAATATATTTATATAATATATATATCGTAGTAAGATAACGTTTAGCGTCAATATTCCATGTGAACATAAAATTGGCGCACGCACTAGCCCCGCGACACGCACAAGTCGACTGATGTAATGAAACTTCTTTTGCGAAATGACGTATAGTGACGTTGTGCGCTAACAAAGTGGGTACTTAGTATCAGGGAGGAACGCCATCTAAGAAGCCAAAAAAAATTGGTTCGATGTGGCACTACAATTTTGAGAATTCGATATGTTGTGGCACAGTAACCTAACTTTAAAACATTAGTATGGCCAGACACCGTACCATAACGTTGTGCTCAATAAATCGAGTTATTGCTGAACGTAATAATACGTTGTGCCATATCATATCTACAAATATGTGACGTACATATACGTTGTTCGCATGAACGTGTTAATTAGTGTTGCCCAAAATCGGTCTTGGTCTTGCAGTCTTGGTCTTGTTCTTGCATTTTTGCAAGACCAAGACCAAGAACAAGACCGCCTCTTTTTAGCAAAACCAAGACCAAGACTGACCGTGCAAGATTTGCGCAAGAACAAGACTAAGCTTGCGAGACTCTTGCGTCTTGCAGTTAGGACTAAGTGTCGTTTCAGGGAGTATAGGATATACGCTTAGGGAGTCTATGAGACGCAAAAAAATATAATGAAAAAAAAAATTGGAAAATTGGACTTATGCGCATTACGAACAATACCATATCTATACATAACGAATGAAAATATTCATTAAAAGAAAAAAGAGTGCATCCCTAGTTTTGACCATCGGCACTTTGATAGTGCGCGGCGTCTTGTTGTCGGCGTCATAAAAGGTCGGATACTGACCTGTCAAAGAAATTGTGCAGCTATTCGAAAGTACAAGGTCAAGATACACGTGCCGGTGGCTACTGTTGATATCGCATAGAATCGTCGCCGCCGCGCCACATGCACTACATTTGACACTATTTGATTGCCGCCACAGAGTACATGTTTCAAAGAATAAAATAAGTTTCCGGGTGCTCAGAATGGACACGAATACATTATCCTGATCTCGCAAGAAATCTTGTAATTAGATACTAGGTAGGTATCATAATAATTTATTCTAGTAAGTAATTATTATAAAATTAACTATATGGATTTATAATAATTACTTACTATTATTGTTATTATTATTACCTAAAAAATAAACATGTTCAGTAAGTTCACTGCAAATCTCGACTTTTGCAAGTGTGTATTTTTAAAACACAAAGTGCTCGAATATGTCGTCACACATTTGATAAATATTGTTGACACCATAGCACTTTTAAAACACTTGAAATGTGTAAAAACTGGATCTTGCCTTCAAGGCTTAGTTATTAAGGAGTTGGAGGGGTATCTAGGTAAACCCAGAGCCGTCATCTCGTAAGACATTTTAGACTGTTGGAGGACGCATGAGACAAAATATCCGATTTTATCGAAGATGGCCCGTGATTTTCTTTTAATACCTGCAACTTCAGTATCTGCTGAGAGATTATTTTCTAAAGCATCATTAGTAATTAGAAAACATAGAAATAGGTTAAGTGATGAGTCAGCCATATGGTTACTTTGTATTAATGCTTTGTCAAAAGTCAAAGCTGTTGTGTACATACTGTGAAGTAATTTAATTTGCATCGTATTTTATTTTTTATTTAAATAAATGGTATATTGTATAACTCTTTTATTCCATTTCATATATGGTGAGGGTCCATCAATCTCTTTCTAGAGAGATAATGTTATTTACAATACAGTGTAGTTATTGCCATTAATTTGTTTTTATATGTATGTTTACCATGTTTTAGCACATGTAAGCTTATTAAATGTAAAAGTTTATTAAGAAACTGACGCCCGTGGCCGTGGGACACGGTAGATAGCTCAGTTGGTTAGAGCATCGGCACGGATCGCTTAGGTCGTGGGTTCAAACCCCACCCGATGTCAGTTGATTTTTCGAATTTCTCATTAAATGTTTAGACATTTATTAATATGGTTGGTCTTTACTATGGCTATGTTAATTCAAGTTCAATATGTACCTACTCTGTTAAGTTGTTCTAAGATCTAAAGTAACGTTTAATAAATAGTAATAGGCTAATAGGTCATTGCGAGACTTGCGAGACTCTTGCTGCAAGACCAAGACCAAGACCAAGACTGGGAGCGCAATACCAAGACCAAGACCAAGACCAGGTGTATTGGCGCAAGACCAAGACCAAGACTTACTAAGTCTCGTCTTGTTCTTGCATTTGGGCAACACTAATTTTAATATAAAATTGGTGACAACGCATCTGCATTTTAATTTGTAATCGAGGATAGATGTAGATTGTCTATAGGCAGCATCCACATACCATCAAGTGGATTGTGTGCTCGTTTGTCACCCCTATCGTATAAAAAAAGTCCTAAAATGAATGATAGGCAAGCAAATCTCATTTTGAGAAAAGGAAAATGATATGGAAAATAAATATACTCGTAATATATGTATATATGTACTCCAGATCGTATTTAGGTCATAGCGGCCACCCTCAATGGAGACTAGCCATCGGCGCAGGACTGGAATAACAGTTTTTCTTTAGTTCAACCGGGGATTCGAACCCGGGACTTTCAAAACCTTTAATCACGCTTTTTGAAGTCAACATTTTACCTTCTTTCAAGGCATGGTGCCTTACTGTGCAGTAGTGGAAAAATCATGAAATCTTTACTTTTAACTGTTGTGAGTATATCTTTTTTTTATAGGATAGGGTGACAAACGAGCACACAGTCCACCTGATGGTAAGTGGTTACTGTGACCCATAGACATCTACATCTATCCTCAATAAAGACTCAAAATGCAGATGCGTTGTCACCCGTGAGGACTAAGATGGAATGTCTCTTGTCCAGTAAAAAGGGTCTCCGGTTCTCTACACTCACCATACGAAACAATGCAGCGTTAAGCTGCTATTTTACGCTGGTATTCTGTGAGAGCGTGGTCCTTCCCCGGTCGAGCCGTGTTATTCGTGTTACAACTATACTACTAATATAGCTGCAGCATGACTCTACCACGTCCAAAATATCTTATGGGAAATCTCAGTGACATCTGCTGAACTATATATCCCACAAAATTATTAAGTATTACGTACATATCTACCATGAATCTATAAACAAATAAATAAGATTGAAGTATCTGTTTGTAATGTCAAAATTACACCGTTTTACTAAATGCATATCAAAGTATAAACGGTATTTATATTAAAAATACACTTTTAAACATTTTTGTCTGTCTGTCTGTCTGTTTGTTCCGGCTAATCTCCGAAACGGCTGGACCGATATTGACGGGACTTTCACTGGTAGGTAGCTGTTATAAGGAGTAACTTGGCTACTTTTATTATGAAAAAATAATTAGGGTTACTCGCAAAATAATTAAAACCCTAAATTACACGTGGACTAAGTTGCGGGGAACAGCTATTATATACATAAGGTATGCAAGACTGAAATAATGAAAAATGTTGTCAAAGACAAAATTTCCTTCTTCATCGGCCCGTCATTGTCCTCCGCTGGACTTCGGTCACTATCCCTGCCTGTGTGTAGTACCTATTTGCCTGATGATAGATTGACGATCGTAGTACCAAACGTGTCGTACATTTGATGTTACAATACCGGACACAGGGAATCGTAAACGACATAATTATAGCCATAATATCGTAAACTATGAGATATTTCTAGAATTTCTCATAGTTTCGACTCTCATGACATTTCTCACGTAGGTGTCGTAAGTTATGTGTTACGGCCTACGGCTGCTCCCACAAAGTTCAATCCTCCGGGGCCCATCAGCGGAGTTTTAACGAACAGACGTAGGTCGGGCCTCAATATGGCCGCGTGGAATTTCCTAATTACAATAAACAATATGGGAGAAAGCTAGAAACACAAAGTACTTACCATTCTCCGAAGCTAACTTCGCACCAAGGCTTGGGCAGGCCGTGAGTGTGTGTAATAGTGGATGGCGAGTAGTGTACAGTGATGTGTGAATGTGTGGGGCCTTGGCAAGCATAGGCGAGCAGCAGCGGCCGAGTTCCAGGCTGCTCCAAAATGTGGTAATCTCCCGCGGAGTCACCCACCGTCACTTTGTTCCTTCTTCCCTATGACAGTCTATATCAAAGGCCTCACGAGCAATTAATATTGTCAAATCACTTATATACGCTATCAAATTAGAATAAACAAATTCGCGGTAAATTAGGCGCGCCTAACACGCAATTCAGACTTTGTTCGCAATCAATGTTAACTTTCTAACAATTTGTCAGCCCGGCGTCGAATTCTAGACTTAACAAAGAAACCTTCGTCATGGCAACGTCTGCTAACAAAACCGACTCCAAAAATGGAGGTTTCCCGGGCGTCCTTAAACATGCCCTCGATAGCACAGTATTATAGCAACTGTTCGACTCGACCCCGCAGCCGATTGGAAATAACTCTCTTGCGCGAACGTCAAACCGGTACTTATGCACCGCGCCGAGCGCCCTCTGGCGTTAATTCTTGAAATTAGCGTTTGGCGCGAACATTATGACTATAGGTATTGCTAAATTACTGTCCGGTGGCGGTGAAAAAAAACCGTCATCCTATTTTTTACATTCGAGTACATGGATAAGGAATCCAAAAATAAATCCTTTCAGTGAGAGAGACCTATTCGTATGTTCACTTGTGGTGCAGTATGAGGTGAGATGATAGAATTCTTATTTCGCCTGCAACGGAGACCGTAAACGCGTCGCAGTCCCTTCGTAACCACGGGTGTTGTAAAGTACTCGAAACAGCAATTAGGTTAAATTAAGCGCGATAAAATCCGTGTAAGTAATTAGGTCCGTTAAAGAAGTCAAAGCAACGTGTAGTGTTCACGTGAATATAAGAATTCGTAAAGTGAAATCCTCTTACTTAACCATGGATGTACTGCAACCAAGTAGCACAACATCGATTGTAATGTTGCCAGTATGGAGTACCACCAGACCAGACAGACAACTCATATAAGTACAGGCTGTAAATACCTCGCAGCTTTCTCTTTGTTTGAAGTTGATAGCAGACGTTAGTGAGTCTACTGTTAGCCGATGGTTAAAAAACAATCAAAAAATATTTATTTCAGTCTATAGAAGTTATTACGATAAGCGGTACAATAAGTTTTACCTAGCAGGCATTGTAAAATGCCTGTGGCAGGCGATCAAACTTTTCTATACCAATAAAATTCATATACGAGTACCTAGAAATAAATGATAATAATTAAACAAATTTTAACTTTTCTTTTATAATAATGCAAACAAAATATACTTAATATCTACCTATTATTAAGTGGCGAAGCTTGCGAAGTCACTTATTGATTTCACGATGTCTGTCCGTCTGTCCGTCTGTCCCACGATTATGTCGAGAACGGTTTTGAATTTTCAAATTCTGTTTTCAGCAATCGATTACTGATCACCCAGGCATTCTCCTCCTTTTTTGAAACTGATTGCTCAACGGCAACCGTTAGAAACCGCTACAAAGCTGATTGCTTCGCCACTTTGCTATGCTGTTAGCTTGCTACGTTTATTCATTATTATGAATGAGCAAGTTATTAATGAATGGCAAATATTTTTCTTGTTATGATTGAGGATGTGTGCGGCAGCGTTGATTATTGTTATGTCTTGCAGCGAATTCCCTCTTTAAGTTCTTTGTATCCGACTGCGGAGGTTAATGTGTTTACCAGCCTACATACACATGTATGTGTATGTTTGTTCCCTTGTGGCGTTCTGGAGACCAAACGCGAGAGCCGATTTTGATGATTCTTACGTCAATCGATTTGTCTTAATCTTGTGAGTCACTGTGTGACTAAAGACACGACAGTAATCAAAATTCAATATTAGTGACTCTGTGGCGCATTGAGTAGCATCGCTAGGGACGCCGTGTTTGGATCCCGCATGGAACAAGTATTCGTATGGCCTGCAAATAATTGTTCCGGGTCTGGATGTTTGTGATTGTGCAATTTATGTTTGTAAATTGCCTCCACGATATAGGAGAAAATTCAAGATTGGGAGTAACGTTTTTTAAAGAAAATAAATAAAAAGATAAAGGAAAAAAAATTGTGATGACCAGACGCCGTATTGCTTAAAAGAAAAAAAATTAAGCCCACGAATTATATCGAGTGGGGTATCATTGATTAGGTCTTTGAAAATCATGTTTAGGTTTTTCTAGTAATTTTTCCTTTTGAATGACCATTTAGGATGTATAACTATTTAAAGATGGTTAGCGACCATTCTCGCTTAAATTTTCAAAACTTATAATAAAGCTGTGATGAAGTTCTTATATAATCGTATAGTGGGTATTATTTCTAATTTTTTACGCAGTTGGGTTTTGTTAAAATAGTATTAACCTTACTTGTAAGAGGTTAAACATTATGCCTTTTGTGTGAAACTTTATGTGCTTTTGTGTTATAAAAATCTAGATTATTTTAAGGAACGGGAAAGTTCTATGTCCAACAGTGAGTTTTTTTATAGGATAAGGGTGACAAACGAACACAGTTCACCTGCTGGTAAGTGGTTGCTGTGGCCCATAGACATCTATATTTATCCTCGACTACGAATCAAAATGCAGATGCGTTATCACCTGTGAGGAATAAGATGGAATGCCCCGTTTCCAGTAAAAGGAGTCTCCAGTTCTCTACGCTCAGCATACAAAACACAGTAGCGGTAAGCTGCTATTTTACGCTGGTATTCTGTGAGAGCGTGCGAGGTACCTCCCGGTCGAGTCCTTCGTGCTACAAATATACCAGTAACATAGCTGCAGCATGGCTCTACCACGTTCAAAGTGAATTCGTGGCAATTAATCGTTAGTTTTTAGTTAGGTACCCTATAACCCTACTATGTACAAAATGTAATTGTAATATTGTTTAAAACGTTGAGCACATTTTAATGAATATTTAAGTGAATGGAGCGAAACGAGTCGTTTGAAATTTGTAGAAAAACATTTCTTCTTGTCTTGAAAGGTTCCTTGGTAGCCTTTTCCATTGCGTTACTATTGAGCGTAGCCGATTTTGTGCTTACTTTATTAAATACTTTAATAAAAGCTGAATTTTAATTTTAATAAGAATATTAAACGCTGAATTTCTATGACTAGGTAAGAAATAGTGCGATAAGAGAAAAGTGTGGTTTGCAAGATGATGTTGTGACCAGGATAAGGAAAGGAGTGCTTCGGTGGTCATGTAGAAAGGATGAATAAGGAATGTTTGAGAAAGCAATGTATGTTGCAGAATAGTGAACGGCATAGTTAGGAAAGGAAAAGGAGGCGTGAGTGCTTATGTTTGTTATTATTAAAATATCATATGAAAGCGAAAGAATTTGTTCTATTAATTTCTTTATAATATACAGGTAGATGTAGAATGACCCGTGGTAGCTCAGATAGATACGTGGTAGCTCAGATGGTTAGTGTTCGCTGTAAGTTTCACAGTACGCGAGCAACCCGGGTTCGATCCCCGCCGGCACCAATGAAATTATTAATTGCAATTTTAAGTGCTGATTTACCACGTGCTCGGCGGCGAAGGAAAACATCGTGAGTAAACCTGCATGTCTGAGAAATAAGAAAAGAAATTTTCGAAGACATGTGAAGTTCGCCAACACGCATTGGGGCAGCGCGGCGGACATTTCCTTGCCCTAAAACACTCTCAGAAATGAGAGGAGGCTTATGCCCGACAGTAGGACGTATATAGGCTGTAACTTAAACTTTTTTTTAGACAGATAGATGGCCTCGTCATGTCAGATGTGATATGTTTAGACTAGCAATGGTAAGCAGCGTCAAGGTAGGAAGGTTGGTACTCAGAACGCCAATTCACCCGCTAATAGTGGTGCCTACACAGAATTCGCCCGCCAAGCGTGGTGATTTCGCCGAAGCCTCCATGCAATGAGAAATACTCAGTCAAACTTTAGTGGCTGATGATGATGATTAAACTGAAATACTGCATTATATCAATTGTGTAAAATAGCAGGGGTAAGTGTGTGGAATAGCCGTTTTTATAAAGCAGCAAATTTAAGTAGTAAACCGACCTGGTCCAAGACTGTTCCTGCGATCTTGGATTAAATTGACCGTATAGTAGCGGTATAAGAATAACCCCATATCATCCCGTGGGTGTCGTAAGAGGCGACACAGGGAATCAAACCGGGAGATGGACAGCAGTATCTTCCTAATAACAGCTATAAATAAAAAACTGCGGTTGTCAACCCCCTTGCCAAGCGTGGCAACTATGGCAAATATTTCCCTCTATTTGCCATAGTTATGTTTTGATGTTAGGTTAACCAAAATATTGACACAATAAAATAAGAAACCTAGAGAAATGAATGCCTTATGAATAAACTGATGTGCATAGAGAAGCACGCGTTGAAGCTTGCCTTGTCATGATGAGTAGGTACAGAAATAAAGGGGACAGAATTGTGAAGTTAGATAAGAAGTGGATTATCTACGCTAGTCGCAAGCAAAAAACACAATTGCTGAAACCAGGTTAAATATCAGAACAATGCTCTAAAGCGTGATGGTAACTGTTTGATGGGCTTCATGGCGTAATTCTCTATAGATTTTTGAGATCCGGGGTGTATCAGTAGCAGCAGATGTCTGTTGTGAAGAACTACCAATAATGATCTTAAAACGCTCAGAGAAACAACCCCGATCCGTCATTTTATCATCGCCATTTTTGTTTTATGATAAAATAAGACCTCACACTGCTCGACAAGCCGTCTAAACATTACAAGACATGCAGTTAGAAATCATATGTTATCCTCCAACTTGCCAGACCTAGCCCCAACCGATTAACAGTATTTCCCGCAAAAAATACTTTGTAGTGTCAAGATCGCCAGAGTTTTAGATTTTCCATAGAGATAGCAGAAATGTGAATACTAGCGTAAAATAGCAGTTTAACGCTGCTGTGTTTCGTATGGTTAGTGTAGAGACCCGGAGACCCTTTTTACTGGAAACGAGGCATTCTATCTTAGTACTCATGGGTGACATTGCATCTGCATTTTAATTCTTTATTGAGGATAGATGTAAATGTTTATGGGGCACTGCAACCACTTACCATCAGGTGTACTGTGTGCTCGTTTGTTAACTTTATATTATATATAAAAGAATATGTTTTCTCAGAAAAAAAGGTTACCAAAAAGTCAATTTCAACTTTTAACTTCTAATCTATAGAAGTTCTTTATTAAGCTTTAATTGTGACAAAAATATGACAAAATTATTTAAATAAGTTAGAAAAGAGCCTGTATTAAAAGAGATTTAATAAGAAAAATTTTAGGTTCACTTTTCAAAATAATATTTAAAGAATCGTTCAAAGGTTGTTTTTCTTTAAAATTTACCTTTTACGGAACAGCCTGCAGCTGCAGAAATGTTACAAAGCAAATAAATACCGTCCAGTATTCTAATGAAAACGTATTTGAACGTCTTTCAAAGTATAAAAGTATAAAGTATAGCGATATGAACTGAACATTCCTTGTTGAAAGAAACATTTTCAGAACTGAAGTTAGCATTGAAATTGCAATCATAAAATTGTTTATATATTTATAAATGTTCAAGAAGATATTCTCAGAAAAATTTAAAAATATACAATCCTTAATGAATTCTGTCATTTCTTTTATCGAATTTTGACTAAGAGCTACTACTTCATATGTTGTGGAATCCTACTTAAAAATATCAGTGAATTGACAAACGGTGCAATGCTAAAATCTACTGCCGTGCGGCACATCTGCTTTGAAATAATTGCGATTGAGCGCGATTTAGGTTGCAAAGTCTGTTAGCCCACCCACATGCGGCGATCTGTTTAATCTTATATTGCTTAAGGTGATCGCCACCATGCTGGTTCTATGAAAATTCATTTAAAAATTGTATAAACAAAATTATTGTTACGTGAAATATGTGTAAAGAAAAGTCCCGCTGGGTTTCTTGCTGGTTCTTCCCAGGACAGAGGTATTTTACGAACCAGTGATAAATAAAAAAATACTTTCAATAAATATTATGTATTAATCAATATTGAATAAAAAATCATTCTATTCTATTCTATGGGAATCGTTGTCAGACAGTAGTCCTCAATGGCTATACGTCAGCGACTGCGCAAATCACTTCAGGAATACCGCAGACATCCCTATTAGGTCCGTTGATTTTTTCGATGTTTATATATGATATAGGCTCTTGTTTTACCTGCTCCAAAATAATCCTCTATGCTCATGCCATGAAAATTTTATGCCCCAACACAAAAACTTCTGACTGCCTTGGTCTGATCTCGATGAACTTGAACGATATTGTTCATGCAACAAACTTGACTTGAATTTGTCCAAATGTTTATCCTTACTTTTACCCGTAAACCCAACCCCACTGTCCTTCACTACAAATTACAAGACGCTAGTAAAAAGAGGTTACAATCAGTAATGTAATAATGGTGTGTTTTTCGATTCTAAATTGTTCTTTAATGCACAAATTTACAATATCATTAAAAAACCTTTCATAATATTAAAATATATAAGATACTTTATTGTTCTTCTGTACGCTGTCATTTGGGGTAGGCTTCACAAGTATGGAACCCAACCCAAATTATAACATTTACTATATAGCTAGCATTAGGCAAGTACAAAAACGTTTCCAACGTCTTCTGCAATTTAAGACGGAATTTTACACTGATGACATTTCACAGTGTAAAAAAACGTCATATTTCGCCTCTGTATGAACGAAGGCGCATGGCAGATATGATTTATCTTTTTAAATTTGCAAGCGGTAATCCGGACAGTCAGTCCTGAGCTGTTGAGTAAGTTAGGAGCTACTCTATTAAGAAAACCTCGCTTACTCCATGTACCGCAAACCCGGACTAAATACAGGCAAAATGTTTTTATGATATGTGGATGCAGAACTTTTTATATCTAATAATATAAATTTCTATATAATATAAATTTCTAATAACATTGACTTGGACTTGTTTAATAACAGGGTTTCTCGAATCAAAATATTTTAGCGAAAAAAATCTTTTGTTGAGTGTTCTGTCAAATTTTGTTAATTTATTATGTTTGTCTTTATCAATGTTTAAAGTAAAGTTGCAGCTTATTTGCTTCCCACTACTGGGCACAGGCCTCCTCTCATTTCTGAGAGGGTTTTAGGGCAAGGAAATGTTCGCCGCGCTGCCCCAATGGGTGTTGGCGAACTTTACATGTCTTCGAAATATTTTTTTTCTTATTTCTCAGACATGCAGGTTTACTCACGATGTTTTCCTTCGCCGCCGAGCACGTGGTAAATCAGCACTTCAAATTGCAATTAACAATTTCATTGGTGCCGGCGGAGATCGAACCCGGGTTGCTAGCCTACTGGGAAGCTTACAGCAAGCGCTAAACATCTGAGCTACCACGGCTCCTTTATCAATGTTTATCTTTTACCAACTAAAATTATTGTTTCTAAGCTCATATTGATAGGTGAAAACTTTGAAACGGCCTTCTGGTTGTTTTTCATTTATTTACTGTGTAATATTACATGTAAGTTTTCCAAAAATAATATAAAATAAAATAAAATGAAATATGGTATGAGAGCGGCCAACTATGCCTTTATCTCACAGAAAATTTCCATATCGTCTGACTGACAACATGTTCTTTGTTTCTGTGTGACGTCTTGACAATTGGTTGACAAGGCGAATTTCTTGATTGATTGTTTATTTCATTATAAATTATATATCATTCGGTGTGTGTTGTAAGAGGCGACAGGGATACATGAGATGGGCAGCAACATGTTCCTGATAACGAAACAATATGACAAACACTTGCGGTCGCCAATTCGTGAGTCAAACGTGGCCGTTATATGGCAATCTATGGGGGAGGTCCATGTTTAGCAGTATTTGTAAGGATGATGATAATAAGAAATAAAAAAAAAACTTGCCATCTCTTCCTAATTAAATCATTAGCACAAATTTACAGCTAACATAGGCCGGGTAGGCCACGGTAAGGAATAACATAAAGCACGGTCCTGAGCCACCATTCATCGACTATCTGCATCTATTTAATTGACTATGTGCATCACACGGATTTACAATTAGGCACACTAGTGTCTCTCCATATACTTGTGCCGTACCATCTAACATTACGCTTATGGCACTGGCCTAGGACTTACACCGTAAAGAGGACATCATTATTCGACAGAAATATCATTCTCACAACTAAAGAGATTAAAAAAAAATCATTGTCGTACTATGATGAAACAGGTAAAGATTGGATGCATTATCACTACTTTGCATCGAAAGTGATTTGCTTCGTGAAATCAATTTTAACGATGTTATCGGGGATTTTGCTATTAAAAATTAAGAAAACAATATTTCAGCCACTAAAGTATACATTAGAACACTTTTAGTTAAAATAAAATACCAATATAAAATGAAAAACTAGGACACCATTTGCTATAAAAACCTAGAGCATCAAAAAGTTAAATCCAGCACAATTAGTTCGTTGTAATGTTTCAATGCCTGTTAGCAGACTACGAGTATGCAGGTTTCTTAATGATGCTTGTATATGATTTTCTGCAGTATTATCATATATAGTATAGTAACTAAACTGGTTGGGATTTTTATTACACCAAATGATTCATCTTATATTATAATTCCTTAACGTCTTTCGTAACATTTCTCTGAACATCAATTGTGGATTTACAGAACCGTGCTCAAGTATTCGAACGCACTCACTCATACAAATTTCTTCTTTCTTTCTTTAACAGCCAGTAAAATTGCGTCGCTGGACGCATATATTTGCACGTGAAGCCATATTGTAAGTTGCAAAAGATTTTAAAAGAGTAATCTTTTACGACTAACAACATGGTTTTAGTCGTGTTCCTACAGTAACGTGAGCATGGTTGTTGCTTGGTTTTGGCCTAATTTGAAATGTATGCAGCGCTACAATTTCGCTCTATCTTTATCATTTTCCGCTCTATCTTTTTTTGTTAGTCTGAAGGGAGATATATTGATTGGCACGATAGCTTTGAATTCGTACATTTTTGTGCACATCTGATACTTCTCTTATTACAGTCGATGTATTCGACATTTATTGTTGTTGCATTTTTAGATTTTATTTAGCTAAATTGATATTTATTTGCTGCACCGCCTACTACTTTTTTAGTAGCACTAATTTATTATATCTGCTCATTCTAATAGTTGAGTGGCTGTAGGCGCTTAGGCATTATTAACCTTGATATATATCCGCATCATCGTATATGGCAGATAACTGATTTTATAAGGAGTAACTTTACTTTACTACTTTTAGTTAAGAGAAAGAATTAGGGTCTGCGCAAAAAAATTACGCGGGCGAAATCGCGGGGAAAAGCTAGTTTTAAATACATTTCACAGTACGCGAGCAACATGGGTTCGATACCCGCCGGCACCAGTGAAATTGTTAATTGCAATTTTAATTGCTGACGTGCCCGGCGGTGAAGGAAAACATCTCGAGGAAACCTGTATGTCTCAGAAATAAGAAAAAATATTTCGAAGACACGTGAAGTTCGCCGACATGCATTAGGACAACCCAACTGATATTTCCTTGCCTTTAAAACCTTCTCAAAAAATAGAGGAGGTCTGTGCCCAGCTGTGGGGTTTAGGCTGTAACTTTAACTTTAATATTAAGATGTTTTCCTGGAAGTGTTATTAACGGCGCAGGACTTTATCGTGGACGTTAAAAAATGTCAGTGGAAATTATAATACAAATAGTGACGTATTTTTTGCACTTTTAAATGCTTTAGTAACTGTTTTATGACACTGTTATTTTTTAAATTTATAATAAATGCTAATTTATAGATTCTTCATCGTCTTTCATCTCGTTTTCATTTTTTTACTGTTTTAAGCCAGCGCTTAACTACTATGCCATCTGATATTAGAGGTGATGCAGCCCAAGATGTTCAAGCGCACTGATCCAACACTATTCATCAAAAGATATTCAGTATCTTGAAGACCCACATTGTAATCGGATGGAAAGACAGATGCTGGCAACTTATTGCACTCCTTTGCTGTACGCATGAGGAACGATATAGCAAGCCGTTTGGTTCGAATACATGGTAAGTGAAGACAATGAAAGGATGGAGACTGGCCGAACGTCTGGTTGTCCGATAGTAAAACGGAGAGGGAGGAATTAAGTTATGTGATTCATGGGCACACTCTCCGAAATGCATCCTGTAGAAGACCTTAAGGCTGGCTACTTTGCGCCTCTGTTCGAGGCTGGTGACTTGTGTATGACTGGTGATCTTCAACCAGATTCGGGTCACCAATAAGCTTCTTAGTACGCTTTTCTATTGAGTCCGAAGCTGCTAGGCGGCATTTTGCAGCACCAGCCCATATATAGCAATACTTTATGCACGACCGGACTTGCGCTTTATAAGCAGCTGTCCCGGCGTGAAGTACCACCGTATTTTTGCAAGGGCTCCTAGCTTCCTTGCAGCTGATTTAGCCTTGGACGACTGAAGGAGGTTGGTGTATTACAGTGATACATTTCGGAAAGAAGCAGCTAAGGTAAGTTGGCTCCTTTTTGCAATGAAGAGACACACTTGTGTTTTGGAGGCGTTGGGTTTCACAAGATTGGTATCGCCCCATTCGGAGACTGCTTGTAGTGTGAGTTTCACACGCTCAACCATAGGTTCTCTTTCGGACTGGATTTTATCCCGACTGGCCCGAGTACTTGGTTGGTATCTCTCCACACCCGTGCTGTCGTCTGCATACACATAGGCACCGAGCATAAGCAGATCATTAATAAGCAGCAGGAAGAGAGTTGTGAAGAGAACGGACCCATGAAGAACTCCGACGCTAGTCGCCATAGGATCGAATGAGCAGGCATCGACGACGACTCGGTGAGATCCCAGTCAATCAGGCCAGGAGAGGAGACAACTCAGGTGTACAAGCCTCTTTACTCATCACGTGTTGATTTTGACGTCTTGAGATCAGTTTTTTTTTAAAAATGGAATCAGACACCTAAACCAATAAAGATTTTGTAAGATTTTTTAGTAAAATATATTCAAATCAAACGTTTGAACGTGTTTTGATTCTTATCTCGACTGCACTATAATTATAATTAAACCAATATATTAGTACTTCGTGCATTACAGTTAGCATTAAATAATATTGTCACATTATTTTTTCACATAGTAAAAAATATAAAATGAAAACAGCGTAGCATATATTTTTATAATATTTATTTAAGTGCGTAAAACTTATTAAGTACATACTTAACTATACCAATTAAATATAAATCTCAAAATAATAACAAGTTTGGCATTTTATGTCTGTTTCCAAAAGTAAAATTTCAATACAACCAACAAGTCCTATATTGACCTCAACAATTAATATTCATAAGTTACTATGTAATTAAACTAAGTTTAAGAGATCAAACATATATCAGGTAACGACAAATTTGTAGGGCATGAATTATAGGTACTCCAATTATTTTATTTTAATTTAAAAATATATATCTCATAAAGTATTTTTAGAACAAGTACTTTCCATGCGCACAGGGTAAGAATAGGATTGTGTAAATGTCAAATTCTCTAACTACTTAAACGTCATTTTGCATGATACACCATCTTTAAATATATTCTTGTTTACTTTACTAAATTTCTAATAAATACTAAAAATACATATTTATTGATGTGCCTATTTCAATCAGGTTTTTACACATCCTCCACAACACACTTAAAGTTAATGCGCTCGTGAAATAAAATATTTGACAGTCCTATTCTTATCTTGCGTGCATTGTGAATACATTATATTTATAAACGAATCAACTATAGGGCATTCCCACTACTATCACCAGTCACCAATATCACAACGTTTTTATTTATTCTCTTCCAGACGATAACTATTTCAATAAAAATGTTTAACGGAACGCAATACTAAACGAAATGATATATTATATAGAAATCATTTTAAAAGAGTTTAAAATTTTAAAAATTAACGCTTAAAATATGTTTTGTCAAACCAAATCCAAATACGCAATAATATCTACGATATATATGCAATGGACAAAATAAATGCGGACGGCATCATACGTCGTAAGAGGTTTTAACGGATTTAATAATATCACGGTTATTGCCATAGATGTACACCGCTCCTAAATATATTTTAGTTTCAAAGACCATTAAGAAAACAAAGAAAAACTTTTTCAATATTCAAACGAAATAACTAGAACCTTTTCCATATGTAAATATATCGTGCCGATATGATATGTCTCACCCAGTTACACCTTCCTCTGTTATCACAGCCCTTAATTTATTTATTACCATTAACCAACAGAATTTAAACTATAAATTAAACATAACTAGAAAATTATTAGACTTCGTAAGTACTAATATGTAATAAGTAGCCCAATAAGAAATCTACGGACATTTACAATACATAATTAACTGTAATATAAATTATGCATTCTTTGAGCTTAGCTCGTTGTTTGAATTCGCTGATAAAATTTAAAATCTGCTTATATTCCCGTCTTATGTCCCGTAATAATAATAATTGTAAAGCATGAAACACACGTTCAGTTAAACTGTTCAGTTGAACTGATGTACATCCAAAACTGACCGTGTGTGTGAAATCTTAAGTTGAAATTTTTAACTGACAGCAGCACACGGAATTTTTGGGCACACGTACATTTTGATCGTTGAACTGACGTACATTCAAAAACTGACCGTGAGTGTGAAATCTTAAGTTGACATTTGAAGTCAGTGAGAGAGAAAAAAAAAAGAAATCGCTTTTCCTTACATCCTTTTTAACTGATCAGTTTAACTGACCGTGTGTGTCGAGCTCAAGTATGCTAATTATTTTACTGACATCAAATATTTATATCCAAGTAACCAAAATATAACAAACTTATTATAAATGTTGGTAACAAAATTTTGGAATGGTGTTTAAGTTCTCAATAGTTGGTACACAGGAATCAAAAGAACGAGGCTCTTTGATTAATTTACTAATTGTAGCAAGTATTCGACTAGTTATCATGAAAATTGACACATGAAATGATAGAACTGGTCGAAGTTCACCGGCTCTAATTCATATTCCTTCTCCGACTTATTAAGTAACTCTGGGTTTCTTTTTAGGAAGTTTCTCACCCAGTCTTCGCCAGCCATTCTACTGTTGACGTCGAAAGGATGATTTAGATTGTTGTCTTCGGCGTATTGAAAGGCTAGCTCCCGTATATCTCGCCTCGACACGCCCATGAAGTACTTTTCCATACTCTTAATATAGCCAACAAGATCCTTTTCTTGATTGTCAGTGAACACTCGTCTGTAATGACCCATTAAAGGTTTGGGATCGTCGGGTAGTTGGTATCGGATCTTACTGGCGCGTCGTTGCAACGTCGAGCGAGGTATATGAAAGGTCCTCGCCGCGAGCTTGTAACCCATTTTACCTGACACCACGGCAGCAACGGCTTTCGCCATGTCCTCTTCGCTCCAGGACTGACGACCACTCATTCTTTCGTATTTGCGTACCATTGAAGGCTGAAACACATAAAACAATAGAGATTTATTGATAAATCTGATTATGCAAGACACACAAAAAGTAGTTACAACGATGGGAACGATTAATGAGCACAGTAATTAAGGTATCGGTTTTACTGAGAAATCTATTAGCTTCTTCTTTTATTATGAAGTCTACGAGGCTCATTTAGCAAAAATGGTTAATTTTTCATTAATTAAAAAATGATTCAAATCTATGAACAGATTAACGTCACGTAGAGCGAATTAACATTTAAGTTTTACTTAAACAACAAGTGGCTTGACATGGTTGATGTTCGGCGAAGGGTAACCGTTGCCTACCGGTTCTGTGGACAACGATCAATGCCGGCGCAAGGTAAAAATGTCTTGAAACGATTTAGAGGCTATACTCAATGTTATTCTTTAGCAATATGTTATAAATATGTAAATCAGCGTGATTAGTAACGTAATTACGAGCGTGAGCGATTACTTTAATTTGACGTAAAGCGTTCCATATTACTTTAGTAATAAAAGAGATTTTTGTAAATCATAGAATGAAACTATGAAATCTACAACATCTAGATATGAAACCGAACCCGAGTAAAATTAGGTAGCGCCGGTTCTGCTTAGCCAAATGACACACAATAACACACCTATCAGACGACCTACCTCATAACATTTAACATGTTTACGGAATAAAAATACTAATTAGTTTATAAAAATAAATTCTATTTGCTTGTTTTGTAAAACCATTGTACCTGTATAATTACTTAACTTGTTTTCGTCAACTGTCATCATTTTGCAAGCGAAAACATATCCTTACTACACAATCCTTAGGTTTCAAATCGCGTGCATTGTTGCGGGACTAACCAAGTAACCATATTATAACACAGCTCATAATTCGCTCAGCTGATAGTGAGCAAAACACCAGATAAAGTATGGCGTGTTTTTCCAGTATGATAACTTGGGAAACACTCGAGACAAACAGAATAAAATTTGCAATTGCTGGTATTTTTATAACCTTTAATCAAAACTAGAATACATCCACACCACAATAGTCCATCACACAATCAGCCAATTGTGAACCTTAGTTAAAGGCGTCTTACAATAATGGTTAAATAAAATAATATTTATAAATAAATCCACACAGAATCTGCATTTTACATTGGGAACCGTAGTGACTGCTGTACCAACGTCACTTATGTATCACTTGACTCCTCGTTAAACGGGAAATACCTACTACTCGATAGTTGTTGACCGTCCTTGAGTGACCGCGTCGTATTTTTTATCTGTTAAATGAAATACGTGGTTGCGTCGTGTCGTTCGGTCAGCTGTTTGTATTCGTTCTACAACACGTCTATCAACAATCTCCGTAATACTTTGTGTGCGATCAAGATTCAAAACAAAGCATTTGTATAGTTACATATCCAATGCTCGCCGGATATGAGTTCGCTAGTATAGGGCGTAATGTAAGGAGCAATGTATTGTGCTGAAATGTAACCTATCGTAGTGGCGCCGAGTTGAGAGACGTCGTAATAGCGGTTCGAATACAGCGTGAAGCGAGGTTACTATGACGCGTGACTTGCAAGGTCCCTGCTGCAATGCACGATGCGCCAAGGTTGGTTTCACTCTTCTATACTGATATAAGAAACGAACCCTATAATTTTAGAAATAAATAAAAACTAAAAAATAACTAGTCAAATGCGCGGGAAAATCCTAACACGGTGAAGTAAAATCTGTAAGAAAGTAGTGATCTAGTGGTAATGGGAGATATGGGATGCGTAGAGAAGTACTTACTTATTAGGGGTGGTTGTACTTACGGTTGGGGGAGGTGGGTTGTGTATGGGGCTCGTAAAGGAGCGTTGGTGGGCGCGGGTCGCTGCGGCGGGGACTGTGTGGCGCGGAGGCGGCTGGCTATGGCGGTCGGTCGCAGGCTTAGCAGCGTCGGCGTGCGGCCAGGCGGACGGCGCGCGCGACACTGGCGCGGGGCCCGTCTTGCCCCGCCGCGGCCCTGGCGCGCTGACGTCACCTGGCCCAGGGCCCGCCGCGACTATTTTCGTCCACGGCTAATTATCGCCTTCCTTTGTCCAATCGTGCGTTATGCACTGAAAAGGAAATCTGGCTTTATCTATGCCTACGTGCATTCGCACTACGTAAGCGCGATGTATATATGTACAAGATATGAACTGCTTGTATATGTAAGCAAAACGTATTACGTATTAATCACTTTAATTGGGTGATACATTATTAACAAAGAAAGACTTGGACAAACAAGATACTAAAACACAAAGACGAGTTATAGGTACATATAGTAAGTAACATATTTTTTCCATAAAATAAGAATGTGACAAACGAGTACCTACACAGTCCGTCTGATGGTAAGTGGATGCTAAATACCATACACACCTACATCTATCCTCGATTAAGAATCAAAATGCAGATGCGTTGTCACCCCTGAAGACTAAGATGGAATGCCTCGTTTTCAATAATAAAGGGCCTCTGGTTCTGTACACTTATCATACGAAACCATAATATAGCAGCACCGTGACTCTACCACGTTCAAAATATTTAATACCGTTTAAATTATTGTAATTATGTAGAATACACATATAATTATCTTCATCTAATAAGTAGCCTTTGATCTAAAACTATGTTAGTGGGATATATGACGCATGTGTTATGATATAATATTGTTACCTACTAGGTATGTTAATATCATATATCATACGTGGTAGAGCCATGCTGCAGCTATATTAGTAGTATAGTTGTAGCACCAATGGGTCGGCTCGACCGTGGAAGGACCACGCTCTCACAGAATACCAGCGTAAAAGGGCAGCTTCACACTGCTGTGTATCGTATGGTGAGTGTAGAGAACCGGATACCCATTTTACTGCGAAAGAGGCATTCCATTTTAGTCCTCACGGGTGACGACGCATCTGCATTTTGATTCTTTATTGAGGATAAATGTGTTTATGGGTCACAGGAACCACTTACCACCAAGTGGACTGTGTGCTCTTTTGTCACCCTATCCTATACAAAAATAAATAAATATAGCCAAACATGAAAGCCATTTTTCTCTTGGTGTGTTGTTTCTATTAATATATGAAATATCCACTGTTGAACATAGGTCTCCCTTACGGATTGCCTCATAAGTGTGATATTTCCTCTTAGTTGCCAAGCTGGTAGGCTGTTTGGCAACCGCAGTGTTTTATTGAGTTGTTAGTAACTCGTATATTACATGTATATGGAAGTTCAAGGGATAGGCCTTAAATTAATATAGAAGGTGAATTTGGAGTGAGTTCGATTCCCATCGGTCCCAATGAAAGTTTAAATGGTAATTTTGGTAAATTTACCATGTGCTCGGCGTGAAGAAACTTGCTTGGCTTTCAAATTAATGATTCGTAATTCGTGAACATGTGACGTTTATCAACACGCCTTGGGCCAGTGTCGCGTGATCTTTCCAGCCCGAAAACCTCTTTCATAAATAAAAGAAACTCTGTGCCCAGTTGGGAACTTGTGTAAAGTAACACTTTGTCACACCTTTTTCTCAGCCTGTACAAGTACACCGCTGGTAATGAACCTTTACCATTATAGGTGAGTATGGTGAGTATATGAGGTGACCGCCACCATGTTGGTTCTCTCAAAATTCATTTAAAAATTTTACAAACAAAATTATTGTAAAGTGAAATATGTTTAAAAAAAAAGTCACGCTGGGTTTCTTGCTGGTTCTTCCCAGGACAGAGGTATTTTCCGAATCAGTGGTAAACGAAAAAATAACTTTCAATATGTAAATATTATGTAATAATTAATATTGAATAAAAATCATTCTATTTTATTCTATAGGGATGATTTGTGTCTTAAACACGACGCTTTCTCCGGAATGCCCATCGCAGGAGCCAGATGCTCAACCCTTGGCGCTGTCGCCCGTCGCCGTTCTCGAAATTTTACGACTGATGTCAACTAGATGGTTAAACCTCCATCTATGGAAAGCCATAAGATTTTTTAGGCATTGGCCATAGTCAGCTCTTAAGACACCCACGGCACGAAATAGGGTGATGAACTCTCTTACATAGCAACAACATTGCGTAATCGGACATAATCGCGCAAATAAGCTAATCCACACTCTCGTCAAAACATTTTATACACCAAAATTACATAAGTACTGGTATAAACCAGTGGTTCCCAAAATTTTATTGCGTACCACTTCGAGAAGTAGCTGTAGTTCGCAAACCTCTTAAAGCACAAAAGATAAAAAAATATATATTCTAAATCATATTTTCGTTATTCGTTAACTTGTCCACAATTTTAATAATAATGCAAATCACATAGTTTATTTAAGTGTTTTACTTTAGGCAAGAGATTACTTAACCTTACCTTATTCAAGAGTGTACCACTTCAGGCAATCTGACGTACCCCTGGGGGTACGCCTAACACTAATTGGGAAGCACTGACCTATACCAAAATGGTCGCAAGGATCTGTATTTTTATACCGTACATCAGTAGCAGCGAAAATGGCAGTCGATAAACAAAATAATAATAAAGAAATCTAAATAAGCCATATAAATATAATTGAATACAGTTCATAGCATGAAAGGTATATACCTCAAAGGTAAGAGCAAAAAATGTTAACAGTAGCTTTTTGTTAGATCCTTTTTGAATAATTACGTCTCATTTGGAACTCGTCGCCTTCGTCAGTATGCTCCGGGCGAATATTACTATTATTCAAATATGTTATTTAATAACAACATTTTAACCAATTCTGTTTTCTTTTAAACCTTTTATACAACTTACTATTACCATAACAGTCTACCAAAAGTCCACAGGTGTTCTCCCCCATAGATAGCCTCATAAGTGGGGAATATTTGCCATGGTTGTCACGCTTGGCAAGCGGGTTGGCAGGTTGACATTTTTATTTTTGTTCAGCTGTTATTAGGAAGATGCTGCTGCGCATCTTCTGATTCAATTTGCCTCTGTCGCCTATTACGACACCCACGGAACTCTTAACAGTGACACCGCGGTGTAAGAATATCCACTATCTTTACGTGGTAGAGCCATGCTGCAGCTATATTAATAGTATAGTTGTAGCATGAATGGATCGGCTCGACCGGGGAAGGACCACGCTCTCACAGAATACCAGCGTAAAATAGCAGCTTAAAACTGTTGTGTTTCGTATGGTGAGTGTATAGAACCGGAGACCCTTTTTACTGGAAAATAGGCATTCCATCTCAGTCTTCACGGGTGATAACGCATCTGCATTTTGATTCGCAAACGAGAATAGATGTAGATGTCTATGGGCCACAGCAACCACTTACCATCAGGTGGACTGTGTGCTCGTTTGTCACCCTATATACTATGAAAAAAAAATGTCACTGAAGGTAGTCTCGAAATATTTTTACCACTGAGTTATCAAACGGCATTTAAAATCGCAATAACAATTTCAATGGTGTCGGCCGAGATTGAACCCGCATTGTTCGCGTACTGTGAAATTTGCGCCGAGCAAAGCCTCTGAGCTACCAGGGCAATATAAATTGATAACCGAATTAGACACGATCATAAGGTACAGTTAAATTGAACTACCGTTTTAGATATTATTAACACTTTTATCATACACCAACATTCGCCCCACATTAAAGAAGAGCTCGTAATTCCCATCGCTCCCTATATGAGTTCACACGATCTACCGCCTTCTCTGATAGTTCACTCGTCTGTAATTTGGAAGGGGACGTCCCACCCACTCTTCCACACCTAAAATTTTCTGCTGACATATGATTAGCGATTCACATGCATCGCAAAATGTTGCTTTGCGATATTTTCTCAATTCAGCATTTCATAGTTTAACTTATCAACAAATATTGCGAAATAAAGGTAAACATTCGAATTTTATGATTTGTTTTCAATCTACTTAAGTCCGTGTGCTACCGTTGTGTTAGTGAATTTTATGTAAATAACGCCAGATTTCTAGTCAATAATTAATAAGTCATAATTTTGTAGAAGCTAGGGTGACAAACGAGCATACGATTCGACTGATAGTAACTTCAACTGATAGTAATCTTTTATGCATTAACTATTTCCCTTTATTTCTTAATAACTAATTAAGACAAGAAATGCTCGATTGTTTATGTGTTTCATGCTTTTTCTCTTATAATTCCCTCTTATGAATCCCTTTTTCATAAACGATACAGCCTCCAAACTGTATAGGAGAAATCTATACTCGGGAAACCAAGCAATCCTAATCTTCCTAACGCTTAGCCACAGTCCGAGCCGTCAACCCCTAGTCGTGTTAATGTAGTTATGAGTGTGAATATTAACGAAGATCATATTTCAATTTAATATACTATATAAAATAAATATAGCCGTGTAGTGAAAGTGTAAGAATATTCACTACCCATATCATCCCGTGGGTGTCGTAAGAGGCAACAGAGGGAAACAAATCAGGAGACGAGCAGCAGCGTCTTCCTAATAACGACTAAAAATAAAAATAAACTGCGGTTGCCAACCCGCTTGCCAAGCGTGGAAACTATGGCAAATACCCGCCCTATGAGGCAAGCTATGGGGGAGGCCTAGGTTCAGCAGTAGACTTTAATAGACTAACAGTAACGGTAAACAAAGTCAATAGCCTATACACGTCCCACGACTGAGCACACGCCTCATCACATCTCGGAGATAGTTCGCTTCGCTGATCCGTGCGTGTTGTCGAACCTCACGTGTCGTCGAAATATTTTATTCCCTAGACATGCGGGAATCCTCAGCGGTTGAAGTAAAACACGACTTCCAATGATAATTACAGGTAATCTATATCGAATATAAAAATTACATTATCCTTCACCACCTAGCGCGTGGCACTTGAAATTGCTGTTAACAATTTCATTGGTACCGGCGGGGATCTAACCAGGTTGTTAGCATACTACTGTGAGATTTACGGTGAGCACATAGCCCTTGAGCTATCCCGGCCCTTGAATACGTAGAGGGTAATAAATGCCCTCATGGTATTTTGTGATCACGGTGACAAATTCAAACAGAGCCCAAAAATACATCGTTATCAACTGATAATGGTTATTATTTTTCTTATTTATCTTTTCTCTGGCCGTATTCAATGTACCTACATAAATTTTTAATTTCGCTACAATAAATTCAAGTCTCTATTGTACCAGCGCTGGGAATGAACTTCGGGTTGGTAGGTACTCCCATATCATAAAATGCACTATAAAATGTATTATGTATATCTGTGTTAGCCTCTACATTTTTGCAAGTAATCAATACTTTAACTCTTGCATTACGTTATAAAACATATTATTTATTAACAAGGAAGTAAAACAAGATGCCCGATGTATACTGTTGCTCGCAAATCTTTGAAAGTAGTGAAACCTAGCATTGAATACGAGCCAAAACACTTAACGTAGAATGACAATGAAGAAATTCCCGCGAAATATACCGTGGCCAAAGCGATGACTCAAATACACGTGCAAGGGTAAAACGCTAGTGCCCCATTAGTTTAGAATGTGCTTCCTATCGCATAACTTTTATAATTATTACAATAATAACTTTACTAAACCAGATTTTGCAAGCAAGTTCTATAGAGAAGTGGAACGGGTTATGATTGATGATTATATGCTACTATTTTAACGTATTCTCGCAAAATATCAACATGAATATCGACCATAAAGGTCGTAATAACTTTTTTTTTACAATACTCTATAAATATAAATTGTATATTTAATAAGATTTATTTTCGTTAAAAACAGTGTCACACTTTGCTTTGGTTTATCATAAGAAGCAAAACAAAAGAAAACTTTTTGGTTAAAATTAATGGTAAAATTAAACGAAAACATTGGAATAAAATTGGTGTTTATCAAGGAAATGCAACTTGACCCACGTAAAAAGACAACAAGTTTTACAAAATATTATTAATCCTAAAAGCAGTGAAGAAGACCGCACAAAAATACCCTCTCGTAAAGTAAAAGACAGCCGGTACATAACGTTTACTATTATAATTATTATTTAAGAAAATTGAAATTTTAATTTGGTAAGGTAATTTATCCCAAAGATAAATTCAAGTTTAGTCTGAGCTTGCAAATTTAAAAAAAATCGTGAGGAATAATTAGTAATTACTTATAAGCATAACGCCTAAGTTTTAAAAACTGAACTCACCTTTACTCTTAACTTTATTGAATCTTTGCTGCTAAAACCCTATTCAATAATGTTTTTTTTTAAATATATATAAGTTATTTTTATTCTAGTTTTAGTCTAGCCAAAAAGAAATGAAAAGAGACTGGCGCCCAGTATTGCGACTTTTATAATAAGCTGTTACCAGAAGAAAGTTAACATTTTTTTAAAATTAAACTGTATGCCAATTAATTGCTACTTAAATGCTCCCTTAGAATCCGTAATTCCTCCACGTCTATTGCTATTAATTTATTTAATAATAATATTTTTTAAATTTAATTATCGAAAATTTAATTTTGCTATAAAACATAAAATATCTACTAATATATATAAAAACCCATAAATGTATAGTTGACGAATGCATCTGCATTTTGATTATTAATCGGTGATAAATGTAGATGTCTATGGGCCACAGCATCCACTTTCCATCAGGTGGACGTGTGCTCGTTTGTCACCCTCATTCTATAAAAAGAAAATGATCACGGGTATAGTATGATTTTTTTTTGAAATTTATTCTAGAAAATAAATTTAAACAATATAATAGATATGATTACGATTGAAGGCAAACAGATAAACTGACTGAGCCTTGATCACGAACGCTACGTGACTTTTGACCACTTAAAATGTATATTGAATATTACATTGAATTCACATGAATTATGTGTAAATTTGTACTAATTGCACTTGTAAACGAAATTTATCTTGCGATTAGATATACTGGGGATACCGTAAGGTAAAATAAGCAGCGATCCCATAAATTATTACATGAAAAAAAAAACTTAAAAGTAATAGAAAATGGCAAGTAAATATTCAAACATGATTAAAACTACATATTATCCTGACCTTTAATCATTTATAGGGCTGAGTTTTAACGATGATATGTTTGTGTTTGCGTCATAAAGGCCAAAAGTATTTTTTTAACCGCACCTTACTTATTAATTTGTCACTTATTTTTAAGGGTAAGGTAAGGGACGCCCTAGACGAAGATTTATCGACCAAATTCGGCGATATATTGAAAATGGGCCAGATTAGGAGTACCCTTAACCGACGAGCGTGTATGCGTAAACATATGGATGTAAAGGAGGCGAGAGAGGTATGTCAGGATCGCGCCAAATGGAAGTCCGTAGTCTCTGCCTACCCCTCTGGGTGACAGGCGTGAGTGTTTGTATTTGTATTTTGTATTATTTTTAGACTTGATTACATTTACTTTATACAGCTTGTAAGCATGTAAACACTTTTAAAGCGTGTAATTAACTGTTTTTTATATAGTAAGGGTGACGAACGAACATACAGCCTATCTGATGGTAAATGGATGCTGCAGCCTATATACGTGTATATCTTTCCTTGATTAAGTAAAAAATTAATATGCGTTGTTAACCCTGAGGAGTAAGATGGAATGTGTCTGTGTGTTTTCAGTATTTAGGGTGTCCGGTTCGCTACAGCCACTATAAGAAGCACAGCAGCACTGCTTTTTCACGATGGCTCCCATGGAAATCCATCCAAAAATAAAATAAAATTCAATGAACTAAAATAAAAAATAATTATCACAAAATTTTAATAGCTTCAGAAGTCGGTGTTAGACAAAGTGTATCGAAGATTTAAAGCTCTTTGATTCTTTCCTCTTCTTACTTTATTCACTTTAGGGTTCCGTACCCTAAGGGTAACCAACAGGACCCTATTACTAAGCCTCCATTGTCCGTCTGTCCGTCCGTCCATCCGTCTGTCTGTCAGCGAGCTGTATCTCATGATTCGTAATAGGTAGACAGTTGAAATTTTCACAGAATGTGTCTTTCTGTTGCGGCTTGCCGCTACTACAACAAATAGTAAAAATAAATTAAAAATTAAAGGGCGCTTCCCTACTACAAACGTAATTACGACGCTACGGACCCTTTATGCGCGAGTCCGACTCGCACTTGGCCGATTATTAGTTCTTTAAAATCCAATTTTACTTATTTTCAAAGTTTAATTACTTTTGAACTTTTGAGTAGACTAATCAATTGATTAGTCTACTCAAAGGTGTAAGACTAAATAAAGGGTATAATCCCCTTGAGGTAACAACTAGAATGTCGTCTTAATAGTTACAAAAAACAAATCCCTTATTTTCCCACCCTTAGGGGTAGGGTATTTTCTTCAAATTTAAACAGAACCATCCTTGAGTTCTTGAGTCTACTTAATAAAAGAAACGAATCATTAAAATCTTTTCACAATTGGCGAAAATATCGAGTAACATACCAAAGAAATAAATATAGTCAAATTGGAAAACTCTCCTTTTTATAAGGAAGTAATAATTTTATACCTGCCATATGTAACTGCTCTAGCTCTTTTAATAAATGCCCAATTTTAACAAATGGAGTTGATAATGGTGATGATGCCTGACAATGACGGAATCTACAGACACTATTCCTAACAAGCGATTTAGTAAAAATAATAAATGTACTTATTAAATTTTGCGTAACTGGATGTCAATAAACATGTGTGCAGATCACACACGGTAAAAGTGAATCCTTCAGAAAACTAAACTTTGAGAGAATGAGACGAATGCAGACTATCAGGTGTAGGATAAATGTTGGGTTTATGTAATTAATTAAAATCTATACAAATAAATAAAATTGAAGTGTCTGTTTGTAATGTCAAAATAACAGCTTTTTACTAAATCCATATTAAAGTATATACGGTACTTGTAACAAAAATACAATTTTTAAAATGTTTGTCTGTCTGTTTGTTTGTTCCGAATAATCTCCGAAACGGCTGGACCGATTTCGACGGCACTTTCACTGGCAGATAGCTGATGTTACAAGGAGTAACTAAGGCTACTTATATTTTAGAAAAAGAATTAGGGTTCTGCGCAACAAATTAAAACCCTAAATTACACGCGGGCGAAGTCGCAGGGAACAGCTAGTATATAAATAAATTTATAATATATTTCTTTATATGCTGCTGTATTATAAGATAATTGTATTTCAATGTTTATAGTTTCACTAAAGTTTGTACTCGTAGTTACTTATAAGCATGTTTTGTGGGAATAGAATTATCAAAATTCAATTTTTGAAGTAAGCCTACCATCTCGTCTTATTTTTGACTGTAGTTCTAATGGTTGCTTATAAAATACCTATAAGGTTATTTAAAAATTAATTATTCATACGAATTTGTTCAGGTTATCCTGTCCATTGATAATGAAAAGTTTTCCAGATCCAGAATAGGGAGCTACGATAAGTATGATATAATAATGGAAAATATGCCACATTGTAACTATGGCGTAATAAAATCCAAAAGCTATAAATCACATCTTCTATTCTATGACAGACGGCCGAATCCCTTATATATCTAATATAAATATAATCTAATAACAATCCTATGTATATTAAGCTAAATGTTAAGTATCCTGGCCAGGTACCAGTACCGGTATCAGCGTAAAATTTGTAAGACATCAAGCACTGCGATCAACGTTTCGTTTTTCTACCGACTTTAAAAAGGAAGAGGTACTCAATTCGACTGTATGTTTTTTATGTGTGTTACTTCATAACTTTTTTCTACGTGAACCGATTTCGATGATTCTTTTTCTTTATTTGAAAGCAGGTGCTTCTCATGTGGTCCCATATAAATTTGATCAAGATCTGATCGATAATATATATTTAAGTCGGTTGTACAACATTTTTAATTTTTAATTATTAAGTTTGTCGATTATGCAGATCCATGCGACTAATGGAGATGCTTATGTTTAGCAGTGGACCTCTTACAGCCTGATGAAGGGGAAGAAGAATAATAAAAAAATCCACATATGCTGAAATAATCTTCAGCTACATGTCATAAACAATCACGGTCTTCGAATGGTATTAATTTTCATAATTTACAGCATAAACTATAAACTGAAGTGGCAGTGGGTTATAGCTTGAAGATTCGTCAGCCAATGGGGAAGGACGGTCCTCGACTGGCAGACTCTTAATGGCAAGCCAAACATTAAGCGGCTCCCCGTTGCCGGGGTCACGACCAGATCAGACATGTGGGAAGTCGAAGAATGCTAGTGATAAAATCTTAAACGAATATTTTTAACCGAATTCAAAAAGGTTTTTTCATGTGTCACCTCAGAACTTTTTTCTAGGTGAACCGATTTTGATGATTCTTTTTTTATTTGTAAACTAGTGCTTCTCATGTGATCCCATATAAATTGAATCAAGACCTGATCAGTAGTTTTTGAGTTGTCATTAATAATGCGTATTTAATTGACTTCGACTGCATTGATGCTGTTCTCATTTCATTATATATACGACTATATTAAAGTCGGTTGTACAAAATATTTTCAAAAATTTTAAATGACTTGTTTTAGAATTGTAAGTGGAATCTGACCAAAGGATAAAAGTAGCTACGTACAAGTCACCCATTAAACATTCTATATAAACACAGGTGGAAAAATTGACACGCTATCATATTTATTAAGAGTTATTTATACTTGGGAGTTATATTTACGTACATATGATTTTCATTACTTAAATAACATTTTATTGTCATGTAGTGACGGTATAAGTGAGTATTAACGTCACCCAATACCATTAGTATCGTATGGATCATATTTACGTATGGACTGAGTGGGCAGCACAGTGCAGTGTAATTGTAGAGGCATCAAAAATATGTAAAGTCAGCGTAAATTAGCAGTTTAGTGCTGCTGTGCTTCGCATTGTAAGTGACGAACACCGAATACTGTTAACAAAGCATTCCATCTCAACACTTTCATTGTCCGATTTTCAGACACAACAGTAAGACAATAGCAATGACCCTTATGTGTAGTACACGGGACATCGAAAAGGTTGATCTTCAGAGGTGACTAAAATCTAAGTTTTAATTCCTAATCAATGATAGTTATAGGCCTCTAAACCACGAATAATCAGGTATGATGTGTAGTGGTATAAAACATGGCTACCACTTGAACAAGTCTATTTCGACCCCTAGCTATCAATTTTTTTATATAGAACTTCCATACTAGAATTTTCGCCTGTATCGTGGAGGCAGTTTAAGTTAACTATGCTGTGAATTCCTTGCGGCCAGTTCCATGGATGTTTATGAACTCCCAAACCCACTGTGAAGCTTCTAAAATACTATGTAGTAGATGGATAAAAAAAATGTTTCAAATAGTTAGTGCCTCACGCATAGTCAGTCTTGTCTTTATATTAAATGAATTAGTTTCGCCTTTCATATATTTTTTATACTATTCAACTGCATATTTCAAAGGAGGGTTGGTAATCTTTATTCAGTGCCTATATATAGGAGTATATTTTTTTAATAATATATTATTTGAGTAAATTGTGGCAATATAAATTCTTATTATTAGTCATTAAGTTATATGTACTACGTACTAGAGAAGCCATTCCGAACATTGACTATGTTCAACTGAACTGTAGTGCAATCCATACAAACTAAATATTGCGTAAATTGAAGATTTGTGAATTCCATAAAATAATTATTATTACATTTTATTTAGAAATATGTTTGCTTAGATTAAATTAAGATATTTTATATTAAATTCTTATATTTATTTTATATTAATATCCTATTTTATATCAAATTAAAGTCTCCGCGCATGCGCGACTACTAGTCCCGCGCATGCGCGAAGACATAGAGTAGGACACAATTTTTGTTTGGAATGGCTTCTCTAGTACGTAGTACATATAACTCAATGTTATTAGTTAACAGATTTTATTATATCGATCTCAGCGTTGTGGTTGAAAATTGGCCAAGGAAAATGTTATATATATTTAGTTTAAAAAGTAAATTGTGCACTTAATACTCGAGATATAACATGTATTGTTATAAAGGACATAGTTGAAGTAGAAAGAGAAACAGAAACTTTTTTATTCAATATAGATTATAAATAATATTTATTGGAAGTCACTCTTTTGTTTAATTACCACTGGTTCAAAAAACACTTCTGTCCTGGGAAGAACCAGCATGAAACCTAGCAGGACATTTTTTAAGTAACAGCTTACAGTCATGTTACACAATTAACCACACAAAACAAATTAGAAATAGCTTGGTAGCAATCACCTCATTCCCAAGGGCTATTATCATGCATAAATTCCTTAATATTATAATAACCCTTTTTATACAAACTTTGCTTAATAAACTTTTTGAACTTTGAGCAGGTCAAATTTTATACATTTTCTGGGATTTTGTTGTAAAAGCGTACACATCGCCCCGAGAATAAATTACTAACTCGGTGGAGTCGAGTAACTGGTACTACTAGCTTGTGTCTGTTTCTAGTATTTACAGAATGAATATCACTTATTTTTGTATAAATACTTTTATTTTTGTGTACGTATATTACATTTTCATAAATGTATTGAGAGGCCAAAGTTTATATATTAATTTCCTTAAATTTTTGTCGGAGTGACTCTCAGGTTTTAAACCATAAATCGCTCTTATGGCCCTCTTCTTTAAAACAAATATAATTTCAGTGACAGTCGCGTGTATTCATAGCAAAATACCATACGACATTATGCTATGGAAATAGCTAAAGTAAACAAGTCTAGCTGTTTCCACACTGGTAAGATTTCTAATCTTTTTACAGCATATGCTGCAGAACTAAGTCTGCTTGCTAATTTTGATATATAGGGGCTCCATTGAAGCTTCGCGTCTAGTGTTTTCCAAGAAAAATGGTGAAATCGACAAGACTCAGTTATTATTTAAATGTTTGACTTTTGGAGTCCTGAATTTCATTCAGTTCGTTTTAGTGCCATTTAAATGCAAGATTTTTACCAATTTATTAATTTAGATATAGCATTATTTACTTCATCATATTTTAATAATTGTTGTTTTGAAAATTAATGAAGTGTCATCAGCAAATAATATTATATTATGGTTACCCCCTACTATGTAAGTTAAGTCATTAATATATACAAGAAACAGAAAGGGGCCGACAAAGACCGACGAAAATGACAGCTTTTTGGGTTCCGTTACTTAAATATGAAACAATTAATTAAAGAGCATCACTTCTTACACCGTAGTTTTGTAGTTTTCTGATTAAGGCGACACCGCGAAAAAATGCACCTTCTTTCATCGAATAGTATAGGAGTATGACACCACTAACGAAACTGAAATTTTGATACAGGTAAATTCATGTCTTCATCTTGAATTTGCTTGTTCAAAAACACGATTGTAAAATTTTGACTCGTTCATAATTATTTGCGAAAACACCTCCAAAAAATCACTATAGTTGAAATTACAACAAAATTAATTAATCTATTAGCTTGGAAACCACTCAAATACATTCATAACATCAATATTCGTAATTTACTTGCTCATTATTTTGATTACTAAAATCAATAAATTTTTTAAAAATATTTTAAGATTCTAAGCGATTTCTGAGCGATTTGAATCGTCGCGGACGCTACGCAATTTTATACCTTATAACGGCGTTTTTGAAGTTTTTATAGAAATTATACTTCACTCGGGTCAGTCCGACGATAGCCCGCTTCAACTACCCAAAGCATCCTGTGAATTCTCCCATGCATTGAAAATATATTTAATCAGCTCAACGCCAGCATTAGTTGTCGAGCGACCCCTTGTGAAACCGAATTGATTTTTATGAAGTAAATTATTAACATTAAAAAAATGTGTTGCCAGTACAGAAATTGATTTAAAATTAGCGGGGTCTAATGTACTACCATTAAATCAAGAAACGCACCATATTCGATACTACTTAGTCGGGTCATAAGTTTTGTCAAAACCTTATTATTTAAAATTTTTGAATGCTGGCTAGATGAACTTCACCAATATTAAAAATATAGTGCTTGCGCTTGCCAAAAACAAAAAAGACATTAACTTTCATTCATTTTCAAATATGGAGTGGTCGAAGAAAAAAGATAGAGTAGCGGTTATCGCGTTGCACCGCTGTGGTTACGCGCCAAAAGAGATTTTAAATATTCTACAAAAATTGTAAATAACGATACGATTTGTTTATCGCACTATCAAACGATTCACTGAAGATTCAAGCTTCGAGGAATGTAAGAGGACCGGCCGACCTTGTACAGTTAGGACACCCGCGATCATCAAAGCAGTGAAGGCGCGAATCCAACGAAATTCTGTTCGGAAACGGTAGCTTGGAGTCTCATATTCAAGCTTAACTGAGGTGTTTTTCGGTTAAAGGGTGTAAAAACCAGCACCGAGGTGTACCAAAATACCGTCCTAACAAACATAGTGGAACCTCTTTCTCAAACAATGTTTAAAATCAGACATTGGATATTCTAACAAGGCAACAAACTGGTGGAGAACCAGCTCATACGGCACGAAGCACGCAAAATTGGTTGACCGCCCATGGAATTGACTTTATCGGACTGGCCCTCTTCTAGTCAAGATTTAAGCCCAATGGATTATAATAGTGTGGTGCGTGCTGCGATTGATGATTATTCGCGTCGCTTAAGGGCATGTATTCAAAATAGGGGAGGGCATTTTGAACAATATAAATAAAATTGCATTCTAAATTAAATTACCTTTCATTTCATATATAATTACTATATAATTATCAAAAAGTTTATCATTAATTTTATAAAAAGTTTTTGACAGAACTTATGATCTGATTAAATAGTATTAAATATAATAGCTAGTTAGGCGCGATTATATCTATTATAGACGCAATAACTTTTTATGAAATGTAAAATTTTTTGTACAAGCATTTACATTTAAGTAATGATTCGGCGACGGCAGGAGAAGAATTCAGTGATTTAGTAGTTAATACCTCTTAAAACCATTTCTCTATTGAACGAACTGACACCTGGTGATTACTGAAGTTAAACATTAAGTTATAAGCTTTTTTTATATAAGATAGGGTGACAAACGAGCACACAGTCCACCTGATGGTAAGTGGTTGCTGTGGCACATAGACATCTACATCTATCCTCGTTTGTGAATCAAAATATAGATGCGTTGTCACCCGTGAGGACTAAGATGGAATGCCTCTTTTCCAGTAAAAAGGGTCTGCGGTATAAAAAGTATAGAGATCTATACTCATCATACGAAACACAGCAGTGTTAAGCTGCCATTTTACGCTGGTATGCTTTGAGAGCGTGGTCCTTCCCGGGTCGAGCCGACCCATTCGTGCTACAACCTAAGCTTTTAACCAATAATAGCTTTTAACCAATGATAATAAATCATTAATCATTAATACATAAAATATGAATATTGATGCTATTTAAGAACAATTCAAGGAAAGACTTTCCATTGACGTCAGTCGAGTTTGGTGTTGATACGTATTTTTACAGAAAGATTACATTTTTATAAGCACACACACAAAGTTTCAATATGCGGAACGTACTTATTGAAAAAAAAAATATTGTAAATCAAATAATTTTGCAATATTTAGTCAATTCCTACCGTGAAACTGACGCCATTTTTATTATTATTGTCAGTAGGGATGTCGATTCTTTCCGAAAAAGATCGATTTTTTAAATAGATTCGAATTGTAAGCTGATGTATCGATTCCCAAAAAATCGATTTCTAAAATATCGATATTTTTTTCATGTTTGCATTTATAATGTAAATATAAATTCATTTTATGAGAAAAAAATCCCCTTCATCATAAAAAATAAGGGGACTGATTCAGAAGGATTTCTGTATCTATTTTGAGACTGCTACGTCTCCGGCGCTGCGGGAAGAGCAGCCTCTACGCCTTAGCGTAACAAATCGTAGGCATCGGACGAGCCGGAGCGGGTGAGGCTGGTCGCCGAAGGCGACCAACAAGCCGAAGCTGCGGAGGCGAGCAGGCGGAGGCTGCTCCCCCTACGCGCCTCCGGCTCTATAAAACCACTCTAGGGGTAGGACAGACTCGTACCAGGTGGAGTCGGGGTCAATCAATTCAGTTCTTTGACATAAGTTGAACCTAACCTATTTTATTTGTTATCTGCCCTAATAGGTACTGTTAAATAAAACAAATTTCAATAAGAGATCATTTATCATGGTATCTTTCTTGTTTTTCATAAAATGGGTTTATATTATAATTATAAAAAAAAAAAAAAAGATTTTAGAAATCGATTTTTTCTGAACCGATACATCAGCTTACGATTTGAATCGATTTAAAAATCGACCTTTTTCGGAAAGAATCGACATCCCTATTGACGTCGACAATGACATTACAAAATGGCGCGAAAGTTTTATGGTAGGATTAGACATAAACATTGCAAGAATAATTGATTTTCAATAATTCTTTTCTCAAAAATTACGCGTTTCCGCATGTTGAAACTTTGTGTGTGTGCTTATAATAGTGTAACTTTTCTGTTAACATACGTATCAACACCAAACTCGACTGACGTCAATGGAAAGCTAAGCCTAATTCAATTTCTAGCTCTTTGCCTATCATGTCTTGTATATTCTGATGCACCAGGTGTAAACAATTTTTATTATCACTTTGTGAAGTCATACAATTATGGATTTATAATTAGTGATCGATGATTTATAAGCTAAGTTTTAAATTATTTAAATTATTATAACTGCTAGAGATTACCTCTGTGTCTCATTTTCTAATTTAAATTACTTGGAACTGATTCCAAATGACATATTAAGACAAATATAAATAACGGCCTATTGATTAATATTTTTTTAATTAGGGAAATATAGCCCCTCAATTCTGCTGTGTTTCGTATTGTGAGTGTAAAGAACTGGAGACCCTTTTTACTGGAAACGAGGCTTTCTATGTTAGTTCTTGGAGGTAAAAAAGCATCTGCATTTTGATTCTTAACTGAGGATAGCTTATGTAGGTGTTTATGGGCCACAGCATCCACTTACTATCAGGTGGACTTGTGCTCGTTTGCCAGCCTTATTATTCATAATTCTTCTATATTCAATATATATATATATATATATATATATATATATATATATATATATATATATATATATATATATATAAATACGTACGCAATCTATCTTGTAAATAATTACTTATGTTTTACATGATTTACATAACAATTATTAAAATCGAATGAACACTTCAAAATCTCTTGAACATTTTTAAGAGTGGTACGACTTCATTCTCGACCAACTCCACCTTAGTTCCAATAAAAACAATAATAAAATATGCAGAAAAGTATGTTACAGAGCTATGACTTTATTAAAAATTAGTTTTATTACTTTATATTACGTATTAATACTTATATAATTCTTTAGTAGTTCAGTTGCATGATGTGTAAGATTGATAAAAAAATCCATACATTTCGAATTTAAAATTTAAAAAATTACAGACTACTGCGTTTAATTTTAGCTTTTTAATTCCTGAGGTTTAATTCTCTTATTGTAAGATTGTTGTTATTATTCCATCTACGGCAACGGTGCATACCTAAGGTATATACCTAAGGTATAAGAAATATGGTAATAGCATACATCTTTATATATAAAAATTACGTGTCACGTTGTTTGTCCCCGATGGACTCCTAAACTACAGAACTGATTTCAATTTAATTTTGCACACTGTGTGCTATTTGGTCCAACTTGAGAGACAGGATAGTGTTTATCCCGATAAATGACCTTCAAAATTTTTTATTTCGAATTTAAGGCTTTTTATAGGAAGGGTCGTCGGAAAAGGCAGAACAACGTCTGCCTGGTCAGCTAGTTATTATATATATTTGAGAGTTGATAGAGTTGATCAATTCGATCATAGGTTGATGCTGTGTCGATTCATCGTCATCATCGTTACCACCGACTGCTGGGTGACCTTGACAATAGCCTAATGTTCGTGAATTATTGGACATGTGTTGGAAGTGCTGGAAGGTTCGTTGGCGTTTGGACGATCCGTGTAAAGTCGGCATTACAGTGTAGGTTAAATCTATTTATTTGTGCGGAGAAAGTTTGTAATATGTGGAGGCTTGTAATTAGCAACTGTTATTATCATTTTGTAACTTTACGAAGATATTAGTCAGTAAGCCTTTCTACAATAAGTATGTACATGCCATCAAAAACATAACTTGTAAAAAAACCAAGTCTCGCAACTCACTTCTTCTACCGTAAAAAGTTGTGAGATCCATGTAATACCAAGTCGGATAATTTATTCAGTCCCTACTTAAGGGTCCTTCTTTCTTAAGTTATTACGTAATTAGCTAACCTAACAACAAAATAAAAATTATAGTGGCCTAATCAATATTAAAAATCATTTATGTTTTAAATAAATAGTTACTTACCTCTTTTTTTGTTAACTCTTGTGGCGTTTTTGGCAAAATGAGAAAATCAAAGAGTGTAAAATCATATTATATAAGATAGTATTATAGGTGTGCTATGTTTAAAAAAGATTTATTTACACGGTAACCATTAAATAAGTAACCTTAGAAAACCTTTATTTACTTTAATTTAATAGATGGAATTTTAACCTTTTATTCAACTTTTCAACATCACAGAACACTGTTACTCAGCACAGAACACCAAAGAGTATATTATAATCACTACGTTTTAAAGAACATTCTAGTGATTTATATACCACAAAATAATATAAGATGCTACCTCAGGATGCCACCCCAAGATTCTACCGCATTAGACACACAACGAGTTTAACTTAAGAGCTTATGAGTTATGTTATATAGGAGCCATTAGCAACGCGGATATAAAACTGAGACGTTAAAACGTCAAGTTGTGACGGGCAATTATATTTTTAAGTTTACAGTACAGGCCGGTACGAAAATGACACAAATGAAAAGAACTGGCATATTCGCATATCAAGAAAACGTAAATATTATAATAGTAATAGGAAGCAATAGGAACAATAGATTTAGCGCAGAAAAAAAAAACAATTTAGGATTTGATTAGCCACTTTTTTATGTTATCTTAGCATTTAATTGAGATCGCTAGATTTTGATACACTTAACAATATCTTAAGTGTTATGCATGACTAGCTGTAACCGCGATGTCGCTCGCGCATACATTTTACATTCACGTAAGAAATTATACTATTTACACCACCACTGTTACTTATTATAAGCCAGTGCTTGACCACAATCTCACCTGGCGGTAAGTGTAATAAAAGCCTATTCACTCTTGCATTAAAGACGCCCAGATTGTATTCGGACGGAAAGATAGACGCCGGAAAATTGTTCCACTCTTTTGCTGTACGCATTAAAAAAGGCGAAGCCTACCGTTTGGTTCTAATGCGTGGAATAAAGACAACAAAGGGATGAAGACCCGCCGACCGCCTGGTTGTCCGATGGTGGAAAAGAGAGGGAGGAATTAAAGCGTGTAATTCCTGCGCACACTATGGCTACGAGTATATGCATTTCGGTGAGTGTGCATATACCTATAGAATACCGAGAAACTAGCTACTCTGCGCCTGTGCTCGAGGCTGACCAATGAGCCTCTTAGCACGTCTCTCCACTGAGTCCAACGCTGCCAGGTGGCATTTTGCAGCACCAGCCCGTATGTGACAGTAGTACTCCATGCACGACCGGACTTGCGCTTTATATAAGGTAAGAATCTGCCCCGGCGTACCGCCGCACCCTTGCAAGGACGCCAAGTTTCCTTGCGGCTGCTTTGGCTCTGGACTCAATGAACCGCCCATAGTTTAGTTTCGAAGAAAATTCAACCCAGAAAGTAGGAAAGTAGGTACTGTCTCAGTAGTTTGTAAAAAAAAGATATCCTCAAAGTTCTTTATCGTTTATGCTAGAGCTTTTGACCTTCTGGGGACATAGGTATACAAAAATATTACAGGGTCTACTAACGCAGGACAGAGTAATATAGAGTTGTCCATGTGCAAACAGTCAGTACCAAGGACGGCACCTGCAACACGAAAAGTTTGAACGTGCACTATATTTACAGTTATGGCGTAAGATGAGCTGACTAGTAGAACTGAACACGTTCAAAACTGAAAGGAATGTATTTTTGTATTGAGGGATTCCTGGTTTAAAAACAATATCAGCGGCACCACAATCAGCATCAATGACATTTTGTTGCAATTTTGTCACTTTTAGTCGAGTACATCCAATTTTAAGGTAATTTTATATGCTGAAAGACCAGGCGCGCTTAGGGAATTTAAAAACTCTACTGAGTAGTTGGCACCGTCGTCTTCTTCAATGACGTTAATAGACGTGAATTTGACACTTTCACTTCACCATAGACGTGTCAGATATTGCAGATAAAGTTCTGGAAAAGAGGCATTCCATCTTAGTCTTCACGGGTGACAACGCATCTGCATTTTGATTCGTAAACGAGGATAGATTTAGATGTCTCTATGTGTCTGAATGTTTGCTTGTACTGGGTGTCCGGTGGCAGAATTAGGATTTAAATTTCGAACTGTTTTCGAACCGTTAGCGGAGGGGCGGGCGGGGGGGTCACGTTCGATTCGTCATTCGTGCGGGTTCCTTAGTCACGATGTCGCAGTGGACGGGTGAACAACGTGCGTTCGCAATCGAAGCTTATTTTAAAGCAAACGATTCCTGTGCTATTGCTCGTCGAAGATTTTGTTCGCGGTACAATATCCGACGGTTACGTGATGCGCCAAGCGAAAATTTGATTCGATTGTGGGTGCGGAGGTTCAGAAAAACAAGTTCAGCAGCAAATAATCCGCGGCCGGGATCCAGCAGAACGTCGAGGACTGATGACAACATCGAACTTGTCGCAAACAGTTTACGCGATAACCCGCGACAGTCCGTGCGTAAGAGAGCGGCTGCTCTAGGGCTCCCAAAAACGATTGTGCACGAAATATTGAAAAAGGACCTTAAACTTCACCCCTTTAAAATTCAAATTGTGCAAGCGCTTAAGCCTAATGATTACAATTGGCGCAAAAGTTTCTGCGAAACAATGTTGCAGCGATTTCGTACAGTGAACACAATCTTTTGGAGCGATGAAGCCCATTTTCATTTAAATGGAAGTGTAAATAAACAGAACTGCCGTTATTGGTCACCTAAAGGACAGAACCCGCGATTGAAACATCAACAGCCACTTCACAGTCCCAAAGTGACGGTTTGGTGTGCATTGTCAAGCAGAGGAATAATCGGACCCTATTTTTTTGAAAATCGTCAAGGACAAGCCATTACTGTAACCGGCGTTTCTTATCGGCGAATGCTTAACGATTTTTTCCTGCCAATATTAAGAGAACATCCTGCCTACAGTTCACAGACATGGTTTCAGCAAGATGGCGCCACGCCTCACACTGCTAGAGAGACCATGGCGCTTCTTCGTGATTTGTTCCCTAACAAATTGATAAGCCGTTTTGCTGACATCCCCTGGCCACCCAGGTCGCCGGATCTTACCCCCATGGACTTTTTTCTGTGGGGGTACCTCAAAAGTAAAGTTTATGAAACCGCCCCACCGACCATCTCAGCATTAAAAGAAAATATCGTTCGCGAGGTTAATGGCATCCCGACGTCCCTTCTCCAGCGAGTGGCGCGCAATACTGAAGCCAGATTCCAAGAGTGTGTCCGACGTGATGGTCAACATTTAGACGAAATAATTTTTAAGAAATAAAACCCGCACTTCCCTTCTTTGTTATAGTCATTGAAATAAAAAAAAATATTTTGCAGTTTTTTTATTATTTAATTTTGAAATCCTAATTCTGCCACCGGACACCCGGTATATTTTTTTTATAGGATAAGGGTGATCCTATAAAAATATTGCAGAATTTATAGGCACCGCTTGCTCGTTAGATACCAACATAGCTTTTTCGCTTTGCCATGATGCTGTTTGATAATTTATTTATTTAGAATATAATAGAATAGAATAATTTTTATTAAATATAGATTTACAAGGAAACCATATTGAAACCACTGGTTCGGAACCTCTGTCCTGCAAAGAACCAACAAGAAACCCTGTTTGTATAATATTATTACCATACATAGACGAAATTAAATCTTGCAGTGTTGAAACATTACAACACAAATTGTCTATCAAAATTACTCTATTTACTTCACATGGTAAAGTGCTATCTCTAACTTTCAAAAGTAGTGCGGAGAATTCTTGCACGTTAGAGCTCCCTCCTAATTATGTACGCCTATTCTGCGATGCCAAGTTGACTGACGGTATATCGAACTGCTGAAGTGTTTGTACAGTAGGACTACGATGGCTATCCAAGTACAGAACCAAAGTACGAAACCTATCCAACTGCAGAGAGGACAGGTAAACGAGAGAGGGTGACGTCATATCCCCGAAACTCTTCGCCGCTGCATTGGAAGACGTTTTTCAAGCTACTGGGCTGGAAAGGATACGGTATTAACGTCAATGGCTTATACATCACTCACCTTCGTTTTGCCGACGACATAGTCCTTATAGCAGAATCGCTGGAGGACCTAAACACTATGCTCAATGACCTGAATAGTGTCTTCCAACGGATAGGTCTTAAGATGAACATGGACAAATCTAAAGCCATGTGTAATGTCTATGTCACACCTATGCCGGTAGTTGTTGGGAGCACTAAGCTCGAAATTACTGACGAGTATGTTTACTTGGACAAATAGTCCGACTAGGTAAGTCCAACTTAGGCCGAGAGGTCAATCGAAAGATTCAACTCGGCTGGGTAGCGTTCGGGAGATTACGACATATCTTCTCGTCAGGAATACCTCAAAACCTCAAAACTAGATGCCAGTGATGATCTATAGATCTAAGATATGGTCTTTCACTGCTGGCCGTATGAGGAAGCTCAAAGTCGCTCTATGGAGAGGGCTATGCTCGGGGTTTCTTTGCGTGATATACTTAAAAACAAGGATATCCGCAATAGAACCAGAGTAACCGACAAACCGACCGACCTAACGGATTTGCAAGCTGAAGTGGCAATGGGCCGGCCATATAGCTCGAAGAACCGAATCGATGGGGAAGAAAGATTCTAGAGTGGCAGCCTCGTACCGGCAGGAGTAGTGTAAAGCGCCCTCCCATTAGATGGAGTGAGGACCTGGTAAGACATGCAGGAATGGCATTCTTTGGGGAGACCTATGTTCAGCAGTGGACTTGTGAAGGGCTTTAATGATGATGAATGATGTGTAGCGGCGCTGTCGTCGCGCCACAAGCGAAACACATCGAAGCCTAAATCGCACTAACATAGTTCCGAAGTTAAAAGCAGCATATATAGAATAGCTCCGAACTACCAATCGGAGCGTTGGCCGCTCCCCGGGCAGAACACCTTGCCCGGAGGGAGATCTCCCCTTTTCCTCCCACCGGCTACAGTGGTGACCACCTGACGTGATATGAACACGCAACCAATAACCTTCGGAAACTACAACTTCAAACCTTCTTAAACTACAACTTCAAACCTTCGTCATTATCTTCAAGTACCCCATTAGCTCCTGGGCAGATATTGTCTGCAGTCTTCACATTCTGCAAGCCATCTAGCTTTACAAAGGTTCATCGCAGCACTGGAATAATAATGCTTCCTGTCTCTTCAAGCTACTCTCTGCGCTACAGTGATCGGCACGGCTCTGAGCCTTACTGCCCGCTTCTGCTTCACGGCACTCTCGCAGATTACTTGCCTTCTTCTCGACTCACCGCAGACTACAAGGCAATCCCTGGCACTTGCTCCGGCTCATTGTTCTCACCGGCATCACTTGCAAGTGCGTGGTACGGCATGCATTACACACCGGTATATCGTTCACACCGGCGTCACTTGCCCTTACGCACACAGCATGTGTTCCCCACCAGCATTAAGGACGCACCGGCAGTCGGACTGCACTATCGACCTCCGGTCTGAGCAGGGTAGGTGATGTGGCGGCGCTGTTGTCGCGCCACAAGCGAAACACATCGAAGCCTAAATCGCACTAACAAAGTTCCGAAATTAAAGCAGTATATATAAAATAGCTCCGAACTACCACTCGGAGCGTTGGCCGCTTCCCGGGCAGAACACCTTGCCCGGCGCGAGATCTCCCCTTTTCCTTCCACCCGCCACAGATGATTTATATTGTGAATGTGTTAACATATGTAAATATACGGATGTATATGTAATTAATCACAATATAGTATCAAAATATATTTCTACTTATTTTTGCTTTCAATTGCTACACCTACCCTCTGTTTTATAATATGTCTTTACCTATGAAATTGCCGTTTTTATGAAATGAGTTAGTGTAATTTATTTTTTCTATATTTTTAATTTCTATTAATTAAAGTAATCACCCATGCAATCGATGCATCTTTGCCAACGCAATGGCAGTTTATTGATGCCCTTTTTGAAGAAATCAGCTGGACGGAGGGCAACAAATTTTTCAAAGACATTTTGTATTGCCTCTCAAGTTCTGAATTTGTTTCCCGCCATAAAGTTATTTAAATTTTCAAAAAAAGTAGAAGTCTTTAGGCACAAGGTCTGGTGAGTACGGCGAATGACGGAGAGCTTCCAAACCCAGCTCTTGTGACTTGGATACCGTCTGTTGTGCAGTATGAGGTCGCGCGTTGCCGTGCAGGAGCAGCATGGACGAGCGATTGACCAAAGCTGGTTTAAGATGTGCGAGCTTCTCCATCATTGTGTTCAGTTCTTTATAATACATATCTGCAGTAATGCTCAACACGTTTGGTAAGAAGCTTTGATGAATCAAACCCGTGCTAGACCACCAAACAGTGACATCACTTTTATAGGGGTAAGTTTTCGTTTAGGGCATTGTTTAGGTGCTGAACCAGGATCCAACCAACTTGCTGAGCGCTTGAGATTGTCAAACAGAATCCACTTTTCGTCGCAGGTAACAATGCGACTCAAAATTCCTTCGTTTGTTTGCCTATTGAGCAGTGCAAGGCACGTCTCGACACGTACTTCGCGCTGGCGATCATTCAGTTCGTGGGGCAACCATTCATTAAGCTTTTTTATCTTGCCAATTTAACGAAAATAAACCAATTTTATTTTGATGCTAACGTCGAGAGCTGCGGCTAATTCAGCCGTAGAATGAGTATCATCAGATTCTACAATCGCCTTTAATTCGTCAAAAGTTTTCGGACGTCCACGGGGTTCATTTTTCAAGTTCTGGAAAGTTCGACCTGAAAAATGCTTAAATTGAATTTATGTATAAAGCTTTAAAGCTACACACAGATGTTGGTCAGTTTTTTACAATTTTCCGTACTTATACAGTTATTTTGTCCCACACTCTTATGTCGCACAGTATATAGATATAGATATATAACATGTATATATATAGATCATGAAATGTATGAATTCAGATGGCAGTTGTTTTCAGCGAATGAAAATATGTAAATTGTCTTTGCTCCACTGTTGAAAGTGTTTAAGGCCCTGTGAGGTAGAATAAAATTTTGTTGAAATATGTAATAAACTGCTTATAGTACTGGAGCATTTGTAGTGGTAAACCTCCCGGCTAGCACCGATAATATTTTTTAAGGGACAAAATTTATGAATTTATTGCGTTAACAGAAACAGATAATAAGGAAAACATTTTAAAATAAAATAAGGGAAACAGAAGAATTTAAGAATCTCGCTATTTACTGTCATAATAAATTATATGCTCACATATATTTGTAACTTAACACCTAACCTATTATAGACTTTAAACTACCTTCAAAGCCTAGAGTGTTGAAATAATTCCCTGGGCTACTATCGCGTCCACACCTGGAAGACCTTAACCTCCAACATATGGAAGAAAGACGATAACCAGAAGGAACACTGACAAAAGTGGCGTAACGCTGGGCTGGGATCGGATGTATGTCATTTTGTATGTCTTTTTATAACTCCTTTTTTATTCTTTGTTTACATATATTTTTACGCTCACACAGCGCAAATTCTTCCGTATGAGGCAACCTAAGGGCCTCCCCCTACGTTCAGCAGTGGACTATTAATAAGCTGTAAATAATGAATAACAACAAACAACATACAATTAAAATATTGTTATTGTTATAAAAACAATTATTTGTTATGATTCTTAAAATAACAACGAAAAACGCAAATTGTGTCTTGCGTCCTGATTGATAAGAAGTATTTGAGGAAGTTACAATTTTTTTATATCTTTATTCTTGAATCAAGACAAAAACTGTTGAAATGGACAAAAATAAAGATAATAAAATATATTGTTACAATTGTTCAATGTGTTTACATGCAAGCTGTTTCCTAAATATGAGAAAATAAGTATGGCTGTCAATAAATAATCGTCAAATTATGCGATTTGCTAAGGAAAATAACAATGACAACAAGTTGATTGGTTCTCTACACTCACCATAAGAAACACAGCAGCAGTAAGCCGCTACTTTACACTGGTGTTACGTAAGAGCGTGGTAAGATGCCATAGGTATATCCTAATGAAAACATTTATTCACCAACCCTTACCAAATTTTCGAAGGCAAGGCTTCACAACTTTATTTAGAGTCCATATCTTACAGTGGTAAGTGTGTAAGGAGTGACATTAGGTTGGCAATACCTGTATAATAATAGACTTTAACGTATGTTATAAAAAGATTATTTTTTTGAGCTTTTTAACTAGACTAAGGAATATCAAAAGCTTAAACTAACGACCAGAATATCGTTTAAATAGTTACATGCAAAATTTATCCCTTGTTTCACCAACCCACCTAGGGTTTTTCTCCAAATTATTAAAGGACCGCCCCTGAGCTATAATCTATTTGAATGAATGTTTCAATGAATGAATCATTGACTAAGATAACGCGTGATATACATACAGAATAACACAGTCGAGCTAACTATAAATCCTCCTTTTGTAAATCGGCTAAAAAACAAAACCATTCTAAAAGGTGCGGTGTGCTGACAACACGCTTGTCTATGTGCATTGAAACTGTTACGTTATAAGCATCGTGACCTAGTAAAACCGCTAAATGATCAACGCAGTGGAAGCGGTGTACAAACAACATATTTCATGAAAATAGCACGACGAACTGGATACAAATGTACGAGTATATTTTTTTTACGAAAAGTTATTATTTAAATGAATAAGTATTATTAATTAATATTTTATATTTTTTTTTTTTTTATATAGGAGAGGGGGCAAACGAGCATGCGGCTCACCTGATGGTAAGTGACTACCGCCGCCCATGAACAACCGCAACACCAGGGGAATTGCAGATGCGTTGCCGGCCTTTTAAAAAGGAGTAGGCTCTTTTCTTGAAGGTCCCTAAGTCGTATCGGTCCGGAAAAATCGCTGATGGTAATCGATTCCACAAAGAAGTCGTGCGAGGAAGAAAACATCTTCTAAATCGCACAGTGGTGGACCGCCAATCATCCAGATGGTGTGGATGGTATCGAGAGTTCTGCCGCGATGTGCGTTCATGAAATTTGGCGGCTGGGATTAATCCGAACAATTCCTCAGAGCACTCCCCATGGTAGATGCGAAAGAAAATGCAAAGAGATGCAACATCTCTTCGCAGTGCCAATGAATCGAGCCGATCGGAAAGGGCTCGGTCGTCGACGATTCGAGCCGCTCTGCGCTGGATGCGGTCAAGTGGAAGGAGCTGGCACTGGGGAGCCCCTGCCCAGAGATGGGAACAGTATTCCATGTGAGGCCGAACCTGCGCCTTGTAAAGTTGCAGGCGGTGTGCCGGCATGAAATACTGTCCCGCTCTGCTGAGCACGCCAAGCTTTTTAGAGGCCAATTTGGCCTTCTCTTCCAAGTGACCACGAAACTGCACGTCACTCGATATGTCGACTCCGAGGATACCGATACTGGCTGAGGCAAGAAGGGGAGTGCCTTGAAACTGAGGAGATACGACAAAGGGGTTCTTTTTAGCGGTAAACGCGCAAACTTGTGTCTTATGAGGATTAAACTGGACTAGATTTAGTCGCCCCCAATCCGAGACTTTGTCCAGCAAAGACTCGACTTCAGACACAAGTTTGTTCCGGTACTCGGCGACGTTTTCCCGAGAAATATTGGCCCGGCCGGTGTATAGAGCATCACCAGTGCTGTCATCCGCATAGCAATGAATGTTACCAGTTAGCAACATATCATTGATATGCAGAAGACAGAAAAACAGACAAACAATTTAATTATATAAAACTAAATAGAATTTAACTACAACGATTTCCCCTGAAACAATTATTCGTCGACCTTACAAAATATTATCAAAAAAAAAAAATCAAAAATCAAAAATCGTTTATTGCGTTTCAAAAGGTAGTAACAAACAAGTGGCAAGGGCCCCTGTACTGGGTTGGTAAAACCTGTGTTACGGGGTACCCCGCTCTTCCAACAGACAAATTTTAACAATTTGAAACAAAATACTTGCTTAGTGTGAATCGAAGCCGTCGTCCTGAGCGCCGTAGCCTTACGCTCTGTATTATACTACTCGTAGCCATCGTATAATTGAAAAAAGATTAAAATAATCTTGTGAGAGAGCGAGGGGTAAAGCCCTAGTGTGGAATGCTACTTGCGTAGACACTTTGGCGACCTCTCAGCTCGAGGGTACCTCTTTTAAAGCCGGGACGGCATCAGAGGCAGCTGAATTAAGCAGTGGCGCATATGAGTTTTTGAGAGATGACTACATATTTATGTCATTTCTTGTAGAGCCTATCGGTTTGTGGAGTCCACGTGTGGTGAAGTTCCTGACGGAACTGTATCCGCGACTGGTCATCATTGCTGGTGAGAGGAGTGCTGGTTATTTTCTCGCTTAAAGGCTAAGTGAAGTCATTCAGCGAGGAAACTAAGCTAGCGTTATTGGCACGATACCACGGGAAGTAGGAATGTATGAGAATTTAAATTTTTATTTTTAGTTTTTCTTTTTTAAATGAAACTAATTTTTACGAATTATATTTAAAAAAAATTAGTTTCATTTAATGTGTAGTCTTCGCGTAAATATAAGAAAACATTATAGTTTTTTTTAAATATTGTGTGTAACCTTTTAGTTAGATTTAATTTTATACTATGTTTTAACAATGTAATATAAATAAACTAGCTCGCCAGACAGACGTTTTTCTGCCCTTTCCAACGACCCTTCCTATAAAAATCCTTAAATTCGCAATAAAAATTTTGAGGGTCATTTATCGGGATAAAAACTATCCTATCTCCCAAGTTGGACCAAAATGCACACAGTGTGCAAAATTTCATTGAAATCAGTTCAGTAGTTTAGGAGTCCATCGCGGACAAACAACGTGACACGTAATTTTTATATATAAAGATTATAATAAAAAACAGAACTTACGTGACTAAAGGAATCATCAGATTCTACAATCGCCTTTAATTCGTCAAAAGTTTTCGGACGTCCACGGGGTTCATTTTTCAAGTTCTGGAAAGTTCGACCTGAAAAATGCTTAAATTGAATTTATGTATAAAGCTTTAAAGCTACACACAGATGTTGGTCAGTTTTTTACAATTTTCCGTACTTATACAGTTATTTTGTCCCACACTCTTATGTCGCACAGTATATAGATATAGATATATAACATGTATATATATAGATCATGAAATGTATGAATTCAGATGGCAGTTGTTTTCAGCGAATGAAAATATGTAAATTGTCTTTGCTCCACTGTTGAAAGTGTTTAAGGCCCTGTGAGGTAGAATAAAATTTTGTTGAAATATGTAATAAACTGCTTATAGTACTGGAGCATTTGTAGTGGTAAACCTCCCGGCTAGCACCGATAATATTTTTTAAGGGACAAAATTTATGAATTTATTGCGTTAACAGAAACAGATAATAAGGAAAACATTTTAAAATAAAATAAGGGAAACAGAAGAATTTAAGAATCTCGCTATTTACTGTCATAATAAATTATATGCTCACATATATTTGTAACTTAACACCTAACCTATTATAGACTTTAAACTACCTTCAAAGCCTAGAGTGTTGAAATAATTCCCTGGGCTACTATCGCGTCCACACCTGGAAGACCTTAACCTCCAACATATGGAAGAAAGACGATAACCAGAAGGAACACTGACAAAAGTGGCGTAACGCTGGGCTGGGATCGGATGTATGTCATTTTGTATGTCTTTTTATAACTCCTTTTTTATTCTTTGTTTACATATATTTTTACGCTCACACAGCGCAAATTCTTCCGTATGAGGCAACCTAAGGGCCTCCCCCTACGTTCAGCAGTGGACTATTAATAAGCTGTAAATAATGAATAACAACAAACAACATACAATTAAAATATTGTTATTGTTATAAAAACAATTATTTGTTATGATTCTTAAAATAACAACGAAAAACGCAAATTGTGTCTTGCGTCCTGATTGATAAGAAGTATTTGAGGAAGTTACAATTTTTTTATATCTTTATTCTTGAATCAAGACAAAAACTGTTGAAATGGACAAAAATAAAGATAATAAAATATATTGTTACAATTGTTCAATGTGTTTACATGCAAGCTGTTTCCTAAATATGAGAAAATAAGTATGGCTGTCAATAAATAATCGTCAAATTATGCGATTTGCTAAGGAAAATAACAATGACAACAAGTTGATTGGTTCTCTACACTCACCATAAGAAACACAGCAGCAGTAAGCCGCTACTTTACACTGGTGTTACGTAAGAGCGTGGTAAGATGCCATAGGTATATCCTAATGAAAACATTTATTCACCAACCCTTACCAAATTTTCGAAGGCAAGGCTTCACAACTTTATTTAGAGTCCATATCTTACAGTGGTAAGTGTGTAAGGAGTGACATTAGGTTGGCAATACCTGTATAATAATAGACTTTAACGTATGTTATAAAAAGATTATTTTTTTGAGCTTTTTAACTAGACTAAGGAATATCAAAAGCTTAAACTAACGACCAGAATATCGTTTAAATAGTTACATGCAAAATTTATCCCTTGTTTCACCAACCCACCTAGGGTTTTTCTCCAAATTATTAAAGGACCGCCCCTGAGCTATAATCTATTTGAATGAATGTTTCAATGAATGAATCATTGACTAAGATAACGCGTGATATACATACAGAATAACACAGTCGAGCTAACTATAAATCCTCCTTTTGTAAATCGGCTAAAAAACAAAACCATTCTAAAAGGTGCGGTGTGCTGACAACACGCTTGTCTATGTGCATTGAAACTGTTACGTTATAAGCATCGTGACCTAGTAAAACCGCTAAATGATCAACGCAGTGGAAGCGGTGTACAAACAACATATTTCATGAAAATAGCACGACGAACTGGATACAAATGTACGAGTATATTTTTTTTACGAAAAGTTATTATTTAAATGAATAAGTATTATTAATTAATATTTTATATTTTTTTTTTTTTTATATAGGAGAGGGGGCAAACGAGCATGCGGCTCACCTGATGGTAAGTGACTACCGCCGCCCATGAACAACCGCAACACCAGGGGAATTGCAGATGCGTTGCCGGCCTTTTAAAAAGGAGTAGGCTCTTTTCTTGAAGGTCCCTAAGTCGTATCGGTCCGGAAAAATCGCTGATGGTAATCGATTCCACAAAGAAGTCGTGCGAGGAAGAAAACATCTTCTAAATCGCACAGTGGTGGACCGCCAATCATCCAGATGGTGTGGATGGTATCGAGAGTTCTGCCGCGATGTGCGTTCATGAAATTTGGCGGCTGGGATTAATCCGAACAATTCCTCAGAGCACTCCCCATGGTAGATGCGAAAGAAAATGCAAAGAGATGCAACATCTCTTCGCAGTGCCAATGAATCGAGCCGATCGGAAAGGGCTCGGTCGTCGACGATTCGAGCCGCTCTGCGCTGGATGCGGTCAAGTGGAAGGAGCTGGCACTGGGGAGCCCCTGCCCAGAGATGGGAACAGTATTCCATGTGAGGCCGAACCTGCGCCTTGTAAAGTTGCAGGCGGTGTGCCGGCATGAAATACTGTCCCGCTCTGCTGAGCACGCCAAGCTTTTTAGAGGCCAATTTGGCCTTCTCTTCCAAGTGACCACGAAACTGCACGTCACTCGATATGTCGACTCCGAGGATACCGATACTGGCTGAGGCAAGAAGGGGAGTGCCTTGAAACTGAGGAGATACGACAAAGGGGTTCTTTTTAGCGGTAAACGCGCAAACTTGTGTCTTATGAGGATTAAACTGGACTAGATTTAGTCGCCCCCAATCCGAGACTTTGTCCAGCAAAGACTCGACTTCAGACACAAGTTTGTTCCGGTACTCGGCGACGTTTTCCCGAGAAATATTGGCCCGGCCGGTGTATAGAGCATCACCAGTGCTGTCATCCGCATAGCAATGAATGTTACCAGTTAGCAACATATCATTGATATGCAGAAGACAGAAAAACAGACAAACAATTTAATTATATAAAACTAAATAGAATTTAACTACAACGATTTCCCCTGAAACAATTATTCGTCGACCTTACAAAATATTATCAAAAAAAAAAATCAAAAATCAAAAATCGTTTATTGCGTTTCAAAAGGTAGTAACAAACAAGTGGCAAGGGCCCCTGTACTGGGTTGGTAAAACCTGTGTTACGGGGTACCCCGCTCTTCCAACAGACAAATTTTAACAATTTGAAACAAAATACTTGCTTAGTGTGAATCGAAGCCGTCGTCCTGAGCGCCGTAGCCTTACGCTCTGTATTATACTACTCGTAGCCATCGTATAATTGAAAAAAGATTAAAATAATCTTGTGAGAGAGCGAGGGGTAAAGCCCTAGTGTGGAATGCTACTTGCGTAGACACTTTGGCGACCTCTCAGCTCGAGGGTACCTCTTTTAAAGCCGGGACGGCATCAGAGGCAGCTGAATTAAGCAGTGGCGCATATGAGTTTTTGAGAGATGACTACATATTTATGTCATTTCTTGTAGAGCCTATCGGTTTGTGGAGTCCACGTGTGGTGAAGTTCCTGACGGAACTGTATCCGCGACTGGTCATCATTGCTGGTGAGAGGAGTGCTGGTTATTTTCTCGCTTAAAGGCTAAGTGAAGTCATTCAGCGAGGAAACTAAGCTAGCGTTATTGGCACGATACCACGGGAAGTAGGAATGTATGAGAATTTAAATTTTTATTTTTAGTTTTTCTTTTTTAAATGAAACTAATTTTTACGAATTATATTTAAAAAAAATTAGTTTCATTTAATGTGTAGTCTTCGCGTAAATATAAGAAAACATTATAGTTTTTTTTAAATATTGTGTGTAACCTTTTAGTTAGATTTAATTTTATACTATGTTTTAACAATGTAATATAAATAAACTAGCTCGCCAGACAGACGTTTTTCTGCCCTTTCCAACGACCCTTCCTATAAAAATCCTTAAATTCGCAATAAAAATTTTGAGGGTCATTTATCGGGATAAAAACTATCCTATCTCCCAAGTTGGACCAAAATGCACACAGTGTGCAAAATTTCATTGAAATCAGTTCAGTAGTTTAGGAGTCCATCGCGGACAAACAACGTGACACGTAATTTTTATATATAAAGATTATAATAAAAAACAGAACTTACGTGACTAAAGGAAACTTGATGCTGTCAAAAACATAACCTGTAAAAAAACCAAGTCTCGCAACTCAGTTCTTCTTCCGTAAAAAGTTGTGAGATCCATGTAATACCATTAAGGGTCCATCTGTCTTAAATTATTACGTAATTAACTAACCTAACAACATCTTATAGTGACCATATCAATATTAAAAATCTTTTAAGTTTTGAATATATAGATTGACTTGGCCATTGCATGAAAACACAATGTATCTCACAAAGAATACATATTATATTAACTTAGGTTTAGTCAGTGTTTAGTTGACTAGTTCAGGCTTCTAGTTTTATCCACAACGAAGTTATAGGGGGATAGAAAATGGCTTGAACTGCTTCAAGAAAAGGATGGTACGGCCGTGCCGATTTTTTTCTCGACTTGGCGGAGGCACGGCAGTGCCCCCAGATAGTGACAGTAGACCAAATCGCATCCATATCCATTTTATAATAATTAGTAAGAAAAATTAATAAAAACTCATAAGGGCAAAAATATGTTTGGTTTACAATTTAAGTTCTTTTTTGTTTCTAACTAACAGTTGAACATCATGTTGCTGAACGCATGTTGCAACTATAATATACATAGCTGCAGTGTGGTAGTTGATGTTGGTAGTGGAAATTGATTACCGTCTTTTACAATGCCTTGATATTGAATAAAATAATAATAACTGTTTAAACGTACACTTAATTTGTTTTTAAAACAATATTCGTATCGCTAAACCAGAATTGTATTCCTCTTCATTTAGATAAAAAATTCGCGGATCGAAAATTGGCCTGAAGGTAGACAATGTCGCAGTCGCGAATATCAACGTTGCATTTTAGTTGCAAATGTTCAGTTGTGTTTATTTGGAACAAGGTGGTTGACCGATTTATCGTTGTATAACATTTTTGATCACACATGCAATAAAACGCTTGTGATAAATGAAATATACTCATTGCCTACTTCAGTGCCGATTCCTTGATTCTGTCAGCTACTTTTTGTTCAAGCAGAAATAAGTCCCTAGCTTAACAAATAAAAAAATCTTTTATACATAAAACAACTAATACTAGGATTATGTAATCGTCCTTATAAATTTGTTCATGTAATATCTTATATTTATGCGAATACCACACATTAAAAAACGGATTTCATTGATTTTACAGGATTGATCTGAACTGATCTGATTATCTCTCAGTGATCATGAATGATACAAAGTACTCGAAACCTTGGATTTCAAAGAAAAACGCGCACCAAGAATTTCTCCTGTATCGTAGAGTAAATTTTACAAGGACCCGGAACAATTATTTGTTGGCCGTGCAAATGCTTGTTCAGTGCGGGATTTGAACTCGCGACCCTCAGCGCCGTAACTCATTGCTAAGTGACTGCACCACGGAGCCGTCATCCAATCGAAAATATGTTGAAACTGAAGGTGGTAAAATCTGTAAATTTAAATATATACAGTTAATATTATGCGATTAAGGGCCGGTTTTCCATCCTCAGTTAAAATTATATTCATAGAATAAAAAACAACATAAACAAATTAAAAACTACCGTAGTACCACATGAGTAAAGAAACCGTACCGTAGTAATACGCACGAAATAGTTCAATTGTCTTACTTTTATATTCAGAAAGGTCATATGTGTAATGAATACTAAACTAATAGTGAGTCAACTCGGCAACTAGACGGAGCAACGATGAGGCGCGTTATGAAGAAGAGCGGAGTCTCCCCTCTACTCGCGACGTCTGCGATAGTACCGGTCGCCTTTGCTTGCGTACCGGTACGTCCATTCAGGAGTGTCGCATACACTGGTTACTACATGTCGTACTAACCCACTCAGTCAACGACGATTGATGATCTGAATAAAAAAAATAAAAAGGTAGATCAATAATTGATTGTAATATATTTTCTTTAGGATTAATTCAATACTAGTCGATCATTTTTTTAAACTATTATTCGTTTGTAAATTGTTTAACTGATTTATGTTTGCTCGCTTTAAGATTATTTAAAAACTTACTTTTAATTATAATAGTGATATTCCAAAGGCTAGATACTATAACAACTAGTTGTCTAATAAAAATATAATGGTAATCTATATATGATAGAATAAAAGAGTATAACCTAAATTATCCGTTAAAAATAAAATCTTTGATATACGTCAAACTGTGAGTTTAAGTGTAAGTCTCCAATCAAGGGATTTTCGCGAAAGTTATTTTTGCCAGTTGATGCAATTATCTGACGGCAGAAACTGCTCAGAAGGTTTAGACTGCATATTGTTAAAAAAATTTTTAATTTAAAAAAAATAATACAGTGTCTCTGGATGTAAACAATAAAACTTCAGAAAAGAACAACAACGAAAGCTTTAAAACTTTGCCTTATGATTTGCCAGAGAAAAATACGTTTTTATATGTCTGTTTATAGTTTTTAAAAGAAATATACAGTGTCTCTGGATAAGAACAGTAAAACTTCCGAAAACGACAACAACGAAAGCTTTAAAACTTTGCCTTATGGTTTGCAAATGAAAATTACGTTTTTATATGTTTGTAGCTATGTACTGAGAAGGTGTGTACAGAAACATAGTTGTCCGGCAATGATGAAATTCGCTTCTTCGTACACAACTGAACCAATATTGTCGAACTTGTACTTAAGAGAAAGAGCTGTTGAAGTATTTGGTGGTCTACAAGGGGTTCTAGATAATTTTAAAAAATATTGTCACATATTCGTAAAAGTTTTCAAATAATCTCTTATCTTGTTCGTCTGTAAAAATATTGGAAAAAGATTGTATGACGCCTTAGGCAAAGTTGAATTTACAACCATCTGAACGCAAGTAAGACGAAAGATATGGTGTTTGAAAGAGAACAGAGTAAAACGATGTGTGAAATAAGAATAGAAGGGGATTTGGTGACCAGGGATGATAGATATGATAAGGATATAGAACGACGAGTAAATGCAAGAAATAGGGCAAATAGAGCTCTACAGTCTATTGTGAAAGTTAAAATGTCTACTTTAATGTATGGTAGTGAAAGTTGGGTGTGGCAGAAGAAGCACGAGAGTAGAATAAATACTGTAGAAATACGGTAATTAAGGAGTATGTTAGGGCTGAATCTGAAAGACAGGGTGACAAATTGTGTTATAAGAGAAGAGTGTGGTTTGCAAGATGAACCAGAATTAAGAAAATAATGCTTCGGTGCTTCGGTCATGTAGAAAGAATGAATGAGGAAAGAGTGACAAAGCAAATTTGTATAACAAAAGTGAACGGCAGAGTCGAGGAGGAACGCCATAGGCGAAGTTTTATCGACCAAATTGGCGATATATTGAAAATGCGCCAAATAGGTACCATACATAAGCACAAGCTTTTGTTTCCATTACGATGAATCAGATGAAGCAGCAGGACGCAACTAGTTTTGTGAAGTAGTAATTAGTTTGTAACTTTGTAAAGAAAAATAAATTATTACGAGGATAATGATAAAATATAATGTTATAATTTAAATACCGATATAATACAATATTATCTAAGGAAATGTTTCTGTGACAACTCTTGCATATTTTTAGATTTAGTATATACTTATTAGCGACTAGATGTCAACGCAGCCTTGTAGGTATTGTGTGGTATTACAAAGGAGTTGACTGACTATCAGAAATTTATTACACATATAACCAGGTGTACACACCCCTAGCTGCCCAAAAAAAAGACGGTAGGTAGGTGTAGGTGCATGTAAGTGGTGTGTAGTAGTGTTTATATATGTGACCTGACCCAACTGAGGTGATCGGGCAGCGGCCTGGTCCGATGCTGCCCAACAATGTGATTTCACTCCAGCGGACGTCACCAATTGACAACTTCTTTCTTCATCTCACTATTTAAGTCTATCAACTTTATTGTACACTGTTTCAATCCATCAATTTTATTGTACATTTAACTAACTTCAAAATAAACTAAATCCCCGTTAATCGTAATCAAAAACGTAACACACAGCACGACTAATGAACGGTGGATCAAAGTTCACTTCCGTTTTCACTCAGCAACAAACTATTTCTAGAACCGAACACGACCTTCTCTAGGGTCACAAAGTTCAGCGTTTTAACCGACAACGAAAAATGTCTCCGAACTATATCAAATGCCACACGAGCAAATTAATATTGTCAAATGCACTTATATACGCAATCAAAATTAGAATAACCAAATTCGCGGCGGTCTACACGAAAACCAAATTTCATTCATTCATTCATTACAGCCCTTCACAAGTCCACTGAACATAGGCCTCCCCCAAAGAATGCCACAAAGCACGGTCCTGAGCCACCTGCATCCATCGACTTCCTGCATGTCTTACCAGGTCGTCACTCCATCTCGTGGGGGGACGCCCTACACTTCGCCTACCGGTACGAGGCTGCCACTCGAGAACCTTTCTTCCCCATCGGTTGTCGGTTCTTCGAGCTATATGGCCGGCCCACTGCCACTTCAGCTTACTAATCCGTTGAGCTATGTCGGTTACTCTGGTTCTACTGCGGATATCCTCATTCCTAAGTTTATCACGCAGAGAAACTCCGAGCATAGCCCTCTCCATAGCTCGCTGAGCGACCTTGAGCTTCCTCATACGGCCCGCAGTGAAGGACCACGTCTCAGTTCCGTAAGTCATCACTGGCAACACGCACTGGTTGTACAATTTCGTTTTAAGGTTTTGAGGTATGTCTGACGAGAAGATGTGTCGTAGCTTCCCGAACGCTGCCCAGCCGAGTTGAATCCGTCGATTGACCTCTCGGTCGAAGTTGGACTTACCTAGTCGGACTATTTGTCCCAGGTAAACATACTCGTCAACAACTTCGAGCTTAGTGCTCCCAACAACTACCGGCATAGGTGTGACATGGACATTAAACATGATCTTTGTTTTGTCCATGTTCATCTTAAGACCTATCCGTTGGGAAACACTATTGAGGCCATTGAGCATAGTGCTTAGGTCCTCCAGCGATTCTGCCATAAGGACTATATCGTCGGCAAATCGAAGGTGAGTGATGTACTCGCCATTGATGTTGATACCGTATCCTTTCCAGTCCAGAAGCTTGAAAACGTCTTCCAATGCAGCGGTGAAGAGTTTCGGGGATATGACGTCACCCTGTCTTACACCTCTCTGCAATTGGATAGGTTTCGTACTCTGGTTCTGTACTCGGATAGCCATCGTAGCCCTACTGTACAAGCACTTCAACACTTCGATATACCGACAGTCAACTTGGCACCGCTGAAGGGACTGCAGTACCGCCCAAATTTCGACGGAATCAAAGGCTTTCTCATAGTCCACATACGCCAGACATAGTGGCAAATTGTACTCTTCGGAATTCTGTACAATTTGCCGAAGGGTATGTATGTGGTCTATGGTGCTAAAGCCCTTTCGGAAACCGGCTTGTTCTGGAGGCTGGAAGTCGTCAAGTCTGCGCGCGAGACGATTCGTAATGACTCTCGAAAACAGCACGTAGACGCGGCTCAGAAGGGAAATCGGTCTGTAGTTCTTCAAGAGAGCGTTGTCACTTTTCTTGAAGAACAAGACTATCGCACTTCTGCTCCACGCCTCCGGTGTAATGCCACCATGGAGAACGGAATTAAAGAGCTTCTGAAGGACTTCAAGTACCGGTCTTCCACCCGCTTTCAGAAGCTCCGCTGTAATTCCATCCTCGCCTGGGGCCTTACCGTTTTTAAGGTGCTGGAGAGCCATTCTAATCTCGCTCAGACTGACGTCCGGGATATCTTCGGAATAGTGTCAGATGAGACTCGCTCTTGGATCGTTACTCACACTTGCGTGTGGCTCCAACGATGATGTGTACAGCTGCCCATAGAACCTCTCAATCTCCCTCAAAATCTCAGGTGTCCCGGAAACGATGCTGCCATACTCTGTCTTCAGCTTTGACAGTTGGCTCTTTCTGGCAGACAGATCTCTGGCAAAAACTTTGGAGCCTTGGTTCCGCTCGATCGCTTCTTCAATACGAGCTGTATTGAAGTTGCGTAAGTCCCGCCGCATGCATTTGGAGATCTGTCTGTTCAGATGCCTGTATGCTGTCAAGTCTGTTGAAGAATGTAGCTTCATCTCCCGTCTAATAGCCATGAGATTAAGAGTGTGATCGGAGAGTTTTTGTGTTCTTCTGCGGCGGGTCTTGCAGAACTAAGCTCCGTCCGCATGGACAGTTTCCACGAGCTTGTCATTCATATCGTCCACTTCATTGCAGTCTTCCAGGCACTGAAAACGGTTTTGTAACTAGAGCTGAAAGGTTTCGGGACTTTGGAATAGAGCACGAGGGGGACGGAGCGTTGACTTCATTAGACGAGACCTCTCCAACTTAACGTTTAGGTTCAGTGTGCCTCTAACCATTCGGTGATCGCTACCAGTTTTCACCCTCGCGATCACGGAGACATCACTGAACAGTTGTCGTCTGGTCGTCATAATGAAGTCAATCTCATTTTTTGTCGAACCGTCGGGGCTTGACCAGGTCCACTTCCTGTGGGGCCGCTTCTGGAAGAAGCCAAAAAACCAAATATTCAATAGTAAATTAGGCGCGCACAACACTCAAATTCAGACGTTGATCGCAATTAATGTTAACTTCCAAAACAATTAACCGATCCGCGCCGTCAATCTATTTTTAAACATAAAAACTTGCTAACAAAACCTGACACTATATAGAGGTTATACGTGAAGAGACCACGCCGTGCTAGTGACTGCACTGCAATGATCACTTCCGACCCGCCCCGCAAGCAACCAATCCGATCTCGCACGATCGTCAAAAACGGTAGGAAATCACCGAGCTGAGCGCCCTCTGGCGTCGATTCTTGAAAGTAGCGTATGTCGCGAACAAAGCCCCGTCCCAGACATAAAGACTTATGTCCGCGAGCAAAACCGGCAAGCGGGACAGGGTCGCGTCGGCACGCTGCAAGACCGGATCTCCAACCAAACCTCGGCCACACTAGGCACCCCATCAGATCCTGCTACCTTAACCACCGCCTCAAATTACCGCCCCAATGTGGGCAAGCCGGAGGGTCGAACCTCCACTGGATGTCCTTCCTGGACATCGCAGCACCTAAATAAGTCCTGTTACTGGACAGAAGTCCGATGACCTCTTTCAAACACCTATCTGTGCCCCTATGATTCGTTCCGCAATCCGACCGGATCAGGTCTGCAAACAACGACGCGATACGAAGCGGCCCAGCGTGGCCACCTAAGCTTCAGTGCAGAGAGCACCCACAAGTTCCACATGAATGGCGTCTGTGGAGAGGCAAACGAAACGCACAGATAGTTCTTAGTATGATTTTTCAAGCAAGTAGGCATAACCAAGCCATCTACCATATAATCATTTACTCAATTGTGCGGCAGCTGATTTCAATATGATAATCTCCCAACTAGCTAGCCTTTGAGACATCAATACTCAACTACTGAATTAATTCAAACAAATTAATTTACCGATCGTTTTGCTTAATTCGTCTGTTTGATCTATGAGATCAAACAGACGAATTAAGCAAACGATAAACTTAAGAGACAGCCCTATTTCTCTTTCCAAATAAATATCTTCGACAGTGCCAACAAAAATGTGAAAACAAAGAGAGGAATGATTCTTATTACCTTCGGCACAAATAGTGTTATTCAATTTCAATTTTCTTTTCAACAAAGCATTCATCATTGTGTTAATGATCAAATACATTTACAAAAACATATGCACACGTATTAAAAGAGCACATCAAATTCGCCCTCTTAATCACAACCGCTACAAATATGAAACATTTCGCGGAAAACACAAAGCATTTTTATTTTTAATTTAAAGCATTATTAATTAAGTACTCGACCAAAGCCAAATCTAATACTCCTTGATAGCGTGATTCAACGCTCCAGGGGAGCCTTATTCTTCCCACCAAACAAGTGGGCCACACCGCGTTGTGAACCCGAATTCAACAGAGCGCGAACCGCTAAACGGTCGCCACTCGGGTTGTACGCCTTCACTGAGGCCGTCGGCAACAGAACAGTTTGACAAGTGGACTGCTGACGGCTCAAAGGCTCAGTGGAGGCGGCTGTGGTGGGAGCTAGGATGGTAGCTAGCTAGGGCTGCCTCCATCAAAGGGGGGACGGCGGTACCCCAGCCGCGGCCACTCAGCTAACGGGGGTGAGAAGGGTGTAGCTGACTGCTGAGTGGCCGTGAAGTTCCTCTCCACACGCTGAGGGGGTGCGACGACACCCCCGCCCCTGGAGGAATGACCCCCCGCCTGGTCGGGGGAGGGACTCCTTTCAAATCTAGGGGCTCGGTGGCTGGCAGGCGAGCGCCGAGCGTCGCCCGACAGAGGGCGTGGCTGAGCGCCCCTGCCCGTGGGGGTCGAGGGCCCGGCAGAGCTCCGAGAGGAGCCGCCGTTCGCACCCAGGCACAAAACTGCATGGTGATTGCCTTGTCAATGCGGACATTGCCGCTGGTGCGGGCAGTCTCGCTGGAGGTGCCTTTCCAAACAAGAGTAGCACCAGCGGCGCTCCTTGGCGATAGTTCACCTAGCCGGAACCGGCTTACCTAATAACTTCGGGCACGACGTCACCCGGTGATCGGAAGCTCGGCAATAGGAACAGGGGGGCGCCTCCCTGGCCACTAGGCTACTGTAAGATGGTAGGGAGCGGCGCCCTCTCGCGGGAGCTCCGATCGGCTTTAGGGGGGTTGACGACGACTTACCCGGCGGATCCCGCCTCTCACTGGGCACGGCTCGTAAGTCGTCAACGGTGCCCGCCGCGTTCTCAATCTGCCGGCACTGCTCCTCCAAGAACCACAGCAGATCACTAAAGGGCGGAATATAGGAGGCGCCGTCTCCGCCATACCTCTCCTCAAAATGTATCCTAAGGTCGAGAGGCAGGCGGGACAGCACGATGTGGAGCAACAAGAAGGACCATTCATCCACCGGTAAATCCAGCCGCCTCAACGTATTACAGGCAACCAAGCCTGGATTCACGATGTCCGGGCGTAGTATGGCCCGGTCCCTAAGCAGTGGGAGGCTTAGAAGCTGCCTGACGTATTCGACCGCAATTCGCCGGACGTTGGCGTATCTTCCAGCGAGGAGGTCCCAAGCAGTCTGGTAGGCGTCGTCCGACAATCTCAAATGGCCGACGACGCCCAGGGCCTCCTCCTCCAGTAAGGCTAGGAGGTACGCCATCTTCTGACTTGGTGTCAAGTCCCCCCGGGCGTCCACTAGGCTATCAAAAAGTCCTACAAAGATCATCCAGTCGGAGAGGACCCTGGAGAACCTTGGCAGGTCCAGAGTTGGGAGTCATCCCAACAGCTCCTGCTGAGTAGGCCGCTTCCGAGGGGACTCGGGCAGGCCACTCATCAGAGCTTCACGCGCTTCCTTAACATACTTGGCCCCGGCCTCGATCAAATCGTCCGTGAGCGAAAAGAACTGCTCATAGTCTGCGAGGCAGGAGTCCAGGACTCCCTTTTCCGCATCCGAGACCTCGAGCTCCGCGTAAGCCTCCTCCAATACGGCCCTTCGAGCATCGACCTGCTCGAGCCGCTTCCCCAAACTATAGACCCTATCCGGTCGACCTATCAAAGCATGGGCGCTAGCGGCCCAGCGCAGCTCCGCCTTCAGGCAACGAATCGGTAGCTTGTGCGATTGCATCACTACTAAATACAAATTAATACGCGGCACAAATACAAATCAAATTAACAAACAACAAATACAATTACTATCAAATCAAGTTAAATACAAGTGACACAAATACAATTACTATTTATTAAATTAAATACAAATTACACTACAAATAAAGGTACACACTACAGTCGATCAGCCAAATGCCTCGCTCAGACAACCGACCCTTCGACAATTAATCTACTATAATTATACGACATCGATAATTATCCGATTACGTGATAACCTTATCTACCTACTCAAAATACCTGACGCGTACCTAGCCCTAACAAACTCCTGCTTGCGCAACCTAACGGGCGTGGTACCTAAATCTACCCACCTATCCGCTAACAAACAAAGGAAGCAAACAACAAAAGAAAATATTTTTATTATTACGTATTACGGCCGGGCGTGATTGTAGAAACAATCAACCGCGCTTCTGCTACCAAAAATGTACACAGCTCTAGCTGCCCCAACAAAAGTCGACGATACAGGGGCCCATACAGCTGTAGATTCGACGAACAACTAACGGTGGGGCCCAACGGCCTATGGAGACTTATCATTCTACACAATAGATATAAGGCTAGGTAAACAAATAGTACGTACCTGGTTCCGAAGCTAAGACTGCCCCAAGGCTCGGTCAGGCGGTAGGTAGGTGTAGGTGCATGTAAGTGATGTGTAGTAGTGTTTATATATGTGACCTGACCCAACTGAGTGATCGGGCAGCGGCCTGGTCCGATGCTGCCCAACAATGTGATTTCACTCCAGCGGACGTCACCAATTGACAACTTCTTTCTTCATCTCACTATTTCAGTCTATCAACTTTATTGTACACTGTTTCAATCCATCAACTTTATTGTACATTTAACTAACTTATGAAAATCGGTCTGGTCATAAGTATTGTCACACAGTAAAAACTTTTCTTTTAGAATGCTGGCCACAAAAAAGTTTATTGAATTCTAATTACGAATTGTTCATGAAAATAAAACTGTATACTTGTTAGAATTTTACTCATTTTTAAATATGGAGTGGACGCTTAAAGAAGACCGTGTTGCAGTTATTGCGTTGCATCATTGCGGTTACGCGCCAATTCAAATTTTTGACATACTGAAAAATTTGAATATAACCAAAAGATTCGTTTATCGTACCATAAAACGATACAATGAAGACTCTAGTGTAGATGACAGGTCAAGAAGTGGTCGCCCTCGGTCTGTTAGGACTCCAGCAGTAATAAAAGCTGTGAAGGCGCGAATTCAAAGAAATCCCAAACGTAAGCAGAAACTGTTGGCCCTTCAGATGAGGCTAAGCAGAACCACGGTGAAAAGGGTGTTAAATGAAGACTTAGGGCTTCGGGCATATCGAAGAAAAACATGACATCGTTTGAATGATCGTCTAATGGACCTGAGACTGAAGAGATGCCGCGCTTTGTTGAAGCGGTACGCGGGAAAAAATATCGGGAAATTCTTTTTTCGGATGAAAAAATTTTTACCGTAGAAGAGAGCTACAACAAACAAAATGATAAGGTGTACGCACACAGTAGTGAAGAAGCGAGCTACTGTATTCCGCGTGTCCAACGAGGTCATTTTCCATCCTCGCTCATGGTATGATTGGGAGTTTCTTATTGGGGCTTAACAGAATTTTTGAGAGAAAGGTGTAAAAACGAATGCAGTTGTGTATCAAAATATAGTCCTGACGAACCTTGTGGAACCTGTTTCTTATACCATGTTCAATAACAGGCACTGGGTATTCCAACAAGATTCGGCGCCAGCTCAAAGAGCGAAGAGCACACAAGACTGGCTGGCGGCGCGTGAAATCGACTTCATCCGGCACGAAGACTGGCCCTCCTCCAGTCCAGATTTGAATCCGTTAGATTAAAAGATATGGCAACACTTAGAGGAAAAGGCGTGCTCAAAGCCTCATCCCAATTTGGAATCACTCAAGACATCCTTGATTAAGGCAGCCGCCGATATTGACATGGACCTCGTTCGTGCTGCGATAGACGACTGGCCGCGCAGATTGAAGGCCTGTATTCAAAATCACGGAGGTCATTTTGAATAAACTTTAGTGTCATAAGAATCTTTGTTTTGTTAAGTTCATTTGGTATATAAATGGTTACATAATGAATAAACTTGTTTCAATTATTTTGTATTAAACATGTGACAGAATTTATGACCTGACTAGGTACAATTTATAATGGTACCAGCAACAGATAGCTGCAACGTTTTTAATATTTAACAATAAATGGAATAAAACATTTACACATAATATCCTCAACAATTACAATAAAAGAGCACATAATGTAATAACAAACTAGCATCAGAGATACGTTAATTAATAAAATATTTATTAACAAAACATTCGTTTGTAAAACAATGAGAATTGAAGAGAAATTGCGAAAAAATTGGGTAAAAATCCAAAATTACAGCTGGTAGAGTTCGCAGAGTCCAAAATTTTTTTCAACAGTTCAAATTTTCTTTTACGATGAATTCTCGTACGAAGTTTGAGTCCTCTCTTGGCATTCACCGCGTGCCTTATGATTAGTAAGTACACATAAAAGCAGGCAGTGAACGCGAGGATGAGGACTGCTTTTTCTTTCTTCTTCTTATAAGTCCAATTAAAGCTTTTCAACTTCTTTCTATGATGCTTAATAATCTTCACACTCTGTTGATTTGTTCCGTTTGTCTTCGTAAACTTACTCAATATTTATGTACAAGAGTATGTTCAATCAAATACATATAAAACAGTCAAATAAATTACAAATAATGTGTAATAAATGTATGTTATTCTCTACTTTAATTTTTGTAGAGGCTGCGTACATATAATGCAAATTGTTGCTTGACTATTTTTAGAAGGCGTTACGATTTTGTTATTGAAAACGTTATTACTTTCGTTTTACAATTTAAAAAAACACATTGAAATAAAAATTAAAACATCATTGACGAAACAATGTTCCTTATTTCCGACCACAGAATTAACATAAACATTTAAAGGGACAAATACAACTCCTAAGTTGTTTTTGGATTGGATTTTTGGATTGTGAATGAATTTGAACGAAGTATAATTTTAAATATATAAAAAAGTCAATGTTTTTGTAAAGGTTTTCAATTATAACTACATTTAATGAAACAACATCTTCAGATAATACTACACGATAGAGACGTCAACGAAACATTAAAATTATTTTAGGTAATTTGGATTAGAAAGATTTTTTGTTAAACCTTTTTTACACAGCGAACTATCTTACATTTAAAAGATTAGTGTATCGAATGTACCTCATGTTTATTACATAATCAGGGATTAAATGAATACTCTTTAAAATATTGTGTGATCACATCATATCATCAAAAGATATCATCGTTTGTTTTCGAGATACCTATATTAGATATTACAATTGCACTAAGTTACAAAAATACACACACAAACACACACACACACACACACACATACACACAAAACATACTTATAAAAATAATAGTATCTATCTTTAGTGAACTTAAGAAGATATTTTAAAATTTGCAGTACCTACAATTGGAACTTTAAGGGCTGACGTTAAAGAAGAAAATATAATTCTTATAGAGAAAAACCTAGTCTCTGGTTCGTTTGTAGAATTTCTAAGGGGACTTAATGCGTATATTTAAGGAAATTAAAAGAATAATACTAAATGAATGTTATTTACATATCAAATCATGTTAATTTCAGTGTTTATTATCAATTTTAAAATATTTTAAGAATTTACAACAATTTTTGATAGCACAAAAAATAAGTACTTATTATGAGCTATTAGGAAATATTTAGATTACTTAAAAAAAATGTATGGAAGTAAACGTAGTTAGTATGATGTAGAATAGAAGGAACCAACAAACTTGTATATGATCGCACATTTGTCAAGATGGATCAGGGGTGCTTTACGACGCACAATGGGTGCAACTGCAGCTGGCGTATTTTTGTTGCGATATGAGGGTCCGCAACACGAATTAATACATTTTATTAAATTCGGATTCTAATATTTATTAAAAGCTTATGATATTCAGTTGCTATGTTATTTAATATTTTCATAGTAAGATAATGAAAAATTACACAATAATTTATATAACTAAGGTATAATTAGTTAAAAAACGCATTATTAACTGTCTTCAACTAGGTTTTAGTTTAATTAATTTTTTTTTTGAAATCTATTTAAAATGTACCATTTTCCCCACATATAATATTGACGAGTATATAAGACTCCTCCGTCCCCTATATATTCTGGGCCGAGATCTATAACAAGACCTACATATTTTGATCTTAATGTTTTACTATTGTGCCTGAAAGTCGAATAGATAATGATTTCTTATATTTACGCGAACACTACACATTTTTAATTAAAACTAACCCGAAACGTCGGGAATATAAAAAATATATTAATATACGCGATAAAATCCGTAAAATCGTATAGATAAGTTATATAATATAATAGATATTAGATAAAAATATTATAGGAACAAAAAAGCTTTATATAATACTGAGGATGTACCAATTCATACTATTTAGTTTACGTTGTTTCGTGTTAATTCTTAACTTTTAGTATATTTATAGAACAGTTACGCTGGTATTATGTGGTACCATCGATTGCTGCCACTCCTTTCCTATCATTTCGTCCGCAATAAGACATGTCGTCGTCTAAGTGGTTTCTACGAACGAAATTTTATTATGAGGCAAAGGTTTAAATAGTTGAACATGGTAAAAGAAGTCAATTTTAACATCAAACCTTCGTTATTTTGAATTGTTTATTATTTAATTACCATGTAATGAGAATATGTGATTACTATAACTTATTCAAAATTGATTGTCTCATTATGTAATAATCTCTCAGCCTCGTACCAGTAAGCGAAGTGTAGGGAGAACCCCCCCCCCCCCTCACTAGATGGAGTGACATCCTCTTGCAGGAAGTTGATTGAGACCTACGTTCGGCAATGGACTTGTGAAGAGCTGTAATGATGATGATGACGATTGTGCAATCATATGAATTGTTTCGTCTTATTTCGATGTCCGATATCATTTTAATTCTTTATGTATATTGTTTTTCACTTGGGAAAATCCTTAAATCAATGCAAGCAAATGGCTTTTTGATAGCGTGTTTGCGACAACACGTTACTATTGCTTGATTAATTATATAAGCTACTCGGAAGTCTAACAAACGTGAACGGAAGCATTATAGTACTCTATCAATGTACGTATTCGATAATAGTATTTGTTTTCATGGAATGCTGTCTAAAATAGCTTGGCTGTAAGTTTTGGTGTTGTGGTCACTATGTTGTTAAAGTCAATACCATTATTGAGTAGGCATAGTTGCGGGTGCATTCTCCATGGTGAAAGAATGTAAACACTGCCCGGCTATTAACCTGCCACGACCAAGCGAAGGGGTGGAAATAATGAATGGAAGTGAACGCTGTTATATAAGAGTATGTGGGTATTGTTTATGCGGTATGGGTACGTTTAAGAAAAATGAATATGAAATGATAAAAGTTTAAATGAATTTGTTTAAATAACAAATGATTTATATTTTTGTTATTGGACCATCATCGTCATTATCATCTTTATTGTCCTTTATAATTGCATCGCTGAGCATAGGTATCGCCCAAGTAGTTTTATACGTGGTAGTGCCATGCTGTAGCTATATTATGGACCGGGGAAGGACCACGCTCTCACACAACACCGGCGTAAAATAGCAGCTTAACGCAGCTGTGAATGTAGAGAACCGGAGACCCTTTTAACTGGAAACGAGGCATCCCATCTTAGTTCTCACGGGTGACAACGCATCTGCATTTTGATTCGTAATCGAAGATAGATGTAGATGTTTATGGGCCACAACAACCACTTCACGTGGACTGTGTGTTCGTTTGTCACCCTAATCCTATAAAAAAATGTTACAAAAACAAAACACGATCCTATACCACCTGCAGATTCGAGGCTCAGGTCGTCACTTCATCCCTACACCTAACCTTTCCTTTCGCTTCGATGTGTAGGGGCCGCTATACACTTCGCTTACATAACATATTATATTACTATACAATGTTCAAAATGAAAAAAAAACTTATAATTAAAATTGTCATACAGTCTCAACTGTAAATTAAATTGATAGATTCCTAAATTAAGAAGCGGAGTCCATTACAGATCAACTGCTGAACATAACAATTACAATTTAATAATTTTTAACATGTTAAAAAACATAAGAATTTCTGAGATAATGACGCAGAACAAGTTACTCGAAAATGTTAAAAAAAATGAAGTATAATTTATATGTGAAATTTTTGACTAAAAAAACTACTGTTTTATAGTGGAATTATAGCCGTAAACAAACCACGGACTACGAGGGCCGCCGTCGAGAGGGAAGCCCCGCACACTTCCGCTGACGTCACTTCTTTAAGTACGCACCTACCCTTCGTATGGCACTCGACGGATCATTGCCCTTATCTGCTTATTGCCTTGGTCAATATTATTAGGGCACGTTGTTATTTCTAAAAAAAAAAACATTATTTTTTTTACCATAACATTAGTAGTCTGCTAGTGAAACGGCGAATTTAAACTCACTTCGTTAAGGATATCAGTTTGCTTTTCTTAAAATTTGGTCTGTTGTAATTTTTACTTGTACTTGTAGAAATTTAAAAAATGTTTGTTTAGAAATTTAAAATGTAAGGAAGGTGATATGTGTGATGTTTTTAAATTGGGATGTCTTTTAGCCATATTTTAAGTGAAACATGCTTTTATAATATACCGGTATTATGCGCGAACGCATGGGAAAACGACATTCAATAAAGAATGATCATCTCAATTGTTGAGATATTTTCAATTTCAATTTCAATCAAGGGGACTTCAAAGAAACACCCTCGCTATGTCCTATTTCAACCCCACGTCGAATTGCCACCCAATAAAGTTACTCTCCAACTTATTTTATGCCGAAATCAACGGAACTCTATTGTTGTGTTAAAAAAAAACACGACGACCTTAGCCCTGTTTTTTTTGCTTTTTGTGCAGTATAACGGTAGGGTATCAAAGGGGTAGAGGGTCGCGTGGCGCGGACGTTGAACCTTGCTTTCACTTTATAATTCGGGCATTGCACCGTTACATTTAGTGGCCATGTGTTATAAAGACGAATTTATTTTCTCAAATTTTGTACGATTTGTCAATATTGTTTTGATTACTAAATATCATGATGCATATATTTATGTTTTAAATCTGTTTTTTTTTTAATGTTATTGTGCCTTTGAGACATCTCGCAAAATAATCAAAGTAATAAATCAAATGAGGTCTGTTAAAAACTGATATTAATTTATAATCAATATCGAAAGATATAAGTTATATATTTTAAGGTAATATATATTAATAAATAATAATATATAAGGTACTTGTCCGGTGTAGATATATATATATATATATATATATATATATATATATATATATAAAACAATATACATAAAACAAGTAATATATTCTAAGGTAAGCATCGACAATTTCGTTTTCGCATCGAAAAGGTAAGTCAATAAAACTACAAAGTACTTCATTCATTATTACATATTTTGGTGTAATGACACTAATTTGCAATGTTTTTTCTTTGCTGTTGCTGCGAGACATTGTTTCTTTGAAAATTTCATGATTCTCGGTCAACGAGCAATATTCTATGGGTTTCGATGAGTGTATTTGCTAATATCAGATATTTGACATAGATGTTCGTATCTTTTGATTCATAAAAATGAATCTTCTATTCTTCTGAGATCTTTAGCTGTTATATTATTTATTTTATTTTATTTATATTCGTAATTATATCCAGTGAATTTATATCACCAGAGTCTCAGCTTCGGATCTTTGTGAGGGACAATACCTAATGGCTCCTGATTTAGATGATTTTGAACTTTAACCTTTAGGGGCGATACTATATTTATTATAGACATTGATATTGTCTTTAATCTACGGCAGTCCACTGCTGGAGGTATCTCAAGATGGACGGCATCTCTCAAGGCGCTTCGTATAGTACGTTCTTCTGCGTCACGCCTCCAGTTACTGAAAAAAACATTGCGCAGGTCGCTGTCCCATTTAGCTACCAATACAAGTGGTTACCAATCTAAGATACGTCTACTTCAACAGTTGTTACATTTAAGACATACATATGTGACCAGCTTTTTACTTGAGCTTGCAAATACAAAGGATGTCTTCATTTAACAATGTCTTTTTTATGAATCTTATTATATCTTATCCAGAGAACTTCCAAGCATAGCTGTTTCCATCGCCCGCTGAGCAACTTTGAGCTTGTTTTGTCGTGGTACCGTTAGTTACCGTTACAACACCATATGTAAGTACCGGTAGGACACAGATCGAAGAGTTTCGTGTTTAGACTTTTAGTTCCGGGAGGGTTAGTTAAAATGTCGAGGCTTTGTAATTATATACGAGTATGTTGAGTTTTCAACGGTTTGAATTTTACTGAAAGCTACCTATCTCCATACTTAATATAGTAAATTACCGAAAGCTCTATATTTCAATAAAAGCCAACTTAAATTGTAGTTACGTTTTGTCACGTATTGCTTGCGTTTGACTGTTTAATATTGAAGATATATAACGGTCGATATCGATTGTATATTAATTTATATTTCAGTATAAATCATGATATTATGTATTTTGTGAAAATCATTTTGTGTTGTAGTTTTTTTTAATTTCCTTTTTAAAATCATGTATTATATATCTTTAATATAATTAATCGTTTGTGCGTCTGTTAGTCATCGTGTAAATTTTGAACTTAATACATTTTCTTATTTACACTGCAAGCAGTGCGGTGTAAATTCAAAGTGAAACTTGCCTCTGCCCCCTACCGGAAAGAGCATAACAACGACTGCTAGGTCAGCTAGTATGATACAAATAAGCGAACCTTGCCTAAATTTTCCAACAATCAACAGACTAGTAATGTTTGATTTTTGAAGACGATTAGTTTTAGTTTTCAAGTGCAAGAAAGTTAAGAAGCGACTACAGATGCATTTATCAATTAAATGAACAAAATAACTTCAACAATCATTTATCTTTCTGACAATGTGCTTTTTATATCATTTCTATGTTCAATATGATTGTTAGATACGATTTTATTCCACAAAACGTTGGAGATTTGATTTTTAGGCGCTAGTATAACATACCTACGCGCTTTGCGCTTAAGGCATGCAATAATTCTGAACGTTTGAATAATTCAGAATTCTAATGAATGAATTATTATTATATAACAGAAGGGTACCTACATTCATAATGAAAGTAAAACTAGTCTATCCTCTTCTATTAGTCAGTTTAGAGGAATAAACATTTGGACACGGGATTGTTCAAAGACGCAGGGGCTGTGTACGACCGTGAGAGATGGGGCCGTCGCAAGTCCCGTCGGCCCCACCCCGCGCAGCTGTCGCGATTATATATTATGGACTTGTCGATGAATCGATTGTTTGATTCATGAACTTATTGTTCCTCACCGATTGTTCCTCTCGCGGAATTATTGTCGAACAGAGCGGTGCGACTAGCGGGCACCGCGTCCGTTATTATTATTTAGTTCGATTAAAAAAATCAATATAATTATTCGGTTCCATTAGCAAATATAAATTTTAGCATTTACTTTATTGTATTAAATATTTTTATGATTTTGTTTAAAGTAATATATTTTAATATTTTTATAAATTTAAGGCATAAATATGCGCAAGTTATCAAAATCAAATGTTTTTTGTCCTGAAGACACATTAAAATAAATTACGATTCAGGGAATATATTTTTGGAATATATTTAATACAAGAATTGCCTACTGCTTGGTTTTGTTTTTTTTTTAATATTTATAATATATTATAATTTACTAATACCGTCGGTTAGATTTTATAAACAGGTTTATTAAAGCGTGAATGCACCGGTCATACGCTACAACCATAGAGATGAAATGGATGCATTTTTAATATGCACCGTTCTTTACGCTAATATGAAACGCGTGCAAATAATGTCCGAATGCATGTTTCGAAATTAGACAAAGCGGTTTGAATTAATCATCAAAATATAGGGTGATTTTTATATAGCGAATGGTCTGGAATAGAGCTCGGGGGCGGGGTGTCGGGGGGATTATGAACTATAAGCAGCTGCGCGGGCGCGGATCAAATTGATACCTCGACGCATATGTCGCGTGCGAGTGTCACGAAACGGGGGGGTTGTAGTCAGTAAGTTTCGCATCGATAGCTACGATAATAGCAATATGTGACGCTTACCGCCTCATACTTTGAATTCTACTTTATTTGAAATACTACTAATATATAAATAACATCCTTTTATTAGAGCTCGAATGTGCTTCTTAATGCGTTTTGCATATTGAATGGACTTATTTCATTATGTTGTAAGATAGCTTTTGTATCTAGTTGTCCGTCTGTTGTTACGATCCCCTTGCATATTTCTGCTTCTATGTTACTGTAACACGGGCTTACTGTAGCACAGTACAGATTGCGAGAATTGATTTTTTTATTTTTAAGACATGTTTTCTTTTATCGCTGAACACGTTGCAAAATCAGCACCTTAAGTTGCAACTGATATTTTTTAAATATATTTTATTTATTAATTTAGTATTACATCCTTAATCATTACAATACGGTACCATCATAAGTTTATAGAAACTTTACCATGTACTGTACAGTTTACATTAAACAAAGAAGACTATAAAGGTGTCGTCGCCGCTGACTAATATGGAATGCCTCCCATCCTATAATTATACTCGTTCTTTTCAACCGACTTCAAAAAAGGAGGAGGTTCTCAATTTGTCGGAATCTTTTCTTTTATGTATGTTCACCAATTTCTCGAAGACGCCTGAACATATTTGGAAAATTCTTCTTTATTTCAAAGGGTATACTTCCCAGGTGGTCCCATTTAATTTTATCGAATTCAGTCGAGCGGTTTAGTAGTAGTAGAAAAAAATCAACAACAAATTATATGTTTATATTGAAGATTTCCCACTTGTATCATTCAAAGTGGTATACAGCAGCTGCGCTGCTGCTTTTTCGGCTATAAAGTCAAGAAACTTCTTTTCTATCCAGCATTAGTAGATACTTCTTTTCCATCCATTTAGTAAGGTTATTTTTTATCTGATAAATAAAACCACTCTTTTTTAATAATACCAGGACGAAACGTCTTTTTAATGTTGATAAAAAGTTTTTGCCAACTCTTAGTAAGCCAAACGGCTGTGATTTGATTGAAAGTGTAAAGACCCCACTCAAATAACACCGTGCGCCCTTTGTTCCCCGTAGCCTCAGCTACCCCTTATCTCGTATCAAATGCGATCGATGTGATAGCGTTCGCATAATCAGCTGTACCGCTTCAAACTATAATTACGCGTAATATACATGCTGACATGAACGTAACAAATTAAAAACGAAGTCATGCAATACATCAATAAAATTAGAGACATCAATACGAAAATATTTTTTTGTGCACTGATGAAAAAAATAAATGAAAGGTTATCCTGAAGATAGTCATGGTTTAAGCTTTTAGGTGACTATAATATATAATAAAACACGTGGAATTGTTATTTAAGTTATAGGTTTATTGTGTAAAATTGTATATTAGCTGATAGTGTAGCATTAAGTAAATGAATTAAGGGTAATGTTAAATGGTTTTCGACACGAAACAGCTTTCACTATAAAGTATTGCATTTTTACACAAATGTGTTTTTTCTCTTTTTTGCGTATTTAAAACACCGCTAAAATATTGAAAATATCGAATATCAAGACATGCTGTTCAAATGTAAGGGGTATTTTGAAAATATTTTTAAATAATTATTCTTTTGTAATGGAAATGCAATAAAAATTATAATTTGTCAAATTATCTTTCATGACGTTTAATTTTATATCAATAAATATGATAATTTGTAATTACAAAATTAATTTTACTAAAAAAATTAAAATAGAACTCTCAAATTTTTTATTTTTGATTCCTTAAAAAAATGTGTTTATTCTTTACGTAAAAAAATGAATTGGTATGTTTGTAGATTTAATTTTGTAGGTTTATTCAGTTCGTTGCCGCAATTCTGGTTTCCTAAAAATTTTATAAGTTTAATTTAATATAGTTTTTAATCAAAGTGAACTAATTTTTAAACATAATTATCAATTATATATAATTTAAAAAAAAAACGGCAAAAACTAAAACTGCTAAAACTAAACTAAAGAAATTATTGAGTGCCTAACCAACATACTAACATATTTCAAAACACGTAACCAACTGCTATCGTTGAATGTTCTTTCAAATTATTATTAATATTTATAGGCACACGCGATGGGCGGAGGCAAAGGCGGCCGTCTACGCTGAACGTCCTGTAGTGACTGCTACGAGCTACGAGCTACGACTGACGCGTACTTGTTATCAGACAGATAGTAGGTAGAGTAAGGATGTTTATTATAGAATATCCTATGTATAGTTGAGTGCTTTCAAGTTTAATAGTAATTTTTAGAAATTCTCGTTTAACATTTACGTTTAATATTAATTTTTTAACAAAGCATTTACTATTTTAATATTTTTCATCTACGACCGTTTTATATTTTTTTACTTTTATTTATTATTTTTGATCTACTGACAAAAAAAAAATAGACGCTTAAAGTTTAAATTAAATATACTGAACAATCAACACAAAGCTTAACATAGAATGAGTAGGGTATCGTATGTTGGACATGCAGAGCACAAGGAAGTATGCTTCCAAGGGAGAGTTCGGGTAGTGCGGGGGATGAAAAGAGAAGCTGGCACAGCGCCAGGCGACAAGGTGAAGTGTCGGCGCCAGTAAAAGTCGCCCGTCCATCTTACCACCCTCTTCTAAAGATACAGCCTACGCTTTTATGACATTCATACATGCATAGAAGTGCGTTTGAGAACATTTGTCCTTACGCAACTCTCGAGACTTAGTGGGGGTTGATGACGTTTCAATTTTCCGTTATAACTTTAATGCTCACTGAACTAGCATTTGTTGTGAAATATTTATTGAATTGTAACAATTTAAAGGTTTGTCTAAGGGTTTTAGTGTTTATAGGTACAACATCGAAAACAACACACAGCAGCCGCACATACAACATCTACGTGTAAAGATATTTTAAATTAAAACGAAACATAATACATCAAAACAATAAATGACAGATATTCATGCAATAAGGTAAGGTATATTTTATCAAAAATATTATCTTCATAAATACAAATTCAGCTATTAAAATGGAAAAATATTAAAATATACCTTTTAAATATTTCTGTTTAATACGGAAAGACCAAAAGTTTAACGACGAATATTCATACGAAATATTCATAAAATTTAAAATACCAATAAAAATTGTGTGACATTAGTAAAGAAAACATTTTGTCAAATTATAAGTAGTAAAATTATTAAAATGAATCGAACCATTTCTTGATTAGAAATGTTTTAAATGCGTCACAAACAGCGTACGACACATAATGAATTCAAGGCACGTAAACATTTACTTGGGGGTTTGTCCCAGCACATAGAGCGGACACGGCGGCATGCTTACGTACCTCGGTAGCGGATGCTCACGATACACTCACTGAACGACAGACACTCGCGGGGCGCGCAGCCAAACGATCCGTGCAAACACCAAAAGCAAAATGAACATACCTGAGGGTGCCGGCTGCTACGTTGCGCGCCTGCTACTTGAATGAGGCTTGGCTCGGAACGGCGCGCGCAGGGGGCGCGGCTAGCCTGCGTGGCTCCGGCTGCGCCCCGCCCCGCGCACCCCCCAACTACCCCCTTTTAACCCCCGACCCCATCCTCTTCTGGACCGCTCAGCTGAGCCCTGATTAGCCCCGGCCGGGCTATTCAATTAAGGGCTGCTCGGTGCATCCCGCGCTGTTGTCCGTCCTGCTAGCCGCGTCGCTGTTAAAGCCGCTGTCCGCTACTGTCTATCAGTGCTCTTTCTATAGCTACCTCCATCGCCGAACTTTATATTTATCACCATGTTGGCAGAATTCTTTAATTACTATAATATTATGCGTAAATACATTTATTTTATAAAACATAAGCCACATTCGAACTACCAGTCAACCTGATGGTGAATGGCTACTGTACTATGGACACCAGCAGCTAACTTCCAACAAAGAAGGCTACAGATAATTTGTCACCTTGGAGGAATAAGATGAGACGCCAAACAATCTGTAATAATACTGGCTCTCTTTACCCTTCAAGCACTGCTGTTTGGCTACACAAATATGTATGTATGAGGGTGATGCCTACTGAGACGGAATCCTGGGAAGAAACGGAGTCCTGTCACCTAAGATTATTATTCTAGAGGATATATTTATTAGTATCATAAAACAAAATGTCCACAATTGCTTATGAACATTGATAAAACCACTGAATATTTTGTAGGGTTCCGTACCTCCAACTTAGAAGTCCTGCCACCTATTAAATATGCTAATATTACATTTGCAGGGGTTAAAATGTATATCTAACGAACATTCAGAATTATTAGAGTTTATACGCATGTTTATAATACGTACCTTAGCAAAAAGCAAGTATTGCACATATTATATTGATAAAAACAACTTGTTGAATACGATTATTACAAAGGAATAATTTTTTTATGACATATTTTTTTTAAAACATTATCCCCACACTAGGATTTTCTCCTGTATCGAGGAAGCAGTTTACAAACATAGACTGCACGAGGACAAACATCCAAACCTGGAACAATTATTTGTAGGCCATACAAATACTTGTTCCGTGCGGGATTCGAACCCGCGGCTCCCAGCGCAACAACCCATATATATTTTAACTTATATGTGATAATTATAAGAAGATCGAAACCGACGCTAAAAGCTACTCTTGCTCATAAAATTATTACGTAAAGTTCATTGCTAGGAATGAATTTGTCACTCTCATTGTAATTCTAGGCGAATACGGAAGTGTGTTTTTGCGGTGAAAAAACATACTCACATATTGCTTGCCACTTAATTTACCCTACGCCTAATGCGTGATACTGGTATCGCTGCGACTTATGATCTACATAGAAATGGATATTGTCTTATTTGAATTGAAAATTAAGCGGAGACATTCACCAGAGCGGTCTTAAGGGGCGTCAGCACATTGCGGACTCGTTACGAAGTACGCAGAGAGCTGCCAACTACGATGTTACTGTATCGTTTACTTCTATATCTGCTTTAATTGAAGTTGGAGGTAGTTTTTAATAGTTTGTCCCTAAATTGTACATATAAAAGATATTCGAAGATTATTTATTTTATAGATTTGCGTAAACAAATAAACTAAAATGGATCTCCATAACTTATTTTCTTAAATCGAAAAGAAATATGAGAAAATTATGTGATAAAATTAGTTAAGTATAGTCACAGATTAAGAAAAAAACTTTAAACTAGAAGATCCTATGTGCTTCTTGCACTTAATACAGACATTGAAAATAATATGAGTAAACACAAAATTACTTCTAATTACTTATTTCAACGAGAAATATAAATAAGAATGCACTATTTTATTATAAAAATTGTAACCAGGCATAACTTCTTATAAATACATAAATATTTTGGTATCATTTGTTAGAAACAAAATTATTAATGCAAGACTATATACGTCTCACTGCTGGGCACAGGCCCCTCATTTCTGATAGGGTATTAGGGCAAAGAAATGTCCGCCGCGCCGCACCAATGCGTGTAGGCGAATTTCACATGTCTTCGAAATATTTTTTTCTTTTTTCTCAGACACGCAGGTTCCCTCAAGATGTTTTCCTTCACCGCCGAGCACGTGGTAAATCAGCACTTAAAGTTGGAAATAACAATTTCATTGGTGCCGACGGGGATCGAACCCGAGTTGCTCGAGTACTGTGGAACTTACAGCGAGCTCTAACCATCTGAGCTACCATGGCTCTTACAAGGCATTTAATAAATGAATTTATTAAACTTTTCTCCAGTATAAAACTCTTTAACTGCACAAAGCGAGTTTATACGTCATTAAGTTAGTAAATATTTTTTCGTTACTTTAAATAAAATAAATACGTGCAAATGCAGAGGCTACAGTTTTGTTATTTCGAGGGCATAGAAGTCATTACCTAAGTTTAGAATTATTAATATTATATTAAGTTTAGAATATTTTAGAATAGAGTACTTTTGCAAAAATGATCATGCCTGTCGGGAGTGTTGGTCATTGCAGAGAGTATATTCACTCAGTTCTTTCCACAATTTGTAATTTAATGACTTATATTAAATTTACAAGATTTAGGTTGTCTGAATGACTTTTTTTTACTAAATCAATAGGTATCATAGTTTTTAGTGATGCGCGGAAAAATAAATTAGGGACTTTGCTACAAATAAAACGGCATATGAGTAGACAAGTTTTAATTTCATAACATTGGAATAGTGGTAAGTACAGTCTATTTTCATGTTATCTTCGAGCAATATGTAATATAGACCTTATTTTTCCCCTTGATTTACATATACATAAATGACGTAAAATATAGATTACGCATAGCATAGATTAAACATAGCTTAAACATTATGCTCTGAACTACATTTTAGCTTAGAGGACTTAGGATTGTAAAAAAATGTAGAAATAATACATATTTTTTCATTTTACGTCTTTGTATTTTAATTGAATTTTTGAATCTCCTCCGGTACCCTGAATTAAAAAAAATACTTCAAGTATTGTTTTCTATACAGCCTTTATAATTATTTCCTAATACACGGTAGCTCCAAACAGAAGTATCCGTTCAGAGACAGAATGAAACAAAGTTAGCTGTGCGACAATTTAATTGTAGAGGCAGTGGAGTGCAGGAACGACCCATAAAAGGCAGTAAACAGTCCATTTGGGTGAATTTCACTGCCGTTCTGTTCTTAATTATCCGAGTTAGTTACTCTCTTCAAGCACTAAACTGTATTGTTCAGTTTTCAGTACACTTTTGTACGAAACAATGCCAATTGAACTAGAGTTGTTGCTTGCGACGCCATTATAATTATTTTCAGTATACATATTTTTCATTTTATGTGTACCCATATAATTTTACAGGCTTTTTGCAACAGCCATATATATTTTGAAATTAACAAAATTGTTATTGAAGTTTGAAATTCGCGATTGTGGTCCATGGACATCCGATCTGCACCCGACTTCAAACAAAGCAGGCCACACTCTGGAGACTAACATTAAATGCTGGCTCTCTATCCCCTATACTCTTAGACAGGGACACATAAGTGCACTTGCTGCTGTTTGGTGGTAGAAATAGGTAGGAGAGTGTTCCTACTTAGACGGGCACTTAGGAAGAAAAGGAGTTTCACGATATAGAACGCGATTTTTAGATTAGACAAAGTGCCATATTTTTTTTTTGCTTTATTTAATTATAAAGTACAGCACTGTTGAATAAACTCAACAAACTCTAAAAACTAGAGTTCGTTAGATGAACTATAGATAAAGCATCAAAAATAATGTCTCTAACGTTCACATAATTGCATTTGCCGACGACCGACGGGATGTCAAGCGGCCTGTAATGACTTTATCGAGAAAACGTTACACTGATAGGATATTACTACGATAGACGTATTACTTTAATATATGTTATAAGCTTACGATTAAAGTATTGAGTATGTGGATATCTCTAGATACGGTGCTAGTGGGAGACTTCAACATGAAAGCAGACACCATAACCAGGTTGGCAGCGGGCAGACATCATGCAGAATGGAATATTTGATGATGAGCTCTTACTTCCAGAAGCGGTCCAACAGAAAGTGGATCAGGTCAAGCCCCGGCGGGTCAATAAATCTGAGATTGGCTCCTTTATAACGATCAGAAGATAAACTGTTTAGTGGATTCTCGTTGATCTCGAGGGTGAAATCCTAACGACCACCGAGGACAAGTCTCATGAAGTCAAATCTCGGTCCCCATCATTCTCTAAAACCAAAAAACATTCTGGTAAAATTACAAAATCGTTTTAAGCATATAGAAGATTGTAATATAATGGACGATATGAATGAATGAAAAGCGGAAACTGTCCATGAGCTTCGAGCTAAATTCTGCGAGATCCATCGCAGAAGAACCCAAAAGCTCTCCGATCACGCATAAAACGGGAAATGAAGCTGCAGTCTTTATCTGATATGGCAGCATATAGGCAACTAAACAGACATATTCCCAATTGCATGCGGCGATGCTCGCACATCTTCACCTCAGTACAGCTCGTATTTAAGAAGCGATGGAGCGGAACCAAGTCTAAAAAAGCCTTTTCTAGAGATTTGTTTGGTTGTTTGGTGGAATGAGCTAACTGCCGAAGTTGAAGACCGATTCAAGTCTCATCGGAGACTATTTCAATAATATTCTGGATTTCGATGTGAGATTATAATGGCTGTCCAGCATCTTAAGAACATGGCCCCGGGCGAAGATCAAAGTACAGTAAAGTTTCTGAAAACGGCAGGAAATTGGTACTTAAAATCCTTCAGAAACTCTTCAATTCCAGCCTCCATGATGAAACTACACCGGAAGCGTGGGGCAGAATTGCAGTGGTCTTGTACTTCAAGAAACGCTCTGTTGAAAAACTACAGACCGATTTCCCTTCTAAACTGCGTCTATGTGCTGTTTTCGTGATTCATTATGAATCATCTCACATGCAGACTCGACGATTTTCAGCCTCCTGTACAAGTCGGTTTCCAAAAAGGATTTGGTAAAGGTACTAATATTCCTTTTCGGAAAGGATTCTGAAAAGGAAAATTAGTACCATAGGTCACATACATATCCTTCGGAAAATTTAACATAGGAACGAAGAGTACAATCTGCTTCTTTGCATTGCGTATATGAACTATGAGAAAACCTTTGGTTCCGTCGTAATTTGGGTGGTGCTACGGTTCTTTCGGCGGTGCCGTGTTGACTGTCGGTATACCGAAGTGTTGAAGTGTTTGTACGGTACGCTACGATGGATATCCGAGTACAGAACCAGAGGACAAAACCTATCCATCTGCTGAATGGTGTAAGACAGGGTGATGTTATATGCCCGAAACTCTTCCCCGCTGCAATAGAAATACGTTATCAAGCTAATTCAAATTCAAATTCATTTATTTATTTGTGAATACAGTAAGTTAGATGTTAGTAAAATTTATGGTAGATATCGTGTATTCTACCGCAGTGTAGTGTACAAATATATTTCTTTACGTTATAGTCAATAAAAGCAAAATGGAATACTTTTAAAATTTATTGCACATTATAAAAATACAATAATCATTTGTGTAGGTGGTATTAAATATTCACAAAAATGCTATATATTATAGGTGAAAAGCATCGTGCAATAATATCCATGACAAAGCTACTATTACGACACATCAAAACTTGAAAACAAGATTGTACAACCAGTTCATGTTGCCAATGAAATTTAGATATAAAACGGTCGGTCCTTCACTGTATATATTAAATATATCGTAAGAGAGGGTATCCTGAATGGTTTACAGAGATCTTTTACCCTGTTTCGTATCTCAGGCATTGTAAGTAACAATTATGGTTATAGCAAATGCCAACCCCATAGCCTCAGATGTTTGTTAACTTTATTTATTATAAATTGTGTAATGTAATTCTATAATAGTAAAGAAAGTTATAGCATACTCGTATTTAGGTCACAGACCTCCTATTATTTCTGGGAGGGTCTTTTAATTACTACAAGGAACATGTTCATGTAGAACTAAGTGCGTCTAATTAGATTGATCTAGTCATTTACGGCGCTAGTGAAAATTGCTCTCGGACGAGTTTCACAAGGCCGTAAATGAATTATAAGACCAGACGTTAATTTTAGCTACATTACTACTAATTAGTTTTATACACTTTCTGACAAATAAGTAATAAGACTTAAGTAATATTTCTTTTTATATATTTACGTAAAATATAGACGGACCGGCAGGTCACCCATTGTGGGTATTGCCCGTATGATTTATGCACGTAAATGTGACAGATTAATAATGATTTCCGCAGTTGATAACAAAGAGAATATAATCACTACGTTTAGTTGATAATTTCAGTAAATTTATTTATTTATTTTCTTTATTGCAATCCCTATTACAAAAAAAATTACAAAGGGACTTAATGCTATTAGGCATTCTCACCATTCAACCCATGGAATGGTAAAAATTTCAAGTAGACGTAGTAACAATATAAATAGTCCAGCAGGAATATGATATAAATGCATGTTGCCACGGGGCACTTTTTTGCCATAATGTATAAACCGATTTTTTTTTCAATAGTAAGGAATGATTATTTTCAAACACGAAATTTTTTATATTATTGGATGAAATACAAATAAAAAAGGCTATGACTTTTTACGATAAAGTTAATATTTTCGGAGTTATGAATTTTTAAAGGTTTGATAAATCCCAAATTCGGATACTTTTGACCCTTTAAAATACATTTAAAAAAAAGAATAAAATATAAAAGATATTTTTTATGGGGATGAGTCGCTCGCGTCCGTAGGCTTCGACCACCTAATCCTAGGCCCACCCTACACGTGTCCCCCGGGTGGTGCTAAACGAGCGACAAAGCCGAAACGACAGACTCGGCTCCTCGCCGTATGGTAGCGGCATAAAATCTACCACCACTTAGTTCGCACCATGAGCCAAGAAGGAAAAGAAATGGCCCCGAGTTCCCGGCGCCCCTTTAATGGGGCAGGGGTGCGAAGAATCTCCGGGAGAAAAACCGGCGACGAGGTTCGCCACCCGTCACGTCCTGTCTCCCGGGGGGGCGAAAAGTGGATTGCGGAGGCCCGTCTGGCCACGCTGAATGTATGTGGAGCAATGAATGATAAGATGGATGAAGTATGCGAAATGATGAATGATAGAGGAATAGATGTGTTATGTGTAAACGAGACGAAACGAAAGGGAAGAGATGTCACTACACATGGCATGTATACCGCTTACTGGTCTGGAGTAGACGAGACCGAGCGGGCATGCCAAGGAGTCGGTGTCATCCTTTCAGAAAGAATGGGTCAATGTGTGAAAGAGTATGAATGTGTTAGCCCAAGGCTGCTGTGGATGCGAATGAAAGTGGGCTTAAAGAAGTTGTTTGTGCTAGGGGTGTACGCCCCAGATATGTCTAAGCCCACTTATATCCGAGAGCAGTTTTGGGACATGGTAAGGCTGGTGTTGATGAAATGTAAGAAAAATGAAAATATTATTATGTTAGGAGATTTTAATGGAAGGGTTGGGGTGAAGAGGTCTGGTTATGAAAGGATATTAGGAACGTTTGGCGATGAAAGAATAAATGAGAATGGTGAAGACCTCCTCACCGTATGTGTGGAAAAGAATCTTTTTGTGGCGAACACTTTCTTTCGCCATAAGAGGATTCACATGTATACATGGGAAAGAGGGGATGATAGAAGCATGATAGATTTTAATAATTGTGGATGAAAGAATGAGGAGCGCAGTGGTAGATACAAGGGTTTACCGGGGGTCCAACGTAGGGACGGATCATTACTTGGTCTTATGTCGAATTAATGGTCTATTCAGACGTTGGCGGCATCGGACATCGGTGTCTACCACTGCGTTACAGCGTATAAGAATAGAGAGGTTACAAGATGAAGGTGTGAAAGAGAAGTATAAATGCAGATTGAGGGAAAATATAAGTGGGTTGAATGAATTATGTATGAATGATTTAGAATTGAAGAATGTATAGAATAATATTAAGAAAGTTTTAGTGGATGCAGCCACCGAAGTATGCGGTGTAAGTAAGAGAACGAATGAAAGGAAAAGTAATACGTTGTGGTGGGATGATGAGGTACGGATGGAAGTTGAAGCAAAAAAGAGAGCATGGCTAGATTTACTAGCAACTAAAGCTGGTAATTCTGGCGGTATGAATGATGAGATTGAAAGAAAAAAGGCAGACTTTAGACGTATAAATAAGAGAGTAAAAGAAGTTGTTGAAGGGAAAAAGCAAGAAAGGATAGATAAGAATGATAGAAGGATATCTGATAACTTCCAGGCAAATATTAAAATGTTCTGGAAGCTCGTAAGAACTGCCAGGGGAAATTCAAAACAGCCTAGAATAAATGCTATACGAGACGAGAATGGCTGCATGCTGAATGATGAAGTTTCGAATTTAAAGAGATGGAAGGAATACTTTGAAAGCGTGTTTAAGAGTGAAGAGTCGTCTGGAATAAGTGAAATAGAAATTCCGGAAGAAGTGGAGAGAGGTAGGGAGATAAGTGTAGATGAAATAATGAAAGCAATGAAAAGCATGAAAGCAGGTAAGGCAGCCGGATATGATAGAGTATCACTCGAAATGCTGAGGGCTGGTGAGGGTGTGGTTACAGGCCTGCTGCACACCTTGTTTAATTTATGTTGGGAACTGAAACGGGTACCGGAAGACTGGTGCAAAGCCGTTATAGTCCCAATATATAAGGGAAAGGGGTCGCAGCAGGACTGTAAAAACTACCGAGGTATCAGCTTGCTTAGCATTGTGGGTAAACTGTATGCTAAGGTGTTAATTGAAAGAGTTATGGAAGAAACTGATGGAAAAATTTGGGATGTGCAAGCTGGATTTAGAAAGGGGATGGGGTGTACGGATCAAGTCTTTTCCATGCGCATGATAGCGGAGAAGTTTTTGGCTAAAAACCAGAAAGTTTTTTGTGCGTTCATGGACTTGGAAAAGGCTTATGACAGAGTGGACAGGAAGGTGTTATGGCAAACACTGAACTCATTTGGGTTGAGCGCTGGCTTGATACAGGCATTAAGATCTCTTTATAGGGACTCTAGTGCTTGTGTCAGGATCAACGGGGTCTACTCGGACTGGTTTGGCATTCATAAAGGTGTCAGACAGGGATGTGTGGCTTCCCCGTGGCTGTTTAACTTATTTATGGACAGTTGTTTGCAAACTTTGAAAGTTGAAGAATGTGGGTTGAGAATGGGTGAGTCAACCGTCAAATGCCTTTTGTACGCCGATGATCAAGTCATATTTGCATCGTCGGCGGCCGAGTTGCAAATGATGGTTACTTTAATGAATTGGTCATTGAAAGAAAGGGGTATGAAAGTGAACGCAAGTAAGACGAAAGTGATGGTTTTTGAAAGAGAAGAAAGTAAAACTTTATGTGAAATAAGAATAGAAGGGGAGTTGATTGAGCAAGTGGATGAGTTTGTATATTTGGGATGTTTATTTAGCAGGGATGGTAGATATGATAAGGATATAGAACGACGAGTGAACGCAGGAAATAGAGTGAATGGGGCTCTACACGCTATTATGAGGAGTCAGAATGTGTCAACTAAGGCACATATGGCAATTCATAATGCTGTGTTAGTCCCTACTTTAATGTATGGTAGTGAAAGTTGGGTCTGGCAGAAGAAGCATGAGAGTAGAATAAATGCTGTAGAAATGCGTTCCTTAAGGAGTATGCTAGGGCTGAATCTGAATGACAGGGTGAGAAATAGTGTGATAAGAGAAAAGTGTGGTTTGCAAGATGACGTTGTGACAAGGATTAAGAAAGGAATGCTTCGGTGGTTTGGTCATGTAGAAAGAATGAACGAGGAAAGAGTGACAAAGCAAATTTATGTTGCGGAAGTGAACGGCAGGGTCGAGAAGGGACGCCCTAGACGAAGGTTTATCGACCAAATCGGCGATACATTAAAAATGGGCCAGATTAGGAGTACCCTTAACCGACGAGCGTGTATGCGTAGATATATGGATGTAAAAGAGGCGAGAGAGGTGTGTCAGGATCGCGCCAAATGGAAGTCCGTAGTCTCTGCCTACCCCTCTGGGTGACAGGCGTGAGTGTTTATGTATATGTATGTATTTTTTATATCCTGTGATATAGTATAAATAAAGAAGGCGCTATGACTTTTACGATTAAGTTAATATTTTCACAGTTATGCATTTTTATTGAATTTTTATTTTTAGTAATTTGAATGTGATTTATGGACAACAACCGATTGCTACTGGGCCTGGCCTGATGCATCAACGTCCCGGGATATAAACACCAGCGCCCTTAAAAATAATTATATTTCCGCCTCCAGGTCCTTCAAAAGAGTCATTGCCAACTCAAAGTCAGAGCACATAGGCAGAATTGGCGAGAAACTAGTTCGACTTCTTTCGGGAACCCATGCATTCTCGTCTCTCGCCAAGGCTGTCCAAGGGAACTTCTGTGAGCCATCTATGACTTACTGGCCCATGCCGCAAAGGAGAATGCCAATCTGCTAAGCTCTTTATTTGCGCCAAACTCGACTCTCGATGAAGAGGGGAATACACTGCCGTCCATCAGTGAGTGCTCTATGCCGGATGTGCGGTTCACAAAGCGCTCGATTCGCAAAGCACTCCTCTTCCTGGACATCCACAAGTCGAGTGGGCTCGACGCAATCCCCCCAATTGTGCTGAGGACGTGTGCTCCGGAGGTGGCACCGATTCTAATGCGTCTTTTCCGGTACTCCTACTCCCTAGGCGTAGTCTCGAAAACATGGAAGACAGCTTTTGTCCACCCGATCCCTAAAAAAGGCGACTGCTCTGACCCGTCTAACTACAGGCCTATCGCCATCACCTCCTTGTTCTCCAATATAATGAAATCCGTTATAAACTGCCAGCTCATACGGTGCCTTGAGGATCACCAGCTGATTAGTGACCGCCAATAAGGTTTTCTTATAGAGAAAAACCAAGTTTCTGGTTAATTTTTAGAATGTGTAAGGGGAGTTAATGCGTATATTTAATGAAATTTAACAGTAATAGTAAATTAATGTTAGTTACATACCTAATCATGATAATATCATAATAAATGGTTCGTAAAGGGAATTTGTTGTCAATTTTAAAATATTTCAAGAATTTACAGCAATTTTTGATAGCACAAAAAATAAGTACATATTAGTTGATTATGAGTTATCTATACATGAAATGTCTGTGTTTAATATCAAAATAACACCTCATTACTAAATATATATGAAAATATATACGGTACTTATAACAAAAACACAATTTTTAATTTTTTGATATTGACGGTACTTTCACTGGCAGATAGCTGATGTTATAAGGAGTAATTTAGGCAACTTTTGTTTTATATACAGAGTTAGGGTACCTATATATTTAAATCTCTTTGTTTTTGCCAGTTAATGCAATTATCTGACGGCAGAAACTGCTCAGACAGCTTGGTAGCATATTTTATTTTTTTATAATTTTTAAAAGAAATATACAGTGTCTCTGGATGAGAACAGTAAAACTTCCGAAAACGACAACAACGAAAGCTTTAAAAGTTTGCCTTACGGTTTACAAATGAAAATTACGTTTTTATATGTTTGTGGCTATATACTGAGAAGGTGTATACAGAAACATAGTTCTCCAGCAATGATAAAATATGCTTCTTCGTACACAACTGAACCGCCATTGTCGAATTAATAATTAAGAGAAAGAGCGTATAATAAAACTGTTGATATATTTGGTGGTCTATAAAGGGTTTCAGATGATTTTGAAGAATATTTTCACAAATTAGAAAAAGTTTTCAAAGGATCTTTTATTTCGTTCGTCGGTGAAATTATTGGAAAAAGATTGTATGACACCTTAAGAAAAATTGAATTCTTACAACCATGTGAACGCATGAGAACGATGCCCACTTTTCATACATTTGAAAACCTCATAGTGAAAGTTTATTTATAGTTATGAGGTATAGTAGAAAAACTTCCAGTAAGTTTTGAAAATAATGTCATATAGTCATTTTTACGATTTAAACGTTTCGAAGCCCAAAAACTATTAATGCCACTTTTAAGGTTAGGATTTGCCGTTACCAAATGGGTAATATAGAAATAAATGTTTATTAACGTTCGAAGTTTAGATAGGAATACTTAGTACCTAGCTATGGTTATAAATGTCTTTTTAACTTTGTGAATTCCGTGAAACCAACTGGCCCTAAGTCACTGCCTACTCTCGATGATTGTCACTATAAACTGAGTGTCGAGCACTATCTGCAGTTTCTCCAGCACACATAAGTTATTACTAACTACATTTTTAGTAAAAAAACGATAGATATTTTCTTTATCTCTAAAACGTCTAACTTAGTTTTTGTATTGTCAAAAGTAATCACTTATCTACCAAACACATTTCATTGGCCTACGGTACGAGTACATACTTACATATATACCTGATGAACAAAATGGGAAAACAAATAATACACTATGTTAAACACTTAATGACATACTCCATGACTAATTTATTAATTTTTTATATTTTTTTTAAATAATCTGTACTATACAAAGACCAATGAAGAAATACTTACTGATAAAATAAAACATAAAATAATGTATAACAGCCTGTGTAAAATGGAGCTTCCTAGAAAAGGGGTAGTCGAGATGCGTTCAAAATATGGTAATACGTTTACTTAAAGAAATATTAAAAAATATTTTTCCCTGCATTTTTTTAACATTGTGATAAGCGTAATTAATTTACAATTCAATTAGCTGAATTTTAAGATTTATTTCATTTCTATACATAGTCAGGTGAAAAATCTGCATCTTTCTTTATGGTTTTTGAAAGAGAAGAAAGTAAAACGATATGTGAAATGAGAATAGAAGGGGAGTTAGTCGAACAAGTAGATGAGTTTGTGTATTTGGGATGTGTATTTAGCAGGGATGGTAGATATGATAAGGATATAGAACGACGAGTGAACGCAGGAAATAGAGTAAATGGGGCTCTACAGTCTATTGTGAAAAGTCAGAATGTGTCCAAAACGGCACGTAAGCCAATTCACAATGCTGTGTTAGTCCCCACTTTAATGTGTGGTAGTGAAAGTCGGGAGTGGCAGAAGAAGTTCGAGAGTAGAATAAATGCTGTAGAAATGCGGTACTATGGAGTATGTTAGGGCTGAATCTGAATGACAGGGTGAGAAATTGTGTGATCAGAGAAGAGTGTGGTCTGCAAGATGATGTTATGACCAGAATTAAGAAAGGAATGCTTCGGTGGGTTGGTCATGTAGAAAGAATGAATGAAGAAAGAGAGACAATGCAAATTTATGTTGCAGAAGTGAACGGCAGAGTCGGGAAAGGACGCCGTAGGCAAAGTTTTATCGATCAAATTGTCGATATATTGAGAATGGGCCAAATAGGTACCTACTTGCACAAGCAAACCCCTTTCATTCCATCACGATAAATCAAGTGAAGTAGCGGGACGCAACTAGTTTGTAAAGTAGTAATTAGTTTGTATTATTGTAAAGAAAAAGAAATTATTACGAGGAATACTGATAAAATATAATGTTATGTTTTAAATTCTGATAAAATATAATATTATCTAAGGAAATGTTTTTGCGACAACCCTTGCATATTTTTAGCGACTAGATGTCAAGACAGCCTTGTATTTTATAGTATTACAAAGGAGTTGAATCACTATTAGAAATTTATTACACATATGGCCAGGTTGTAGTTTATTTGACGGATAACTTTTAACTGACGAATGAAAAATCGGTCCTTATTGTAATTTATAATGGTACGAGTAACAGATAGTTGCAACGTTTTTAATATTTAACAATAAATGGACTAAAATATTTACACATAATAATCTCAACAATTACAATAAAAGAGCACATAATTTAATAGCAAACTAGCATCAGAGATACGTTAATTAATAAAATATTTATTAACAAAAACAAAATTAGAAATTGAAGAGAATTTGCGAATAAATTGGGTAAAATTCTAAAACTACAGCTGGTAGAATTGGCAGAGTCCAAAATTTTCTTCAACAGTTCAAATTTTCTTTTACGGTAGATTCTCGTACGAAGTTTGAGTCCTCCCTTTGCACTCACCACGTGCCTTATGATTAGTAAGTACACATAAAAGCAGGCAGTGAACGCGAGGATGAGGACAGCTTTTTCTTTTTTTTTTCTTATAAATCCAATGAAAGCTTTTCAACTTCGTTCTATGATGCTTAATAATCTTCACACTGTGTTGCTTTGTTCCGTTTGTTCCGTTTGTCTTCGTAAACTTACTCAATATTTATGTATAAGAGTACGTACAATCAAATACATATGAAACATTCAAATATATTACAAATAATGTGTATACATGTAATGCAAATTTTCGCTTGACTATTTTTAGAAGGCGTTACGATTTTATTCATGAAAACGTTATAACTTTCATTTGTTATTATTTTGTATGTTTTTTTTAATTAATCTGTACTATACAAAGACCAATAAAGAAATACTTACTGATAAAATAAAACATGAAATAATGTATAACAGCCTGTGTAAAATGGAACTTCCTAGAAAAGGGGTAGTCGAGATGCGTTCAAAATATGGTAATACGTTTACCCTTGACATAGAATAAGCTTAAAGAAATATTAAAAAATATTTTTCATTGCATTTTTTTAACATTGTGATAAGCATAATTAATTTACAATTCAATTAGCTGAATTTTAAGATTTATTTCATTTCTATACATAGTCAGGTGAAAATTCTTTATGGTTTTTGAAAGAGAAGAAAGTAAAACGATATGTGAGATAAGAATAGAAGGGGAGTTAGTCGAACAAGTAGATGAGTTTGTGTATTTGGGATGTGTATTTAGCAGGGATGGTAGATATGATAAAGTTATAGAACGACGAGTGAACGCAGGAAATAGAGTAAATGGGGCTCTACAGTCTATTGTGAAAAGTCAGAATGTGTTCAAAACGGCACGTAAGCCAATTCACAATGCTGTGTTATTCCCTACTTTAATGTATGGTAGTGAAAGTCGGGAGTGGCAGAAGAAGTTCGAGAGTAGAATAAATGCTGTAGAAATGCGGTATAGGGAGTATGTTAGGGCTGAATCTGAATGACAGGGTGAGAAATTGTGTGATCAGAGAATAGTGTGGTCAGCAAGATGATGTTATGACAAGAATTAAGAAAGGAATGCTTCGGTGGTTTGCTCATGTAGAATGAATGAATGAAGAAAGAGTGACAATGCAAATTTATGTTGCTGAAGTGAACGGCAAAGTCGGGAAGGGACGCCCTAGGCGAAGTTTTATCGATCAAATTGTCGATATATTGAGAATTGGCCAAATAGGTACCTACTTGCACAAGCAAAAGCCTTTGTTTCCATCACGATAAATCAAGTGAAGCAGCGGGACGCAAGTAGTTTGTAAAGTAGTAATTAGTTTGTATTATTGTAGAGAAAAAGAAATTATTATGAGGAATACTGATAAAATATAATGTTATGTTTTAAATTCTAATAAAATATAATATTATCTAAGGAAATGTTTTTGTGACAACCCTTGCATATTTTTAGCGACTAGATGTCAAGACAGCCTTGTATTTTGTGGTATTACAAAGGAGTTGAATCACTATTAGAAATTTATTACACATATGGCCAGGTTGTAGTTTATTTGACGGATAACTTTTAACTGACGAATGAAAAATCGGTCCTCATTATAATTTATATTGGTACGAGTAACAGATAGTTGCAACGTTTTTAATATTTAACAATAAATGGACTAAAATATTTACACATAATAATCTCAACAATTACAATAAAAGAGCACATAATTTAATAGCAAACTAGCATCAGAGATACGTTAATTAATAAAATATTTATTAACAAAAACAAAATTAGAAATTGAAGAGAATTTGCGAATAAATTGGGTAAAATTCTAAAACTGCAGCTGGTAGAGTTGGCAGAGTCCAAAATTTTCTTCAACAGTTCAAATTTTCTTTAACGGTAGATCCTCGTACGAAGTTTGAGTCCTCCCTTCGCAGTCACCGCGTGCCTTATGATTAGTAAGTACACATAAAAGCAGGCAGTGAACGCGAGGATGAGGACAGCTTTTTCTTTTTTTTTCTTATAAATCCAATGAAAGATTTTCAACTTCTTTCTATGATGCTTAATAATCTTCACACTGTGTTGCTTTGTTCCGTTTGTTCCGTTTGTCTTCGTAAACTTCCTCAATATTTATGTATAAGAGTACGTACAATCAAATACATATAAAACATTCAAATATATTACAAATAATGTGTATACATGTAATGCAAATTTTTGCTTGACTATTTTTAGAAGGCGTTACGATTTTATTCATGAAAACGTTATAACTTTCATTTTACAATAAAAAAAAACACTAAAACATCGTTGAAGAAACATTTTTCCTTATTTCCGAACACAGCGTTAACATAAACATTTAAAGGAACAATTACAACTATTAATCAATGTTTATGTATGTGTAGTTGAGACCTATATTAGATATTACTAGTGCACTAAGGTACAAAAGTACACACAAAACATACTTATATAAATAATTGTATCTACCTTTAGTGACCTTAAAATGTGGACGAGAGATATTTTAAAATTTGCTACCGACAATTAAACTTTCTTGTGCTGATGATTGGGAGGAAAATATAATGCTTATAGAGAAAAACCAAGTTTCTGGTTAATTTTTAGAATGTGTAAGGGGAGTTAATGCGTATATTTAATAAAATTTAACAGTAATAGTAAATTAATGTTATTTACATATCTAATCATGATAATATCATAATAAATGGTTCGTAAAGGGAATTTGTTGTTAACTTTAAAATATTTCAAGAATTTACAGCAATTTTTGATAGCACAAAAAATAAGTACATATTAGTTGATTATGAGGTACTTATACATGAAATGTTTGTTTTTAATATCAAAATAACACCTTATTACTAAATATATATGAAAATATATACGGTACTTATAACAAAAACACAATTTTTAAATTTTTTGATTTTGACGGGACTTTCACTGGCAGATAGCTGATGTTATAAGGAGTAATTTAGGCAACTTTTCTAAAGTAAGTTTTGAAAATAATGTCATATAGTCATTTTTACGATTGAAACGCTACGAAGCTCAAAAACTATTAATGCCAAATGGGTAATATAGAAATAAATGTTTATTAACGTTCGAAGTTTAGATAGGAATACTTACTACCTAGCTATGGTTAAAAATGTCTTTCTAACTTTGTGAATTCCTTGAAATCAACTGGCCCTAAGTCACTGCCTACTCTCGATGATTGTCACTATAAACTGAGTGTCGAGCACTATCTACAGTTTCTCCAGCACACATAAGTTTTTACTAACTACATTTTTTAGTAAAAAAACGATAGATAGTTTCTTTATCTCTAAAACGTCTAACTTAGTTTTTGTATTTTCAAAAGTAATCACTTATCTACAAAACACATTTCATTGGCCTACGGTACGAGTACATACTTACATACATACCTGATGAACAAAATGGGAAAACAAATAATACACTATGTTAAACACTCTATGGCATACTGCATGACTAATTAATTTATTTTTTATGTTTTTTTTTAATTAATTTGTACTATACAAAGCCCAATAAAGAAATACTTACTGATAAAATAAAACATAAAATAATGTATAAAAAAATTGTGTAAAATGGAACTTCCTAGAAAAGGGGTAGTCGAGATGCGTTCAAAATATGGTAATACGTTTACCCTTGACATAAAATAAGCTTAAAGAAATATTAAAAAATATTTTTCATTGCATTATTTTAACATTGAGATAAGCGTAATTAATTTACAATTCAATTAGCTGAATTTTAAGATTTATTTCATTTCTATACATAGTCAGGTGAAAATTCTTTATGGTTTTTGAAAGAGAAGAAAGTAAAACGATATGTGAAATAAGAATAGAAGGGGAGTTAGTCGAAAAAGTAGATGAGTTTGTGTATTTGGGATGTGTATTTAGCAGAGATGGTAGATATGATAAAGTTATAGAACGACGAGTGAACGCAGGAAATAGATTAGATGAACCTACTTGCACAAGCAAAACCCTTTTTTTCCATCACGATAAATCAGCGAAGTGAGGTGAAGAAAGTAGTAATTAGTTTGTATTATTGTAGAGAAAAATAAATTATTATGAGGAATACTGATAAAATATAATGTTATGTTTTAAATTCTAATAAAATATAATATTATCTAAAGAAATGTTTTTGTGACAACCCTTGCATATTTTTAGTGACTAGATGTCAAGACAGCCTTGTATTTTGTGGTATTACAAAGGAGTTGAATTACTATTAGAAATTTATTACACATATGGCCAGGTTGTAGTTTATTTGACGGATAACTTTTAACTGACGAATGAAAAATCGGTCCTCATTATAATTTATAATGGTGCGAGTAACAGATAGTTGCAACGTTTTTAATATTTAACAATAAATGGACTAACATATTTACACATAATATTCTCAACAATTACAATAAAAGAGCACATAATTTAATAGCAAATTAGCATAAGAGATACGCTAATTAATAAAATATTTATTAACAAAAACATTGGTTTATAAAAGATGAGAAATTGAAGAGAATTTGCGAATAAATTGGGTAAACTTCTAAAACTACAGCTGATAGAGTTGGCAGAGTCCAAAATTTTCTTCAACAGTTCAAATTTTCTTTTACGGTAGATTCTCGTACGAAGTTTGAGTCCTCCCTTCGCAGTCACCGCGTGCCTTATGATTAGTAAGTACACATAAAAGCAGGCAGTGAACGCGAGGATGAGGACAGCTTTTTCTTTTTTTTTCTTATAAATCCAATGAAAGCTTTTCAACTTCTTTCTATGATGCTTAATAATCTTTACACTGTGTTGCTTTGTCCCGTTTGTTCCGTTTGTCTTCGTAAACGTACTCAATATTTATGTATAAGAGTACGTACAATCAAATACATATAAAACATTCAAATATATTACAAATAATGTGTATACATGTAATGCAAATTTTTGCTTGACTATTTTTAGAAGGCGTTACGATTTTATTCATGAAAACGTTATAACTTTCATTTTACAATAAAAAAAAACACAAAAACATCGTTGAAGAAACATTTTTCCTTATTTCCGAACACAACGTTAACATAAACATTTAAAGGAACAATTACAACTATTAATCAATGTTTATGTATGTGTAGTTGAGACCGATATTAGATATTACTAGTGCACTAAGGTACAAAAGTACACACAAAACATACTTATATAAATAATTGTATCTACCTTTAGTGACCTTAAAATGTGGACGAGAGATATTTTAAAATTTGCTACCGACAATTGAACTTTCTAGTGCTGATGATTGGGAGGAAAATATAATGCTTATAGAGAAAAACCAAGTTTCTGGTTAATTTTTAGAATGTGTAAGGGGAGTTAATGCGTATATTTAATAAAATTTAACAGTTATAGTAAATTAATGTTATTTACATATCTAATCATGATAATATCATAATAAATGGTTCGTAAAGGGAATATATAATAAATACATAAAAATACACAAAAAATAAGTACATATTAGTTGATTATGAGGTATCTATACATGAAATGTTTGTTTTTAATATCAAAATAACACCTTATTACTAAATATATATGAAAATATATACGGTACTTATAACAAAAACACAATTTTTAAATTTTTTGATTTTGGCGGGACTTTCACTGGCAGATAGCTGATGTTATAAGGAGTAATTTAGGCAAATTTTCTTTTAGATACAGAGTTAGGGTACCTATATATTTAAATCTCTTTGTTTTTGCCAGTTAATGCAATTATCTGACGGCAGAAACTGCTCAGACAGCTTGGCAGCATATTTTATTTTTTTATAGTTTTTAAAAAAAAATATACAATGTCTCTGGATGAGAACAGTAAAACTTCCGAAAACGACAACAACGAAAGCTTTAAAAGTTTGCCTTATGGTTTGCAAATGAAAAGTACGTTTTTATATGTTTGTGGCTATATACTGAGAAGGTGTATACAGAAACATAGCTGTCCAGCAATGATAAAATACGCTTCTTCGTACACAACTGAACCGCCATTGTCGAATTAGTACTTAAGAGAAAGAGCGTATAATAAAACTGTTGATATATTTGGTGGTCAACAAAGGGTTTCAGATGATTTTGAAAAATATTTTCACAAATTAGAAAAAGTTTTCAAAGGATCTTTTATTTCGTTCGTCGGTGAAATTATTGGAAAAATATTGTATGACGCCTTAAGCAAAATTGAATTCTTACAACCATGTGAACGCATGTAAGATGAAAGAACACTGCCCACTTTTCATACATTTGAAAACCTGATAGTGAAAGTTTATGTATAGTTATGAGGTATAGTAGAAAAAATTCCTGTAAGTTTTGAAAATAATGTCATATAGTCATTTTTAAAATTTAAACGCTACGAAGCCCAAAAAATATTAATGCCAAATGGGTAATATAGAAATAAATGTTTATTAACGTTCGAAGTTTAGATAGGAATACTTAGTACCTAGCTATGGTTAAAAATGTCTTTTTAACTTTGTGAATTCCTTGAAATCAACTGGTCCTAAGTCACTGCCTACTCTCGATGATTGTCACTATAAACTGAGTGTCGAGCACTATCTGCAGTTTCTCCAGCACACATAAGTTATTACTAACTACATTTTTAGTAAAAAAACGATAGATAGTTACTTTATCTCTAAAACGTCTAACTTGGTTTTTGTATTGTCAAAAGTAATCACTTATCTACAAAAAAAATTTCATTGGCCTACGGTACGAGTACATACTTACATACATACTGATGAACAAAATGGGAAAACAAATAATACACTATGTTAAACACTCAATGACGTACTGCATGACTAATTTATTCATTTTTTATGTTTTTTTTAATTAATCTGTACTATACAAAGACCAATAAAGAAATACTTACTGATAAAATAAAACATAAAATAATGTATAACAGCCTGTGTAAAATGGAACTTCCTAGAAAAGGGGTAGTCGAGATGCGTTCAAAATATAGTAATACGTTTACCCTTGACATAGAATAAGCTTAAAGAAATAATAAAAAATATTTTTCATTGCATTTTTTTAACATTGTGATAAGCATAATTAATTTACAATTCAATTAGCTGAATTTTAAGATTTATTTCATTTCTATACATAGTCAGGTGAAAATTCTTTATGGTTTTTGAAAGAGAAGAAAGTAAAACGATATGTGAGATAAGAATAGAAGGGGAGTTAGTCGAACAAGTAGATGAGTTTGTGTATTTGGGATGTGTATTTAGCAGGGATGGTAGATATGATAAAGTTATAGAACGACGAGTGAACGCAGGAAATAGAGTAGATGAACCTACTTGCACAAGCAAAACCCTTTGTTTCCAATAATATAATATAAAAAAAAAATAGAGTAGATAGGGCTCTACAGTCTATTGTGAAAAGTCAGAATGTGTTCAAAACGGCACGTAAGCCAATTCACAATGCTGTGTTAGTCCCTACTTTAATGTATGGTAGTGAAAGTCGGGAGTGGCAGAAGAAGTTCGAGAGTAGAATAAATGCTGTAGAAATGCGGTACTATGGAGAATGTTAGGGCTAAATCTGAATGACAGGGTGAGAAATTGTGTGATCAGAGAAGAGTGTGATCTGCAAGATGATGTTATGACCAGAATTAAGAAAGGAATGCTTCGGTGATTTGGTCATGTACAAAGAATGAATGGAGAAAGAGTGACAATGCAAATTTATGTTGCAGAAGTGAACGGCAGAGTCGGGAAGGGACGCCCTAGGCGAAGTTTTATCGATCAAATTGTCGATATATTGAGAATGGGCGAAATAGTACCTACTTGCACTAGCAAAAGCCTTAAGCACTAAGCCTTTATTTCCATCACGATAAATCAAGTGAAGCAGCGGGACGCAACTAGTTTTGTAAAGTAGTAATTAGTTTGTATATTTGTAAAGAAAAAGAAATTATTACGAGGAATACTGATAAAATATAATGTTATGTTTTAAATTCTGATAAAATATAATATTATCTAAGGAAATGTTTTTGTGACAACCCTTGCATATTTTTAGCGACTAGATGTCAAGACAGCCTTGTATTTTGTGGTATTACAAAGGAGTTGAATCACTATTAGAAATTTATTACACATATGGCCAGGTTGTAGTTTATTTGACGGATAACTTTTAACTGACGAATGAAAAATCGGTCCTCATTATAATTTATAATGGTACGAGTAACAGATAGTTGCAACGTTTTTAATATTTAACAATAAATGGACTAAAATATTTACAAATAATATTGTCAACGATTACAATAAATGAGCACATAATTTAATAGCAAACTAGCATCAGAGATATGTTAATTAATAAAATATTTATTAACAAAAACATTGGTTTATAAAAGATTAGAAATTGAAGAGAATTTGCGAATAAATTGGGTAAAATTCTAAAACTACAGCTGATAGAGTTGGCAGAGTCCAAAATTTTTTTCAACAGTTTCTAATTTTCTTTTACGGTAGATTGTCGTACGAAGTTTGAGTCCTCCCTTAGCATTCACCACGTGCCTTATGATTAGTAAGTACACATAAAAGCAGGCAGTGAACGCGAGGATGATGACTGCGTTTTCTTTTTTTTTCTTATAAATCCAAATAAAGCTTTTCAACTTCTTTCTATGATGCTTAATAATCTTCACACTGTGTTGCTTTGTTCCGTTTGTTCCGTTTGTCTTCGTAAACTCACTCAATATTTATGTATAAGAGTACGTACAATCAAATACATATAAAACATTCAAATATATTACAAATAATGTGTATACATGCAATGCAAATTTTTGCTTGACTATTTTTAGAAGGCGTTACGATTTTATTCATGAAAACGTTATAACTTTCATTTTACAATAAAAAAAAAACACTAAAACATCGTAGAAGAAACATTTTTCCTTATTTCCGAACACAACGTTAACATAAACATTTAAAGGAACAATTACAACTATTAATCAATGTTTATGTATGTGTAGTTGAGACCGATATTAGATATTACTAGTGCACTAAGGTACAAAAGTACACACAAAACATACTTATATAAATAATTGTATCTACCTTTAGTGACCTTAAAATGTGGACGAGAGATATTTTAAAATTTGCTACCGACAATTGAACTTTCTAGTGCTGATGATTGGGAGGAAAATATTATGCTTATAGAGAAAAACCAAGTTTCTGGTTAATTTTTAGAATGTGTAAGGGGAGTTAATGCGTATATTTAATAAAATTTAACAGTAATAGTAAATTAATGTTATTTACATATCTAATCATGATAATATCATAATAAATGGTTCGTAAAGGGAATATACAATAAATACATAAAAATACACAAAAGATAAGTACATATTAGTTGATTATGAGGTATCTATACATGAAATGTCTGTTTTTAATATCAAAATAACACCTTATTACTAAATATATATGAAAATATATACGGTACTTATAACAAAAACACAATTTTTAAATTTTTTGATTTTGGCGGGACTTTCACTGGCAGATAGCTGATGTTATAAGGAGTAATTTAGGCAAATTTTCTTTTAGATACAGAGTTAGGGTACCTATATATTTAAATCTCTTTGTTTTTGCCAGTTAATGCAATTATCTGACGGCAGAAACTGCTCAGACAGCTTGGCAGCATATTTTATTTTTTTATAGTTTTTAAAAAAAAATATACAATGTCTCTGGATGAGAACAGTAAAACTTCCGAAAACGACAACAACGAAAGCTTTAAAAGTTTGCCTTATGGTTTGCAAATGAAAAGTACGTTTTTATATGTTTGTGGCTATATACTGAGAAGGTGTATACAGAAACATAGCTGTTCAGCAATGATAAAATACGCTTCTTCGTACACAACTGAACCGCCATTGTCGAATTAGTACTTAAGAGAAAGAGCGTATAATAAAACTGTTGATATATTTGGTGGTCAACAAAGGGTTTCAGATGATTTTGAAAAATATTTTCACAAATTAGAAAAAGTTTTCAAAGGATCTTTTATTTCGTTCGTCGGTGAAATTATTGGAAAAATATTGTATGACACCTTAAGCAAAATTGAATTCTTACAACCATGTGAACGCATGAGAACCATGCCCACTTTTCATACATTTGAAAACCTGATAGTGAAAGTTTATGTATAGTTATGAGGTATAGTAGAAAAACTTCCAGTAAGTTTTGAAAATAATGTCATATAGTCATTTTTAAAATTTAAACGCTACGAAGCCCAAAAAATATTAATGCCAAATGGGTAATATAGAAATAAATGTTTATTAACGTTCGAAGTTTAGATAGGAATACTTAGTACTTAGCTATGGTTAAAAATGTCTTTTTAACTTTGTGAATTCCTTGAAATCAACTGGTCCTAAGTCACTGCCTACTCTCGATGATTGTCACTATAAACTGAGTGTCGAGCACTATCTGCAGTTTCTCCAGCACACATAAGTTATTACTAACTACATTTTTAGTAAAAAAACGATAGATAGTTACTTTATCTCTAAAACGTCTAACTTGGTTTTTGTATTGTCAAAAGTAATCACTTATCTACCAAACACATTTCATTGGCCTACGGTACGAGTACATACTTACATACATACTGATGAACAAAATGGGAAAACAAATAATACACTATGTTAAACACTCAATGACGTACTGCATGACTAATTTATTTATTTTTATGTTTTTTTTAATTAATCTGTACTATACAAAGACCAATAAAGAAATACTTACTGATAAAATAAAACATAAAATAATGTATAACAGCCTGTGTAAAATGGAACTTCCTAGAAAAGGGGTAGTCGAGATGCGTTCAAAATATAGTAATACGTTTACCCTTGACATAGAATAAGCTTAAAGAAATAATAAAAAATATTTTTCATTGCATTTTTTTAACATTGTGATAAGCATAATTAATTTACAATTCAATTAGCTGAATTTTAAGATTTATTTCATTTCTATACATAGTCAGGTGAAAATTCTTTATGGTTTTTGAAAGAGAAGAAAATAAAACGATATGTGAGATAAGAATAGAAGGGAAGTTAGTCGAACAAGTAGATGAGTTTGTGTATTTGGGATGTGTATTTAGCAGGGATGGTAGATATGATAAAGTTATAGAACGACGAGTGAACGCAGGAAATAGAATAAATGGGGCTCTACAGTCTATTGTGAAAAGTCAGAATGTGTTCAAAACGGCACGTAAGCCAATTCACAATGCTGTGTTATTCCCTACTTTAATGTATGGTAGTGAAAGTCGGGAGTGGCAGAAGAAGTTCGAGAGTAGAATAAATGCTGTAGAAATGCGGTATAGGGAGTATGTTAAGGCTGAATCTGAATGACAGGGTGAGAAATTGTGTGATCAGAGAAGAGTGTGGTCTGCAAGATGATGTTATGACAAGAATTAAGAAAGGAATGCTTCGGTGGTTTGCTCATGTAGAATGAATGAATGAAGAAAGAGTGACAATGCAAATTTATGTTGCTGAAGTGAACGGCAAAGTCGGGAAGGGACGCCCTAGGCGAAGTTTTATCGATCAAATTGTCGATATATTGAGAATTGGCCAAATAGGTACCTACTTGCACAAGCAAAAGCCTTTGTTTCCATCACGATAAATCAAGTGAAGCAGCGGGACGCAAGTAGTTTGTAAAGTAGTAATTAGTTTGTATTATTGTAGAGAAAAAGAAATTATTATGAGGAATACTGATAAAATATAATATTATGTTTTAAATTCTGATAAAATATAATATTATCTAAGGAAATGTTTTTGTGACAACCCTTGCATATTTTTAGCGACTAGATGTCAAGACAGCCTTGTATTTTGTGGTATTACAAAGGAGTTGAATCACTATTAGAAATTTATTACACATATGGCCAGGTTGTAGTTTATTTGACGGATAAATTTTAACTGACGAATGAAAAATCGGTCCTCATTATAATTTATAATGGTACGAGTAACAGATAGTTGCAAAGTTTTTAATATTTAACAATAAATGGACTAAAATATTTACAAATAATATTCTCAACGATTACAATAAAAGAGCACATAATTTAATAGCAAACTAGCATCAGAGATACGTTAATTAATAAAATATTTATTAACAAAAACAAAATTAGAAATTGAAGAGAATTTGCGAATAAATTGGGTAAAATTCTAAAACTGCAGCTGGTAGAGTTGGCAGAGTCCAAAATTTTCTTCAACAGTTCAAATTTTCTTTAACGGTAGATCCTCGTACGAAGTTTGAGTCCTCCCTTTGCACTCACTACGTGCCTTATGATTAGTAAGTACACATAAAAGCAGGCAGTGAACGCGAGGATGAGGACTGCTTTTTCTTTTTTTTTTCTTATAAATCCAATGAAAGCTTTTCAACTTCTTTCTATGATGCTTAATAATCTTCACACTGTGTTGCTTTGTTCCGTTTGTTCCGTTTGTCTTCGTAAACTCACTCAATATTTATGTATAAGAGTACGTACAATCAAATACATATAAAACATTCAAATATATTACAAATAATGTGTATACATGCAATGCAAATTTTTGCTTGACTATTTTTAGAAGGCGTTACGATTTTATTCATGAAAACGTTATAACTTTCATTTTACAATAAAAAAAAAAACACTAAAACATCGTAGAAGAAACATTTTTCCTTATTTCCGAACACAGCGCAGCGTTAACATAAACATTTAAAGGAACAATTACAACTATTAATCAATGTTTATGTATGTGTAGTTGAGACCGATATTAGATATTACTAGTGCACTGAGGTACAAAAGTACACACAAAACATACTTATATAAATAATTGTATCTACCTTTAGTGACCTTAAAATGTGGACGAGAGATATTTTAAAATTTGCTAACAACAATTAAACTTTCTTGTGCTGATGATTGGGAGGAAAATATAATGCTTATAGAGAAAAACCAAGTTTCTGGTTAATTTTTAGAATATGTAAGGGGAGTTAATGCGTATATTTAATAAAATTTAACAGTTATAGTAAATTAATGTTATTTACATATCTAATCATGATAATATCCTAATAAATGGTTCGTAAAGGGAATATACAAAAAATACATAAAAATACACAAAAAATAAGTACATATTAGTTGATTATGAGGTATCTATACATGAAATGTCTGTTTTTAATATCAAAATAACACCTTATTACTAAATATATATAAAAATATATACGGTACTTATAACAAATACACAATTTTTAATTTTTTGATTTTGACGGGACTTTCACTGGCAGATAGCTGATGTTATAAGGAGTAATTTAAGCAACTTTTCTTTTAGATACAAAGTTAGGGTACCTATATATTTAAATCTCTTTGTTTTTGCCAGTTAATACAATTATCTAACGGCAGAAACTGCTCAGACAGCTTGGCAGCATATTATATTTTTTATAGGTTTTAAAAGAAATATACAGTGTCTCTGGATGAGAACAGTAAAACTTCCGAAAACCACAACAACGAAAGCTTTAAAAGTTTGCCTTATGGTTTGCAAATGAAAATTACGTTTTTATATGTTTGTGGCTATATACTGAGAAGGTGTATACAGAAACATAGTTCTCCAGTAATGATAAAATACGCTTCTTTGTACACAACTGAACCGCCATTGTCGAATTAGTACTTAAGAGAAAGAGCGTATAATAAAACTGTTGATATATTTGGTGGTCAACAAAGGGTTTCAGATGATTTTGAAGAATATTTTCACAAATTAGAAAAAGTTTTCAAAGGATCTTTTATTTCGTTCGTCGATGAAATTATTGGAAAAAGATTGTATGACACCTTAAGCAAAATTGAATTCTTACAACCATGTGAACGCATGAGAACCATGCCCACTTTTCATACATTTGAAAACCTGATAGTGAAAGTTTATGTATAGTTATGAGGTATAGTAGAAAAACTTCCAGTAAGTTTTGAAAATAATGTCATATAGTCATTTTTACGATTTAAACGCTACGAAGCCCAAAAACTATTAATGCCAAATGGGTAATATAGAAATAAATGTTTATTAACGTTCGAAGTTTAGATAGGAATACTTACTACCTAGCTATGGTTAAAAATGTCTTTCTAACTTTGTGAATTCCTTGAAATCAACTGGCCCTAAGTCACTGCCTACTCTCGATGATTGTCACTATAAACTGAGTGTCGAGCACTATCTGCAGTTTCTCCAGCACACATAAGTTATTACTAACTACATTTTAGTAAAAAAACGATACATAGTTTCTTTATCTCTAAAACGTCTAACTTAGTTTTTGTATTGTCAAAAGTAATCACTTATCTACAAAACACATTTCATTCGCCTAAGGTACGAGTACATACTTACATACATACTGATGAACAAAATGGGAAAACAAATAATACACTATGTTAAACACTCAATAACATACTGCATGACTAATTTATTTATTTTTTGTTTTTTTTTTTAATTAATCTGTACTATACAAAAACCAATAAAGAAATACTTACTGATAAAATAAAACATAAAATAATGTATAAAAAAATTGTGTAAAATGGAACTTCCTAGAAAAGGGGTAGTCGAGATGCGTTCAAAATATGGTAATACGTTTACCCTTGACATAGATTAAACTTAAAGAAATATTAAAAATATTTTTCATTGCATTTTTTTTAACATTGTGATAATCGTAATTAATTTACAATTCAATTAGCTGAATTTTAAGATTTATTTCATTTCTATACATAGTCAGGTGAAAATTCTTTATGGTTTTTGAAAGAGAAGAAAGTAAAACGATATGTGAGATAAGAATAGAAGGGGAGTTAGTCGAACAAGTAGATGAGTTTGTGTATTTGGGATGTGTATTTAGCAGGGATGGTAGATATGATAAAGTTATAGAACGACGAGTGAACGCAGGAAATAGAGTAAATGGGGCTCTACAGTCTATTGTGAAAAGTCAGAATGTGTTCAAAACGGCACGTAAGCCAATTCACAATGCTGTGTTATTCCCTACTTTAATGTATGGTAGTGAAAGTCGGGAGTGGCAGAAGAAGTTCGAGAGTAGAATAAATGCTGTAGAAATGCGGTATAGGGAGTATGTTAAGGCTGAATCTGAATGACAGGGTGAGAAATTGTGTGATCAGAGAAGAGTGTGATCTGCAAGATGATGTTATGACAAGAATTAAGAAAGGAATGCTTCGGTGGTTTGCTCATGTAGAATGAATGAATGAAGAAAGAGTGACAATGCAAATTTATGTTGCTGAAGTGAACGGCAAAGTCGGGAAGGGACGCCCTAGGCGAAGTTTTATCGATCAAACTGTCGATATATTGAGAATGGGCCAAATAGGTACCTACTTGCACAAGCAAAAGCCTTTGTTTCCATCACGATAAATCAAGTGAAGCAGCGGGACGCAACTAGTTTGTAAAGTAGTAATTAGTTTGTATTATTGTAGAGAAAAAGAAATTATTATGAGGAATACTGATAAAATATAATGTTATGTTTTAAATTCTAATAAAATATAATATTATCTAAGGAAATGTTTTTGTGACAACCCTTGCATATTTTTAGCGACTAGATGTCAAGACAGCCTTGTATTTTGTGGTATTACAAAGGAGTTGAATCACTATTAGAAATTTATTACACATATGGCCAGGTTGTAGTTTATTTGACGGATAACTTTTAACTGACGAATGAAAAATCGGTCCTCATTATAATTTATAATGGTACGAGTAACAGATAGTTGCAAAGTTTTTAATATTTAACATTAAATGGACTAAAATATTTACAAATAATATTCTCAACGATTACAATAAAAGAGCACATAATTTAATAGCAAACTAGCATCAGAGATACGTTAATTAATAAAATATTTATTAACAAAAACAAAATTAGAAATTGAAGAGAATTTGCGAATAAATTGGGTAAAATTCTAAAACTGCAGCTGGTAGAGTTGGCAGAGTCCAAAATTTTCTTCAACAGTTCAAATTTTCTTTAACGGTAGATCCTCGTACGAAGTTTGAGTCCTCCCTTCGCAGTCACCGCGTGCCTTATGATTAGTAAGTACACATAAAAGCAGGCAGTGAACGCGAGGATGAGGACTGCTTTTTCTTTTTTTTTTCTGATAAATCCAATGAAAGCTTTTCAACTTCTTTCTATGATGCTTAATAATCTTCACACTGTGTTGCTTTGTTCTGTTTGTTCCGTTTGTCTTCGTAAACTTACTCAATATTTATGTATAAGAGTACGTACAATCAAATACATATAAAACATTGAAATATATTACAAATAATGTGTATACATGCAATGCAAATTTTTGCTTGACTATTTTTAGAAGTCGTTCCGATTTTATTCATGAAAACGTTATAACTTTCATTTTACAATAAAAAAAACACTAAAACATCGTAGAAGAAACATTTTTCCTTATTTCCGAACACAGCGCAGCGTTAACATAAACATTTAAAGGAACAATTACAACTATTAATCAATGTTTATGTATGTGTAGTTGAGACCGATATTAGATATTACAAGTACAATAAGGTACAAAAGTACACACAAAACATACTTATATAAATAATTGTATCTACCTTTACTGACCTTAAAATGTGGACGAGAGATATTTTTAAATTTGCTACCGACAATTAAACTTTCTAGTGCTGATGATTGAGAGGAAAATATAATGCTTATAGAGAAAAACCAAGTTTCTGGTTAATTTTTAGAATGTGTAAGGGGAGTTAATGCGTATATTTAATAAAATTTAACAGTAATAGTAAATTAATGTTATTTACATATCTAATCATGATAATATCATAATAAATGGTTCGTAAAGGGAATTTGTTGTCAACTTTAAAATATTTCAAGAATTTACAGCAATTTTTGATAGCACAAAAAATAAGTACATATTAGTTGATTATGAGGTATCTATACATGAAATGTCTGTTTTTAATATCAAAATAACACCTTATTACTAAATATATATGAAAATATATACGGTACTTATAACAAAACCACAATTTTTAAATTTTTTGATTTTGACGGGACTTTCACTGGCAGATAGCTGATGTTATAAGGAGTAATTTAGGCAAATTTTCTTTTAGATACAGAGTTAGGGTACCTATATATTTAAATCTCTTTGTTTTTGCCAGTTAATGCAATTATCTGACGGCAGAAACTGCTCAGACAGCTTGGCAGCATATTTTATTTTTTTATAGTTTTTAAGAGAAATATACAGTGTCTCTGGATGAGAACAGCAAAACTTCCGAAAACGACAACAACGAAAGCTTTAAAAGTTTGCCTTATGGTTTGCAAATGAAAATTACGTTTTTATATGTTTGTAGCTATATACTGAGATGGTGTATACAGAAACATAGTTCTCCAGCAATGATAAAATACGCTTCTTCGTACACAACTGAACCGCCATTGTCGAATTAGTACTTAAGAGAAAGAGCGTATAATAAAACTGTTCATATATTTGGTGGTCTATAAAGGGTTTCAGATGATTTTGAAGAATATTTTTACAAATTAGAAAAAGTGTTCAAAGGATCTTTTATTTCGTTCGTCGGTGAAATTATTGGAAAAAGATTGTATGACACCTTAAGCAAAATTGAATTCTTACAACCATGTGAACGCATGAGAACCATGCCCACTTTTCATACATTTGAAAACCTGATAGTGAAAGTTTATGTATAGTTATGAGGTATAGTAGAAAAACTTCCAGTAAGTTTTGAAAATAATGTCATATAGTCATTTTTACGATTTAAACGCTACGAAGCCCAAAAACTATTAATGCCAAATGGGTAATATAGAAATAAATGTTTATTAACGTTCGAAGTTTAGATAGGAATACTTACTACCTAGCTATGGTTAAAAATGTCTTTCTAACTTTGTGAATTCCTTGAAATCAACTGGCCCTAAGTCACTGCCTACTCTCGATGATTGTCACTATAAACTGAGTGTCGAGCACTATCTGCAGTTTCTCCAGCACACATAAGTTATTACTAACTACATTTTAGTAAAAAAACGATACATAGTTTCTTTATCTCTAAAACGTCTAACTTAGTTTTTGTATTGTCAAAAGTAATCACTTATCTACAAAACACATTTCATTCGCCTAAGGTACGAGTACATACTTACATACATACTGATGAACAAAATGGGAAAACAAATAATACACTATGTTAAACACTCAATAACATACTGCATGACTAATTTATTTATTTTTTGTTTTTTTTTTTAATTAATCTGTACTATACAAAAACCAATAAAGAAATACTTACTGATAAAATAAAACATAAAATAATGTATAAAAAAATTGTGTAAAATGGAACTTCCTAGAAAAGGGGTAGTCGAGATGCGTTCAAAATATGGTAATACGTTTACCCTTGACATAGATTAAACTTAAAGAAATATTAAAAATATTTTTCATTGCATTTTTTTTAACATTGTGATAATCGTAATTAATTTACAATTCAATTAGCTGAATTTTAAGATTTATTTCATTTCTATACATAGTCAGGTGAAAAATCTGCATCTTTTTTTATGGTTTTTGAAAGAGAAGAAAGTAAAACGATATGTGAAATAAGAATAGAAGGGGAGTTAGTCGAACAAGTAGATGAGTTTGTGTATTTGGGATGTGTATTTAGCAGGGATGGTAGATATGATAAAGTTATAGAACGACGAGTGAACGCAGGAAATAGAGTAGATGGGGCTCTCCAGTCTATTGTGAAAAATCAGAATGTGTCCAAAACGGCACGTAAGCCGATTCACAATGCTGTGTTGGTCCCTACTTTAATGTATGGTGTTGTAAGTCGGGAGTGGCAGAAGAAGTTCGAGAGTAGAATAAATGCTGTAGAAATGCGGTACTAAGGAGTATGTTAGGGCTAAATTTGAATGACAGGGTGAGAAATTGTGTGATCAGAGAAGAGTGTGGTCTGCAAGATGATGTTATGACCAGAATTTAGAAAGGAATGCTTTGGTGGTTTGGTCATGTACAAAGAATGAATGGAGAAAGAGTGACAATGCAAATTTATGTTGCTGAAGTGAACGGCAGAGTCGGGAAAGGACGCCCTAGGCGAAGTTTTATCGATCAAATTGTCCATATATTGAGAATGTGCGAAATAGGAACCTACTTGCACAAGCAAAAGCCTTTATTTCCATCACGATAAATCAAGTGAAGCAGCGGGACGCAAGTAGTTTGTAAAGTAGTAATTAGTTTGTATTATTGTAAAGAAAAAGAAATTATTACGAGGAATACCGATAAAATATAATGTTATGTTTTAAATTTTGATAAAATATAATATTATCTAAAGAAATGTTTTGGTGACAACCCTTGCATATTTTTAGCGACTAGATGTCAAGACAGCCTTGTATTTTGTGGTATTACAAAGGAGTTGAATCACTATTAGAAATTTATTACACATATGGCCAGGTTGTAGTTTATTTGACGGATAACTTTTAACTGACGAATGAAAAATCCTAACCTAATTATAATTTATATTGGTACGAGTAACAGATAGTTGCAACGTTTTTAATATTTAACAATAAATGGACTAAAATATTTATACATAATAATCTCAACGATTACAATAAAAGAGCACATAATTTAATAGCAAACTAGCATCAGAGATACGTTAATTAATAAAATATTTATTAACAAAAACATTGGTTTATAAAAGATTAGAAATTGAAGAGAATTTGCAAATAAATTGGGTAAAATTCTAAAACTACAGCTGATAGACTTGGCAGAGTCCAAAATTTTTTTCAACAGTTCAAATTTGTTTTTACGGTAGATTCTCGTACGAAGTTTGAGTCCTCCCTTTGCACTCACCACGTGCCTTATGATTAGTAAGTACACATAAAAGCAGGCAGTGAACGCGAGGATGAGGACTACTTTTTCTTTTTTTTTTCTTATCAGTCCAATGAAAGCTTTTCAACTTCATTCTATGATGCTTAATAATCTTCACACTGTGTTGCTTTGTTCCGTTTATTCCGTTTGTCTTCGTAAACTTACTCAATATTTATGTATAAGAGTACGTACAATCAAATACATATAAAACATTGAAATATATTACAAATAATGTGTATACATGCAATGCAAATTTTTGCTTGACTATTTTTAGAAGTCGTTACGATTTTATTCATGAAAACGTTATAACTTTCATTTTACAATAAAAAAAACACTAAAACATCGTTGAAGAAACATTTTTCCTTATTTCCGAACACAGCGCAGCGTTAACATAAACATTTAAAGGAACAATTACAACTATTAATCAATGTTTATGTATGTGTAGTTGAGACCTATATTAGATATTACAAGTGCAATAAGGTACAAAAGTACACACAAAACATACTTATATAAATAATTGTATCTACCTTTAGTGACCTTAAAATGTGGACGAGAGATATTTTAAAATTTGCTACCGACAATTGAACTTTCTAGTGCTGATGATTGGGAGGAAAATATAATGCTTATAGAGAAAAACCAAGTTTCTGGTTAATTTTTAGAATGTGTAAGGGGAGTTAATGCGTATATTTAATAAAATTTAACAGTTATAGTAATTTAATGTTATTTACATATCTAATCATGATAATATCATAATAAATGGTTCGTAAAGGGAATTTGTTGTCAACTTTAAAATATTTCAAGAATTTACAGCAATTTTTGATAGCACAAAAAATAAGTACATATTAGTTGATTATGAGGTATCTATACATGAAATGTCTGTTTTTAATATCAAAATAACACCTTATTACTAAATATATATGAAAATATATACGGTACTTATAACAAAAACACAATTTTTTAATTTTTTGATTTTGACGGGACTTTCACTGCCAGATAGCTGATGTTATAAGGAGTAATTTAGGCAACTTATCTTTTAGATACAGAGTTAGGGTACCTATATATTTAAATCTCTTTATTTTTGCCAGTTAATGCAATTATCTGACGGCAGAAACTGCTCAGACAGCTTGGCAGCATATTTTATTTTTTTATAGTTTTTAAAAAAAATATACAATGTCTCTGGATGAGAACAGCAAAACTTCCGAAAACGACAACAACGAAAGCTTTAAAACTTTGCCTTATGGTTTGCAAATGAAAATTACGTTTTTATATGTTTGTGGCTATGTACTAAGGAAGGTGTATACAGAAACATAGTTCTCCAGCAATGATAAAATATGCTTCTTCGTACACAACTGAACCCCCATTGTCGAATTAGTACTTAAGAGAAAGAGCGTATAATAAAACTGTTGATATATTTGGTGGTCTATAAAGGGCTTCAGATGATTTTGAAGAATATTTTCACAAATTAGAAAAAGTTTTCAAAGGATCTTTTATTTCGTTCGTCGGTGAAATTATTGGAAAAAGATTGTATGACACCTTAAGAAAAATTGAATTCTTACAACCATGTGAACGCATGAGAACGATGCCCACTTTTCATACATTTGAAAACCTCATAGTGAAAGTTTATTTATAGTTATGAGGTATAGTAGAAAAACTTCCAGTAAGTTTTGAAAATAATGTCATATAGTCATTTTTACGATTTAAACGTTTCGAAGCCCAAAAACTATTAATGCCACTTTTAAGGTTAGGATTTGCCGTTACCAAATGGGTAATATAGAAATAAATGTTTATTAACGTTCGAAGTTTAGATAGGAATACTTAGTACCTAGCTATGGTTATAAATGTCTTTTTAACTTTGTGAATTCCGTGAAACCAACTGGCCCTAAGTCACTGCCTACTCTCGATGATTGTCACTATAAACTGAGTGTCGAGCACTATCTGCAGTTTCTCCAGCACACATAAGTTATTACTAACTACATTTTTAGTAAAAAAACGATAGATATTTTCTTTATCTCTAAAACGTCTAACTTAGTTTTTGTATTGTCAAAAGTAATCACTTATCTACCAAACACATTTCATTGGCCTACGGTACGAGTACATACTTACATATATACCTGATGAACAAAATGGGAAAACAAATAATACACTATGTTAAACACTTAATGACATACTCCATGACTAATTTATTAATTTTTTATATTTTTTTTAAATAATCTGTACTATACAAAGACCAATGAAGAAATACTTACTGATAAAATAAAACATAAAATAATGTATAACAGCCTGTGTAAAATGGAGCTTCCTAGAAAAGGGGTAGTCGAGATGCGTTCAAAATATGGTAATACGTTTACTTAAAGAAATATTAAAAAATATTTTTCCCTGCATTTTTTTAACATTGTGATAAGCGTAATTAATTTACAATTCAATTAGCTGAATTTTAAGATTTATTTCATTTCTATACATAGTCAGGTGAAAAATCTGCATCTTTCTTTATGGTTTTTGAAAGAGAAGAAAGTAAAACGATATGTGAAATGAGAATAGAAGGGGAGTTAGTCGAACAAGTAGATGAGTTTGTGTATTTGGGATGTGTATTTAGCAGGGATGGTAGATATGATAAGGATATAGAACGACGAGTGAACGCAGGAAATAGAGTAAATGGGGCTCTACAGTCTATTGTGAAAAGTCAGAATGTGTCCAAAACGGCACGTAAGCCAATTCACAATGCTGTGTTAGTCCCCACTTTAATGTGTGGTAGTGAAAGTCGGGAGTGGCAGAAGAAGTTCGAGAGTAGAATAAATGCTGTAGAAATGCGGTACTATGGAGTATGTTAGGGCTGAATCTGAATGACAGGGTGAGAAATTGTGTGATCAGAGAAGAGTGTGGTCTGCAAGATGATGTTATGACCAGAATTAAGAAAGGAATGCTTCGGTGGGTTGGTCATGTAGAAAGAATGAATGAAGAAAGAGAGACAATGCAAATTTATGTTGCAGAAGTGAACGGCAGAGTCGGGAAAGGACGCCGTAGGCAAAGTTTTATCGATCAAATTGTCGATATATTGAGAATGGGCCAAATAGGTACCTACTTGCACAAGCAAACCCCTTTCATTCCATCACGATAAATCAAGTGAAGTAGCGGGACGCAACTAGTTTGTAAAGTAGTAATTAGTTTGTATTATTGTAAAGAAAAAGAAATTATTACGAGGAATACTGATAAAATATAATGTTATGTTTTAAATTCTGATAAAATATAATATTATCTAAGGAAATGTTTTTGCGACAACCCTTGCATATTTTTAGCGACTAGATGTCAAGACAGCCTTGTATTTTATAGTATTACAAAGGAGTTGAATCACTATTAGAAATTTATTACACATATGGCCAGGTTGTAGTTTATTTGACGGATAACTTTTAACTGACGAATGAAAAATCGGTCCTTATTGTAATTTATAATGGTACGAGTAACAGATAGTTGCAACGTTTTTAATATTTAACAATAAATGGACTAAAATATTTACACATAATAATCTCAACAATTACAATAAAAGAGCACATAATTTAATAGCAAACTAGCATCAGAGATACGTTAATTAATAAAATATTTATTAACAAAAACAAAATTAGAAATTGAAGAGAATTTGCGAATAAATTGGGTAAAATTCTAAAACTACAGCTGGTAGAATTGGCAGAGTCCAAAATTTTCTTCAACAGTTCAAATTTTCTTTTACGGTAGATTCTCGTACGAAGTTTGAGTCCTCCCTTTGCACTCACCACGTGCCTTATGATTAGTAAGTACACATAAAAGCAGGCAGTGAACGCGAGGATGAGGACAGCTTTTTCTTTTTTTTTTCTTATAAATCCAATGAAAGCTTTTCAACTTCGTTCTATGATGCTTAATAATCTTCACACTGTGTTGCTTTGTTCCGTTTGTTCCGTTTGTCTTCGTAAACTTACTCAATATTTATGTATAAGAGTACGTACAATCAAATACATATGAAACATTCAAATATATTACAAATAATGTGTATACATGTAATGCAAATTTTCGCTTGACTATTTTTAGAAGGCGTTACGATTTTATTCATGAAAACGTTATAACTTTCATTTGTTATTATTTTGTATGTTTTTTTTAATTAATCTGTACTATACAAAGACCAATAAAGAAATACTTACTGATAAAATAAAACATGAAATAATGTATAACAGCCTGTGTAAAATGGAACTTCCTAGAAAAGGGGTAGTCGAGATGCGTTCAAAATATGGTAATACGTTTACCCTTGACATAGAATAAGCTTAAAGAAATATTAAAAAATATTTTTCATTGCATTTTTTTAACATTGTGATAAGCATAATTAATTTACAATTCAATTAGCTGAATTTTAAGATTTATTTCATTTCTATACATAGTCAGGTGAAAATTCTTTATGGTTTTTGAAAGAGAAGAAAGTAAAACGATATGTGAGATAAGAATAGAAGGGGAGTTAGTCGAACAAGTAGATGAGTTTGTGTATTTGGGATGTGTATTTAGCAGGGATGGTAGATATGATAAAGTTATAGAACGACGAGTGAACGCAGGAAATAGAGTAAATGGGGCTCTACAGTCTATTGTGAAAAGTCAGAATGTGTTCAAAACGGCACGTAAGCCAATTCACAATGCTGTGTTATTCCCTACTTTAATGTATGGTAGTGAAAGTCGGGAGTGGCAGAAGAAGTTCGAGAGTAGAATAAATGCTGTAGAAATGCGGTATAGGGAGTATGTTAGGGCTGAATCTGAATGACAGGGTGAGAAATTGTGTGATCAGAGAATAGTGTGGTCAGCAAGATGATGTTATGACAAGAATTAAGAAAGGAATGCTTCGGTGGTTTGCTCATGTAGAATGAATGAATGAAGAAAGAGTGACAATGCAAATTTATGTTGCTGAAGTGAACGGCAAAGTCGGGAAGGGACGCCCTAGGCGAAGTTTTATCGATCAAATTGTCGATATATTGAGAATTGGCCAAATAGGTACCTACTTGCACAAGCAAAAGCCTTTGTTTCCATCACGATAAATCAAGTGAAGCAGCGGGACGCAAGTAGTTTGTAAAGTAGTAATTAGTTTGTATTATTGTAGAGAAAAAGAAATTATTATGAGGAATACTGATAAAATATAATGTTATGTTTTAAATTCTAATAAAATATAATATTATCTAAGGAAATGTTTTTGTGACAACCCTTGCATATTTTTAGCGACTAGATGTCAAGACAGCCTTGTATTTTATAGTATTACAAAGGAGTTGAATCACTATTAGAAATTTATTACACATATGGCCAGGTTGTAGTTTATTTGACGGATAACTTTTAACTGACGAATGAAAAATCGGTCCTCATTATAATTTATATTGGTACGAGTAACAGATAGTTGCAACGTTTTTAATATTTAACAATAAATGGACTAAAATATTTACACATAATAATCTCAACAATTACAATAAAAGAGCACATAATTTAATAGCAAACTAGCATCAGAGATACGTTAATTAATAAAATATTTATTAACAAAAACAAAATTAGAAATTGAAGAGAATTTGCGAATAAATTGGGTAAAATTCTAAAACTGCAGCTGGTAGAGTTGGCAGAGTCCAAAATTTTCTTCAACAGTTCAAATTTTCTTTAACGGTAGATCCTCGTACGAAGTTTGAGTCCTCCCTTCGCAGTCACCGCGTGCCTTATGATTAGTAAGTACACATAAAAGCAGGCAGTGAACGCGAGGATGAGGACAGCTTTTTCTTTTTTTTTCTTATAAATCCAATGAAAGATTTTCAACTTCTTTCTATGATGCTTAATAATCTTCACACTGTGTTGCTTTGTTCCGTTTGTTCCGTTTGTCTTCGTAAACTTCCTCAATATTTATGTATAAGAGTACGTACAATCAAATACATATAAAACATTCAAATATATTACAAATAATGTGTATACATGTAATGCAAATTTTTGCTTGACTATTTTTAGAAGGCGTTACGATTTTATTCATGAAAACGTTATAACTTTCATTTTACAATAAAAAAAAACACTAAAACATCGTTGAAGAAACATTTTTCCTTATTTCCGAACACAGCGTTAACATAAACATTTAAAGGAACAATTACAACTATTAATCAATGTTTATGTATGTGTAGTTGAGACCTATATTAGATATTACTAGTGCACTAAGGTACAAAAGTACACACAAAACATACTTATATAAATAATTGTATCTACCTTTAGTGACCTTAAAATGTGGACGAGAGATATTTTAAAATTTGCTACCGACAATTAAACTTTCTTGTGCTGATGATTGGGAGGAAAATATAATGCTTATAGAGAAAAACCAAGTTTCTGGTTAATTTTTAGAATGTGTAAGGGGAGTTAATGCGTATATTTAATAAAATTTAACAGTAATAGTAAATTAATGTTATTTACATATCTAATCATGATAATATCATAATAAATGGTTCGTAAAGGGAATTTGTTGTTAACTTTAAAATATTTCAAGAATTTACAGCAATTTTTGATAGCACAAAAAATAAGTACATATTAGTTGATTATGAGGTACTTATACATGAAATGTTTGTTTTTAATATCAAAATAACACCTTATTACTAAATATATATGAAAATATATACGGTACTTATAACAAAAACACAATTTTTAAATTTTTTGATTTTGACGGGACTTTCACTGGCAGATAGCTGATGTTATAAGGAGTAATTTAGGCAACTTTTCTAAAGTAAGTTTTGAAAATAATGTCATATAGTCATTTTTACGATTGAAACGCTACGAAGCTCAAAAACTATTAATGCCAAATGGGTAATATAGAAATAAATGTTTATTAACGTTCGAAGTTTAGATAGGAATACTTACTACCTAGCTATGGTTAAAAATGTCTTTCTAACTTTGTGAATTCCTTGAAATCAACTGGCCCTAAGTCACTGCCTACTCTCGATGATTGTCACTATAAACTGAGTGTCGAGCACTATCTACAGTTTCTCCAGCACACATAAGTTTTTACTAACTACATTTTTTAGTAAAAAAACGATAGATAGTTTCTTTATCTCTAAAACGTCTAACTTAGTTTTTGTATTTTCAAAAGTAATCACTTATCTACAAAACACATTTCATTGGCCTACGGTACGAGTACATACTTACATACATACCTGATGAACAAAATGGGAAAACAAATAATACACTATGTTAAACACTCTATGGCATACTGCATGACTAATTAATTTATTTTTTATGTTTTTTTTTAATTAATTTGTACTATACAAAGCCCAATAAAGAAATACTTACTGATAAAATAAAACATAAAATAATGTATAAAAAAATTGTGTAAAATGGAACTTCCTAGAAAAGGGGTAGTCGAGATGCGTTCAAAATATGGTAATACGTTTACCCTTGACATAAAATAAGCTTAAAGAAATATTAAAAAATATTTTTCATTGCATTATTTTAACATTGAGATAAGCGTAATTAATTTACAATTCAATTAGCTGAATTTTAAGATTTATTTCATTTCTATACATAGTCAGGTGAAAATTCTTTATGGTTTTTGAAAGAGAAGAAAGTAAAACGATATGTGAAATAAGAATAGAAGGGGAGTTAGTCGAAAAAGTAGATGAGTTTGTGTATTTGGGATGTGTATTTAGCAGAGATGGTAGATATGATAAAGTTATAGAACGACGAGTGAACGCAGGAAATAGATTAGATGAACCTACTTGCACAAGCAAAACCCTTTTTTTCCATCACGATAAATCAGCGAAGTGAGGTGAAGAAAGTAGTAATTAGTTTGTATTATTGTAGAGAAAAATAAATTATTATGAGGAATACTGATAAAATATAATGTTATGTTTTAAATTCTAATAAAATATAATATTATCTAAAGAAATGTTTTTGTGACAACCCTTGCATATTTTTAGTGACTAGATGTCAAGACAGCCTTGTATTTTGTGGTATTACAAAGGAGTTGAATCACTATTAGAAATTTATTACACATATGGCCAGGTTGTAGTTTATTTGACGGATAACTTTTAACTGACGAATGAAAAATCGGTCCTCATTATAATTTATAATGGTGCGAGTAACAGATAGTTGCAACGTTTTTAATATTTAACAATAAATGGACTAACATATTTACACATAATATTCTCAACAATTACAATAAAAGAGCACATAATTTAATAGCAAATTAGCATAAGAGATACGCTAATTAATAAAATATTTATTAACAAAAACATTGGTTTATAAAAGATGAGAAATTGAAGAGAATTTGCGAATAAATTGGGTAAACTTCTAAAACTACAGCTGATAGAGTTGGCAGAGTCCAAAATTTTCTTCAACAGTTCAAATTTTCTTTTACGGTAGATTCTCGTACGAAGTTTGAGTCCTCCCTTCGCAGTCACCGCGTGCCTTATGATTAGTAAGTACACATAAAAGCAGGCAGTGAACGCGAGGATGAGGACAGCTTTTTCTTTTTTTTTCTTATAAATCCAATGAAAGCTTTTCAACTTCTTTCTATGATGCTTAATAATCTTTACACTGTGTTGCTTTGTCCCGTTTGTTCCGTTTGTCTTCGTAAACGTACTCAATATTTATGTATAAGAGTACGTACAATCAAATACATATAAAACATTCAAATATATTACAAATAATGTGTATACATGTAATGCAAATTTTTGCTTGACTATTTTTAGAAGGCGTTACGATTTTATTCATGAAAACGTTATAACTTTCATTTTACAATAAAAAAAAACACAAAAACATCGTTGAAGAAACATTTTTCCTTATTTCCGAACACAACGTTAACATAAACATTTAAAGGAACAATTACAACTATTAATCAATGTTTATGTATGTGTAGTTGAGACCGATATTAGATATTACTAGTGCACTAAGGTACAAAAGTACACACAAAACATACTTATATAAATAATTGTATCTACCTTTAGTGACCTTAAAATGTGGACGAGAGATATTTTAAAATTTGCTACCGACAATTGAACTTTCTAGTGCTGATGATTGGGAGGAAAATATAATGCTTATAGAGAAAAACCAAGTTTCTGGTTAATTTTTAGAATGTGTAAGGGGAGTTAATGCGTATATTTAATAAAATTTAACAGTTATAGTAAATTAATGTTATTTACATATCTAATCATGATAATATCATAATAAATGGTTCGTAAAGGGAATATATAATAAATACATAAAAATACACAAAAAATAAGTACATATTAGTTGATTATGAGGTATCTATACATGAAATGTTTGTTTTTAATATCAAAATAACACCTTATTACTAAATATATATGAAAATATATACGGTACTTATAACAAAAACACAATTTTTAAATTTTTTGATTTTGGCGGGACTTTCACTGGCAGATAGCTGATGTTATAAGGAGTAATTTAGGCAACTTATCTTTTAGATACAGAGTTAGGGTACCTATATATTTAAATCTCTTTGTTTTTGCCAGTTAATGCAATTATCTGACGGCAGAAACTGCTCAGACAGCTTGGCAGCATATTTTATTTTTTTATAGTTTTTAAAAAAAAATATACAATGTCTCTGGATGAGAACAGTAAAACTTCCGAAAACGACAACAACGAAAGCTTTAAAAGTTTGCCTTATGGTTTGCAAATGAAAAGTACGTTTTTATATGTTTGTGGCTATATACTGAGAAGGTGTATACAGAAACATAGCTGTCCAGCAATGATAAAATACGCTTCTTCGTACACAACTGAACCGCCATTGTCGAATTAGTACTTAAGAGAAAGAGCGTATAATAAAACTGTTGATATATTTGGTGGTCAACAAAGGGTTTCAGATGATTTTGAAAAATATTTTCACAAATTAGAAAAAGTTTTCAAAGGATCTTTTATTTCGTTCGTCGGTGAAATTATTGGAAAAATATTGTATGACGCCTTAAGCAAAATTGAATTCTTACAACCATGTGAACGCATGTAAGATGAAAGAACACTGCCCACTTTTCATACATTTGAAAACCTGATAGTGAAAGTTTATGTATAGTTATGAGGTATAGTAGAAAAAATTCCTGTAAGTTTTGAAAATAATGTCATATAGTCATTTTTAAAATTTAAACGCTACGAAGCCCAAAAAATATTAATGCCAAATGGGTAATATAGAAATAAATGTTTATTAACGTTCGAAGTTTAGATAGGAATACTTAGTACCTAGCTATGGTTAAAAATGTCTTTTTAACTTTGTGAATTCCTTGAAATCAACTGGTCCTAAGTCACTGCCTACTCTCGATGATTGTCACTATAAACTGAGTGTCGAGCACTATCTGCAGTTTCTCCAGCACACATAAGTTATTACTAACTACATTTTTAGTAAAAAAACGATAGATAGTTACTTTATCTCTAAAACGTCTAACTTGGTTTTTGTATTGTCAAAAGTAATCACTTATCTACAAAAAAAATTTCATTGGCCTACGGTACGAGTACATACTTACATACATACTGATGAACAAAATGGGAAAACAAATAATACACTATGTTAAACACTCAATGACGTACTGCATGACTAATTTATTCATTTTTTATGTTTTTTTTAATTAATCTGTACTATACAAAGACCAATAAAGAAATACTTACTGATAAAATAAAACATAAAATAATGTATAACAGCCTGTGTAAAATGGAACTTCCTAGAAAAGGGGTAGTCGAGATGCGTTCAAAATATAGTAATACGTTTACCCTTGACATAGAATAAGCTTAAAGAAATAATAAAAAATATTTTTCATTGCATTTTTTTAACATTGTGATAAGCATAATTAATTTACAATTCAATTAGCTGAATTTTAAGATTTATTTCATTTCTATACATAGTCAGGTGAAAATTCTTTATGGTTTTTGAAAGAGAAGAAAATAAAACGATATGTGAGATAAGAATAGAAGGGAAGTTAGTCGAACAAGTAGATGAGTTTGTGTATTTGGGATGTGTATTTAGCAGGGATGGTAGATATGATAAAGTTATAGAACGACGAGTGAACGCAGGAAATAGAATAAATGGGGCTCTACAGTCTATTGTGAAAAGTCAGAATGTGTTCAAAACGGCACGTAAGCCAATTCACAATGCTGTGTTATTCCCTACTTTAATGTATGGTAGTGAAAGTCGGGAGTGGCAGAAGAAGTTCGAGAGTAGAATAAATGCTGTAGAAATGCGGTATAGGGAGTATGTTAAGGCTGAATCTGAATGACAGGGTGAGAAATTGTGTGATCAGAGAAGAGTGTGGTCTGCAAGATGATGTTATGACAAGAATTAAGAAAGGAATGCTTCGGTGGTTTGCTCATGTAGAATGAATGAATGAAGAAAGAGTGACAATGCAAATTTATGTTGCTGAAGTGAACGGCAAAGTCGGGAAGGGACGCCCTAGGCGAAGTTTTATCGATCAAATTGTCGATATATTGAGAATTGGCCAAATAGGTACCTACTTGCACAAGCAAAAGCCTTTGTTTCCATCACGATAAATCAAGTGAAGCAGCGGGACGCAAGTAGTTTGTAAAGTAGTAATTAGTTTGTATTATTGTAGAGAAAAAGAAATTATTATGAGGAATACTGATAAAATATAATATTATGTTTTAAATTCTGATAAAATATAATATTATCTAAGGAAATGTTTTTGTGACAACCCTTGCATATTTTTAGCGACTAGATGTCAAGACAGCCTTGTATTTTGTGGTATTACAAAGGAGTTGAATCACTATTAGAAATTTATTACACATATGGCCAGGTTGTAGTTTATTTGACGGATAAATTTTAACTGACGAATGAAAAATCGGTCCTCATTATAATTTATAATGGTACGAGTAACAGATAGTTGCAAAGTTTTTAATATTTAACAATAAATGGACTAAAATATTTACAAATAATATTCTCAACGATTACAATAAAAGAGCACATAATTTAATAGCAAACTAGCATCAGAGATACGTTAATTAATAAAATATTTATTAACAAAAACAAAATTAGAAATTGAAGAGAATTTGCGAATAAATTGGGTAAAATTCTAAAACTGCAGCTGGTAGAGTTGGCAGAGTCCAAAATTTTCTTCAACAGTTCAAATTTTCTTTAACGGTAGATCCTCGTACGAAGTTTGAGTCCTCCCTTTGCACTCACTACGTGCCTTATGATTAGTAAGTACACATAAAAGCAGGCAGTGAACGCGAGGATGAGGACTGCTTTTTCTTTTTTTTTTCTTATAAATCCAATGAAAGCTTTTCAACTTCTTTCTATGATGCTTAATAATCTTCACACTGTGTTGCTTTGTTCCGTTTGTTCCGTTTGTCTTCGTAAACTCACTCAATATTTATGTATAAGAGTACGTACAATCAAATACATATAAAACATTCAAATATATTACAAATAATGTGTATACATGCAATGCAAATTTTTGCTTGACTATTTTTAGAAGGCGTTACGATTTTATTCATGAAAACGTTATAACTTTCATTTTACAATAAAAAAAAAACACTAAAACATCGTAGAAGAAACATTTTTCCTTATTTCCGAACACAGCGCAGCGTTAACATAAACATTTAAAGGAACAATTACAACTATTAATCAATGTTTATGTATGTGTAGTTGAGACCGATATTAGATATTACTAGTGCACTGAGGTACAAAAGTACACACAAAACATACTTATATAAATAATTGTATCTACCTTTAGTGACCTTAAAATGTGGACGAGAGATATTTTAAAATTTGCTAACAACAATTAAACTTTCTTGTGCTGATGATTGGGAGGAAAATATAATGCTTATAGAGAAAAACCAAGTTTCTGGTTAATTTTTAGAATATGTAAGGGGAGTTAATGCGTATATTTAATAAAATTTAACAGTTATAGTAAATTAATGTTATTTACATATCTAATCATGATAATATCCTAATAAATGGTTCGTAAAGGGAATATACAAAAAATACATAAAAATACACAAAAAATAAGTACATATTAGTTGATTATGAGGTATCTATACATGAAATGTCTGTTTTTAATATCAAAATAACACCTTATTACTAAATATATATAAAAATATATACGGTACTTATAACAAATACACAATTTTTAATTTTTTGATTTTGACGGGACTTTCACTGGCAGATAGCTGATGTTATAAGGAGTAATTTAAGCAACTTTTCTTTTAGATACAAAGTTAGGGTACCTATATATTTAAATCTCTTTGTTTTTGCCAGTTAATACAATTATCTAACGGCAGAAACTGCTCAGACAGCTTGGCAGCATATTATATTTTTTATAGGTTTTAAAAGAAATATACAGTGTCTCTGGATGAGAACAGTAAAACTTCCGAAAACCACAACAACGAAAGCTTTAAAAGTTTGCCTTATGGTTTGCAAATGAAAATTACGTTTTTATATGTTTGTGGCTATATACTGAGAAGGTGTATACAGAAACATAGTTCTCCAGTAATGATAAAATACGCTTCTTTGTACACAACTGAACCGCCATTGTCGAATTAGTACTTAAGAGAAAGAGCGTATAATAAAACTGTTGATATATTTGGTGGTCAACAAAGGGTTTCAGATGATTTTGAAGAATATTTTCACAAATTAGAAAAAGTTTTCAAAGGATCTTTTATTTCGTTCGTCGATGAAATTATTGGAAAAAGATTGTATGACACCTTAAGCAAAATTGAATTCTTACAACCATGTGAACGCATGAGAACCATGCCCACTTTTCATACATTTGAAAACCTGATAGTGAAAGTTTATGTATAGTTATGAGGTATAGTAGAAAAACTTCCAGTAAGTTTTGAAAATAATGTCATATAGTCATTTTTACGATTTAAACGCTACGAAGCCCAAAAACTATTAATGCCAAATGGGTAATATAGAAATAAATGTTTATTAACGTTCGAAGTTTAGATAGGAATACTTACTACCTAGCTATGGTTAAAAATGTCTTTCTAACTTTGTGAATTCCTTGAAATCAACTGGCCCTAAGTCACTGCCTACTCTCGATGATTGTCACTATAAACTGAGTGTCGAGCACTATCTGCAGTTTCTCCAGCACACATAAGTTATTACTAACTACATTTTAGTAAAAAAACGATACATAGTTTCTTTATCTCTAAAACGTCTAACTTAGTTTTTGTATTGTCAAAAGTAATCACTTATCTACAAAACACATTTCATTCGCCTAAGGTACGAGTACATACTTACATACATACTGATGAACAAAATGGGAAAACAAATAATACACTATGTTAAACACTCAATAACATACTGCATGACTAATTTATTTATTTTTTGTTTTTTTTTTTAATTAATCTGTACTATACAAAAACCAATAAAGAAATACTTACTGATAAAATAAAACATAAAATAATGTATAAAAAAATTGTGTAAAATGGAACTTCCTAGAAAAGGGGTAGTCGAGATGCGTTCAAAATATGGTAATACGTTTACCCTTGACATAGATTAAACTTAAAGAAATATTAAAAATATTTTTCATTGCATTTTTTTTAACATTGTGACAATCGTAATTAATTTACAATTCAATTAGCTGAATTTTAAGATTTATTTCATTTCTATACATAGTCAGGTGAAAATTCTTTATGGTTTTTGAAAGAGAAGAAAGTAAAACGATATGTGAGATAAGAATAGAAGGGGAGTTAGTCGAACAAGTAGATGAGTTTGTGTATTTGGGATGTGTATTTAGCAGGGATGGTAGATATGATAAAGTTATAGAACGACGAGTGAACGCAGGAAATAGAGTAAATGGGGCTCTACAGTCTATTGTGAAAAGTCAGAATGTGTTCAAAACGGCACGTAAGCCAATTCACAATGCTGTGTTATTCCCTACTTTAATGTATGGTAGTGAAAGTCGGGAGTGGCAGAAGAAGTTCGAGAGTAGAATAAATGCTGTAGAAATGCGGTATAGGGAGTATGTTAAGGCTGAATCTGAATGACAGGGTGAGAAATTGTGTGATCAGAGAAAAGTGTGATCTGCAAGATGATGTTATGACAAGAATTAAGAAAGGAATGCTTCGGTGGTTTGCTCATGTAGAATGAATGAATGAAGAAAGAGTGACAATGCAAATTTATGTTGCTGAAGTGAACGGCAAAGTCGGGAAGGGACGCCCTAGGCGAAGTTTTATCGATCAAACTGTCGATATATTGAGAATGGGCCAAATAGGTACCTACTTGCACAAGCAAAAGCCTTTGTTTCCATCACGATAAATCAAGTGAAGCAGCGGGACGCAACTAGTTTGTAAAGTAGTAATTAGTTTGTATTATTGTAGAGAAAAAGAAATTATTATGAGGAATACTGATAAAATATAATGTTATGTTTTAAATTCTAATAAAATATAATATTATCTAAGGAAATGTTTTTGTGACAACCCTTGCATATTTTTAGCGACTAGATGTCAAGACAGCCTTGTATTTTGTGGTATTACAAAGGAGTTGAATCACTATTAGAAATTTATTACACATATGGCCAGGTTGTAGTTTATTTGACGGATAACTTTTAACTGACGAATGAAAAATCGGTCCTCATTATAATTTATAATGGTACGAGTAACAGATAGTTGCAAAGTTTTTAATATTTAACATTAAATGGACTAAAATATTTACAAATAATATTCTCAACGATTACAATAAAAGAGCACATAATTTAATAGCAAACTAGCATCAGAGATACGTTAATTAATAAAATATTTATTAACAAAAACAAAATTAGAAATTGAAGAGAATTTGCGAATAAATTGGGTAAAATTCTAAAACTGCAGCTGGTAGAGTTGGCAGAGTCCAAAATTTTCTTCAACAGTTCAAATTTTCTTTAACGGTAGATCCTCGTACGAAGTTTGAGTCCTCCCTTCGCAGTCACCGCGTGCCTTATGATTAGTAAGTACACATAAAAGCAGGCAGTGAACGCGAGGATGAGGACTGCTTTTTCTTTTTTTTTTTCTGATAAATCCAATGAAAGCTTTTCAACTTCTTTCTATGATGCTTAATAATCTTCACACTGTGTTGCTTTGTTCTGTTTGTTCCGTTTGTCTTCGTAAACTTACTCAATATTTATGTATAAGAGTACGTACAATCAAATACATATAAAACATTGAAATATATTACAAATAATGTGTATACATGCAATGCAAATTTTTGCTTGACTATTTTTAGAAGTCGTTCCGATTTTATTCATGAAAACGTTATAACTTTCATTTTACAATAAAAAAAACACTAAAACATCGTAGAAGAAACATTTTTCCTTATTTCCGAACACAGCGCAGCGTTAACATAAACATTTAAAGGAACAATTACAACTATTAATCAATGTTTATGTATGTGTAGTTGAGACCGATATTAGATATTACAAGTACAATAAGGTACAAAAGTACACACAAAACATACTTATATAAATAATTGTATCTACCTTTACTGACCTTAAAATGTGGACGAGAGATATTTTTAAATTTGCTACCGACAATTAAACTTTCTAGTGCTGATGATTGAGAGGAAAATATAATGCTTATAGAGAAAAACCAAGTTTCTGGTTAATTTTTAGAATGTGTAAGGGGAGTTAATGCGTATATTTAATAAAATTTAACAGTAATAGTAAATTAATGTTATTTACATATCTAATCATGATAATATCATAATAAATGGTTCGTAAAGGGAATTTGTTGTCAACTTTAAAATATTTCAAGAATTTACAGCAATTTTTGATAGCACAAAAAATAAGTACATATTAGTTGATTATGAGGTATCTATACATGAAATGTCTGTTTTTAATATCAAAATAACACCTTATTACTAAATATATATGAAAATATATACGGTACTTATAACAAAACCACAATTTTTAAATTTTTTGATTTTGACGGGACTTTCACTGGCAGATAGCTGATGTTATAAGGAGTAATTTAGGCAAATTTTCTTTTAGATACAGAGTTAGGGTACCTATATATTTAAATCTCTTTGTTTTTGCCAGTTAATGCAATTATCTGACGGCAGAAACTGCTCAGACAGCTTGGCAGCATATTTTATTTTTTTATAGTTTTTAAGAGAAATATACAGTGTCTCTGGATGAGAACAGCAAAACTTCCGAAAACGACAACAACGAAAGCTTTAAAAGTTTGCCTTATGGTTTGCAAATGAAAATTACGTTTTTATATGTTTGTAGCTATATACTGAGATGGTGTATACAGAAACATAGTTCTCCAGCAATGATAAAATACGCTTCTTCGTACACAACTGAACCGCCATTGTCGAATTAGTACTTAAGAGAAAGAGCGTATAATAAAACTGTTCATATATTTGGTGGTCTATAAAGGGTTTCAGATGATTTTGAAGAATATTTTTACAAATTAGAAAAAGTGTTCAAAGGATCTTTTATTTCGTTCGTCGGTGAAATTATTGGAAAAAGATTGTATGACACCTTAAGCAAAATTGAATTCTTACAACCATGTGAACGCATGAGAACCATGCCCACTTTTCATACATTTGAAAACCTGATAGTGAAAGTTTATGTATAGTTATGAGGTATAGTAGAAAAACTTCCAGTAAGTTTTGAAAATAATGTCATATAGTCATTTTTACGATTTAAACGCTACGAAGCCCAAAAACTATTAATGCCAAATGGGTAATATAGAAATAAATGTTTATTAACGTTCGAAGTTTAGATAGGAATACTTACTACCTAGCTATGGTTAAAAATGTCTTTCTAACTTTGTGAATTCCTTGAAATCAACTGGCCCTAAGTCACTGCCTACTCTCGATGATTGTCACTATAAACTGAGTGTCGAGCACTATCTGCAGTTTCTCCAGCACACATAAGTTATTACTAACTACATTTTAGTAAAAAAACGATACATAGTTTCTTTATCTCTAAAACGTCTAACTTAGTTTTTGTATTGTCAAAAGTAATCACTTATCTACAAAACACATTTCATTCGCCTAAGGTACGAGTACATACTTACATACATACTGATGAACAAAATGGGAAAACAAATAATACACTATGTTAAACACTCAATAACATACTGCATGACTAATTTATTTATTTTTTGTTTTTTTTTTTAATTAATCTGTACTATACAAAAACCAATAAAGAAATACTTACTGATAAAATAAAACATAAAATAATGTATAAAAAAATTGTGTAAAATGGAACTTCCTAGAAAAGGGGTAGTCGAGATGCGTTCAAAATATGGTAATACGTTTACCCTTGACATAGATTAAACTTAAAGAAATATTAAAAATATTTTTCATTGCATTTTTTTTAACATTGTGATAATCGTAATTAATTTACAATTCAATTAGCTGAATTTTAAGATTTATTTCATTTCTATACATAGTCAGGTGAAAAATCTGCATCTTTTTTTATGGTTTTTGAAAGAGAAGAAAGTAAAACGATATGTGAAATAAGAATAGAAGGGGAGTTAGTCGAACAAGTAGATGAGTTTGTGTATTTGGGATGTGTATTTAGCAGGGATGGTAGATATGATAAAGTTATAGAACGACGAGTGAACGCAGGAAATAGAGTAGATGGGGCTCTCCAGTCTATTGTGAAAAATCAGAATGTGTCCAAAACGGCACGTAAGCCGATTCACAATGCTGTGTTGGTCCCTACTTTAATGTATGGTGTTGTAAGTCGGGAGTGGCAGAAGAAGTTCGAGAGTAGAATAAATGCTGTAGAAATGCGGTACTAAGGAGTATGTTAGGGCTAAATTTGAATGACAGGGTGAGAAATTGTGTGATCAGAGAAGAGTGTGGTCTGCAAGATGATGTTATGACCAGAATTTAGAAAGGAATGCTTTGGTGGTTTGGTCATGTACAAAGAATGAATGGAGAAAGAGTGACAATGCAAATTTATGTTGCTGAAGTGAACGGCAGAGTCGGGAAAGGACGCCCTAGGCGAAGTTTTATCGATCAAATTGTCCATATATTGAGAATGTGCGAAATAGGAACCTACTTGCACAAGCAAAAGCCTTTATTTCCATCACGATAAATCAAGTGAAGCAGCGGGACGCAAGTAGTTTGTAAAGTAGTAATTAGTTTGTATTATTGTAAAGAAAAAGAAATTATTACGAGGAATACCGATAAAATATAATGTTATGTTTTAAATTTTGATAAAATATAATATTATCTAAAGAAATGTTTTGGTGACAACCCTTGCATATTTTTAGCGACTAGATGTCAAGACAGCCTTGTATTTTGTGGTATTACAAAGGAGTTGAATCACTATTAGAAATTTATTACACATATGGCCAGGTTGTAGTTTATTTGACGGATAACTTTTAACTGACGAATGAAAAATCCTAACCTAATTATAATTTATATTGGTACGAGTAACAGATAGTTGCAACGTTTTTAATATTTAACAATAAATGGACTAAAATATTTATACATAATAATCTCAACGATTACAATAAAAGAGCACATAATTTAATAGCAAACTAGCATCAGAGATACGTTAATTAATAAAATATTTATTAACAAAAACATTGGTTTATAAAAGATTAGAAATTGAAGAGAATTTGCAAATAAATTGGGTAAAATTCTAAAACTACAGCTGATAGACTTGGCAGAGTCCAAAATTTTTTTCAACAGTTCAAATTTGTTTTTACGGTAGATTCTCGTACGAAGTTTGAGTCCTCCCTTTGCACTCACCACGTGCCTTATGATTAGTAAGTACACATAAAAGCAGGCAGTGAACGCGAGGATGAGGACTACTTTTTCTTTTTTTTTTCTTATCAGTCCAATGAAAGCTTTTCAACTTCATTCTATGATGCTTAATAATCTTCACACTGTGTTGCTTTGTTCCGTTTATTCCGTTTGTCTTCGTAAACTTACTCAATATTTATGTATAAGAGTACGTACAATCAAATACATATAAAACATTGAAATATATTACAAATAATGTGTATACATGCAATGCAAATTTTTGCTTGACTATTTTTAGAAGTCGTTACGATTTTATTCATGAAAACGTTATAACTTTCATTTTACAATAAAAAAAACACTAAAACATCGTTGAAGAAACATTTTTCCTTATTTCCGAACACAGCGCAGCGTTAACATAAACATTTAAAGGAACAATTACAACTATTAATCAATGTTTATGTATGTGTAGTTGAGACCTATATTAGATATTACAAGTGCAATAAGGTACAAAAGTACACACAAAACATACTTATATAAATAATTGTATCTACCTTTAGTGACCTTAAAATGTGGACGAGAGATATTTTAAAATTTGCTACCGACAATTGAACTTTCTAGTGCTGATGATTGGGAGGAAAATATAATGCTTATAGAGAAAAACCAAGTTTCTGGTTAATTTTTAGAATGTGTAAGGGGAGTTAATGCGTATATTTAATAAAATTTAACAGTTATAGTAATTTAATGTTATTTACATATCTAATCATGATAATATCATAATAAATGGTTCGTAAAGGGAATTTGTTGTCAACTTTAAAATATTTCAAGAATTTACAGCAATTTTTGATAGCACAAAAAATAAGTACATATTAGTTGATTATGAGGTATCTATACATGAAATGTCTGTTTTTAATATCAAAATAACACCTTATTACTAAATATATATGAAAATATATACGGTACTTATAACAAAAACACAATTTTTTAATTTTTTGATTTTGACGGGACTTTCACTGCCAGATAGCTGATGTTATAAGGAGTAATTTAGGCAACTTATCTTTTAGATACAGAGTTAGGGTACCTATATATTTAAATCTCTTTATTTTTGCCAGTTAATGCAATTATCTGACGGCAGAAACTGCTCAGACAGCTTGGCAGCATATTTTATTTTTTTATAGTTTTTAAAAAAAATATACAGTGTCTCTGGATGAGAACAGCAAAACTTCCGAAAACGACAACAACGAAAGCTTTAAAACTTTGCCTTATGGTTTGCAAATGAAAATTACGTTTTTATATGTTTGTGGCTATGTACTAAGGAAGGTGTATACAGAAACATAGTTCTCCAGCAATGATAAAATATGCTTCTTCGTACACAACTGAACCCCCATTGTCGAATTAGTACTTAAGAGAAAGAGCGTATAATAAAACTGTTGATATATTTGGTGGTCTATAAAGGGCTTCAGATGATTTTGAAGAATATTTTCATAAATTAGAAAAAGTTTTCAAAGGATCTTTTATTTCGTTCGTCGGTGAAATTATTGGAAAAAGATTGTATGACACCTTAAGCAAAATTGAATTCTTACAACCATGTGAACGCATGAGAACAATGCCCACTTTTCATACATTTGAAAACCTGATAGTGAAAGTAAATTTATCGTTATGAGGTATAGTAGAAAAACTTCCAGTAAGTTTTGAAAATAATGTCATATAGTCATTTTTACGATTTAAACGCTACGTAGCCCAAAAACTATTAATGCCAAATGGGTAATATAGAAATAAATGTTTATTAACGTTCGAAGTTTAGATAGGAATACTTACTACCTAGCTATGGTTTAAAATGTCTTTCTAACTTTGTGAATTCCTTGAAATCAACTGGCCCTAAGTCACTGCCTACTCTCGATGATTGTCACTATAAACTGAGTGTCGAGCACTATCTGCAGTTTCTCCAGCACACATAAGTTATTACTAACTACATTTTTAGTAAAAAAACGATAGATAGTTTCTTTATCTCTAAAACGTCTAACTTAGTTTTTGTATTTTCAAAAGTAATCACTTATCTACAAAACACATTTCATTGGCCTACGGTACGAGTACATACTTACATACATACCTGATGAACAAAATGGGAAAACAAATAATACACTATGTTAAACACTCTATGGCATACTGCATGACTAATTTATTTTTTTTTTATTTTTTTTTAATTAATTTGTACTATACAAAGCCCAATAAAGAAATACTTACTGATAAAATAAAACATAAAATAATGTATAAAAAAATTGTGTAAAATGGAACTTCCTAGAAAAGGGGTAGTCGAGATGCGTTCAAAATATGGTAATACGTTTACCCTTGACATAGAATAAGCTTAAAGAAATATTAAAAAATATTTTTCATTGCATTATTTTAACATTGTGATAAGCGTAATTAATTTACAATTCAATTAGCTGAATTTTAAGATTTATTTCATTTCTATACATAGTCAGGTGAAAAATCTGCATCTTTCTTTATGGTTTTTGAAAGAGAAGAAAGTAAAACGATATGTGAAATAAGAATAGAAGGGGAGTTAGTCGAACAAGTAGATGAGTTTGTGTATTTGGGATGTGTATTTAGCAGAGATGGTAGATATGATAAAGTTATAGAACGACGAGTGAACGCAGGAAATAGATTAGATGAACCTACTTGCACAAGCAAAACCCTTTTTTTCCATCACGATAAATCAGCGAAGTGAGGTGAAGAAAGTAGTAATTAGTTTATATTATTGTAAAGAAAAAGAAATTATTACGAGGAATACTGATAAAATATAATGTTATGTTTTAAATTCTGATAAAATATAATATTATCTAAGGAAATGTTTTTGTGACAACCCTTGCATATTTTTAGCGACTAAATGTCAAGACAGCCTTGTATTTTGTGGTATTACAAAGGAGTTGAATCACTATTAGAAATTGATTACACATATGGCCAGGTTGTAGTTTATTTGACGGATAACTTTTAACTGACGAATGAAAAATCGGTCCTCATTATAATTTATAATGGTACGAGTAACAGATAGTTGCAACGTTTTTAATATTTAACAATAAATGGACTAAAATATTTACAAATAATATTGTCAACGATTACAATAAATGAGCACATAATTTAATAGCAAACTAGCATCAGAGATATGTTAATTAATAAAATATTTATTAACAAAAACATTGGTTTATAAAAGATTAGAAATTGAAGAGAATTTGCGAATAAATTGGGTAAAATTCTAAAACTACAGCTGATAGAGTTGGCAGAGTCCAAAATTTTTTTCAACAGTTTCTAATTTTCTTTTACGGTAGATTGTCGTACGAAGTTTGAGTCCTCCCTTAGCATTCACCACGTGCCTTATGATTAGTAAGTACACATAAAAGCAGGCAGTGAACGCGAGGATGATGACTGCGTTTTCTTTTTTTTTCTTATAAATCCAAATAAAGCTTTTCAACTTCTTTCTATGATGCTTAATAATCTTCACACTGTGTTGCTTTGTTCCGTTTGTTCCGTTTGTCTTCGTAAACTCACTCAATATTTATGTATAAGAGTACGTACAATCAAATACATATAAAACATTCAAATATATTACAAATAATGTGTATACATGCAATGCAAATTTTTGCTTGACTATTTTTAGAAGGCGTTACGATTTTATTCATGAAAACGTTATAACTTTCATTTTACAATAAAAAAAAAACACTAAAACATCGTAGAAGAAACATTTTTCCTTATTTCCGAACACAACGTTAACATAAACATTTAAAGGAACAATTACAACTATTAATCAATGTTTATGTATGTGTAGTTGAGACCGATATTAGATATTACTAGTGCACTGAGGTACAAAAGTACACACAAAACATACTTGTATAAATAATTGTAACTACCGTTAGTGACCTTAAAATGTGGATGAGAGATATTTTAAAATTTGCAACCCACAATTGAATTTTTAGGGCTGATGATAGTAAATAAATGTTATTTACATATTTAATCATGATAATTTCATAATAAATGGTTCGTAAAGGAAATTTGTTGTCAATTTTAAAATATTTCAAGAATTTACAGCAATTTTTGATAGCACAAAAATACAGTGCATATTAGTTGATTATGAGCTATCTATACATGAAGTGTCTGTTTGTAATATCGAAATAACTTCTTATTACTAAATACATATGTAAGTGTATACGGTACTTATAACAATAACACAAATTTTTAAATTTTTGTCCGTCTGTCTGTTTGTTCCAGCTGGACCGATTTTGACGGGACATTCACTAGCAGATAGCTGATGTTATAAGGAGTAATTTAGGCAACTTTTCTTTTAGATAAAGAATTATGGTTCCGCGCAAAAAATTAAAACTCTAAATTGAACGCGGGCGAATTCGCGGGGAATATCTAGTATATATAATAAAGAGGAACACTGTAAAAGAAATTTAATAAGTTCCAGAATAGAGTTTATTTCACAAAAGCACAGCACCATCATATCACGGTCTTAGGTATGAGCGATTTGGAACCGCGCCAATATTTGGAAACGACCACCTTAACGTCTCACGATAACTGTGAACATTCATGCGACAAACGGTAGCTTAAACAAAGTTTTCACAAACCTGAATAGAATCGAAGCACGAAACCGACGCAACGTAAAATGATTAATTATGTCAGTAAGAACCGATTATTTATTGAAAAGCTATAAATTTACTGCACGAGGTGCACCGGCCGCTGCAGTCTCCGAAATGATGGCTTCGCTTCCTATGCAGTTACAGTTGGTTGGTGCGGGCTTTAACGAGCGTACCCCGATCTGATGTCGCTATGGCGACGCAGCTTGCCCGGGCCGCTGCACCTCGCGCTCCGAGCGCTCTAGCTTTTCACATCAAAATTTTCGCTATCGTTGCAAACGAGACCTTTACACTACGCAGTAAAGTCACTATTTGTGTGTCACGAGGAAAGAGGTTGTATTGTAAGTGCACACGAGCGTGTAATGTTGTCGGTGTACGTCGAGAGTCAAAGCCGGGCAGGTGAGCGAGTGTGTGGGTGAGAGTCAGGTGAATTAGTGGCTCGTGCAGGCTCCCAGGGCGGGCGGCGCGCCCGGGCGTACTGTGTCGTCATAGTTACGAGCGGAATCTAATATAGAAGCGAACAAATAAAAGAGCGAAAAATGTATAGAATGTTCGCGAGAAATTTATTCGCAAACAATGTTTTGTTTTCAGCACTTAATTATCTATTGTTAACAGGCACGGAAAAAGATCGAATAAAGGGCATGTATGAGACCGACTAATGTATAGTCAGTTTTATCAGTAAGTTGTTTTACACTATGGGAACTGCCAGGATGACTTCTTGGTTTCACATAGTGGCAGCATATATATATATATATTTATATATAAAAATTACGTGTCACGTTGTTTATCCGCGATGGACTCCTAAACTACTGAACTGATTTCAATGAAATTTTGCACACTATGTGCATTTTGGTCCAACTTGAGCGGTAGGATCTATTTTATCCCGATAAATGACCCTAAAAATGTTACATTGCGATTTTAAGGATTATTATAGGAAGGGTCGTTGGAAAGGGCAGAACAGCGTCTGCCTAGCCAGCTAGTATATATATTCATGTAAGAAAAGTGCTGGTAGGCATCAGAGGCAGCTGGACTGAAATTCTAAAGGAACTCCATCCGCGGCTGGTCGTTGCTGCTGGTAATAAAAGGGCTGGTTCTTTTCTCGCTCAAAGACTTAATATAGCAATTCAGCGGGGAAACTCAGCCAGCGTTCTTGGCACGATACCGCGGGGAGTACTGTATGATAATTAAGTTACTAGTTTTTAATTAAGTTACTGTTGGAAGCGTCAGTAGCCTAATGGCAGGACGCGGACAGTGAACTCGAAAGGTCGTGGGTTCAAATCCGCCATTCGACTACTGTCGTGAACCACTTCTAACACAAGCATTTTAAGCTTAGCAGAAGTGGTTAAAGGGAATATTAGTAATGTTTAATAACATTACTAGTATTTAAAAAAAAAATAAGTTTAAATTTTTTTTATTAAAGTTTTTAATATTGTATATTATAAAATATTGCATATTATGTTATATAAATAATAGCTTTTATCCCGATAAGTGACCCTCAATATTTTTTATTGCGAATTTAAGAATTTTTTATAGGTAGGAAGGGTATTCGGAAAGGGCAGAACAACGTCTGCCTGGCCAGCTACTATATATATAAAAATTACGTGTCACGTTGTTTGTCCGCGATGAAATCCTAAACTACTAAGCTGATTGCGATGAAATTTTGCACACTGTGTGCAGTTTGGTCCAACTTGAGAGATAGGATACTTTTTAACCCGGTAAGTGACCCTAAATTTTTTTATTGTTAATTTCAGGAGATTTTTTGGGAAAGCTCGTCGGAAAGGGCAGAACAACGTCTGCCTGCTATTATATATATATATATATATATATATATATATATATATATATATATATATATATATATATATAAACATACATATATATACTATATATCCATGCTGTTTACGCTATATAATATAGTAATTAGATTGGAGGAGGGGAGCAACGTTAGAAGAAATATAACCATTATTGCTCCAAATGCCATGATTTTCCACGCGTTGCACCCTTGTGATCGACAGATACATCTATAGCGATTGTCCAATGTTGGTAAATTTATCCCAATGAGATAAAACCGCGGCTAGTGATGCGAAGCAAAAATATCAATGCGTAGGTATTGGCATTTCACTCACCAGCCTGCTTGACCAGCATCGTGTGAATGGCCGACGAAGTTTTACGTCATTCTTGGTACTTTCTCGCAAATGCCTATATTTAACAGATAGAGAAAAAAACGGATCTAAAAGACTTATTATAATATGATCATTTTGTGGTCTATCAACATTACAGATTGATATGTCATGACATAATAATATCGAATAAAACTACTTTTACGGGTTTTATCGCGTTTAATTGTTCTTATTTTTAATTTTAAAACAGTTAAAGGTACTCCGGGTTAACTCTGACATCGAGACGTCAATAATCGCAGTCCCCCGTGATCATGGGCGCTGGAAAGCACCCGAAACGTCGGAAATAAAAAATAAAAATGAGAACAATTAAACACGATAAATTCCGTATAAGTAGTTTTATTCAATGTGTAGTGTTCGCGTAAATAAAACCATTATAAGTCATATCGTCATAATATAATAAAAAATTAGAAATTTTGTACAACCGACTTCAATATAAATTATTAAGAATAACGCAAAAACTATTGATCAGATCTTGATAAAATTTATATGGAACTACATGTGAAGCACCAGCTTTCAAATAAAAAAAGAATCATCGAAATTGGTTCACCTAGTAAAAAGTTATGGGGTAACACACATAAAAAAACATACAGTCGAATTGAGTACTATATCGAAAATATTATTACGAATTTGTGTCATAGGTAAGTACAGATTAATAACCGTGTATTAGCAATGTTAGAACATCCACTACCCCATATCATCCCGTAGGTATCATAAGAGGCGACAGTGAAACTGGTGATGGCTAGAAAATCAAAACAGGTTTCCAACCCGCCTGCCAAGTGTGGCAAGTGTTGTAAAATCCACACTTTGAGAAATATTTTGGGGGAAGCCTATATCCAGCATTGGACTTTTAAATTCAAGTAACTGATAATTAAATATAAATGAAATATTTAAACCGAAATACCAACCATTAAAGTCAAACTATTGGCAAAACGTAATTTTTTTGACTTTTTCTAAATATTTTCGCGAAAAATGCTTATAAAATAGCTATCCTAATTCACACACAATCTTAGATATAATTAGGGGGGTAGTTCGCCTTATCAAAGTCTACGACAGTAATATATCTAATAAAAACGCTTTCATAATACTAAACGAAACTTTTTTTGTTTTATATAGAATAAGAGTGATAAACGAGCACACAGTCCACCTGATGGTTAGTGGATGCTGTGGCCCATAGACATCTACATCTATCATCGATTAAGAATCAAAATACAGATGCGTTGTCACCCTGAGGACTAAGATGGAATGCCTCGTTTCCAGTAAAAAGGGTCTCCGGTTCTCTACACTCACCATACGAAACACAGCTGCATTAAGCTGTTATTTTACGATGATATTCTGTGAGAGCGTTTTCCTACCCCGTTCGAGCCGACCCATTAACTGAAGTATGAATAAATTAAACATAATAAATGATTTCTATCATTGCTTATTTACTTTATATAATACATTTACATACTTGAATATTGAGGTAAATATTGGAATTAAAACAAAAGAAAAATGTTTTTAAAGAATTATTGACGAATACACCGTTTCAGCAATGAATATCAGTTGAAACTTAAAGCCGACCGAGCAGAAAATAGGGTTGGCGATGGATTAGAGTTATTCTGTCAAAAATAACTGATAAAAGAGTTGAAATTTAATAAAAGTTTAAATATATTCAAATAAAAAAAATTCCAAAAAATATGAAAAGGCAATAGTCTAGGGATTGATTCTTCTGTCGTCAGATAAAAGTGATCCATGAAATATATTATAAGTACTATACCCCCTATGAGAAAATCACTGGAGTAAGCCTACGTTAAGCTGTGGGATTTTGGTAGTTTGCATTGAATTAATACGTAATAAGTTTAATATGAAAGTAAGAAATAGTTAAAAACGATACAGGCTTCAACTTATTAATTTAAGTAAAGGAGAAATAAGTGTTAGCTATGCTGCTACAATGCTTGTTGAGGGATGAACTCCGGTGTAAGCATGTTATATGTTTAATTATAATTTAATATCTTGATTTAATAAGACTTCCGATGAAAAGACGTTTGTAAGTACATTTATGTTTCAAAGTAAGGAAATTTCGAAACTAAAAAATCCGCCTACATTATATCCGCATACATTAGAGCGCGTTTTCTAGCTTTTCACATTTGAAAACAAGCTAAAGAGATTATTTGCAATGTAAAAAGTCTTACTTGAGACAATATTGATAGAAGGTTCGTCTAAGAACTTACATGGATATAGAAACTAATCATTTGATAGTGGTTAAAAAGTCGATAATGCTTTGCACACAATACTAACGCACAAGCTGTGTTGCGTTTCATAAAACAATCGGCGTAGTTCTGGTCTGTTACCGTTACAGCCTATTAAAGTCCACTGCTGAACATAAGCCTCCCCCTTAGATTGCCTCATAGGGGGGATATTTGCATTAGTCACAACGCTTGGCAGGCGGGTTATCAACCGCAGTTTTTTATTTTCTTTTATTTATTCATTATTAGAAAAACACTGCTGCCTATCTCCTGATTTATTTCGCTCTGTGGGCTCTTAAAACACCCACGGGATGATATGGGGTAGTGGATATTCTTACACCGCCACTACACGGTAGCTTTGGTCATCGCCCCACTATTTTAATAAGTTTTATACCTTACCTTCTTCACAATTCGCTTAGTCACATATAAAGGACATACTGACGTACAGTCAAAAGAAAGACAATAATTATTGACAAAAATGCACTTTTAACATCCATTTCATATCTTTATTAATTGGTATAGATGACACAAAAATGTGGACATAGAAAGCAATAAATAAAAATGTCGATAATGTGATAACCAAGGATTTCAGTATGCAAACCTCAAAGTCACATATATATGTATGTAATTACCCCAAAATTGAACATTAATGGTCACAGAAAATATTTATAACAGGAACAAACATATAAAACTGAAGATATAATTGGGACGTGTTTGGAAATCCTCTTTAAATCAGGTAGGCCCTTGTCAAGTTATAAAAAAGTGTGTATTCTGAAATTGAAGAATAATATGAAATTTAAATGACTGTTATAATAACAATTGGTGTCAGCCCACGATTGACGCAATGTTGGTTGCCACGCTCGGAGCCACATACTCGTCCCTAGCGAAGGGCTCACCGCGACACGTAACGAGATGTTACGCAAATTAAATGGACTCATCTGTCTGCAATTTTTCAATATAAGAGGGAAAGATAAGCCGATTATCATTAACGAACGTAGGTCCTATTTCCTAAGCCGTGACGAATTTTTATTTAATTTGACGTGCTGCTCTTTTTTCGGAACTAACTTTTTTAATTATCAATAATACGAAGAAAGAAACGTTACCACGTTTGACTAAGATCCCACCTGATGTTAAATAGTGAAACCTTACTGTTACCCTAGGAGCACGCGGCTCACCTGATGGTAAATGACGTCTGGCGTACATGAACAACTACAAGACCATGGGAAGTACAGGTACAGGCCTTTTAAAAAGGAGTAAGCTCCTTTCTTGAAGGTCTCATAGTCGTATCGGTCCGGAATAATCATCGATGTTCAACAATTCCACAAAAAAGTCGTGCGAGTAAGAAAACTTCTAAAACATCGCATAGCGGGATCGCTAAGCATCCAGATAATTATACACATTTTAGCTTAAAAATACCTATGCATTCTTGCTTTGAAAAGTCATAAATTGTCAGGGAAGACAGATGCAGACAAAGAACTCCAATCCCTTACTGTGATGTAAAGAAAGTTATTCTTCCGAAAATATTATAAAAATAAATAATAGTTTAAAAACTAAAAAAACACGCTTTTGTAGATAACCGAAATAAAGTTGAAAAACATAAAAAATCATTTTATTGTAAAAAGCGTGGGGTTGTTTTTCAGATATTTTTATAGTGACGCTAATTTTACAAATATCCACAAAAATATTTACAACAAATAACATCAAGCACCCCACGCTTTTTTACAATAAAATAATTTTTTATGTTAATTACTATTTTCTTATTTTAAATTTATTGAAAATTATTTTCTAATTTATAGTTCGGTTATTTACAAAAGTTTTTTTTTTTAGTTTTTGTAAACTATTACTAATTTTCTATTTTTTAGTGCGGCTAACTATAAAAGCGTGTTTTTTTGGAACAAAGTATTTTTACACGACTTACATAGGCTGCACTAAAAGTATCGGGAATGGAATATTTCCACTGTTCCTGTCGTATTAAAATCTTTTTAATTGAAAAGTCCTTGGTTTTAAAAATCGAATACCATTTATTTATTTAAAAAAAGAATCTCGGTGTTGTCACAAGGTTTTGTAAAACTTGTTTAGTCGTTGAGAAAATGGAATTGACTCGAGAAAATTCAAGAGCGATGATTTATTATGACTTTCGAAGTGGTTTAACACAAAAACAGTGTGTTGACCGGATGATTTCTGCATTTGGTGATGAAGCCCCATCCAAAACCACAATTTATCGCTGATTTGCTGAATTTCAACGTGGACGTGTCAAGCTCAGTGATGATCCCCGTCAAGGTCATCCAAAAACTGCAGTCACCCAAGAAAACGTTGATGCTGTGCGTAAGCTGATTGAGGAAGATCGACATGTGACATACCACGAAATTCAGGCAACTTTAGACATTGGCATGAGTCAAATACAAATAATCTTGCATGAACAATTAGGTGTAAAAAAGTTGTTTTCCCGATGGATACCTACCGCATTCGCTCTGTGAAGAGCAAAAAGCGGCTCGCGTTACTTGGTGCGTCAGAACTCTCGAAAGATTCCACGCAGGATCCTCAAATACTGTATACAACATCGTATCAGGCGACGAATCCTGGATATTCGCGTACGAACCCGAAACAAAAAACCAGTCACGAGTTTGGGTGTTCTGAGTTAATGAGTTAAAGCCAACAAAAATAGTTCGTTCACGGAGTGTTGCAAAAAAAATGGTGGCCACGTTTGTCTCCAAAACCGGCCATGTTACGACTATTCCTCTTGAGGGACAAAGAACGGTTAATGCAGAATGGTATGCTAGCATTTGTTTGCCACAGGTCGTTTCTAAACTCCGTAAAGAGAACTGCAACCGCCGCATCATCCTCCATCACGACAATACGAGTTCTCACACCGCACACAGAACAAAAGAGTTTTTAGAGCAAGAAAACATAGAATTATTAGACCATCCGCCGTACAGCCCCGACCTAAGCCCTAATGATTTCTATGCTTTCCCTAAAATAAATAATAAATTACGTGGACAGAGATTTTCATCACCTGAAGAAGCTGTGGAGCCTACAAAACGGCCGTTTTGGAGACCCCTACTTCCGAATGGAATGGTTGCGTCAATGATTGGTTCCATCGTATGGAAAAATGTGTCAAAATTTGCGGAGAATACTTCGAAAAGCAATAAATACATTTTTAAATAGTAATGTTGTGTCACTTCCTTGATTCCCAACATTTTCAGCCCTCGTACAATACATTGAACTGGCAAATGTCTTAATTGTATTATGAATTATTCGCAAATCCTGAGAATCCTGGCAAGGATAATGGGACAAACTATTTGAATTATTGCATTGTCATCGAGTATTGATAAGTGTGCGAAGTTTCAAATCAATCTGATGCTTTAAACGGGATTTAAATCACATTCAAAAATTCCGTTACATAGGTACATACCAAGCTAATAAAAGCGTTTTAGTAACAAAAATTACATCCCTGCAATATTATAAGTATCATCTGCTTATGTAAAAACACATTTACATATATCGCAGTTAATACTGCATGTACACAGTTTCATATTTTAATGGAATTGTAGAGGAGTTTTCGTAAATTAATCTCTGCTAAATTCCCAAACAGACCGTATCAAATGCAATGCAATAAGTACTAAATTACACTCTGATACAACTCAGTCGGAATTCAATTTACGTTCGTTTGAAGTGAGTTTAATTTGCACCCCTCATCGTAATATTGAAATTTGTAAAACCGTTGACAAATGTAATATTCAGAGGCAATGTCTGCTTGGTCAGTCTGATTTTATCAGTGATGAACTTTAAATTATGTTATATACCATAAAATTCAGAGTATACACTTGTCAACTACTAATTAAGCTTAATTTTAAATAGACATCTAAGACCGGGTCCGCATTTAATCACCTTTGTGTGTTATATACGTGGCATACCGTATCTGATATGTCCTGTTTCGTATTTGATCATCTGCTCGTATCTTAATCAGGCATATCGTATCGATTCGAGTACTTCTATTTTAAATATAAACACCCCTTTCAACCAAATCATACAACTAACGCGTCACACTTAACAATTTCGTATTTTGTCCGTGCATTAGAATAGTTCTTTATATGTAGACGCTACAAATCTTTACCATGTCCAAACTTTTTGAAACCGTGTAGCTGTAGTGGCTTTTGATTATCGAGATAAAAACTAATAGAGAAGAGACACGGTGTATCATGTATCGTATCGCATCGTCGCATCGTGATTCAGAATCAAAATACTTCTTTACTACCCATCACGATACCTTTATCGGACCCAAGAGGTATATATCATATACGAGGTTTTATACGAGGCGAGTCGTATCATGTACGGTATCACAACGGCATATCACATGATCGCGCATAATTTTGCATCCAAACTAGTGATCATAATAAAAATGTCCTTCAGACCGAATTACGGTCACGGCGGCCAGCCACAACCTAGCCTAGCCATTGGTGCAGGACAGGATTATAGTGCTCAAGCGTATGCGCAAGCACAGGTGCATTCTCTATTCCCTCACTCTCATAGTCCGATGGGACGGTAAACAGACACGAGCGGAGAGAGATCAGGCGCAGGACCAGCGGCCTTACGTGTTTTCCGAGGCACGCACGGGGGTGAAACACTGCCAATTTCCTGACACCGAGCTGCTACTGAGGATTTTTTGATAGAAACACCCAACAACTGATTTTGGCTAGACTCGGAAACCGAACCCCGGACCACATGGTCAGCAGTCGCGCTAACGACCATTAGACCAATGAAGCTGCCACTTACACAATACTCAAACAGTAAAACATGGGTGAGACACCGTCAAATATCTGACTACTTTTTATTATTTAAAATGGGCTCAACTCTTAACTTCCATCGGGCCCGAGGGCAAAAATAAAGTCGATGATGGAGCGAGTTTGCCCGGGAGAGGCCTGTTAACACTCACTTTGAAGAGGTCCATGTTATAGGCACTCGGAAAAATCAGACGCCAGCAGGGCATTTCACTCCTTGGCTGTGCCCATTATAGAAATGATTTATAGCGCTTAGTGCGAATATTCGGAATGTCAACCACGTGTGGATGGTAACCTGCAGTACTTCTGGTACTCCGATAGGCGAATGGAGATGGCGGTATGAGCTTATGAAGCTCGTAGGCACACTCTCCGAAGTACCTTCTGTAGAAGATCGACAAACAAACAACTTGGCGGCGGTGAACTAAGTTGTGAAGCTTAGTTTCCACCAGCTTTTTGTCACTGATGAGCCTCTTGCCTCTGCGTTTAACTGAGTCGGGTGCGGCAAGTTGATATTTTGAACCATCCCAAAGGTGACTACAATACTCAATGCATGTTCGGACTTGAGCTTTGTATAGAGTTAGAAGCTGTCCAGGTGTGACCTTGCTTAGAATATCCAGTCTTTTGGCCGCAGTTTGAGCTTCTGACTCAATGTTAGCGCCAAAGTTGAGGTTAGCACACTTTATATAACGAGAAGCTGAAGATAATCAATAACCTCTACAGGTGTACCTCGGAAAGTAGGAGTCAGATCAAATGGACTCCGTTTTGCGGAAAACAGACATGCCTGCATTTTGGCGGCGTTAAAAGTGACCAGATTGTCGTCACCACATTGGTAGACTGGACTTAAGGTCGCATTCATCGTGAAGGCTGTACCGTAGCATCTCTAAATGAACGTATTATTGCCCCTCCGTCTATTGCAGTGGACATGAATCCCTCTGTGACTGTGCTGTCATCTGCATACCCAACAATACCTGGTAGAAGTTGATCATTGAGCTAATTAGTCATACATTGAGTAACTATAGACATGGTAGAGCCATGCTGGACATTAGTAGTATAGTTGTAGCACAAATGGGTCGGCTCGACCGGGGAAAGACCACGCTCTCACAAAATACCAGCGTAAAATGGTAGCTTGATACTGCTGTGTTTTGTATGGTGAGTGTAGAGAACCGGAGACCCAATTTAGTGGAAAAGAGGCATTTCATCTTAGTCCTCACGAGTGACGACGCATCTGCATTTTGATTCTTTATTGAGGATAAATGTAGATGTCTATGGGTCACAGGAACCACTTACCATCAGCTGGACTGTGTGCTCGTTTGTCACCCTATCCTATAAAAAAAAACTAGCATCGAGTAGTTACTGAGAATTTATTGATGGGAAAACTCAATAAATGATTTTTTTGTCCCGACCCGGGACCTCATGATAAGTAGTCGAACTACAACAACGACCAGTTCAACGAGGTAGGCAGCGATCATAATACACGTCTGTTCTACGCAATGGAGATAAGATACACACTAAATGATGAAATGTGGACCCAGACTTACGTTATTTATCACAATATCGTGATCAAGTGAAGACGGGGCTATAATTTTTAAACACATTAAGAAATGAAATGAAATGAAATATTTATTTCTTCGACGTAAGAAAATAATATTTCATTTGTCAAATGTTTCAAAGCTAAAGCCGTTATAAAGTGAAGTTCATCTCACCAGAGAAAAACGGCAAAAAATAACACATTTATGTCATTCATTAAGTTAACATTACAGTAGCATAGTATAGTAGTAGCATAGTATAATTGTGTACATAATTAAAAATGATAACAGATCTATCTGTAACTGGTCATGCACCAGTTACAGATAGATTTTGAAATACTTAAAATAGGGACAATTAAAAATTTGGAGCACAGCGAGAACCCAGGAAGACCAGCTTCCACAAGCAGCACCTGTTAAGAAGTGCAAATAAGTAACGCATGTGGCAGTCATCGTCCTCTTCGACCATATTAAAGAAATTGGTCAGCGGTGGTGGTGCTTTACGTGATGCAGACATGCTGTAGCTCTTTATGGTTATAGCACGTAGCAGTTATTATAATATACTGTTAGGAATGAGAGTAAAAAAAAGAAAATACGAAAAAATGAGGGTAGAACGGTATCTCCCACACGTTCTAGCAGTATAAAGTATCGCGCAAACGACTAAGAGAGATCAGTCGTTAATTCTACGAGGCTCACTGTCGTTACTATGTCCGTTAGGGTATTCTACTAGTGTAGGCAAGGAAGATCGTGTTAATGAGCGGCTGCCATGTGTTACATTGAGATTAGTGGTGTTGCCGTTGGTCTGCATACTTTGGTGTTATCATGTAATTGGGTTCTTCAGATTACACCAGTGTGTGTTTGTGACGGGAACATGTTACGGTTGTTCGAACCGTCTTGCTCTATGCTGAGTGTATGGTGCAGTGCGCTGTTTTTTCTTTTGTTACTTTTATTTAAATAATTTTAAAAATAATTTCTATCATCAGAAGTGGGATTAAAGCTTGTTCTTGGAGCTCTACATTCTAATATCCAACAATATATAAATAAACAGGGCACACGACGCCACCGCAAGCAGAGAATTTTATACGAGCATGACACACAAGAGCTCGACATACTGAGATGTGTTTCCCAACATACACGGAAATAAAATATTACACTGTACAATTTCCCATGGGACAATCTTACGATTCCCTTTTACAGAACTGCAAATGTAAATACATATCATGTTTATAAATTTATAATATATATAATATCTAATAGTTTTTTAAAAAAAAACGTTATCCCCACACTACGATTTCCTCCTGTATCGTGGAGGCAGTTTACAAACATATATTGCATAAGGACAAACATCTAGACCCGGAACAATTATTTGCAGGCCATACAAAAACTTGTTCTGTGCGGGATTCAAACCAGCGGCTCCAAGCGTTGCAACTCATTGCTAAGCCACTACGCCACGGAGCCGTTACGTCATGATTTTCCATAACTTGGTGTTTATTGCAGTGACATCATTCCATTCTTCTTTGTCATCAAAATTTTCACTCATACTTTACTACTAATGCTTATTGCATTAGAGCAATGACACTTTAGAGCAATGATGCTTTTTAATGTAGTTTTTAAATTGATTTACAATTTTATTATAATATGTTCTTGCATTGCTCCACGAATTTATTAATTATATATTTCAAAATCTAAAGATTGTTTAAAAGGGGTTATAACAAGGAATTTATGGATGAGTCAAGCATCTTTCCTAAGATACTAATGAACGCAATTAAAATATACGACCATTTATGTCTTACATTTGATACTCGAAAACCTAATCGTAGAGCCAAAACTTATTACCTTTAAAGTACCTACTTCTCGTAGACCTAGAATCATAAAATTTGGCAAAAAGCAAAATCTTTTAGCACAAGTAAAAGAAAAATTTAAATATAATTTGTAGTTACGTATATCACATAAAAATAATTAATATTTTTTTCGATCTATAATTACAATTTGCAGTGGGAACATATGGGAGAACAATTTTCTATTACAAAGATAAGTTTTTCCTTAATCCGACTTACCTTTTCGTTGGAATAATGTTCCATGCTTTCCTTAATTATAACTTACATACATAATTAACTTTATACACAACTCTTAGGGCGCGAGTCCTATTCGCACTTTTCTGATTTTTATTTTTATATTAATATGCTTACCCTAGGTTCTTAATTATTAAAATGTTTTTCATAATTAAAAACCTAAGGTAATACAATAAGAATACCTATTTCCATGGAGTTATCTTTCAATCTCAAAACTTTGTACATACTTACATCCACTAAAAGGGTTAACCCTTAGGGGAAGAATATCACAAAACCTTAGTGTGTGCTTACACTATAAACGAAAGTAACCTTTCAAATTTCAGATAATGGCTTCAACGGTTTCGATTAGCACACATTTTACATATATAGAAAAAATAAACATAGAAATGGATTTCAGAGTGCTCAAGAAATCACACTAACATCACTTCTAGTGGAAAATTGGCTTTAGAAAAGTAAAACGATGTGTAAAATCATGTGTAGGGGAGGCGTCGTAGTGATCAATCATCATGTGCGGGATAGTGCATAGGTAGCAAATAGATTGAAATAAAACTTCGTTTCGTTATTAATTTTATTTGAAACTAGCGCTCCGCCCCGGCTTTGCACGGGTGATTTCTATATCTTGATAACAGCACCACCTATCGGGTCCAATTGTGAATCTAAACCCTTCTCGAATCAACTGAAACGCATACACATGGACTGTAGAATTATATTTAAATAATACACTGTAGAATTATAATAAAGATATTTAGAATATATTATAGGACTAGCTCGCCAGGCAGACGTTGTTCTGCCCTTTCCAACGACCCTTCCTATAAAAATCCTTAAATTCGCAATAAAAATTTTTGAGGGTAGTTTATCAGGATAAAACTATTCTATCACTCAATTTGAACCAAAATGCACACAGTGTGCAAAATTTCATTGAAATCAGTTCAGTACTTTAGGAGTCCATCGCGGACAAACAACGTGACACGTAAGTTTTATATATAAAGATAAATGCGAATTTCCTACAACCAATGCTGATTAATTATTTATGCAAAGATGTAGATATATATACAGCTTATATACGTCTCACTGCTGGGCACAAGCCTCCCCTAATTCCTGAGAGAGGTTTTTGCTATATGTATGCTATAAATATCCTATACACCATCCGCTCCAGCTTCGTGCTGGTGACTTCTGGATATCAACAAGAGTGCCACCTAACGGCTCTAATCGTGAATCCAAACCATTTAGGGACCCATTCAAACGCATACAAAAACAATATTCTCGCCAAGTTTTATATAAGAGCTATAGTTTGAAAATGTGTTTTTTTTTAATTAAAGCCCCTGCAACCCCCCTTGCAGGTGGAATTTCGTAAAATCCATTTTAGCTGACCTCTTACTCGGCGAAAGGAATTGTCTTACAAAATTTCAAGTATCTAGGCTTTATGGTTCCAGAGATATCGTGATGAGTCAGTACAAAATGTGATTTTTTAATTTACGCCCCCGCAACCCCTCTTGGGGATAGAATTTCGTGAAATCCGTTCGTAACTGACCTCTACTTGAAAAAAATAAATATTTACACCAAATTTCAAGTCTCTAGGCGTTATGGTTCCAGAGATATCGATATGAGTCAATACATAAGTGGAAATCTCTTCTCCATCTGAATATACATATATAAGATAAGATAAAATAAGATATAAGAAATTTTGCAACACAATATCATAAATATTAATTGAGTTTATTTTAAATTTCAAGTAAAATTTATTTTAATTTTCAAGTAAAAATAGGGAAGTTATTTTTATCAAACCATTACAAAATACTTACTGTTATCAACGAACATGATTGGCAAACAATGGAGTCTAACGCTGTTGTACAGCCACAGTATAATGTTTGGCAATCACAAGCCACAGTCACAATCACAAGCCACAGTATAACTGTAATTCGACCCATGATCTTATACGGCGCTTTGGTATGGTGGACCAAAACAAATGAAACCACCACTATAAAAAAGCTTCAGCGTAACCAAAGACTGGCATGTATGGCTGCCACAGGCTGTATAAAGACTACAACAACAGCAGCCTTAGATTCTATACTGGAGCTAACCCCGCTTTATCTACACGTATAACATGAAGCGACTTTAGCTGCCATTAGCTTTAAGACCCTTATCTTTGGAGTAAGAGTAGAGTCCCTCATACAGGTATAGTTGATTCTATCTTACAAGCCAAGTACGATAAGATCCCCAAACAATTTGTATTCGATAAGGTGTAAGATACAAAAAATTAAAAATTAAAAATTTTGTACTGCCGACTTCAATAGAATTTATTAAGAATAATTGAAAAACTATTGGTTTGACCTTGATCAAATTCATACGGGACCACACGAGAAGTACCAGCTTTCAAATAAAAAAAAGAATCATCGAAATCGGTTCACCCAGAAAAAGTTATGAGGTAACACACATAAAAAAACATACGTCGAATTGAGTACCGTCTCCTTTTTGGAAGTCGGCAGATAAATAACTAATCAACATGCTCAGCTATGGAAAAATCTAGAAGACTGTAGACAAGCTAGGGAGGCTCTGCCTGAAATAAGCAGTCGTTTAACCAAGGTTCTAATGAGACTGAACAAGCCACAGATCAGGATAGTAACAAGTACTATCACAGGCCATGGTTCCTTCAACAAACTTTTATTTAGCATAGGTGTTACAAATCCCCCTGTACCCAGTCCCCTGTGCAGCGCATGTATGGGGGAGGAAGAACCGGCGGCCGACGTATTGCTGACATGTCCGGAGATCGCCGCATACGGGGCTAAACATCTCGGCACGTCGGTATCACTCCCCGAAGTTTCTTGCAATATCAAAGGACTGTTGAACTTCTTCGGGGACATGTGGAGTTGCGGAAAAGAGCCCGTCGTAAACTAAACTAAACTACTGTTATCAACTATAATTTAATAACTTAACTTCCTGCCACTCGGCTTCCTCTTAATTTATTTTTATACAGCATGACGTCGAGAATGCTGAATGTGTTTTGTCTTTAAATTAATATTTTTTTCTTCTTGATATCTGAACGAGTAAAGATTCAACTTCTTAAGTTCAGTGGCGGTAACCATGCTTGAATGTCCAATGATATCCCGAACGTCAGTCTGAGCGAGGTTAGAATAGCTCTCCAGCACCTTAAAACGGCAAGGCCCCAGGCGAGGATTGAATTACAGCGGAGCTTCTAAAGGTGGATGGAAAACCGGTACTTGAAGTCTTTTGGAAGCTCATTAATTCCGTCCTCCATGGTGAGACTACTCCGAAGGCGCGGAGCAGAAGTGCGGTGGTTTTGTTCTTCAAGAAAAGCGACAACGTTCTATTGAAGAACTACAGACCGATTTCCCTTCTGAGCCGCGTCTACCTGCTGTTTTCGAGAGTCATTACGAATCATCTCGCACGCAGACTAGATGACTACCAGCCTCTCGAACAAGCCAGTTTCCGAAAAGGCTTTAGTAGTATAGACCGTATACATATCCTCCGGCAAAATCTACAAAAGACTGAGTACAATCTGCCACTTTGCATTGCGTAATTGAACTATGAGAAAGCCTTTAATTCAGTAAAAATTTGGGTGGTGCTATAGTCCCCTCAGCGGTGCCAAGTTGACTGTCGGTATATTGAAGAGCTGAGTGTTTATACAGTAGGCCTACGATGGCTATCCGAGTACTGAATCAGAGTACGAAACCTATCCAACTGCAGAGAGGTCTAAGACAGGGTGACGTTATATCCCCGAAACTCTTCACCGCTGCATTGGAAGACGTTTTCAAGTTACTGGACTGGAAAGGGTACGGTATTAACATCAATGGCGAGTACATAACTCACTTTCGATTTGCCGACGATATAGTGCTTATGGCGGAATCACTGGAGGACCTAAGTACTACTAGACTCAATTACCTTAATAGTGTCCCCCAATTGATAGGTCTTAAGATGAACATGAACAAAACTAAGATCATGTTTAATGTACATGTCACACCTATGCCGGTAGTTTTTGGAAGCACTAAGCTCGAATTCGTTGATGAGTATGTTTACCTGGGACAAATAGTCCGATTAGGTAAGTAGGTACAACTTCAACCGAGAGGTCGATCGACGGATTCATCTCGGCTGGGCAGCGTTCGGGAAATTACGGCACATTTTCTCGTCAGGTATACCTCAAAACCTGAAAAAAAGATTGTACAACCAGTGCGTGATGCCAGTAATGACTTATGGCTCTGAGACGTGGTCTTCACTGCTGCCTCTGCTTCCCATTAGATGGAGTAACGACCTGGTAAGATGCAGGAAGTCGATGAATGTGGGTGGCTCAGGACCGTTCTTTGTGGCATTCCTTGCAGAGGCCTTTGTTCAGCAGTGGACTCGTGAAGGGCTGTAATGATGATGATGATGATGAACCGTGCTAGAATACTTTTCTTCAGAAACTTCACATCCATCCATCACATGAACCGAATTAATCGAAATAATTATAAAATATATACGAGTATAAACACGTTCACCGATTTTTGGTTGTCCGGTGTATATCTACATAATGTCTGGTAAATCATTCGCCTATAATCCTTACTTGACTAAAATCAAATCTGTTAGAGCGTATTGAATTATATGGCACCCTATGTACCAAAATATCGATTGGGTCGGCACTGCGAGTTGGCGGCAAATCTAGATGTCCGTATAATATATTGCAACGTCCCCATCATGTTGCCGCAGACATATCTACATGCAATTAGCAAAATGGCAAAGCTACTGGAGGGTATTGCAAAGCCATATACAATGTACGTACGGCATGAAATTAATTTTGTTTTGTAAGCGAGATGAGTGAGGCGAGACTTATGAAACATATTATTATGGTAAAAGCTTTAATTTTATATACATGCAGAGAATAACGTTCGCTTGGATGGAATATTATGCTTGTTATTTAGTTTTACAGAACTCGAAAATTCAACGTGGCATGTTGCGAAATACCTCATTATACGTCGGAAAATGCTTACACCGTCGAACCAGAACATTGTGCTACAACGATGCGACGTAAGTACTACTTCGTAACACATAAGTTTACATTATCATATTATACGAGTTAGGTTATACTTTTACGTTACGCTACGTATTAAGATTCTAAATAAAATACGAATATTTAATTTTATTTAGAACTTATGAATCTTTCATATGTGGTAGAGCCATGCTGCAGCTATATTAGTAGTATTGTTGTAGCACTAATGAGTCGACTCGACCGGGGAAGGACCACGCTCTCACAGAATACCAGCGTAAAATAGTAGCTTAACACTGCTGTGTTTCGTATGGTGAATGTAGAGAACCGGAGACCCTTTTTACTGGAAAACTCTTCTTAGTCAAATCAAATTTAATCTTAGTCCTCACGGGTGACAACGCATCTGCATTTAGATTCGCAAACGAGGATATATGTAGATGCCTATGGGCCACAGCAATCACTTACCATCAGGTGGACTGTGTGCTCGTTTGTCACCCTATCCTACCAAAACAATCTATAAGGCCTTTAACTGTAAGAAGGATCTGTAATTGCCACGGTTAATAAATACAGATCGTGGATCGGCGACCGCAGTGATAGATATACGTCATTTGCTGGCTTTGGTGCTATATACCAGATGGAATACCAAGATTTATCGGATGTCATTAGATTTTTTTGGCCTTTAACAAAGTTACCTTTTCCACTCACTTGACGAAATTGAATGACGAATTTACCTATGCCACCACGCAAATTAAACCAAATACATTATATAATTAAGTTATTTATGCCGTATGGTTGCTGCAAAAGAATCCATCACAGCATTTCGTCCCGTATCGAAAATTCCAGAAAAATACTATGACTTCCGATAGATAGAGATATAATCGCTAAACGAATAGCTAGATCGGCGACAAGCAGTAGTTTTAATGGTATGCAACGTCTACCACTACACTAATACAAAACCAAAACTCAAAATTTAATGTATATTGTCGTTGTCGTTATAGTGCTAGGCATCGTTTAGGGATGATACTTTAGGAAACTAGGCAAATGTTATTTTTCTCAAGGAATCTGACGTGGTTTTTGAAATTACATTTTGCTAAAATACATTTCAATAGCGGTATTATCATTTTGTCATTCTTGAAATTATTTAAATGATCTCTTTAAAATAAGGATATCTATAAGAAGATATCTATAATTAGATTATAGTGCCAGCGTCAAAAATCCCGCTACCCTATATCATCCCGAGGGTGTCGTAAGAGGCGACAATGGAAAACTGAAACAGGAAATAGGGCAACACCTTCCTGATAACAGCTTAAAATACTATGACGAATAGCCCCCCTATGAAGTAATCTAGGACTGTGGTCTATGTTAAGCAGTGCACTTTTGATAGGCTGAAATGAATTAATAATATTATAATGCAGTATTCAGCAGTAACTAACAAAAGTATGAAATGTTTTTCTCTCTTCAAAGAGAAACCCTTAATAAATCAACATGTATGGACATGACATTTGTAATTAATCCCTGCATTGTAATGCTCGTTCAATTCTGTCGAGTTTCAATTTCCGATCCTTTGAAGTGCGTTTCATTTGCAGCCCTCAAAGCTACGTATATTGCAATCTGAACAGTCAATGACATATCGTAATAAGCTTTAAGCAGATATTACATCTATGTTAATTATTATTTTGAACAGACTTCAAAAACGGAAGAGGTACTCAATTCTACTGTATTTTTTTATTTGTTTCCTCAGAACTTTTTTCTAAGTGAACCGATTATAATGTTTTTTTTTTTAATTTGAAATCCGGTGCTTTTCATGTGATCATATATAAATTTGGTCAAGATCTGACTAGTAGTTTTTAAGTTATCCTTAATAATGCATATTTAATTGACTTCGACTACATCGATGTTATTCTTATTTTATTTAGTCGGTTGTACAAAATTTTTAATTTTACCGCTTGTTGATAGTGTTAATATGGTGTAAACATAGAAAGCAATTGTTTTGGTGCTACCATAGAGCTTAATGCAGCAATGGATTTTTATGAAAAAATTCTCAACGGAATTAATGCTTATAACACACAACTTTTATTTTAATATTATAGCGATTAACGAGCTAGTAGTTCATCTCTTGGTAAGTGACTGTATATGGGTACCTACATATAGGCACTTGCATATGAAAAACCTTAATTAAGAGTAATAAACAAATAAACAAGTGATAAAATAACGTAACTATATTAGGGTATAAATATCGAAATTAATCTAACTTTACTTACGAATGTTCAAGAAAATTACAAAGCTGCATACTTGGAATTTGGCTACTCATTATTGATGACATAAAATTGGTCAAGAGCATTAAGTGGCTACGGCAAAAGATGTGACATTAATTGAAAACTTATATTGAAACTTGTATGAGGGATGATCAAGAAATTGTTTTAAAATTGTCCGTTGAATAATATCAAAAAGAGTGTGATTTCGCGCCTTCAAGATAACGGGCTGTTGCACACGACACGTTTCTCCTAGTTTTCTATGAGTACAACTGAAAATTTTAAATCAGGTTTTGAGTTATATTCATCACAAGCTCGGCGGTGGCAGAATACCATAGATTATTATTTTATTTTAATTAATTAATTTATACTTTCATGCACAAATTAGTATAAATGGCGGTCTTAATGCCATAGAGGATTCTCTCCCAGTCAACCACTAGCCTAAACAGACATTATAAAGGTGGTGCAGCAATTATCAAAATATAGTGTTAAAAATATTATACATACAATATATAAATATATAATACCATTATATATAGATATTATCAATGTCAGAACAAATATGAAATATAATATATGAAAATAAGAGCTGTGTTAGATCAAACTTATTGAGCAACAGTACTAAGTAGTAATAACGCACGGCTGAAGACGAGATATTCAAATGAGAAAGATCATCTAACAAGATATCATGATCAACAGAATTAAATGCGTTAGAAAAATCAATTAAGATGAGAACGGTCAGTTTTAATTTTTTCATCCCCTCACGGATATCTTCCGTCACCTTGAGAAGTACAGTTGTAGAATAACCAGGGCGAAAACCCGACTGATAAGGGAAAAGAATAGTCTTTGAGAAAACAAATGAAGAAATCTCTTTATGAGCAACAGCTTCCAGAACCTTAGAGATTACTAATGTACGTTCATGTACGTTCAAAAAATAAAAACACCGTGACTAAACCTGAAGGAGTACCGTGAAGAAACCGTTAGTTCTCCTCTTGACCCGTTTGTTATAAACAAAATGCAAGCCAAAATCATTAATATAACAAACTGTGGATTCAACTCCTAGCAGCTAATCAAAATTAAATCACTCTATGCCCCCGAGAATAGTTCAATCAGAATTTTGTTTTATAGATAGTTTTTTCATACACTTTTTGCTGATTAAAATCATTTCGAAGGCATGTGAATCAACAAAGTGGCAGATTCTTTCTTGTTTTCACTACTCCTTAACAAAATGTTAGTCTGTTCATTAAATAATTGATGAGAGTTCGTTGTTACAGTCCATCAAAAGTGAAGTCATTACTCATCAAATTTATAGTCGGTTGCTTTAGGATTTTGTAAAGTATGTATGTATGCACAAGTATAATCAAGAGAAAAGTGGTATTTAAGGGGAGTTACGAATTTGTACAGCATGACACACTTTAATTACATTTTGAAAGCAAGGTAAATTAGACGGTACTATTGAAAGGTATGATTATGCTCTGAGCTAGTCTACATATACGTTGGCTTTACGTTCTCGTACGATCGTAGAGAATATTAAATCTCAGTGTAGCGCACTACATTGCTAGCTAGCTGTTATAACTCTAAAATTCCACGCGTGCTTTGAAATGCCTTAGTTAAACGAGACATACGTGAGTAGATTGTTCAACATTAATTTGGTATTCGCAGTTCTAGTAATAGGAATTTATTTTAATGCTAACTTATACACGCGGATTCGCTGGTGTAGTTAAAAAAAATATAGCTGCATGACATCAGTTTTATACTTTTGTAAATTGACAAACAAATGTAGAAATTATGTGTTTTATACAATATATAATTGTGTACATAATTTTACATTTATTAATCCCTTAATTTCCTGTGTACATTAAAGTATGTCTAAAGATGTGCACATTGCGCACCCTATTTATTTCATTTTTAGTACTTCTTTTTACACTTACCTCTTTTATCTCTACACTACTGATATTACGCCTATACATTTAGACATTTATTATTATATGCGGTACAGCCACGCTGCAGCTATATTATGGTTATAGGACGAATGGGTAGGCTCAACCAGGGTAAGAAAATGCTCTCACAGAACAGTAGCGTAAAATAGTACCTTAATGTTTCGTATGGTGAGTGTAGAGAACCGGAGACGCTTTTTACTGGAAAAGAGGCATTCCATCTTAGTGCTTAGGAGTGACAACGCATCTTCATTTTGATTCTTAATCGAGGATGAATGTTGATGTATGTGGGCTACTGCATTCACTTACCATCAGGTGGACTGTGCGCGCGTTTATTACCATTATTCTTTAAAAATATTTCTATGCATTATAATACATTATTCTCGTTCATAATAAGAACAAGAATTATAATTTTTAAGGTATATATTTCATGGTTATCATTTATATATCACCGCTTTGCGGTAAATTAAGAATCAGTCAAATGATGATTCGAGTTTTATCATTTGCTTACGGTTTCTTCCATACAATTATTTATACGAGTATAATAAAAGGTGATTGATGTCGTTATGATGTTGTGTTGTTCTGTAGTTTGACAAAGGTGGCAGATTGCTTTAATATGCGTTCTACATCCTCATGGGAAGTGGACCTCAATTTTTTGTGTTATCTTTCGTTGACCAGGAGGACATAAACGTCACTTTTAAAATTTATACTATATTATTAACTTTAGTGGATTGATGGCGTCATGTAGTGGCGGTGTAAGAATATCCACTACCCCATATCATCCCGAAGGTGTCGTAAGAGGCGATAGATTAAAACGAATCAGGAGATGGGCAGCAGCGTCTTCCTAATAACGACGAAAAATAAAAAACTGCGGTTGCCAACCCGCTTGCCAAGCAACTATGGCAAATATCCCTCCTATCAGTCAATCTACGGTCAGCAGTGGACTATAATAGGCTTTTACCGGAATTGTGCATGCGCTGTTAGCATAAAAGTAAGAAAAGCATTAAAGTTTTTAGTTATTTTAATTGACATTTGGAAATCTCTGTCACGTCCAAGCTTCCACACCTTACGGCAATAAGAACACGTATTTGCTTTCAACTACTAGATGTCACAGTACTCTATAAAAAACGCAGGAGCAATATATTGCCTTATTTCTAACTAGATGAATGACCCACAGAATGCATATGTATATCAGTAAATAACACGATATTTTTTTAGCATGTAGCAATATTAAATATACATTTAATTTGTATTTAAAAAAATATTTTTATAGTTTTCACATTCCTAAATGTATTCGAATGGTGTCAAAAACAAATTATGCTGCAGCAGTGAGTAGCAGAGTCGGAAAGAGACGCCCTAGATGGAAGTTTTCGACTAAACTGGCGATTATTGAAGATGGGTAAATTTAAGAGTAGCCTTGTCTGGCATGTATGCATGTATTTTTACGTGGTAGAGTCATGCTGCAATTATATTAGTAGTATAATTATTGCGGAAAATGCCGAGAAGATTTGGAAACTACGATTCATGACAAAACATCTCGAATTTATGTCAGATATAAATTATTTAGAACCCCTCGTTCATCTAGTGATTGTAGTATTACGACGGCTTATCATAAGGTCGCGGGTTCAAATCCCGGGTTGGGTCAAAAAAATCAGTTATTGAACATTTCTACCAAGAAACTCTCAGTACCTGCCCGAAGTCAGGGAGTTGGCGGTGTCTCACCTCCGTGCCTCGGAAAGCACGTAAAGCCGTCTGTTCTTCGCCTGATCTCTCTCCGGTCGTGTCGGACTAAGAGAGTGAGGGAATGGAGAGTGCACCTGTGCTTACGCATACACTTGGGCAGTATAATCCTGTCCTGCGCCGATGGTGAGTCTCCGTTGAGACTGGGCATCGTGACCGAAATTTGGTCTGAAGAACATTATTATTACTCAGGACCCCGAAGAGACAGAACGTCATAAGTAGTATATATCTGGTGCATTTTTATTCAATGAAATTAATGCTGTAAAATTGCGGTAATCAAAAAGTATGTAAGGGGTGACGCTAAATAATTATGAGAACTTGTGTTGTAAAAGAATAGTGTGGTTTGCAAGAAGTATGTATGTGTAGCTACATATATGGATGCGAAAGAAGCTAAAGAAGTGTGTCTGGATCGTGCCAAATAGATGTCTGTAATCTCTGCCTATCCCACTGGGTGATAGGTGTGAGAGCTTATTTTATGATAATATAATTGCGTAGATATAAGAAATCGTTAAAAAACGCTGGCTATTCTTGAAAATTCCCTGTGTGATATACTTTGTAATAGTCCTACGGAATCAGTAAGCTGAAGTAGCAATGACCTGGACATATCAATATCAATCAATCAACATATTCTTTATTGTACACCAGTACACATTAGAACGAGGCAAAATGAAATAAATATATACAAAGTACAATAGGCGGTCTTATCGCTCTGGAAACGATTTCTTCCAGACAACCCGTATTTAGCAAAGAACTGTTGTTTACAGCGAATTGCAAATAGGAAAGGTGTACATAAATTTGAAGTTTAGGTTAAAAAAAATTTAAGTATATAAATACACACAATATGATGACGGTTGAGGACAGGTAGGACAGATACAATTAATGACGGGAATTATGATGGGAAATATTAGAGTTCATTTGATTAGATGTTTGAAGGAAAAAGGAACTGAGCACGTCGAATATATAAACACAAGAAGTTCCACAAGCGTACAGCTGTAACCGAAAAAGATTTATTGAAGAAGGAGGAAAAATGTGATGGAATACGAAGCAAAAAAATGGTTAGTGGAACGTAGATGACTATCGTGAGAGGAGGAAACGAATTCAAAGCGGTCTCTCAGGTAACGTGGTGTAGAGGTATTGAACAGTATGTTGTATAAAGCAGAAAGGGCGTGAGTATTCCCGCGAAGGCGAATCGGCAGACACTTGAGAAGTTTACGAAATTCTGAAAGGTGATCATATTTACGGAGTCCAAATATAATTCGTAAACATAAATTTTGAATACGATCAAGTTAATTTAACTGCGCTTCGGTAACGTCCAGATAGCAAATATCAGCATGGTCAAGAACAGGCAGAAGTAGGGATTGTGCAAGCGCAACTTTAGTGGCAGTAGGAAGAAAATTTCTAAGTCTCCGCAGAGAGCTTAGCGCTGCAAACATTTTCCTACTGATTTCATTAATTTGTGGTGACCATGTTAGATAGGAGTCGATATATATTTATAAATTTTTAACTTTATCACTATAAGGGACATAAATGCCATTGAGGAGAATAGGTTGTATGAGAGAAAAGTCAACCCTAGCAATTAATCTAGAACTACCAATAATTATTGCTTGAGTTTTAGTGGGGTTAATGGATAATCCATAAGATTTACACAAGTCCAAAATACAAGCCAGTTCAGAGTTCGTCGTGTCAATACCTTTCGGTAAATCATCCAGAGTAGATTGAGTGTAAATTTGGAGATCGTTGGCATACCAGTGGTAAGAAGAAGACAGTTCATTACTTATAGAATTTATAAAAATTGCAAACAAGAGAGGAGACAACACGACACCTTGTGGGACACCAGCAACAGTAGCAGTCCAAGAGGAATACACATCCTGTACTTGAATACGCTGTCGACGCCCAAACTAGTAACTACGAAACCAGTCACCTACAGCCGGAGTTGAAAGAGCGCAATATATTTCACAAGATATCCAAATTAACTGTATTAAAGCATTGCTGAAATCTAACAAAGTTAGTATTGTCAATTTTTGATTTTCTATACCATAACAAATGTCATCAGTAATTTGTAAAAGTGCTGTACTCGTACAATTACCAGGGTTGAAGCCTGATTGCAAGGGATTAAGGAGGTTATGTTCTCGTAGATAAGAGCTTAGTTGCTTGGACACAAGATGTTCTAATACTTTAGATAGGAAAGGAAATAAATTTATTAATGTAAACAAATTATACGTTGTGAATTTAGTAGAATATTTACTTCTAAAACTTTCTCTTTTAACAGTCGCAAATCATTTAATGAATGGGCGACAGTAGGAATTTATAAAAGTAGGCGAAGGTTATACGAGCTTTATGATGAAAGATCATATAATAGTAGTGTTATATTTAGAGATTATGTAAAAACATATTCTAAAATATTTAAAAAAGTGTGCTCCACTGCTAAGGCTTTAAGCAACAAAATTAAAACTGCATCCGACAAAATTAAAATGACCTGGAGAATAATAAATAGTGAAACGGGCAAGGTCAAACCGCGCAACTCGGATTTTCAATTGAATATTAACAATAATTTAACGCGATCTGATCAAGAAGTTGCTATGGCTTTGAGAAACATTTTACTGATGTTCCTTGTTTGACAACAAAATCATTAAATTCTTCTCCTACTGTCGCCGAATCATTGCTCAAACAAAATGTAAAGGCTTGTTCAAATACTTTTAAATTCCATAGGGTACTGCCAAAAGATATCGTTAAATATTTTAAAACTATTGATGTTAAGAAAACGGCAGACTTATGGGGGATTTCCGTTAAAGTTATTTTATCTATAATAGATACATTAGCACCTTATCTAGCCACTATATTTAATATAAGCGTCGAATCTGGTGTGTTTCCTGATTTAATGAAACATAGTAAAGTCATACCTATATTTAAATCTGGTAGTACATTAGACCCCGCCAATTTTAGACCAATTTCTGTACTACCAACATTAAGTAAAATTTTTGAAAAAATTATTTTAGATCAGATGTTAAGTTTCTTTAATATTAATAAATTGCTACATAAAAATCAATTCGATTTTACAAGGGGTCGCTCGACAACTGACGCTGGAGTTGAGCTTATTAAACATATTTTTTGTGCATGGGAGAATTCAGAGGATGCTTTGGGTATATTTTGTGACCTTTCCAAGGCCTTCGACTGTGTTTACCATGATACATTAATCAGGAAGCTACAGTACTATGGTGTCAAGAACACAGCGCTTAAACTTATTATTTCATATTTAAGTAATAGAAAGCAGAAGGTTATTATCAATGGTAAAAGTTCTTCCGGGTCACCTGTACTAATGGGTGTACCTCAGGCCTCGATTCTCGGCCCATTCCTGTTTCTGGTGTATATTAATGACTTACCTCACCTTGTAGGGGATAGTCATGATATAGTATTATTTGCTGATGATACTTCCTTGATTTTTAAACTTAAACGTCAATCATTTAAATGTGACGAAGTGAATAATGCTATTTCAAAATTAGTGCATTGGTTTAACGTTAATAATCTGCATTTGAACGGAAATAAAACTAATTGTGTTAAATTTACAACAACGAATGTTCAAAATCTGAATACCAATGTGTTTTTAATTGGGGAGGAATTGAGCCCTGTTGTCTCCACTGTTTTTCTTGGCATCACTCTTGACGCAAAGCTCCAGTAGGGCCCCCATATATCCAAATTAGCAAGCAGACTAAGTTCTGCAGCCTATGCTGTAAAAAAGATTAGAGATCTCACTAGTGTCGAGACAGCTAGATTAGTTTATTTTAGTTATTTTCATAGCATAATGTCTTATGGGATTTTGCTATGGGGAAATGCGGCTGATTCAGAAACTATTTTTGTTTTACAGAAGAGGGCTATTAGAGCTATTTACAATCTAAAACCGAGAGAGTCTCTTAGAGATAAATTTAAAGAAATTAATATATTAACTTTGGCCTCTCAGTATATTTACGAAAATTTAATGTATGTTCACAAAAACAAAGATAGTTTTAGTAAAAGAAGTGATATACATTCTGTAAACACTAGGAACAAACACAAGCTAGTGATACCAGTTTCTCGACTCCACAGAGTCAGTAATTCATTCTTGGGGCAATGTATACGCTATTACAACAAGGTCCCGGAAAGTGTACAGGTTCTCTCTATTACCAAGTTTAAATGTTTTATTTAGCTGAAACTGTATAAAAAGGGTTATTATAGTATAAATGAATACATGGTTGATAATAACCCCTGGGAATGAGGTGATCGCTTCCAAGCAGTTTCTAAAATAAATTTTGTGAATAGTTCGTAATCATTTATATTGTAAAATTTATTTTAAAAAAAAAGTCCCGCTGGGTTTCTTGCTGGTTCTTCCCAGGACAGAGGGTTTTTTTCGAACCAGTGGTAAAGTTAAAAATGACTTTCAATAAGAATTACACATGTAATGTATATTGAATAAAAAATATTCTATTCTATTCTATTCTATTCTAGAGATATTGACGGACGGAATTATTTAAGCTGGAAGTAATTATAGAAATAAGAAGATCCAGGAGAGGAATGATCATTTTAAGACTGATACAGTCTCCGCCTACTGAATTCTAATAGATGGAGAGAATGGCTCCCTCAACATCATAACTGTCAAATTGACCAAAATGAAAAGCAGAAGAATCCGTAATATAAGAGAGGACGTCCAAAGTATTTTGCTTTACTTGGTAATCAATGCAAGACGTAGAGGAGAAGTGCTGATTAAGCTGGTTGTGGTCAATATTATGGTGTGTTAGGATTTCACTCCTCTTCCCAACTCCCAAGGCCTTAATATAGCGGCCATATAGCTCGATGAACCGAAAAATAAGATTGAACCTTTGGGTCACTGGAAGGGAACATTTGCCGTTTGCAAACAAAAAATAAATAATCTCAGCGTTAATGTGTTCGATGACCGTATGGTATATCGGTCAGAGTACTTAGCTACTTCGCCACAGGCCTCGATTTAATTCTCAGCCAGAGGCAAGATTTGTACAAAAATGCTATTTATTGATTTTCGGGTCGCTGACACTGACAGCCTGCTTCCGATCGCCTTTGTGTCTGCAAGTGGGTATAAACAGGCACCGAAATATTTTCTTTGCTGTTAGTAGCTTCCGATTATTAAGAAGATGTCACCAAGATTAATGAGAGGCCAGTCATTATTCTTTATATTTCATTCACAGCCTATACAAATTGCACCGCTGAACAATCTCTCATAGAGGGGATATTTGCCATAGTTGCCACGATAGGCAGGCGTTTTGACAGAAGCAGTTTTTTTGAACTGCTATCAGGAAGATGCTGATGATCATCTCCTGTTTCAGTTTTCCTTTGTTACCTGTTACGTTACCCACGGCATGTTATAGGGAAGTATTTTATGCCGCCACTTTACGGCCTTTTATAAAAAAAAATCTTACATAATATGACGTCATATGTATATAATTTATATGTATGCATTATATTCATATACATGAATTTTAAAAACGAAAATTAATCAGCATTTATAATGTCTAGCATCAAAAGCTTGTTAAAGTAAGTAAATGTACGTGGTAAAGAGAATTTTAGTTGCACGGGGTGTTCGAGGGGCGCAAAATAATCTGAAAAGGCCGGCGGCGAGCGCATACAAAATTGACGGGTGTCCGACGGGACTGAGTGGATCTTTCCGATATAGGTTGTACTTGTAATGGGTCTGGATGAGGAGGGGTGGTGTAGGTCGGCCCGGGCGGCGGTGGGACGGGGATCATGCGAGGCTGTGCCCGGGGACCTAGAGCAAACACGCCCGGGGACTGCTCGTCGCAATATTAGCATCACTAGTAGTTTGTTAAGATAACAACTGCTTTATACACCGTTTATTTTATGTTCGTTATTAAAATTTCCTTTAAATAATTAAATAATGTTCACCTTACTGTTTATATTAAAATTCATTAAGCGTTTATATCAAAGTACCTAGCGGGAATAGTTAATGGATTTTAATTAAAATCAACTGTTCTGTCTGTTCAGTTGGATGTATGCTGTCATATTTAATGAAGAGTGCCACTTCTTTTCATTTCTAGCCATGAGTTTCAGATTGTGATCGGAGTGTTTTTATGATTATGATCGGTCTTCCATGACAGGTCTTGCAGAATATAGCTCCATAAACATTTTCTACGAGCTTATCATTCATATCCTCCACTGTATTGTAATATTCTAGGCACCGAAAACAAACTGAGTAAGTTTTAAAGTAATAGTATGAAATTCCCCCTCTTTCTTTGCCTATTATTTTTTTTTTATAGGATCGGTTGTCAAACGAGCACACAGTCCACCTGATGGTAATTGGTTACTGTGACCCATAGACATCTACATCTTCTATCCTCAATAAAGACTCAAGATGCAGATGCGTTGTCACCCGTGAGGACTAATATGAAATGCCTCTTTGCCAGTAAAAAGGGTCTCTGGTTCTCTACACTCACCATACGAAACACAGCAGCATTAAGCTGCTATTTTACGCTGGTTTTCTGTGAGAGCGTGGTCCTTCCCCGGTCGAGCCGACCCATTCGTGCTACAACCATAATATAGCTGCAGCATGGCTCTACCACGTAAAAGTATTAAGCAATATGATGCAAACTTGGACGCGAGCCATCGCTGTGCTTCACTCATTTCTTGACATACATATTAAAAAGGTTCTTTATTATGCCGATTTACAGGAAAGGATCTTATTATGACGGTTACTTCAAAGCTGACTTAGTCGTAGTTTGAGACGGAACCACTTCCAACATCGTCCTACACCATCCCCTTCAGATTATCATTATTAACTCTCTTCTCGGGTCGGTTACGAGGTTTTTGTTTGTTTAAAATTTCCCGAACGAAAACGATAGAACCAATAACGCACAGTTTGTCCGCTAGTAGTGCTAGGTCTGTATATGTCATTAACATTTTGTGCTGTTTGAGGCGTATTGTTACAAAAAAAAATGTTGTAAAAATTAAAAAAAAATACTAATTTAATTCAAGCACATGATTATAGACATAACGATATTGTCACAAAATAAGGTCAAGAGAAACAAACGAATAACTGATTTTGAAAAGGGAATAATATACCTTAAATATTACAGTCATTTGAGTTTAGAATTTCAAGTTAAACCGTATTATAAAGATATTATATAGTTCAAAGTGGCCAGTTCAAAAAAATGGCAATTTCATAGGTAGGCCTAATATTATTAACTCTCATTCACTCGGGTATATAACAATGTATAATAAATCACTCTTTTAAAAATAAAATAGGTCTCATTTGCATAATTTGTTACGTTTTTTAGATGTTTCTTTACACAAATAACATTTTAAGATAAAATCACTTTTCAGGTAAAAATTTTTGCCTCAACTGCTTTTCTATTTAGTTGTAGTAAGGACATGACAGATTTCTCCGTTGTCGTTGAAAACTAATGCGATTAGTCTCTCAACTCTGTAGGAAACTCTGAAGGGGGATTGCAAAGCCCCTCGGATTTAACATCAGTGCGCTTTAATTAAGGTACTCTTATTTTTGAAACTTCTTTTTAAATATCTGAAAAAATATCTAATTAATAAAATCCAAATACATACATACACATACATACATATGTCTTTCGTATTTGGATTTTATTTTCTTCATCGCAACAATAAAGTTCACTTTTATATCAATTAATGTATAATATTTGTAAATTATAATGAGTTTAGTGGTTAATACCAAAAAAGGCATATTACTTTAATAAGTAATATGCCTTTTTTTTAAGTAATCGGGGTTTGTTAATTTTATTTGCATGAAAGCATAGAGTAAAATCTTTAGGGAGGCCTATGTTCAACAGTTAACAGTGGAATTTTAAAGGTATAAAAACCTAGCAAGCTAACAGCATAGCAAAGTGGCGAAGCAATCAGCTTTGTAGCGGTTTCTAACGGTTGCCGTTGAGCAATCAGTTTCAAAATAGGAGGTTCAGATGCCTGGGTGATCAGTAATCGATTGCTGGAAACAGAATTTGAAAATTCAAAACCGTTCTCGAGATAATCGTGGGACAGACGGACAGACGGACAGACGGACAGACGGACAGACGGACAGACGAACAGACGGACAGACATCGTGAAATCAATAAGTGACTTCGCAAGCTTCGCCACTTAATAATGAATGAAGAGAGTAAATTAAATTTATATTCGCTACAGATTTACATTACAGATTTGGTCACGGGGTGGTTGTAGTTGCTGCAAACCACTCGTAACGCGGGGTAATTAAAAATTTAGAAGTTAAACTTCTCGTTTAGAGCCGGGGCGGCATCAGAGGCAGTTTAACTAAGTAAGTGGCGAAATATGAGTGTCTAAGAGATGACTAAGTACATACTATAGGTCCGTGGGGTCCACGTGAGCTGAAGTTCCTAAAGGAACTATTTGCGACTGGTCGCTGCTGCTGGTGTTAAGAAGGCTAGTTCTTTGAAGAAATGCAGCCAGCGTTCTTGGAACGATGTCAGGTGGAGTAGGACTATATGCTAATCAAAGTTAGTAGTTTTAGATTTTTTTTAATTATAGTTTATTAATATGGTATATATCTTAATGTTATGTAAACAATAAAATTGTATTTACTTAACTTGATGAAATTAGTTTAATTAGAGATATTGAATGTGCAACATTCGATCTATAATATATATCGATATACAAAATGAATATTTATTTAATAAAAATTGTAAGACGTAAATTTGTATATTTTATATTGGTTTCAGAAAAAAAAAACTTCTGTCCCGGGAAGATCGAGTAATAAACTTTTGTCAGAGTAACAGTTTACGAGATTGTGTATCTGTAGACAGATGGTTCGTCTTTATATTTGTTGTAAACATGTATTATGTAATCACATGCTTTGTAGTGAACTATAAAGTAACCTATCAGCGTACATCGACTTCTTCCAACACTTATTTTTGTATACAAATAAACGTGATAAACAAGTTCACAAACCACTTGATGGTAAGTGAATGCTGTATGCTCAGAGACATCTTCAAAATATTGTCGAAAAAAAGCAACATGTAAACCCCGAAGACTTATCAGTCCTGCAAATAATCATTTGTTACCATTTGGGGGTTTGAGTTTTTGTCACTCACCATAAGTAACACAGCAGGATTGTGATCATATTTTACAGTGTTTTGTTTTGAAAGAGTAGTCCTTCCCCGGTCGAAACGACCATTTTGTGTTGAAGCCATAATACAGCTACAGCCTAGCCCTACTAGAAAAACAAACCATGGAGAACAAACAAAATATCCATAATAGACTTATAGCACAGCCATTTGATGCCGCAAAAAGAAGTTTACCGGAAGTATTAAAAATTGGTAATTTTCCTATCAAATTTGCAATAAATTTGATAGGAAATTTAATTTTTTGTTGAAATAAATGTTAATCTTAAATTAAACCAATTAGGAATTTCTCATGATTGATGTAGTCCGTCAACGAAGTTAAGGAACGAAGGTGAAGTACTTTGCTACTAGCCGTATTAGGAAGCTCAAACTCGTTCAAGAGCTATAAGCACAAGAGAATCCGCAAGGTGATATGCGCCACCTTCTTTTTCAAGCATCGTTGACACTATTGCTAATAGTTAACAAATTTTAAAAGTGATTTTAAATGCACAATCATGGCTCTAATTATGTACATCGCTCTGTGAGTAAGGCCACCGCTTCTTAACGCGCGCGTGTTCGTTAAAAATGGCGTTAACTATCGTCAATCTAGAAAAGAGTTGTTTCGAGAAATATTCGCATTAACGTACGTATATGAATACGTAAAGAATAACAATTACGGTAAACGGTTTTCTCAAAAAATGGCAATTTTATTCTCAAAAAAAAATTAATGCAATGAAACAACTCTTTGTATTTAACTAACGTTAATGATCTCACCTAATCGTTAATATTTGACGTACCTACGTACTCGTATGTTATCTTAACCAACTATAACTCGCCCTTGCCATCTTAAATTTTCACAGCAAGAAGGTAAGCATGATACTAATATAATTTATTTTAAAAAGAGCTCATGCTCCAGAAGTAATCAAATTTGTAAAACTTGAATTATACAAAATATCCTCGCAACTCTGCTTCGAATGTTATATGAGGGGTGTCGAAATTCACGGTCGCCGGCAGTCGTTGCGGCTGCTCAAAGGAAATCTCATTTTGCAGGGATCTCTTCCCCCTTCAGCCCACGCTCTGTCACCCACTTGCGCCCGGATAGGGCTTATATCAAAATTATTTAAGAAAATCTGACACTTGTCCAAAGCGACCTTACTACATATACGTTCTTTTATTATATATTTTTATCGCTCTTTTGTAAAAAGAGATTTTCGTATTGCTGCGCAATACAATATTATGTTTACATAACTGGTCCAATATAGAAAGAAAATATTTAATATAGATTCATAATATCTATACCTAGCCAGGTCATAAGTAATGTCACACAGTAAAAACTTTTCTTTTAGAATGCTGGTCACAAAAAAGTTTATTGAATTCGAATTTCGAATTGTTCAAGAAAATAAAACTGTAATAATAATTTTTAGAATTTTACTCATTTTTAAATATGGAGTGGACGCTTAAAGAAGACCGTGTTGCAATTATTGCGTTGCATCGTTGCGGTTACGCGCCAATTCAAATTTTTGACATACTAAAAAATTTGAATATAACCAAAAGATTCGTTTATCATCAAACGATACAATGAAGACTCTAGTGTAGATGACAGGTCAAGAAGTGGTCGCCCTCGGTCTGTTAGGACTCCAGCAGTGATAAAAGCTGTGAAGGCGCGAATTCAAAGAAATCCTAAACGTAAGCAGAAACTGTTGGCCCTTCAGATGGGGTTAAGCAGAACCACGGTGAAAAGGGTGTTAAATGAAGACTTAGGGCTTCGGGCATATCGAAGAAAAACAGGACATCGTTTGAATGCTCGTCTAATGGACCTGAGACTGAAGAGATGCCGCGCTTTGTTGAAGCGGTACGCGGGAAGTTCTTTTTTCGGATGAAAAAATTTTTACCGTAGAAGAGAGCTACAACAAACAAAATGATAAGGTGTACGCAGTAGTGAAGAAGCGAGCAACTGTATTCCGCGTGTCCAACGAGGTCATTTTCCGTCCTCGCTCATGGTATGGTTGGGAGTTTCTTATTAGGGCTTAACAGAGGTACATTTTTGTGAGAAAGGTGTAAAAACGAATGCAGTTTTGTATCAAAATACAGTCCTGACGAATCTTGTGGAATCTATTTCTCATATCATGTTCAATAACAGACACTGGGTATTCCAACAAGATTCGGCGCCAGCTCATAGAGCGAAGAGCACACAAGACTGGCTGGCGGCGCGTGAAATCGACTTCATCCGGCACGAAGACTGGCCCTCCTCCAGTCCAGATTTGAATCCTTTAGGTTACAAGATATGACAACATTTGGAGGAAAAGGCGTGCTCAAAGCCTCATCCCAATTTGGAGTCACTCATGACATCCTTGATTAAGGCAGCCGCCGATATTGACATGGACCTCGTTCGTGCTGCGATAGACGACTGGCCGCGCAGATTGAAGGTCTGTATTCAAAATCACGGAGGTCATTTTGAATAAACTTTAGTGTCATAAAAATTTATGTTTTGTTAAGTTCATTTTGGTATATAAATGGTTACATAATGAATAAACTTGTTTCAATTATTTTATATTAAACATGTGACAGAATTTATGACCTGACTAGGTATTTTGATTTATATATTACCTGTGACAGCACATAGTCATCTCAATACTACATACTATGACATTTGAGACAAGTATTCCCCTTTAATGTCACAGTACGTTAGTCTGAAATCAATTTCCAGTATTATCACCACTAAAATATTTAACGTCAATTATTGGAAGGAGGGAAAATCTTAGAGTTACTGCGCCTGCTATTTGCCACACTACCTACTTGGCCACACTTTTGCAAACTCTATACAAAATAAAATTATGAATTTAGCATTTCACCAATTCGATTTCTTTAATAGAATAAAAATAAAAATTACGATACTTGAAAAATTTTATTAAAAGTACACTAAAGTATGTTAAAAAATTAAGTAAATCTTTTAACGAATCACATTATTATCATAAAACATATTAACATATTGGCGTAATACCCTCACGTGATTTAATATTTTCTTAAAGAGTATGTTCAACAAGTGTACATTTTTCTCATCCTGGATAGAAATTTAAATTTTTGCAGAAAAGAGAACCGAGTGTACTTTCATTACGTTTATTAAAAAGTCCTGTATACCCTATGCTATGCTTCAGCTATACTTTAATAACAATCCTTAGCAGTCAGTTTGTGACTATTAAACGAGACGTCTTTCACCTTTGATACTAATCTCGTCATTAGTTTGGGATATTTATATCTAAAAATTTCTATAATGTTATCAGTGATTGTTAAATAATTCCTATTATGACTTATTAAAATAATAATTGTGTAATTATCGTTTTGTTTTATATTATTATTTTTTAATTACAAATATACTGTCATTGTACTGTCATAATAATTATCAAAGATAATTTTCTCAGTTATTTTAATTTAGAATTTGGGAGATTTGTAAAGAATATTATATAAGTATTTTCATTTGCTAAACAATTGTAATTAATTGACTTATCAGTAATATTTATAAGAGTGGTTTACTTATTTTCATATTATAAAAGTATTTGGATTGTATAATTCTTACACATTATAACTGTTGGTAGGTTCAGTTTGTATAGGTAGTAGGGGTAGCTACAACCATTGTGTGATATTATAAAAACGAATGCAATAATGATTGAGGGGCTTTTCGTGCTGTAAAATTAGTAAAGGAAACAACTAACAATCAGTTAATTTATTATTCCTTTCTGCGACCCCTGTAATAATAATTGTCACAGCCTTTCAAAGTGCTGAATAGAGGCCCCCATCCATGCGTCGATATTTACCACAGTTTGCCACGCTTGGTAGGCCAATGGCAAAAGAGATTTTTTATCATTTTGGGTTGTTATCAGGAAATGTTACTCTCCTGTTTCAGTGTTCCTCTTTTACCTCTCACGACACCCGCGGGACGATGCGGGGTAGTGAATTCTCTTTCGCCGCCATTACACAATGCTATAATAATAGGGACGACGTTACTCGCATAACGATTGCTTATCTTACATTAAAGGATCTAAGAGATTTCACACAATAGGCTATTGGTTCGGAAAGCTGGCTTCGAAAGTGCTTTCGTTTCTTTGTATTGTTGCGGCGAGGAAATTTTCAGTGTTGCGCAAATTTTCCATCGGTTGCTATATAAGACAAGTTACAATGTGAATAGAATTTATACCGTCTTATTAAACCATGTTTTTTTTTAAAGGACAAGGGTGATAAGCGGGCTCACGGTCTACCTGATGGTAAGTGGTTGCTGTGGCCGATAGACTTATACATCTATCCTCATTTGCGAATCAAAATGCATATGCGTTGTCAGCCATGAGGACTAAGATGGAATGGTTCTTTTCCACTAAAAAGGGTCTCCGGTACTCTACATAGCACCATTAAGCTGCTATTTAACGCTGGTATTCTGTGAGAGCGTGATCCTTCCCCCGGTCGAGCCGACCCATTCGTGCTACAACTATACAATTAATATAGATGGAACATGACTCTACCACATTTAATTTATTGTAATTTATTTGATGTCTCGGGCTTAAACTATGGTTTAAAAAGTCCTTCTAACTAAAGATGTCACTTTACCACTACGCAACAATTTTCGCGAAATTTTACATTTGCTGTCAAATTCCATATTTAACACTCTATGTAGTTCCCATATTTTGACAGGACTTCTTTCATAAAACAGATAAAATAGTTTAAACTTGATTAAATGTAAACAAATTTTTGTAATATAGGCAATAAAATTTTGCAATTATATTAGAAATAATAAAAACGTATGTACAAAATGAAATTGGATCTTTTCGCTTGGATTTGAGCTGAAAATTGTGTTTTAGTTGATTTATTAGTAAAATAATGAGGTTAAGTTAAATATAGTTAAGTATTTAAGGTCTTTTGACTTTTAATAATTAAAAATTTTGTACAGCCGACTTCAATATAAGTTATTAAAAATAACTCAAATAACTCAAAAACTATTGGACTGACCTTGATCAAATTCATATGGAACCACACGAGAAGTATCAGCTTTCATATAAAAAAGAATCATCCAAATCGGTTTACCCAGTAAAAAGTTATGAGGTAACATACATAAAAAAACATACGGGTTGAATTGAGTACCGTCTCCTTTTTGGAAGTCGGCAGAAAATAAACAGTGTAGGTTAGGGTGTGTTCGAGTCGACATATATGAATTGTTAGATTTCATGGTCTTTTATAATTTTCGATTGTCTAGTTTTTTGCATTTTTAGTTGGTTATATTTCCAGTTCAGATAGGCTTTTCAAAAAATGTTTGACTATAGTTATTCTTATTTTTAAAAACAAAGGAATGTTTCCTTTGAGTGATATTTGATATCTTCAATATTTGTGGTAATTTCCCTCCCTGCCCGTTCCTTTTTTCCAGCCATTATATAAAATAATATTTCGTTACTAAACTAGCTGGCCTAGCAGAGGATGTTCTGCCCTTTTCGGTAATTGGCACGATGAGTCTCTACGAATTCACTCCGGAATTTTTAGTGTAAAAATCATCATCATCATTATCATTACAGCCTATCAAAGTCCACTGCTGAACATAGGCCTCTCCATAGATTACCTCATATGGGGAAAATTTGCCAAGTTGGCACACTTACGCATGCTCTACCACTGTATGTGGTAGAGCCATGCTGTAGCTATATTGTGGTTGCAGCACGAATGGGTCGGCTCGACCGGGGGAAGGATCACGCTCTCACAGAATAACCAGCGTAAAATAACAGCTCAATGCTGCTGTGTTTCGTATGGTGAGTGTAGAGAACCGGAGAACCTTTTTACTGGAAACGAGGCACTCCATTTTAGTCCTCAAGGGTGACAACATATCTGCAATTTGATTCTTGATCGAGGATAAATGTAGATCTATATGGGCCACAGCATCCACTTACCATCAGGTGGACTGTGTGCTCGTTTGTCACCCTTATTCTATTAAAAAAAACTTACCAGGCGGATTGTCAGCCGAAGTTTTTATCATTTTGAGTTGTTATAAGGAAAATGCTACTGCCCATCTCCTGTATCACTTTCTGTCTGTCATCTTTAACGACATCCACGGGATGATATGGGGCAGTGGATATTCTTACACCAACTCTACACGGCCACAGTATAAAAATATAATGCAATAATTGCTCAACCACTGCGCCACTTATAGGGTCTTAACATAGCTCTACGAACCACCGCTCAACAAAAATATACCTATATATTGTGTTATCTTCATCGATCAATAGTCGTTCAGAAATCAGACGAATCAACTCGCTGGCCCGGCAAGCTTTGTTCTGGCCTTTCCGGTAGCGCGTTCACTTTGAATTCACTCCAAAAATTAAAGTATATAAGTACCACTTATATACTTTAATTTTTGGACAGGCCTACTTTAAATTCTGTAAGGGTTTTAGGGCAAGAAAATATTCACCGTGCTGCTAATGCGTATTGGTGTACTTCATATTATGTTTTCAAATTTTTTTTCTTTATTTGGCAGGTTTCCTTACGATGTTTTCCTTCACCGCCGTGCACTTTCAGCACTAAAATTTCCAATTAACAAGTTCATTTGCGCCGTTAGGCTTCGAACCCCGGTTGTTCGCGTATTGTAAAACATCTAGTTTACAATACGCGAACTACGTACCACTTCTTATTTTTTATAATGAAGTCAAAACACTTTAGCCATTAACCTAAATAAAATAGAAAGAAGTACCATTAAAGTGTCGTTGAATTTAATTTTCATCACTTTAATACTTATACGCTTACGTAATAAAACCAGACTTGAAAATTTTATTTTTAAACATGGCCGATCTAACTTAAAACATCTCAAGTTATTGATTTATTCATATTTTAAACCGTAGGTCAGCGATCAACTTAGTCTTGACATTATTAGTATATATCTCAAGCGATTCTATATTTACATCAATCTTTAAAATAAAATTAAAAATTAATTTACTCTATACAACGACGAATAAAATAAAAACCAAAGTCGCAGCACAAAGAAAAATATCGGTGTAGTATAGGAATTAGAATTACATTAAAGTTCTCGGTTGAGGGCTTTCGATTTAAAGGCGATGTGTTCTGGTGGGTATTACATCTTTCGCTCTGGTGAGTTCTAATAAAATACGATCTTGCTCCATAGAGCGCAAGGTTTTATGCGAGGGCCTTGTTCTCCCTTCATACGGCTACACGTACTACTACTTTTTGTTTACAGTAATTCATCAAATATCTGCGTTTCGACAGCAGCCATTATCCGACGGTTGCGAAACAAATGATTACAAATGAATTGGGTGCAGGGGATGAGACCGGGCGGGGGCGCGTTGCCATGACAACGCGAGACGATCGATGCGCCTCCGCCCGCTCGCCCGCGCACCTCAATTAAACAATGATTCACACGTTCGCTATGATGAACGCGCATTATGTGTGCTCCTATGATTCGATTTAACGGACGCACCCGGCTGTATGTTCCTGGATTTATATCACTTACGGTTGGATACGCAGAATAATGAAAGTACATCAATTTTATTTTACATATCGTTGAAGCGACAAACTAGGTAATGGTTCACCTCATGGCTACGATAGAGTGTCTTAATGTCTGTTTCAAACCTCAGACCAAGTAAGAACCATATAGGATTATATATTTCAGTTAATACCAAAATCATACTCAACTTTTTGATACGCACTCACACATACATCTGTATGGTAGTGCATTGCTAGAGATGCATATATATATATATATATATATATATATATATATATATATATATATATATATATATATATATATCCACGTAAGACCGTGTTGTTGGCTACAAATGATTTAAGATGCATGTATTTGTGAGTGAGTGTTGTTACAATAAGTTGAGCATGGTTTTGACTTGGTTTAGGCGTCGCTTGAAGTGTACGCAGCGCTCCTCTTTCTTTGTTGGTAGGAGCTCCAAACCGAAAAATGTAGTGAAGTTAAATAGAAAAGCGGTTGGCAGATTTTTTTTCGTGGGGAAATCCTCGTGCTGCTCATGCGTTGCGGGGGCGTCGTACAAGTTATGCCAGACACTTGCCGGCTCTCTTACGTGGCGAAAACCTCACGGTGGTCACCATCAGAGTATATGAAGAGTCCGGAGATCTTCGTTCGGAACGCAACCGGTCGATGTTAAAATTTGAGTTTTAATTTTCAAAAATTATAACGTTTCGTAATTTTATTGCGACGATAAAGCTCTAAACAGGCAATTCTTAGAAATAAACAACGCATTTAAGAAAATTTTTGGTTCTTGTAATTCTTCTTCACTCTTCTTTTTTTTTCTTCGATTTTTTTTAAATCGTTACCCCCACACTAGGATTTTCTCCTGTATCGTGGAGGCAGTTTACAAACATAAATTGCACAAGGACAAACATCCAGACCCGGAACAATTACTTGCAGGTCATACAAATATTTGTTCCGTGAGGGATGCGAACCAGCGGCCCTCAGCGCAGTAACTCATTGCTAAGCCACTGCGCCACGGAGCCGTCACGTAATTAACACATCGAAACTGGTTAAAGAAGGAGGAGGAATTACAATTCTGTCAAGTTGTGTCAAGCTGTACTTTGACTCTGGCATGACTGTGGCATTCCATGTTAATCTTCAGGTGGAATAACACTTCGGAAGCATTCTTTGTTTAAAGTTTGTGGCAAGTTTTCATGGGTCGAAGAAGCTCAAATCAAAGAGTCAAATTAAATAACAATAAGCTTTACTTACGCAAATAATGTCGTTACCACAATGGTGGTCATTGTGAAAAATTCATCACCATTTTGTTACTTTTCTAAAACAAACTTAATATCAACAATAGCAGTCTAATGTATGTTGTGATGGCAGCGTAAAATTATCAATCACCCAATTTTGGCTCGTGGCTGTCGTAAGAGGCGACTATGGAAATGTTGAAAAGAACTCATGGTTCCCGATTTAGAGCGGTATAACAATCATGTTTAAGGCAGACGTAAAATACCTCAACCGAAAACAAGTATCAGAATCAAAGGTGCGTGATGCGAATTTCCCTGGTAAGGGAAATTCACATGAGAAGTGAATGCGATTAAGGCGAATTCTCCCTGCGGTGAGAGAGACCCATGTTCAGCGAGGCATTCCATCTCATCTCATCATCTCCTCAGGGGTGGTCGCGCACCTGCATTTTGATTCTTAATTGAGGGTAAATGTAGATGTTTATGGATCACAACAACCACTTATCATCAGTTGGACTGTGTGCAAGTTGGCCCTTAATCTATTTTATTTCCATTTATATTCTATATAAAAAAAGACAATACCCGTGTATAATAAGCTATCTAATATTCTCGGCACAAAAACATTGTTGGAAAGAGTCTTCTCCTTTGGACGCACTAACGAGTCGTACTAATTAGTAGCGGTGGCCGACTCAAAGGAAGCCCGGTGGAAGTTGGCACGTAATAAGATCTCGGCGTGCACCGCCTGTGCCGGACAGATCCGCGGATTAGTAATGAGCCTCTTTTACCTTTGCATGTCTCGCTTTGTGCGTGGTAGACAACAGACTTTTTGAAAGAGCTGTTCTATTGTCTTGCAAATGGAAAACAATTGAATTACTGGTGTGCTCTGAAATAAGGCGCGGTCGAGATAGTAAGGCGTTACAGTACCAAAACATTATTTTTAGAAATCGTTTAGAACACGGATATGAATCAATACCTAACTTTCAAACTTTCAAAGTGCTGTTGCGTGTCACTGTTTACTGCAAAAGAGGCATTCCATCTTAGTCCTCACGGCTGACAACACATCTGCATTTTGATTCGCAAACGAGAATGGACCACAGTAACCACTTACCAACAGGTAGACCGTGTGCTCGCTTGTCACCCATATCTATTAAAAAAATTAGATCAAGTATTTAAGAAATTATTTAAGAAAAGTATGTTATCCATCTTCCATACAATTTTATATAAAAGCTATTATAATAATAATAATAATTATAATAATTATAATAATTAATAATAATAATAATAATAATAATTCTTTTATTGTCAAAAATAAATCACAAGAAATTTTATGAAGTCTCTGACTCCTAAACTAGACGAGTCTGTATCTTAGGAGTCAGCGGCCTCTCCCAGAGTTGTACTAAAAGAACGGGTAATACTAAAAGAACTATGCATGTTTTCATTGTTGAAACAAAAGAAAAGTAAAACAACTTTACAAATTTAACAAATTTACAAAATTAAATCAAAAAATGATAAAAGTTGTAATATAATAAAGTATTCTATGTGTTATATTTAATACTAAACATCTATACTATACATATATTTAATATACATATATACAAGACGAGCACACACATATATATGTGTATATATACTTATATAATTATCAAATATATATATATATATATATATATATATATATATATATACATATATAAATATTAAAGTTCATATATAAATTATGCATAACCATAAACGAAACGTTAATATTAATTGTCCACACATTAATCACTTCCCTGTTTTTGTTTATTTATTTATTTTGAAACTATAAATTAAATTAATAAATTAAATTAAATCAAATTAAATTAATAAATTTTCTGTTTTATTGTAATCTAATGACAACAACCAATCACGAACTCTAATTTTACACTCGTGTTTTGAAAGAGGATAGAAATTTAGAATTTTGTTAAGTTTGTTATAGAGTACTATAGAGAGATATGCGCTTTGTCGTCTAGCAAAAACAGTGCGGCATCTAAACGGTGCCAGTACGTTGGGTATTCTACGTTTATTACGACAGATCTCGGGGTCGTAGGGAGTGCGATCGTGTTGCTTGGTGATCAAATTTTGAACGTATAATTGCCTGACAGACAGCAACTTGCATTCGCTGTATAATAATTTTGTTGAGTACCTATAAGGTTTGAAAGTCATAGTTTTTAATAAACATCTTTGTGCTCTTTCGAGCTTAATTAAAAAACTTTTGCACGATCCTCCCCAGACACTTATGCAATAGCCTATAATTGATTGTGCTAAAGTAAAGTATACTGTGCGCAATAAATCAAAATCAGCAATGTGTCTTAGCTTTTTAAATGTCCAAATAAGTATACGAGTCCGGGATGAAATAAGATCAATGTGTGGGAGCCAGCTAAGTTTTTCGTCTAACAATACGCCGAGGTATTTTACAGTTTTACATCTAGTTATATTAAGGCAAGAGCATTTGTCTGTTGACTTTAGATCACAAAAATGTACTTTCAGTTCAATATCCTCAACAGCTGGAGTATTGGTAATACGGAACTGTAAGTACGTTGATTTAGATACGTTTAGTGTTAGTAAATTGTCCTCAAGCCATTGTCCCACACATTGGAGACCCCTTTCAGCAATCACCTGAACGTCAGCCCAAGTCTCTCCATAAAATATTATAGCCGTATCATCGGCATAAGTGAATAATTTGCCATGTATTAATGGCATACGACAAAAGTCATAAATATAAATTAAAAAAAGACTTGGCCCTAGGATACTTCCTTGAGGGACACCAAAAGTGACACTAGTATCTGAACTGATGAAATTTCTAATCTTAACTCTCTGCACTCGGTGACTTAAGAAGCTTTTAAAAATAGAAAGGGCCGAATTTCTAATTCCGATATTTTCCAATTTGTGTACAAGAATGGGAATAGAGACGGTGTCGAAAGCCTTTGCTAAATGCTACTATATATATATATATATATGTATATATATATATATATATATATCAGTTTGTTTTTCTCTGTATCTACTAGTGAACGGGTCGTTTTAATAAAACATTAAAAATTTAATTTTAATTGTTTAGTACACTGACCCAATAGTAATATGTGGATAACGGTGTTGATTGTATGATTATTAAGCTTAAATATAGTATTGTGATTAATAATGTGATTATATTGTACGATTGTTTGTTATCCCAAATAAAGAGAAAAAAAAAAAAAAAAAAAAAAGAAAAACACCCAAACATTTTTTTTGTTTGTCCAACTTATTGGCTATTGCTACAACGCTACTCTCAAGTGGTAGCATACGATGCATCGATCGATGTTGTGTCGGTGATTATGCGTGTGGTCATATTTCTAAATAATTCTATATTTTTGTGATATTAAGTAATTATAGCAACGCACCATATTTAGACAAAATTTAAAATAAAAAAGATCAACGTATGTGTATTCCTACTCTTAACGGAATAGTGCCAAGAACACTGGCTGCGTTGCCTTACACAATGGCTATATTTAAAAATAAAAAATAAAAAACGCAATTCAAGTTCTTTAAATTTATCTTTAAATGTACGAGTAGATTTGATCAAAGGATTTTAATAACTTCTGAAACTTGATGCCTTAATATCTACGTACTATCTCAACTTGCTACCTTAACTACTTTAAAATTTATATTTCACGAATTAAATGCTATCAATTGTACTTCAAATTATTTTGATTAGTCAATATGATGTAGTCTTATTGACTGATGAAAAATATACGAATATTAATCTGGTTGTGATGCTGTTTGTAAAACAAAATTGCAATAAATATCAGTACAGACTAAAACCGCATTTCAAAATGAATTTTGAAATTGGACGGACTGTTTTAATTATAACTCGACCGCGAGCCTTATTTCATAGTTAAAAGCAATATTTACACGAGATTGAAACGCAGGGGCGTGTGTTTGAACTAGCTTCGGTGGTCTATATAGTAATTAATTCGGTTCAGTTATATATATGAGAATTAAAATTGGATAAATATAGATTGCTGCAAACCAAAAGGCCTTGTATCCAATCCCAATAAGCGATTGGTTTCAAAAGATTGGAAGTACAGTGCGTCGCTGACATAATATCACTATGGTAGGTATGTAAACCGTGTAGTGGCGGTGTAAGAATATCCATTACTCCACATCATCCCGTGAGTAACGTAAGAGGCAACAGAGTGAAACAAATCAGAAGATGGACAGCAGCGTCTTCCTAATAACGACTAAAAATAAAAAACTGCGGTTGCCAACCCGCTTGCTAAACATAGCAACTATGGCAAATATCCCCCTATGAGGCAATCTATGGGGGAGCCCTATGTTCAGCAGTGGACTTTATTAGGCTGTAATGATATGGTATGGTATAGTAAATATATGAAGCGAGCTTCTAAAATAGTCTGCAAATACGGATGTAGGTAAGGGAACGTGAAAGAGCTTTTATCGGATCAGACAGTTTAAACGGGCCGAGCGCCGCCATTAATGATTCTGTAGGCTAAAAGGGAGGTTATTAATATTGTTGAAACTATTTTACACAGAATATGTAGAAATCCTTGATATATTTTCATAAAACTAATATAAATACCATGTTCTTCTCTCAGACATAGCATAGGTCTGCTCTCACTATCGGTAAAGTCTTAAATAAAAAATAAATAAAAATTATTTATAATAAATGAAATAAATACGTATCTGAAGATATTTATTTGATTTATTATAAATTATTTTTACTACAGAATCGATTTTGATGAAAACTTGTGGTCTTTGTATCATTGTAAGTCGAATAACATTGGTTTGTAGACGATACCGTGACTTTTCTACGAGATATGTGAGTTAAATAACAAGAGATACAGATCGGTTATTTTTATTTTTATTAAAATAGTAGAATCGTATGCTAGGCACCTCAGATCGTATAGTATATATTTATATATACATATCAAAATTTGGACTTCAAAACATTGGACACATTACAACAACTTCCAAAATAAGTAAATATTGATTAAAAATTCAGGATTCAATGTAATTTTTTTCCAACATTAATTAAATTTTGTAATTTCTTTAGTGTTATTTTTAAATAAAAAGCAATCTTAAGCTTACGCTTACCATTTCCCTTACGATCCATTGTAAAGAACGGCGGTCGTAGTTTTACTTTAATTAGTTTTAAGCTGCAGAATAAATTCCTTTAGAAATAGATTGTCAAGTACTTTGGATATAAAACGGCGTTTTTTTTAAATTATAGATTATTATAGAAAAATTATAGATACTTAAAGGATGAGTAGAGAACCAATCAATCATGTGACACAAAAGCCGAAAAGCTATAAGTTACATAAGTATACATCAAATAAGTATAGTAATATTGTTTCTCTGCCCTCAAGGCATATCAACGCCGTTCACTCGGCGTTCGGACATAAATAATAATGTATATACATTTGCAGATTAATTGAGATGTGATTTATCTTTATTGATCTAATTATGAGACCGGCTGTGAACAAGGTTATGAGATAATCCTTTGGTTTGTAGTGTCCGCTTTTGTAACTTTATTTTTTAAATTAAAGATTATCCCGGATTTTTCTTGTATCATGGACGTTTTTTAAACACATAATGTATCTTTAGTCCTGGAACAATTATTTGTAGGTCGTACTGATAGTTTCCACGTGGGAATCCGTTATTAATATCTAGTTTAATTAGGACTCCCCAGGTTCATTCCCCGTCGACACCAATGAAACTGTTAATTGCGTTATATATTGCTGATTTTCCACGTGTTTTGCAGTTGAAAAAAACATCATGCATGTCTGAGAAATTAAAGAAATATATTTTGAAGTTATGTGAATTCCGCCATCATGCATGGCAGCGCGACGCACGTTTCATTGACTAAAACCCATTTTAGAAATGAGGAGGCCTGTGTTTAGCAGGCAGGCTTGTGCGGTGAGACGTATAAAGGCTGTAAAGTAGAATATGCAAGAATTTATGATATAATACATATTTGACCTTAAATTCCTATAGTTTATAGAACCCTAACTCTGAATGATAGGTTGAGTAATTGTATGATAATAGAAAAGTGTGGTTTGTAAGATGTTGTGTCTAGGATTAAGAAATTAATACTTCGGTGGTTTTTTTATAGGACAAGGGTAACAAACGCAGTCCACCTGATGGTAAGTGGTTGCTGTAGCTCATAGACATCTACATCTCTCCTCGATTACGAACCAAAATGCAGACGTGTGGTCACCCGTGAAGAATGTAGAATATAAGATGGAATGCCTCGTTACCAGTTAAAAGGGTCCCCGGTTCTCTACGCTCACCATACAGAACACAGCAGCGTTAAGCTGCTATTTTACGCTGGTATTCTGTGAGAGCGTGGTCCTGCCCCAGTAGAGCCGACCCATTCGTGCGACAATTTTACCAGTAATATAGCTGTAGCATGACTTTATCACGTTTAAAACACGTTTGTACATGAAGAAAGAATGAACGTGACAAATCAAATTTATGCTACAAAAATGAATGACTGAGTAACAAAGGCATGATACTTACGGAAATGTATCGATCGAATTGGTGATATATTAAAGATGTGCCAAATTAAGAGTGTCCTTAACTAAAGAGCATGTGTGCTTAGATATATGGATGCGAAAGAAGCGAGAAAGGTGTATCAGGATCATGCCAAATGGAAGTTTGTAGTCTCTGTCTACCCCTATAGATAATAGGCGTTAGAGTTTATGTTATGTTATGATGACCCCGTCACATTTAGGTATTATTATAGTTACGAGACTCGTTAATATTTTTGTAATGTTGAGAAAATTAAATTCTATTGACATGTCTGGCGTCGATTGACGATGACAGCTTTCCAATAAGTCAAGCGAGCCGTTGCGTCCGCCCGTCCCATTAATGAAATTTGCAATGATTTTAAATTTCGTGTTAAACACTAGTTTAATGTATGCTATTTACATTGAAACACATTAAGATCCTTTCGGATTAGTGCAATATTTCATACAATTGAGCAAATTATTTATTAACAGATTTGACAGCATACAGGCAACTGAACAGACAGATCTCCAAATGCATGCGGCGGGACTTACGCAACTTCAATACAGCTTGTATTGAAGAAACGATCGAGCGGAACCAAGGCTCCAAAGTCTTTGCCAGAGATCTGTCTGCTAGAAAGAGCCAACTGTCAAAGCTGAAGACCGAGTGTGGCAGCATCGTTTCCGGGATATCTGAGATTTTGAGTGAGATTGCGAGGTTCTATGGGCAGCTGTACACGTCATCGTAGGAGCCACATGCAAGTGTGAGTAAGGATCCAAGAGCGAGTCTTATCCGACACTATTCCGAAAATATCTCGGACGTCAGTCTGAGCGAGATTAAAATGGCTCTCCAGCACCTTAAAAACGGCAAGTGAGGATGGAATTACAGCGGAGCTTCTGAAAGTGGGTGGAAAACCGGTACTTGAAGTCCTTCAGAAGCTCTTTAATTCCGTCCTCCATGGTGACACTACTCCAGAGGCGTGGAGCAGAAGTGCGGTGGTCTTGTTCTTCATGAAAGGCGAGAACGCTCTATTGAAGAACTACAGACCGGTTTTCTTTCTGAGCCGCGTCTGCGTGCTGTTTTCGAGAGTCATTACGAATCGACTCGCGCGCAGACTTGACGACTTCCAGCCTCCCGAACAAGCCGGTTTCCGAAAGGGCTTTAGCATCATAGACCACATACATACCCTTCGGCAAATTGTACAGAAGTCCGAGGAGTACAATTTGCCACTATGTCTGGCGTATGTGGACTATGAGAAAGCCTTTGATTCCGTCGAAATTTGGGCGGTGCTGCAGTCCCTTTAGCGGTGCCAAGTTGACTGTCGGTATATCGAAGTGCTGAAGTGTTTGTACAGTAGAGCTACGATGGCTATCCGAGTAAAGAACCAGAGCACGAAACCTATCCAATTGCAGAGAGGTGTAAGACAGGGTGATGTTATATCCCCGAAACTCTTCACCGCTACATTGGAAGACGTTTTCAAGCTTCTGGACTGGAAAGGATACGGTATTAACATCAATGGCGAGTACATCACTCACCTTCAATTTGCCGACGATATAGTCCTTATGGCAGAATCGCTGGAGGACCTAAGCACCATGCTCAATGATCTCAATAGTGTCTCCCAACGAATAGGTCTTAGGATGAACATGGGCAAAACAAAGATCATGTTTAATGTCCATGTCACACCTATGCCGGTAGTTGTTGGGAGCACTAAGCTCGAAGTTGTTGACGAGTATGTTTAACTGGGACAAATAGTCCAACTAGGTAAGTGTTTAGGCCAAAACAGGTAATTTGTACGCCATCGAATTACGTTCGAGCTAGCGCCTCACCTAATTTGGTATGTAGGTGAGACAAACGCCGAGGTGGGGCGGCTGCGTGGTAGTCAGTTGCTCGACGCGTGGGCGAAGGGTCGGTGCCCCGCCGGCCACGATGCAGGGAGACCGTCAAGCCCTCTTACCTAAATTCACGGGCCCGTCGTGGATCCAGATAGCTAGATGAAGTACGTGCTTCTTCGTCACGTATATAGGTGAATTGTGCGATATTTAACTCGTGCGAGAGTGCGGAATAGTGTACGCGCGTCGAGGAGATATACGATCTAGGATTAGAGCCGCGCATTCCTTGTTTGAGAGCTTCTCCTGGTTAATTGGCAGGATATCGTTATAATTGGGTCGTCGCGTTAGTGCCCTGTTATGTTTTGGTTACCTAGTTAAATTAAATTGCGTGTCAACGATGCGTATGTTGAATCTTGTGCGACGTGTTATTTTGTGTCGAATTTATAATTTGTGATAAGTGAATCCGGGACATTCAATGTCGAATTTTGTGCTACTGTCCGTTGCCGTGTCGGGTATCACGTGTTCAACTCTGCGATGAGTGTGGAATTAGGCGAATTGAAGTTAGTTAAATGTACAATGAAGCTAAGAGACTGAATAGTGACTGTGAAGAAAGAAGTGGTCCGGCGCTGAAGCAGTCTGGAGCGATGCAGCATTTTGGAGCAGCCTTGAACTGGGCCGCTGCTGGTTGCCTAAGCTTGCCAAGGCCCCACACATTCACACATCACTGTACACGACTCGCTATCTACCATTACACACAATCACGGCCTGGCCAAGCCTTGGAGCGAAATCAGCTCCTGATACAGGTGATAGGAAATTCCACGCGGCCATATTGAGGCCCGACCTGCATCTGCCCGTGAAGTCTTCTGCTGAATGGGCACCGGAGGATTTGATTCTTGCAGCCGTAGGCCGTAACAGTAAGTCCAACTTCGATCGAGAGGTCAATCGACGGATTCAACTCGTCTGGGCAGTGTTCCGGAAACTACGACACATCTTCTCGTCAGACATGCCTCAAAACGTTCAAACGAAATTGTACAACCAGTGCGTGTTGCCAGTGATGACTTACGGATCTGAGACGTGGTCCTTCACTGCTGGCCGTATGAGGAAGCTCAAGGTCGCTCAGCGAGCTATGGAGAGGGCTATGCTCGGGGTTTCTCTGCATGATAAACTTAGAAATGAGTATATCCGCAGTAGAACCAGAGTACCGACATAGCCCAACGGATTAGTAAGCTGAAGTGCAGTGGGCCGGCCATATAGCTCGAAGAACCGACAACCAATGACGAAGAAAGGTTCTTGAGTGGCAGCCTCGTACCGGTAGGCGAAGTGTAGGGCGACCCCCCACGAGATGGAGTGACGAACTGGTAAGACATGCAGGAAGTCAATGGATGTAGGTGGCTCAGGACTGTGCTTTGTGGCATTACTTGGGGGAGGCCTATGTTCAGCAGTGGACTTATGAAAGGCTGTAATGAATGAATGAATGAATGAGCAAATTATATATGGTTGGAGAATTACGCATCTAAATTGGTACCTATCCCACATCGGTGAAATGAACATCAAAGTGATTATTTATATACGAACAAAAATGATCTATGAAGATTTTAGTGTTTACGTATTAAAAGAATATCTGCGCTGCAAGAAATTTGAAGAATGGATTTTTAACGATCTATTGCTATCGTTATGTGCTAACGACTCAGTTAAGCAACCGAGAAAGAGCTACAGCTCGTACATGATTATATGTATACCTATGAAAAATTAAACAAATCATTATTCTATATCTCCCTATTTCCTTTTCTAATTAATATAAGAAGGATATAAGTGGAAACTATTGAATTGTTAAAGTGAAGTGTAATTGCAAAAAAAATAAATAAAAATATACACACGTAGTCGTTTCGTTTATTTTTATTTATTTATGCTTGTTATTTTCTTTTGTTGGATATCTAATAACGACGATATACCTGCAGAGTTTCGTAATTTAAAAAAATCCTAATTAAAAAAAAAGAATTAATTTTTTAAATATTATTCAACAAAACATTGGAACATGGATGTGAATGATATAGATTGTATCGTAAAAAATGAACTGAACTCAATTCCGGAAAAAGCGTTTAAAAATGTTTTGATTTCGTTGGAGAAAGTGTATCGTTTCTAAAGGAGCATACTTTGAAGGTGATAAAATAAACATGATGAATAACTAACATTTTGTGTGTAATTGATCTTTTCCCGTACTTTCTTGATAGAGTAGTACATTGGAAATGGGTACGTAAATACAAGGAGTTGTCATAAATTACCATTTTCCGTTTCTATAAATTTGCTAACGTCATTTAGAGTTTAGTTAGAGTCACGTTTCCCATGATAATACTCAGTACGGTTACATTATAAATAACTAATTCTCGCATCAGTACGTAAGCTCGACGAGAATTTTATTGAAATTTGCACAGCGGTAAACTGAATAAGAAGGCGATCGGATAAATCGGAGCGGCGACGAATAGCCTGTAGACGTTCGACTACTTCGTACTGAGCTCCCTGGATATAATTTACTGGAATATTCCGTGATAAGTGAATTCAATTTTTAAGCGGGAAATGTTTCATCTGATAAACCAATTGTATATATTTTTTTAAGAATAAGGGTGACAAACGAGCACACAATCCACCTGATTGTAAGTGGATGCTATGGTCCACAGACGTCTATATTTATTCTCCATCAAGAATCTAAAAAGACTAAGCTGGAATGCGTTGTTACCAGTAATTAGGGACTCCAGTTCTTTTAACTCACCATATGAAACACAGCAGCATAAATCTTCTATTTCACACTGATATTCTGTAAGAGCGTGGCCTTTTGTCGGTCGAGCAGTAAATTGTATAAATTGACTGAACTGAATGAATTAATGGAGATTTGATAGGAGTTTTATATTTTGTTTTTGAAACTTAAAAGATGTGTGATATGAATAGCATAGAGGTATAGAGAGAATATAGCATTAAATATCCAATCATGCTGGATAAGAAGCGGTTATGAAATGGTAATGTACAACAATCAATAAATTTCTTATAGTTAGTTCAATTGCAAACATACACAAAAAAATCATCAAAATCAGTCGAGCCGTTTTTAAGTTTTTGCGTGACTAACGGACAGCAATAGATTATATATAGAGAGATATATTGTGACAAACAAGCTTATAGCTCACCAGATGGTAAGTAAATTTGCAGCTCATAAAAATTAAGACAAACAGGGAACTATCCTAAATAAGTTGAATTTCGTCTGTGTAATTGATTGATTTAAACTTTTTTAGCAACTTTTTTAGCCTGATTTTAAGCAAGATGGCATAAAAAACCAATGATCCGTTTCATGACTGTAATTCAGTATAAAATATAACATATCGACGTAAATCTATGAACTTGTGGTTTCTTTTATTGTTGAACGTTGCTTTTCAGCTCACGTTCGCGGTTATGTGAGTTGAAACTACAATTACCAAAATATTTTTTTTACATCCACACCAACAAATGCACATAATGTTAGATAATGCTTTTCTAGTATATGTTTCCAGATAACCAGCTATATACCAGCGTAAAATAGCAGCTTCATGCTGCTGTGTTTCGTATGGTGAGTGTAGAGAACCGGAGACCATTTTTACTGGAAACGAGCCATTCCATTTTAGTCGTCAGGGGTAATAACGCATCTGCATTATGATTCTTAATCGAGGATAAATGTAGATGTTTATGGGCCTCAGCATCAACTTACCATCAGGTGAATGGTTTGCTCGTTTGTTACCCTTTTTTTTTTTTTTTTTTGCGGATGGAAAATCATCTAATGACGCCTTTCGCTGTGGGTGGAGCGGAAGGGAGTGTCAGACTTTCACTGACTAAAAACCATCCGTGTTCCTTCAGTGCCCTTACGTTCCGGAGCCGCGGTATCTCTTTCGAACAGCCCGCAGCCCCGGCAGGTCGTTTGTTACCCTAATGCTATAAAAACGATCTAGAAATTGAAAGAAAGAATGTAACAAAAATTTCTTCACGAATTGAAATAAATATTTTTATTTTCAAAGGTACTTTGATTTATAACTTTTTCGTATGTGTCAATTGTGTAAAATACTGTGATAATCATAAAAAAAAAAACCGTGTAGCGGCGGTGTAAGAATATCCACTACCCCATATCGTCCCTTGGGTGTCGTAAGAGGTGGCAGAGGGAAACGAAACAGTAGATGTGTAGCGGCATCTTCCTGATAACAGTTTGATATAATAAAAAAAAATGCGGTTGTCAACCCGCCTGCCAATCGTGGCAACTATAGCAAAATCCAACAGTGTACGAGTAAGCGCAGAACCACTTGCTCGTTCTAATCTACAGTTGTCCAATGTAACGATTTTGCAATAAGAGCGTTAACAAATCGTCATTATGATTATCACTTCACAAATCTATTGCTAAAATAGTTTATTGCACAAAACATGCACTTGAGCTTCCTGCATCCACAGTATTCCTGCATGTCTACGTGGTTGAGCCATGCTACAGCTATATTATGGTTATAACACGTATGGGTCGGCTCCACTGGGGAAGGACCACGCTCTCACAGAATATCAGCGTAAAATAGCAGCTTAATGCTGCTGTGTTTCGTATGGTGAGTGTAGAGAATCGGAGACCCGTCTTACTAGAAATGAGGCATTCCATCTTAGACCTCAAGGGTGACAACACATCTGCATTTTGATTCTTAACCGAGGATAGATGTCTTTGGCCACAGTATCCACTTACCTTTAGATGGACTGTGACCTTATAATATAAAAAAAATATCTAACAATGGCGTATAACAAAAAAGTGGAGAATAATTTACCAGTGTCTGTCTTTCCATCCAATTAAAATGTGTGTGTATCCAAGGCTGGATTGAATAGACTTTTGTAAAGTTATGATAGTGTGATTTAACATCTACTTTATTATATGCATTAATTTTATGATTAAAAAAAAATCAAAAATTAAAAAAGAGACTTAGTGTAATCACAAAACTGCCTAATGCTGGCTTTGGCTGGATTTTCAATTAATCAATTAAGCTACACTATATATAAATGTTCAATAGAGCTACACTATATATAAATGTTCGTAGATTTTAAAATCTTAAAAACTATTTAAAGTATTCAAAACATATACTATACTAGCTGGCCAGGCAGATGTTGTTCTGCCCGTTCCAACGACCCTTTGTCCTATATAAAGTTATTAAATTCGCAAAAAAAAAAACAATACATTGAGGGTCACTTATCGGGATAAAAACTATCTTATCTCTCAAGTTGTACTTAACTCCACATTGAGTGCAATCATTGAAATCAGTTCTGTAGTTTAGGAGTTCATCGCTAATAAAATTAAATAATATGCCACATATTTTTTATATATAAAGAGGTTATAAACTTACGCCTGTGACCCAGAGAGGTTGGCAAAGATTACGGACTTCCATTTGGCACGACCCTGACACACCGCTTCTTTCACATCCATAAATCAACGCATACACGCTCGTCGGTTAAGCGTACTCTTACCTTGGCTTTTGTGACATCGCCAATTTGGTCAATGCCGATTTTGCCACTCACTTCTGCAGCATGAATTTTCTTCATCACTTGTTCATCATTCATTATTTCTTCTTGTTCAAACTATTCTTAAGAATTAAGAATGGTCTTTCCTAGTCAGAACACCTTCTTGCAAACTACACTTTTCTTACACAATTTCTTTCCCCATTATTCAGAGTCAGCCCTAACATACTTCATGATCACAGTGGTAAAGCATTAATATCATTCTAATGCTTCTTCTGTCGGTCTAACGGTAAACGATCTTTTTGGAGACATTCTGACTTCCCACAATAGAGAAAAATACCCCATTTATTCTATTTTCTGTATTTATCCTTTGTTGTATATCCTTGTCATGTCTACCATCACTGTTAAACACTCATCCTGAACGTACAAACTCTCACTTAATCAACAAACCCCTCTTCTACTCTTATTTCACTTATATTTGTCATATTTATTTTAATCATTTATATTATTATTTAGTTCACATTTCACACTAAATCGAGTGAAATATAATCGTGAAATATTGATACCCTTCATAAATGTAATATTAATATCAATAATGACGTGTAATAATAATACGATCGGCTTTGTACGGGTCGACCATATTGCCGAACTTCATGAATATCAAAGGGGTAGACACTAAATTATTACCCCTTTGTAAAATGAGTCCTCCCCTAGTTAAGCCGAATGTAATAGCATACCTGTGAAGCCTGTTATTTGAATGGTATGTCTCTCGTCATAGCAACGTAAAATTAGACAGAAATTGGAATCTGTAGTGTGAGTTAGGCACGAGGTGGTTTGGGGGTCGAAAAAATACTCGACATTTGCACGTGTAAATTTAGTAGGTAGAAATTAATGTACTGATTTTATAACTTTTTACCTACTGAATTAGAAGACTACTAATTATAAGATAAGAAAGAATGATTTTACATAAACGAAAGCCTAACTATGGCTATAGCACGAATAAATTGCCTTGATCCGAGAAGGGAACGCTCTTACAGAATACTAAAATAGCAGCACAAGGCTGCTGCTATGTATATATAGCCGCATATACTTTTATAACTGCAAATAATGGTTTCATTGGAAGCGACTAGTGGCTAAGATACAAGCTCGGCATAGTTTAGACGCTAGTGCATTAAATTGTATAGATAAGTTATAACAATTTCGTTTTCAGGTTTTGAGGTATGTCTGACGAGAAGATGTGTCGTAGCTTCCCGAACGCTGCCCAGCCGAGTTGAATCCGTCGATTGACCTCTCGGTCGAAGTTGGACTTACCTAGTCGGACTATTTGTCCCAGGTAAACATACTCGTCAACAACTTCGAGCTTAGTGCTCCCAACAACTACCGGCATAGGTGTGACATGGACATTGAACATGATCTTTGTTTTGTCCATGTTCATCTTAAGACCTATCCGTTGGGAAACACTATCGAGGTCATTGAGCATAGTGCTTAGGTCCTCCAGCGATTCTGCCATAAGGACTATATCGTCGGCAAATCGAAGGTGAGTGATGTACTCGCCATTGATGTTGATACCGTATCCTTTCCAGTCCAGAAGCTTGAAAACGTCTTCCAATGCAGCGGTGAAGAGTTTCGGGGATATGACGTCACCCTGTCTTACACCTCTCTGCAATTGGATAGGTTTCGTACTCTGGTTCTGTACTCGGATAGCCATCGTAGCCCTACTGTACAAGCACTTCAACACTTCGATATACCGACAGTCAACTTGGCACCGCTGAAGGGACTGCAGCACCGCCCAAATTTCGACGGAATCAAAGGCTTTCTCATAGTCCACATACGCCAGACATAGTGGCAAATTGTACTCTTCGGACTTCTGTACAATTTTCCGAAGGGTATGTATGTGGTCTATGGTGCTAAAGCCCTTTCGGAAACCGGCTTGTTCGGGAGGCTGGAAGTCGTCAAGTCTGCGCGCGAGACGATTCGTAATGACTCTCGAAACCTGAAAACGAAATTGTACAACCAGTGCGTGTTGCCAGTGATGACTTATGGAACTGAGACGTGGTCCTTCACTGCTGGCCGTATGAGGAAGCTCAAGGTCGCTCAGCGAGCTATGGAGAGGGCTATGCTCGGAGTTTCTCTGCGTGATAAACTTAGGAATGAGGATATCCGCAGTAGAACCAGAGTAACCGACATAGCCCAACGGATTAGTAAGTTGAAGTGGCAGTGGGCCGGCCATATAGCTCGAAGAACCGACAACCGATGGGGAAGAAAGGTTCTCGAGTGGCAGCCTTGTACCGGTAGGCGAAGTGTAGGGCGTCCCCCCACGAGATGGAGTGACGACCTGGTAAGACATGCAGGAAGTCGATGGATGCAGGTGGCTCAGGACCGTGCTTTGTGGCATTCTTTGGGGGAGGCCTATGTTCAGCAGTGGACTTGTGAAGGGCTGTAATGATGAATGATGATGATGAAGTTATAACTCTTTCGCATTTACCACGGGGAGTGCTCTGAGGAATTGTTTGGATTAATCCCAACCGCCGAATTTCACGAACGCACATCGTGGCAGAACTCCCGATACCATCCACACCATCTGGGTGATTGGCGGTCCACCACTGTGCGATTTAGAAGATGTTTTCTTCCTCGCACAACTTCCTTGTGGAATCGATTACCATCAGCGATTTTTCCGGACCGATACGACTTAGGGACCTTCAAGAAAAGAGCCTACTCCTTTTTAGAATGCCGGCAACGCATCTGCAATTCCCCTGGTTCCCCTGGTGTTGGAACCAGGGGAATTGCAGATGCGTTTCATCTACTTACCATCAGGTGGACTGTTGCGCAACCACCTACTTACCATCAGGTGAACTGTGTGCCCGTTTGTCTCCCTTATTCTATTTAAAAAAAAAATTGTTTGGATGATATTATCAACCCTACCCTATAAAAACTACGAATAGGTACATACTAAGTACATTATACTTCAATGGTTTTGTTTTTTGTTTCTTTGCAACCTCGGTTACACTCCATTTTTTAGATAGCCTACATCGAACAAGTCGTAGTTAAAATTATTTCTAATAGATGGCGCTAGGTGTTCTAATATATAAAATGAAAATCTCGTCAGGCTCTGCTCGGACCGGTTCGAACGCCCGTATCTTTACTTTTTAATCTATGACCTTGAGTGCGTCTATAGATATTTGCAGCATTTATTACATCACTGTCACTGGGAAGTGGGGAGAGCATTCCAAAAGAGTGTATAGGTTATACTGTATCGCAAGACGACCTGAAAAATTTAGTATACCTAGTGTGCTGTGGAATACAAATCCATATCGTGGGTCTTGGATCTTGATCATTGATCGAATGAAGAAGATGAAATTTATTAAGGCGAATTTGAATTGTTTAAAATTGAATAAATTACAAGTAAAAGAGTCAGTTAAGCTTTGAATGACGAACAGATATGTGCAGGTCATACTTAAGGCGGCTACTCACTTGCCTGCCGCAGGGGCAATCTATGATGTAAGAGCGGGGACGACCCTTAATTGCCTCCTTAATTGTGACATGCATATGTAAGCAGGGGCAATTTTCTTAAATCGGCTCTGCGGCAGGGCGGCAATGGAGCAAGATCTTCCTTGCCTCCTAGATCATAGCTGCGGCTGCCACGTGTGAAGCGCAATTGGGGCAATTTCAATTTCAATTACAATTTCAATTATTTCTGACCAAATGTAACAAAGATTTTTTATGTCATTTGCAATATATCAAACATTACAAACAGGCGCTTCAATTTTATTCAATTTTATAATATCTAGCCAATGTAATATAATACTACAAATGACTGTTGAACTACTGATTTAAGTTGGCAAATGAGCTTTTATAAAGCTCAAGTATTAGCTTTAAACTCCTCTTAGAATTTACTGTGAGAATCATAAAAATCCACTACCCTATCTCATCGCGGGCAATCTTGTCAAAATTCTATTTCATTTATGCGCAAAAAAATAAAATCCTAACACGCGAGCGAAGTCGCGGGGAACAGCTACTATATAAATATGTTAGAGGTATGTGATCACGTCGTGAAAAGACACTGTTGAATCTTACGCGTACGAAGCAAGGACGATTGCTAGGTCTTTAAAGCTAAAACATCTTTTGTTATAAAAATAATAATAATAAAAGCTGTTAAATCGCTGAGCTACTCGTAAGCTTGTTTATCTAAAAAGGAACGATGAAAAGCTTAAGCAATTTTCTTTGTTACAACTTTGTTCAAAATTTGTTGAAAGAAATCTCGAAGACCTATTTCTTTTGAAATATTATCAGTATACTTTGTTTTTACTTTGCCTATTATAATAATAATAGGCAAAGTTTTAAAATGGCACGTGCGCTACCAACATTTAAAATATATTTTCATTCCTTTGTTCTCCAATACGACTGAATACGAACAATTTTTTTTGGAACATACGCCTTTATGAATGAAGTTTGAGTTACTTCTACAATTTTTCTTCTTCCAATGTCTCTCAAGATATTTATATTGGGCCTTAAAATATTATTTTATTATAAGGGCGACAGCCTTAAACGTGGCCTACGTCTGTCTTCTAATTAAACAAAAACTCAGATGCCTTGTCACCTAAGCATCAGGACATAAAAAACCCAGCAACACAATGCAGGTTTTTTTGCTGGTATTATATGGGAGCCTGGTGTTTCCGTAGTCGAGCTGACCAAGTTATGATGTAGTCTGTTATATTGTTACAGAAAATCTGCCCATACTGGTAATGCTGCTCCCCATCACCGAGTGATGGGGCTTCTTTCCTGCCTTAGGCTCCGTGTCTTACCTATTTCTGTCGCCATACAGCAGTGCCTCCACTGTTGTATTCTTGTATAAAGGGTAAAGAGAGCCAGTATAATCACCAGCAGTGAGTCATTTCATTTTAGCCTTCAGAGATAACATCGCGTCTTTGGCTCTTTTTGTTCAAAGTTGGTTGCAGCTGTATTAGTCTGTAGTAGTCAGCTACCACCAGGTGGGCTGTAAGTTTATTTGTCCCTTCAGTTTTGTAAAAAATAAACTGTTTATGCGATTTGGATGCAGTTTGTTTGTAATGGCTATCCGCTGAAAGTCGTTCCTCAGGTCCTCGTTCAGCAAACAGCTACACTGCGTGTGTTTAACGTTGTCACTTGAACAAAAATTTGACCATTTCTCCTTAACTCCCTACATCAACGATTGCACTATATTTATATATCATCCAAACAGCCTTTCACAAGTCCGCTACAGAACAAAGACTTCCTGATAGGGGTTATATTTGCAATAGACCGCCCCACCCCCCCGCTCCCCCGCCCCGTTTGGCAGGAAGATCGACATCGCAGTTTTTTATTATTATGATTATTAAGTTATTAGAAACTTTTTTGTCTTTTTATGACATCCACCAATATGATATGGGGTAGTGGGTTTGACGCCGCCAGTATTTTAATTTATAAAATTACTTTCTCTTTGTCTTTTTAAAACATATTTTTAATAACATGTTTTAAATATTACTTCTATTTTGCTATCAATAATCTGTATGCAAAGAATACGACCAAGTAGGTCGTGTCGTACCTAAGGCACAAGTGAAATTTCTTCATCGGATTATGTGGAGTATGTAGTGCGAAGCGTAATAAGTATTTGTGTGGGGTGGGTGCGTGGGGTAGCGTGGGGTGGCCGCGGTCGGGCGGTGGAATCAAGGGCCCGGAGGAGAGGCGCGCGCAGGGGGCGGGATGCTGCGCGGACGGACGCGCAGATCAATATCTCGCGTTGCCGGGGTGACGCCGCGCCAGACCGAGTGCCTCCCGTACTACGCCTTCTCCCGCCCGCCCCCGATCTGCCCACTGCTCGCTTATTTAATACATGCCGTATTCCGAGATACGAGCTTTTTCATGTTAAATGACAGGTCGACGTAATGCGCTTTAACTTCAAATTGGTAACATTATATATTATTGATTTGCATCTGAATTATGGGCTCAAAGGTCGAAGAAAACCTACATGCTCTAATTAAACAAAAACTCAGATGCCTTTTCACTTAAGCATAAGAACATATAAGAAACGCAACATCACAATGTAGCTTTTTATTGCTCGTGTTTTGTGGAAACATGGTGTTTCCGCAGTCTAGCTGTCTGAGTTATGGTGTAGCCTATTATACTGCTGCAGCGTGACATTTCTTTGTAAAATCTGCCCATACTGGTAATGCTGCTCGCCATCACCAAGTGGTAGGTCTTCTTTTCTGCCTTAGGCTCCGTCTGGGTAGGCACCAGCATCTTACCTATTACTGTCGCCATACAGCAGTGCCTCCACTGCTGTATTCTTGTATAAAAGGTAAAGGTAGCGAGTATTATCACCAGCAGGGAGCCATTTCATTTTAGTCATCATAAATGACAACGCATCTGTAGCTTTCTTTGTTTGAAGCCGGTTCCAGGTGTATTAATCTGTAGTATTCACTTACCATCAGCTGGACTGTAAGCTCATTTATCACTTCGGTTTTGTAAAAAAAATGGTTATGGTATTTGGAGTCAGTTTGATTGGAATGGCTATCCGCTAAAAGTCGTTCCTCAGGTCCTCGTTCAAAAAACTGCACTGCGTGCATGTGACGTTGTTACTTGAGCAAAAATTTGGCCTTTTCCCCTAAACTCCCTACATCAACGATCGCATTATATTTAAATATCATCATAACAGCCTTACATAAGTCTGCTGCAGAACAAAGACTTCCTAATAGGGGTTATATTTTTGAAATAGATGCCACACCTGGCAGGCAGACCGCATCGCCCCCGATCTGTCCACTGCTCACTTATTTAATACATCTGTATTCCGAGATGCGAGCTTTTTCATGTTAAATGACAGTCCATCTATGATGAACTTTAAGCTCGATGTAATGCGCTTAAACTTCAAATTGGCAACGTTATAAATTATCGATTTACACCTGAATTATGGGCTCAAAGGTCGAAGAAAAATCTACATGCCGTGACATTGACCCCGATTTAAGAACCTACGCCACACCATGTCGTGAACTAACGGAAAAACCAACAATCATTATAGGAGCACTGACCCCAACAGATACTGGCAATAAACATCACGCCGTTACAGTACAGCTTGCCAATATTTTAGTGAAATGGGGCAACATCTTGAAAATAGGTCAGCTTGTGATTTAGTGGCAAATAATTTTGAACCAGCCCCAAAGTAACCTTAAATTTTAATAAAATATTTAAAAATGTGGAATAATTGAGATAATGCAGAGATGATAAATTATTTTTGCTTACGTTCACTTAGAAATTTTGTGTCCTATAACAACATAGACTAAAATAAGTGTCTTTAACAACATTCTTGAAGAAGTTTAAAGACAACTTCCCCAATATGTGTAAAGTGCATTACTTTCAACTTTTTTATAAAACAAGGGTGGGTGACACACGATAGACTGTGTACTACCTGATGGCAAATGGATGCTGTGGCCCATAGACATTTAGGACTAAGACGGAATGTCTTGTTTCCAATAAAAAGAGAGTCCGGTTCCCTAAACTCACCGAAACACAAAAACAGTGTTTGATTAAATTTAAACATAGTGAAAGATTCTATAGATGGCATAGTTTGGCACTAGAATTGATAATATTGATCGTTTATAGTGCTAAGTCATTTATTTCTATACGTGAGCGGTCAAACAAGTCTAGACTAGATTAAAATAGCTCCAGAGTATCTAATGAGTCGCAATAGATAATTTAAACTTGGTAGACTGCTATATTAACACATTAAATAATAGTAAAACTTAAATATTGTTATCTACCAAACATTAATATAATACAAAATACTTAAGTTTGCTAGCAGTTCCATTCTGTGTATAAAATATAACAGTTATGTATACAAGGGACATAGAATCTAGGGAATATACCATGTTATTCAAAGGAAACGTATGATGAAAATAATCATGCCACTGTTAATGGTACAAGCAATTGTAATTTTACTGTAAAGAGTTCAGTAAAATTAATTAATAGATTCAGGAGTTAATTAGTGGAAATCCTTCATTTTAAAGATGTTAAAAATTGTCTGACCGCTAAGTCTAGAGCTAAGTCCTAGCGGTCAACCACCGCAGATTCTACTTCACCTGAGGATTTCTCGTTTACAGGAGAAATATGTGTCGCATTATGTGTGGTGTGTCTTTCCTAGTGTAGTGACGGTGACGGGGATAGTGCACGCATTGAGGGTGCTGAGGTAAAGTTTTTTGTTACACAATGTCATTTAATTGAGAAGTTGTTTTTTTAATAAAAGTTTATCACTTTCTAGAGTATTATATTAATACACAAAACAATGCGTCAGTGGTTTGCTCTTTAATTATTTGCACTTTATTAACTTTTTATTTTTCTACTTTTATAAATATCCGTGGTTTTGTTTATTTATTTTTAATGTTATTAAAATAAAATATAGCTAAAAAGAAACAATAATTTTTACATTTTCCGAACAAATTAACTTCCCCGCTATGAAATCTGTCAAATACTATATGTTGATTCTATTTGTATAAAAAACTTTTTTTAAAAGTAACTAATGCCGAAGAAAATTAGAAGGCAACATATTTCTAGCTTAAACAAGGTTCTATCTAACAATCAGAACCAAAATTATTTTGTATTGTTCCTTGTTGTGTTTGCAATACAATGATATGCGAGTACATTTTAATATACAGGCATTATAATAATTGTAGTGATCTATTCTACTTCTGGGCATTCAGGAGTTCAGGTATTTTACAGTATTAACAACTGCAAAATTCTTCCCGGTTTCACTTAATTAATTGTTAAATAATTTCAACCCTAAAAATCCTTTTGCTATAGTTACTACCAAAGTTTATCCTTAGTTAAGGTGTTTTTTTGTTTTTACTTAAGTTGTTTCAAAAATCTTGAATATGCCAATCTACAAACTCTACTCTTTGAAATTTACTGTGCTATATATCAGTATTTTATAAGACAAGTCATTATATGACTGAATGACAGGGTCTCATCAAATACCCTGAAAGGATCACTAGAAGATAAAATAATTGGCTTAATTCTACATAATTTGACTGAACCAACCCTTCAAATTCAAGCCATGGTGTAATGGATTCTTAAGATTGATCTTAAGTACTTTGAAGCTCCATTTAAAACTATGTAACATAGTTAATTGTCTATAACATTTCAAAATAACTTCTTTTTTTTCAAAATATTCATTAGGGTTCCGTAGTTATACACCAAGGAACCCTTATAGTTTCGCCATATCCGGCCGTCCGTACGCGGTTTTACTCAGAGACACTAAGTGCTACAAATCTGTAATTTGGTATAGTTATAGATATTAATTACGCCTAGAAAACTGTGTAATAAAATCTTAAAAACATTTTTATTTTGGGTACTTCCCGTACAAGTAAATGGAGGATGACTCTTTTTACTCGTCTTTTCCATCGTGTGGGGTATCGTTGGGTTGGTATTTTAAAAACACTGGGGGTGTGAAACAACATCTTTTTGATTCAGGGGTCCGTTTGCGAAATATTTAGCTTTAAAGTGGTATTTTTCATTAGAGTCATGTGTTCCTCTACAAACTAAACCGCTGTATTTGGAAATGTAAAAGGTATACACGATAGTAGCATATATAATGAAGTTAAAAGGAAAACTATCACAGCTAAGTAGAATCAACAACTCAACGAGTAATAGTTGACCAACTTATAAAATGCATTTGGATTAGTAAAAATTTCGTTACAACTCCATAGAAAATGACCTAAAAATAGCTACATTATAATTTTGTAAATAGTATTGTAAGTTGTTAAAAATAAACATTTTATGAAGAAAGCTACTTATATACGAATTATTACTATAGGTTTACTTTTTCATTTTCGGGATAGACAGGGAGGATCTTTCTTACTTACTTACTACTTTCACTTATTTTATGTTGGTAGTTATTGTAGGCCTCGTTCAAAGTATTCATACAAACATAATATAACTTCATACAGTTTCATCCGTCACTCTCTTCGTTTACGCGGGCAACCTCAAGATAATTTAGAGCAGTTATGGTTTATGTGAAGGTTCATTACGGTCATATATGTATATCTTAGGTTTGCACTGCCGGGAATATATAGATTGATAGTCAACTATGATCATCTTTGTGCCTTGACATGTGTATGATTTGATGTAAATTGTATTATTTTCAAAATCAAAAAGTTTTTGAATATGACTGCCTATAAGTCTGATTTGAAAATAAATCCTTCAGTTACGATCTTCCTATTAGAGCCAATTTTTAGTCGTTACAGCGGTCAAACCGTGAACTTACTTATTATGCTTATTATCAAGAAAGCTGTAGTGTTATGCTACTTACATATCATTTTACATTATTTTAAATTCATTTTTCCATTCTGTTTCGATTTTCTGCATTCACCTCAAAACTGGATATTTTACATCACCTTTATTTCCATAGGATCCTGTAACGATTTTAAACCATAAGAACACAATAACAAATCATTTCTACTTCGTATTTTCACATTATCAGCACTTTTAAATTGGTGTCAATGGAGTCTACCTTTTTTCGATCTTTTAGCTAGTTTTCCGTAACTCTACAATCTTGGGCTTTGTGTGGGCAGCTGCGCTACCTTTTTTCCTATATCAATAATATCTCATTTTCCACTTAAATCTTACCATTTTCTTATTATAAACCTAAAACCAAAATTTGACATGTTTTGATATTGTTATTTATTTCGTTGCTATAGTAATTATATTCAAATTTGCTACCGATCTGTTATTCCTATTTCGATAATTCCACATAAATACTCTTTTCTCTTGACCATTTACAAAAAATTTGCGTTTAATTTAAATAATTTTCCCGTTCTCTCTAGAAAGGTATAAAAGCCGAACAATCGGTGAAGAAAGGCAGTCTCGCTTCAGTTCGCGAATTGGAAGTATCTTCTAAAGGCCTTATCCCGGGGCCGCACTGCCCCGGGATCCTGCAAGCCTCCATTTACACGTGAAGTCTTCGGCGAAGCCTTCTTCAAACTCGGGCCGCGCTACTCCGGAATCCTACAAGCCTCCATCTACCTCGGAAGTCGCTTCGAGTCTACTACAAGCGCGGGGGCCACACTACTCCGGGCACTACTACTACTTACTCCAGGCGCCGAGTGCACCTACCGCCGGCGCTACCTTTGGGCGCTGCAACTGCTGGCTCTAAGCGTTGCGCGCCCCTTCTCCAGGCGCTACGTGCGCCGGCTCCGGACGCTGCGTGTACTGGCTCCAGGCGCTGCGCGCCGTCGTTGCTAAGAAACCTACTTCTACAAGCGCAAACGGCGTGTGCTGGCTTCAGGCGCTGCGTGCCGTCGCTGCTAAGAAACCTACTTCTACAAACGCAACGTGTGTCGCTTCGACTTTTAGGCCCCACTTCAACGCTATATTCCCCTATTCTCTCACCTTTATTTTTTTTATAATCTAATTGTATTCTCACTTCATTCATCATCATCCTCACATCATTTTTTTTATAAAATTGTAAATACCTTTTATAAATTTAAATATATTGTTTTCTGGCTCTACCTTTGTTGTTTTGTTGTACTTAGGTTAGGTTCTATTTTTTTATTTTTTTTTTAATTGTCGCTTCACGACAAAGCCCACGTATTGTGACGGGCAACTACGGAACCCTACACTGTGCGTGGCTCGATACACACTTGGTCAGTTTTTATTTTTATTTTAAGTTAATTTAAAGTATTAGTGTATTCATATATTGTATTTTATTCACTCATATTTTTAACACTGCCCTAACTACATATTTCACAACAACAAGGTTCCATCGTAAGATAGAACTTTGTTGAATTTATGTTAATTTCTCGTACGCATACTAAAAATATACAACAGATGGTACCTGCGTAAATTCAAAGGCTCGTTTTATTTTAAAAAGTTTAAAATAATACAATAAAGCCTTATGTTACGTCTAAGTTACATCCTCAATATTGCGTCAAAATGTTTAATATAACATTGTAGTCATCTGAGGCAAAAAACAAAGTCATTAAATCTTGATGTTCCAATTATGCCTTTTGTTCATTTCTTCACTTAGAACCTTGTTTATCCAACGCGACGATTTTGTATTATATACATATATTGTCGATGTTTTTTCCATGTGTAGGCACCTTATCCAAGTAATCACGCCAGACAGAACAAAGACAAGAAACCTCGTAACAGTTGGCAACGAAGAAAGAACGGGGACGTGGTTTCGTTTCATTGTGACACTTTTTTCTACCGACTTTAAAAAGGAGGCGGTACTCAATTCGACTGTATTTTTTTTTTCTTTTTTTATGTGTTTCCTCATAACTTTTTTTTTGGGTGAACCGATTTTAATGAAAGCTGATGCTTCACATGTTCAAATTTATATGGGACCCCATATAAATTTGATCAAGGTGTGACCAATAATTTTTGAGTTATTCTTAATAATTTATATTGAAGTCGGTTGTACAAAATTTATAATTATAAATTATGTGATATTGCATTTTTAGATAAGTATTAAAATGGGACGTATCCTCGTGGAACTCTCCATAGATTGCCTCTTAGAGTTACAGCATAATAAACTCTACTGCTGAAAATAGGCCACCCATATATATTGCCTTTTAGGAGGTATGTTTGTTTACCGCAGTTTTTTATTATTTTGAATTGGTATCAGGAAAGGTGGTAATCACTAAGCAGTGATATCATTTCCCCCTGTCTTCTTTTACGACAACCACGGCATAATGATGGAGCAGTGGATTCTCTGACGCTGCGACTACACGATTCAGAATAATTCACTTTTGAGGCAACAACTTTGAAGTGTCTGTTTTAGTATACATAATTAGAAGATTGCTCACAATGCTATGCTATTTTTAGTAAAGTTTTACATTCGCTGTAATCAAAAAACCAATACGTTAGTAACTTTTGCCATCAGAAAACGTTAGTGGAGCGTTCATACGGTGATTGAAAATAAAGTAAGAGAAGTGTGATGGCATTTCATTTAATGTTTTTTTTTTCTCTTTATTTGGATCACCAACAGATGATATACAATATTAATAAAATATTACTCAACACTGCGACTACATGCTACGTGTTCATCTTCTTACAGGTAACAACTTACATAAATAGCGAAGGAAGTTTTTAAAAAAAAGGAAACAGAATAATATGCTAATAAATATACATGAAAAACCAGATTTGCAATAGCTACAGTTTGCGGATTTAATGGTTACAGTCTAAATAATATTAATAATAAATCTACTAATTTAATTGATATTTATGTATATATCTTTCGTTTACAATTATATATTTAAACAGCCCATCCAGATGAGAAAACTTTATAGATAATCTGAAATTTGAAATTTTTATGGATCAAATACTTAAATCTGTTCTATGAACTAAAAATGTTGCATTAATGCAGTGGCTCACGATAGTTTAATAACAAATTCGAACACACGACTTTACGTATCCGCCTGAAATGATCAGATAATGTACAGGTAAGGCACATTAAGTTATATCGCTCTATATAGATTACTGTAGTGTGGCTCACGGTATCCAATAATGTAATATCTATTATAAATTTAAGTCAGTAATAAACAGGAAACATACAGGTTGTCTTATTTAATAACCTCATTACCTTACATTACGTTAACGTTACAGCCTATTAAAGTCCACTGATGAACTTAGACCTTCCCCATAGATTGCCTTATAAAGGGGATATTTGCCACAGTTGCTGCGCTTGGCAAGCGAGTTAGCAACCACAGTTTTGCTATTTTAGTCCTTATAAGGAAGTCGCTGCTGCCCATCTGCTGATTTGTTTCCCTTATCGCCTCTTACGACACTCTTGGATAATATGGGGTAGTGGATATTCTTACCTGCCAGTACACACGTCATCCACACGTCATTAAATTATATTCAAAAAGGAATAATTTAATATTCGCATACTTTAAAGTGGATTAAAATGAATATGGAAAAAAAAGAAACACATCGAGACATTATAATATATTCTTTTATTATGTTTTCTTCAATTGTTTTATCATGTTTTATTTTATCTTTCATATCATATTACTTTTATCAAGTCTACATTAACTACATCATAATTTGTATCCTTTTGGAAGTTTAAATCTAAAAAGGATTAATACCTATTAAATATTGTAAAGTATTATTTTTTATCAATTATTTTAAAACTTTTTAAAACGGTAATTGTGTAAGTAAAGCGACTCCCCGCATTATCCAGTGATCCGGCTCCCGTGCCGTCGGCAAACGCATGAACAGAATATAATTGGTGGAGTGTCCAGTGGTGGAAAGTACTCCACGTCGGTCACCAGTCTTATACAGCGGGCAGTTGTAGAACTCGTCCTTCGGTACGTCTTCACGCTTTAGAGGTATCAGCCACACCTAAACAGAAATCGAAATTTTTTAAAAAAACAATTAAAGGATATTTTAAAAAGCATAATGTCCCCGAGATCAAATGTAGGTCACGGCAGCCAGTTTCAATGATGACTAGGCATCTTCGCAGGACAGGATTAAATTAGAAGAGTGTGTGCTCTGTATTCCCTTTTTTTCTTTTTTTTATAGTATTGGGTGACAATCGAGCACACAGTCCACCTGATGTTAGGTGGTTGCTGTGGCCCATAGACATCTACATTTATCGTCGTTTGCAAATCAAAATGCAGATGCGTTGTCACCCGTGAGGACTAAGATGGAATGCCTCGTTTCCAGTAAAAAGGGTCTCCGGTTCTCTACACTCACCATACGAAACACAGCAGTGTTAAGCTGCTATTTGACGCTAGTATTCTGTGAGAATACCTAACTCTCTTAGTCCGATGGAACGGTAATCTTACACTACCATATTTTTGACCCAAGGCCGCTACTGATAATGTTTTGGCAGAAAAACAAATTAACTCATATTAACCCGATTAGGGATTCGAATTCGAGATCACTCAGTATGGCTTCAGGCTAAATAAAAAGATATACAAGATCTAAAATACTCAGATCAACGGAGAGCAATGTTAAATCTGCTGTTTTTTTTTTATACAATAAGGTTGATCAACTTACACACAGCCCACCTGATGGTAAGTGGATGCTGTGGCCCATAGACATCTACATTTCTCCACAATTAAGAATGCAACAAAATGCAGATGCGTTGTCACCCCTGAACACTAAGATGTAATGCTTCGTTCCCAGTAAAAAGAGTCTCCGCTTCTCTAAATTCACCATACGAACTACAGCAGAATTAAACTGCTATTTTAGGCTCGTATTTTTTGAGAGCATCATCATATCCCTGTCGACCCGCCCATTCGTGCTACAACCATAATTTAGCTGCAGCGTGGGTCTACCACGTAAATGCTATGGTTACTAATCAACCTACTGATGGTATCTAATTCCTCCAAGTGTGGACGGGTTGTTTATGATGATATTATTGATGTTACATATTAGACATCTTTGGCATGGGTGTAGTTGAATTAGTCTTTTGGTATGGGTGTGTGTGAGAGCAGGGGTGGGCCATGTCCACCCTAAAAAGTTATTGTGATATTGCCCTCTCTCCTTAAATTATTCGTTACTTCCAAAATTTGTCAATTCTACAAAATCAATAGGATTACCGAAACTGAAATCTTGTAGTGGCTACCCATCTGGTCCACTGAGACCCCCCCCCCCCTCCCACGAAAACTCCCTAGTTACGCCAAGCCTTTACTTAAAAGACATCTAAGCCTAAATAAAAGGTTGAAAATGTCTTTTATGTTTCTTATTTATTGACCTAAATATTTGGATGTTAAAAAAAATTTAATGTTTAACTTCTTTTTCATAAATTTGATATTTTAACTCAAATAATAAAAAACAGCAAATAACGAACGCATTCACAACCACTAATACCATGTGTGGTCAGAACGTACAATTTTATTGTAAAACTTGTATTCGTGGTAGGGCCACGCTGCAGATATATTATGGTTGCAGCACGAATGGGTCGGGTCTACCGGGGAAAGGCCACACTCTTGCAATACACTAGCGTAAAATAGCAGCTTAATGCTGCTGCTTTTTTATGGTGAGAGCTCTACACTCAACTCGACCGGAGACATTTTTTTACTGTGTGGTGGTATTTTTGATTTTATTATACATATTGATTGATTCTTAATCCAGGATAGATTTAGATGCTAGAAGCTGGCTAGCTTTGTGTGAATAGTCATAAAAAATTAAATTAAATAGAAATAAGTGGTTCATGTGTTACCATACAACGGTTACTGTGTGAATTTTATTTGAATTAATTTGATGCATTCTCTGCTGCTACGTACGACTATGTCCAATGTACATAACATTGTACATAGTCTGTACATTGTACATAGTCTGTGTGTTCCAATTACATAGGTATAAAAAATACAAAATTTACACACCAAATTAAAGACAGAATAAGAGATTTAATAGTTTTGTTAAGATCTTTCTGTACTTTATTGATGAAAATAAACTTTATAAATTAAATTTAATAAAATTAACTCTATATTTTTATCTTTAACGGATTTTCCATAGTGGCTACGCTTAGTAGGGGTTAGGCAGTCGCAGTACCAGACCTCTTGCATATTATTATACTTAACGTTGCACTTCGTAGCAATCGATTATTGACATAAGACAATACCGATTCAAATGTTGGATCAATGTCTTGTAAAACGTGGGGAAACTCACCGGTGGAAAGTCATCGTAGAGTACCTTAGGGAAGGACTCATCAACCACGTAGCTACTCATGTTCCAACGCGCCCCTTCCATGAAGAGACCACGGATGTACACGCCCTCTGGTGGCGGTACTTTCAAATCGGTAGTGCGTTGGACCTGCCACAATGAATGGTATAATTCATAAAAAAAATATATAATATAATTTATACTACGTACTAATTTAGAAGATATTTAGCACTAATTAAACCTCCATCATCACTGATTATAAAGATACAAAAAAACCTGCAGTTTTGATTATGTAATGATTAAATTCTATAATTAACAAAAATGGTTTTTGTTTTGAAGAGGTTCAATATTTAATTAATTTTAAAATGTTTTAATACTCGATACAAAAGCCGTGGTAGCTCCCGGGGCAAAGCGCTCATCGATATCACAGTACGTGTGGCTCGGGTTCGATCCCCGTCCATTTCATTGGTGCCCAATTAAATTGTTGATTGCAATTTCAAGTGAAAATTTACCATGTGCTTGGCTGTGAATTGTGGGGATACTTGTATGTTTGAGGAATAACAATATTTCAAAGACGTGCGTAGTCAGTCAACAAGCAGCGAGGCGCTATAATGACTTCATTATATACCTCTCGAAAATTAGAAAAACAGTCCTCTAATTTTTGAAAGTTCAGCTACCTGCTTTTTGTAGTACACCTAACGTGACACAGTATTGCATATAACAAAACAGGATTGAAGGCGTAAAGAGCGTATCAAGTGTAGACTATGTTTTACTGTGCAATTCGCTGTTGACGCCGCAAAGGGGCGAACCTCAATTTTTCAAAAAATTACCGGATAGCAAGAAAACATTTATTATTCTCCATTTCCAAACTTTTTTTCATCAGAAAATTAAATATATTAGACTTAATGGAAAACTACAAATAAGATTAATTTTCTTATGAAAAAAAGCAAGTGCTATTGCTCTTTTTCCAGATATTTTCGATAATAAGATGCACTTTCTAATCATTATACGAGAAAAATGTACGAACAAATTAAACGACAACAATAACTTTTAAAAATGCTTCAAAAAGAGAACCATTTATAACCGACTTCAAAAAAATGAGGGGGTAATCAATTCGACTGTATATTTTTTTCATGTGTGTTACCTCAAAACTTTTTTCTAAGTGAACCGATTTTGATGATTCTTTTTTTTATTTGAAAGATGGTGCTTCTCATATGGTCCCATATAAATTTGATCAAGATCTGAGCAGTAGTTTTTGAGCAATCCTTAATAATTCGTATTTACCAGATTCGTATTTACCGTATCTCATTGAATACCAGCGTAAAATAGCAGCTTAACACTGCGCTGTTTCATATTGTGAGTGAAGAGAACCGGACACCTATTTTACTGGAAAAGAGGCATTCAACCTTAGTCCTCACGGGTGACAACGCATCTGCATTTTGATTCGCAAACGAGGATAGATGTACTATGTCTTTGGGTCACAGCAACTCTTACCATCAGGTGGACTTTGTCACTCTATCTTATATATATATATATATATATATATATATATATATATATATATATATATATATATATATATATATAAAGTGCTCGTTTGTCACCCTATCCTATAAAAAAAGTATTTAATTGACTTCGACTACATTGATGATGTTCTCATTTTATTTATATTGAAGTCGGTTGTACAAAATTTTTAATTTTACCACTTGTAATATTTACAATTTACTGTGTGGTAAAACTACTTTTCTATCTAGGATTCAGTCTGTTCGTAATTTTTCGCATCTACCACGGGGAGTGCTCTGAAGAATTGTTTGGATTAATCCCAGCCGCCAAATTTCACGAACGCACATCGCGGCAGAACTCCCGATACCATCCACACCATCTGGATGATTGGCGGTCGAGCACTGTGCGATTTAGAAGATGTTTTCTTCCTCGCACGACTTCCTTGTGGAATCGATTACCATCAGCGATTTTTCCGGACCGATACGACTTAGGGACCTTCAAGAAAAGAGCGTACTCCTTTTTAAAAGGCCGGCAACGCATCTGCGATTCCCTCCCTGGTGTTGCAGCTGTTCATGGGCGGCGGTAGTCACTTACCATCAGGTGAGCCGAATGCTCGTTTGCCCCCTCTCCTATAAAAAAAATCTGGCACCAAATAGCACTGAGTACAGTGCTGTTTTCCGAAAAATGGGTCAGACAATAGTTTATTAACTATTTTAAGCCAGTGCATGAGTTCTATCCCACTTGATGGTACGTGGTGATGCAGCCGAAGATGATAAAGCGAAATTCTTTCCACTATTGCTATTGTCCATGGACATCCACTTACCATTTTGTGGACTGTATGATCGCTTGTTAATTCTTTATTCTTATAAAAACACTTCGAATCTAATAGGTATATATGTGAATGTTAAATTTAAACTCTCACATTTGTATTCGGATATGCATACAGATTTCCCCCAAAACTATGATAAAATGTTCGTATTAGTGTGCTTTAAAGTATAGCTTTGATTATTTCACACATAAAACAATGTCCACATTAAATTGTATTATTAATTAATGTTATATTATCTAACTGGCTGTTCCCCGCGACTTCACCTGCATGTTATTAAGGGTTTGAATTTTTTTCGCGGAACCTTAATTATTTTTCTAAAATAAAAGTAACTTAAGTTACTCCTTATGATATCAGCTATCTGCTAGTGAAAGTCCCATAAAAATCGGTCCAACCGTTTCGGAGGTTAGCCGGAACAAACAGACAGACAGACAAAAGTGTATAAAATTGTGTTTTTGTTATAAGTACCGTATATACTTTCATATGCATTTAGTAAAAAGCAGTTATTTTGACTTTACAAACAGACACTTCAATTTTATTTATTTGTATAGATGTAATATGTGGAAACAAGTATGTATGAACTTCAAAATATTAGTAATAACATGACAGTGTGTTTTCTATCTATGTTCGTAAGAATCTAACCTCATAATGGAACTCCAGTTGATCGATAGGTATCTTGTATTTCCTCGCATAGCTTTGTTGCGCTGCCGTGAGGAACGCTTGCGGAAAGTAAAAACCAGACAACCAGAAAATAACTGGAGGGCCGTGTTGATGCCAGTGCTGAAATTAATAAAGGATGAATATTATTGTTTTCGTTATATATTACATAAGCAAAAAAAATATATTGCTTTTATTGTTTAATGAAATTTCAAAGGTAGAGAAAAGATGATACGAGTCGCTCAAGAGATAGGTGAAATATAAATATATTTTCACCTATCTCTATAATAATATATTTCTATATTTATATAAATCTGCCAACATACATTAGATCTGCTTAGCAGACACAACTACTGATATGGTTAGGTTCTGTCATATCTAGATCACCAAGATTGACAGTTCTCGTTCTCAAGCTGAACATACCACGATCTTGTGTTTTGTCAATTTCCTGCTACCACAATTAAAGCAGTTTGCCGTCGCCTCGCATTTATTCTTGAACTAGTAACCTTCATTCGAATGTTACGAGTGTGTAAAGCTAATGGGCTAGAGTAGCCGCATACGATCAGTTCAACCTTAGATTTGTCTGGTTATTGTTATAAAAGTAAGAAAAGTTATTTTTAATGTGTCTTCAACATTTCAAACCATGCCATTATATCCTTACATCACCACTACATGGCTAAGCCTAGCTTAAATGAAGGTTTATATTGTATTTTAATTTATGCTACATAATAGGAAGCCACGATGAACGAATTTCATTGGACTGTATAGAGATTAGAACTGTTATTAAAATTTCTTTAATTAATTATTTACGATTCCTAAGTTTACTATTAAAATATATTATCATACAAAAAGTGTTCAATTTCAGTAATACAAATTTTAATAATACAGTTATTAATCTGTGGATATACAAAGTGCTATATTGCATAATTTTCAACGCCATTACCACCGGCGCTGAAATCCGATGCTTTATTGTTTGCAACAATGGAGTGTTCATGATGTACGATTGTGCACTACAATATATTGTCCACTTGGCATAAACATTAATTTCATAGTTCAAATGTTCCGCGAACAGTTTTTAATTGCTATTCCAACTATAGTTTTTTTTAAACCTAAATTCTGCTTGAAGTGACCAGAGGGTTTAAGTTTATTAAACAGATGTTACGAGCTTTCATTATCATCATCATTACAGCCCTTCACAAGTCCACTGCTGAACATAGGCTTCCCTCAAGGAATGCCATGAAGCACGGTCTTAAGCCACTTGCATTCATCTAATTCCTGCATGATTTACCAGGTCGTCACTTCATCTAGTGAGGGGACGCCTTACACTTCGTCCACCGGTACGAGGCTGCCACAGAACCTTTTTCCGCATCGGTTGTCGGTTCTTCGAGATATATGGCCGGCCCATTGTCATTTCAGCTTACTAATCCTTTGGGCTATGTCGGTAACTCTGGTTCTACTGCGGATATCCTTATTTCTAAGTTTATCACGCAGAGAAACTCCGAGCATAGCTCGTTGAGCGACCTTGAGTTTCCTAATACGGTCAGTAGTGAAGGACCACGTTTCAGTTCCATAGGTCACCCACTGGCAATATGCACTGGTTGTACAGTCTAGTTTTTAAGTTTTGAGGTATACATGACGAGAAGATATGCCGTATTTCCCGAACGCCCAGCCGAGTTGAATCCGTCGATTGACCTCTCGGTCGAAGTTGGACTTACCTAGTTGGACTATTTGTCCCAGGTACATACATACTCGTCAACAACTTTGAGCTTAGTGTCCCCAACAACTGCATAGGTGTGTACAAATGACTTTTGTTTTGTCCTTGTTCATCTTAAGACATATCCGTTGGGAGACACTATTGAGGGCATGGAGCATAGTGCTTCGATTTGTAGTTCGAGATTGGTTCTAAATTCGACTGTATGTCATTTTTGTATATGTTATGCAATATCTTCATTAATTGTAAATCAATTTCAATGTTTTTTTTTTTACTAAGTAAGGGATAACTTTTATACGTGGTAGAGTCATGCTGCAGCTATATTATGGTTGTAGCACGAATGTGTCGGCTCGACCGGGGAAGGACCACGCTCTCACAAAATACCAGAGTAAAATAGTAGCTTAACGCTGCTGTGTTTCCTATGGTGAGTGTAGAGAACCGGAGACCCTTTTTAATGGAAACGAGGCATTCCATCTTAGTCCTAACGGGTGACAACGCATCTGCGCATCTATAGGCCACAGCAACCACTTATCATCAGATGGACTGTGTGCTCGTTTGTCACCCTTATCCTATAAAAAAGAACAATTTAAATTTGAAGAAAAAACCACCTAAGGAGGTGAAGTTTTTAATGTATTTATTAGGCGATATTCTAGTTGTTACGTAGGAGCTTGTGATATTCAAGCGTCAAAAAACTTAAACTATTATTAAAAAGAAAAAGCCGACTTTAAAGAACAAAAAAGAATGAAATAATTTCCACGTGGCCTGATTGTACGGCATGATTACGGTACGGCATGCTCGTTTGCCCCCTTTTCTATTTAAAAAAAAGCTTCTAAGTCGGGGATTTAACTTTTTTACTCACGATGTCTTAGCACCAATTGTTCGTCCCTTTAAAAAACGTTACCCCCCCACTAGGATTTTCTCCTGTATCGTGTAGGCAGTTTACAAACACAATTTTACTTTACATTGTACAAGGACAAACATCCAGATCCGGAACAATTATTTGTAGGCCATGCGAATACTTGTTCCACAGCCCAGTAACTCAACGCCAAGCCACTGCGCCATGGAGCCGTCACCTTTAAAAGCTACTCTGTGGCAATTATTTTATTATTTTTACTTCTTTGAAATCTGCATTTAATTTTTAACAATAGTTTTATTTATAATCTTCTGTATTTTTGTAAAAAGTTCTAACACGCTAAGAATGCAATGTAATGTTTGCAACTAGTTAATTATTGTTATTAAAATAATATAAAATTATTTGACCAATCCTGTATATGAAGTTATTCGCAGTAAAGGCAAGTGTAACCGTATAGTGGCGGTGTAAGAATATCCACTACCTCATATCATCCCATGGGTGTCGTAAGAGGCGACAGAGTGAAATAAATCAGGAGATGGGCGGCAGCGTCTTCCTAATAACGATTAAAATAACAAAATTGCGGTTGCCAACCCGCTTGCCAAGCATAGCAATTATTACAAATATTCCCATATGAGACAATCTATGGGTAAGGCCTATTTTCAGGAGTGGACTTTGATAGGATATAACGGTACAGTAAAGTCAAGGAAATAATCACCGCATGTTACATTTTACTCCATATTTTTTGTAAACCAAACCGTTTGTTTAACCAGAAAGGTTGGTTTGAAAACTTAATACAAAAACAAAATTACTTAGAGACTAGTTTTTTGTTTTACGAGCCTTCTGAGCTTACTTGGGATTTCAAAAGTTAGATTAGTATGTATCCCTAATAGGTCGAGCAACTCGTAATCATCCTTTTGCAACGTGATCAAAATTAATTATCACCTAAACATTAAACTCAAACAAATGGGCTTGACATTTTTTGCACTTATTACTGTAATAACACATAATGTAATAGCGATTTAAAAATTTAATGTTAACCCCAGCAATATACACAGGCGATAAAGATAAAAAAAATAGTTTTCCCAAAGATATTGCATTAAAATAATTCTTACGTATATTGGGAATGTACTTCTTTATCAGCACATAAAAGTCCACTATTGGACAGACTTTCCCAATCCGTCTTCTTTTCGGGAGAATTTTTCATAATCGCCACACTTGGCCAATAGTCGGTCGCAACGCAAAATGTTCAAATCTTTGATGCCGCTCCCTATCAGCGGTCTAAGCATTTTATGTATGGCGTAAAATAAATGATTATATCTATCAGAAGCCATGAAATCTTTCTGGCATTTGCCATAATCGCCTCTTACGATACCCAAGGAACAATATGATTGTGATGGATCTGCCGCAATCACAGAGATAGGTATTATGTACGAGTATATGTATTAGGACCACTATCGTTCCAATAAATTACAAATTTTAGGTATTTTCTTTCAATCAAAAACTTTATTATCGATTTAGGAAAAGATAGGAAAATTATATACATAATTAGATAGGATTTACAAATGATAAAAAAATAATTTGAAAAAAATAATACCTGCAGGAATTCCAGTCTGGCCAAGAGATCGCTGAAGTAAGCCGCGAGAGGTTTCAAGGAAGGGTAACTTTTGCCGGCCCATAGCGCAGGGATGCGGCCTCGCACCATGCTTGTGAGCACCTCCTCCGTTATATCAGTCAATACGCTTACACCTAGATGTAGATAAATATAACTGTTTCGCTCATTTTATTGAGTGATTTGAGAACTGATATTCATTGCATTTCTTTGAATGTGACGAAGAATCTTAATTTGCATATATACATAGTCATTAACAGACGCATTACTCATTAATGACAGTTTCTATGGTTTTTTTATGACATGTTTTTATAATAAATAAACAAAGCAATTATATACGACTAGAAAAAGCGAAAGGTTGTACAGACTGTGATACATTAAATAATTCCTTAAATCGCTCTACTAGTAAATAGGGTAGTAAATAAGATTTTTGTGCGTTCAGGGTTTGTCGAATTGAAATAGAACCGTACTTTTCTTAAACTATTCTAAGGCAGACCTTGACTGCTTTCCCACCTGATGGTAAGTGATGATGCCGCCAAAGATGGTAAAGCACACTGACTAATCAAAAGCCTATCCACTCTTATCTTGAAGACACTCACATTGTAATCGGATGGAAAACAAATGCTGGCAACTTAATCTACTATTTTGGTGTATGGATGACGAACTATGAAGCAAACGTTTAACCGTTATTTTTACTTCTAATGTTCAACGATAAAAACTGGATTAAGGAATAACAGAATGAAAATCTTAGTATCAATTGACTATCGCGTAAAAGTAGTTTTTTTATTCAATTTCGCGTAAATATAAGAAATCATTATCAACGGAGAAATTTACCTTGTATAGCTCCAATAACAGCTCTGGAGCTACTTCTAATGACGTGAACGAGGCGCTCGTATCTAGCGGCCTCTTGTATTACTACGATAGACATTGGTGTCATATCAGCAGGCTTAATGTCGCCCTCATGAGAGGGACCTCGCAATATCTTGTCCGGCAACCGAGCGAGCACATCTTCGGCTATCGCCATCGCTTGCTGCTCCGGTGTAGCGCCACCGCCTCCAGCGGCCATCGTATCCTATAGTATAATAACATCAATTTTAAAAGCATTTGAACATGCAAACTCCAGACGGCACAAGCAATTATTCGTGCAATACGTAAGAAATTTCAGGAACAGAAATAAGCAAAGCATATGCAATGGCAATGTGTGAAAATTTGAAATTATATTTAACTTTAATTTAAATAAAAAATTAAAGTAAAAATTATAAAAGTAAAATGTATAGATGACGGCCTGGAAAATTGTATTGGTTAGTTGATTTATGCAACATTTGTCGACACTTCAACAAAACTATATAAAATGGTATTCATACCGTGTGGTTCACTTGTAAATAATTATATCACTTCAATATATATGTCAAATTATTCTGTAGTTTAGACAGTTTAAAAAAATATTTACAAATTAAATCTATTTATATTGTACAAACATTAATTTCTTTATAGAGTCGTAAAGTAAATCTATCACAAAGGTGTACAAAATAACACTTACGTGTAAATTACATTCACTTCTTTGAATTCTTTTTCTCTATCATTTGAATCTTTGTTAACTCATTCATAAGCCACAAGTGAGTGTTTGTAATTTAACCGAAACACTGAAATATGTTGGCTTGCCGCCAACGCTACTGGTATTCAACCCAGAAAAACGTAATTACGGTTACTTTTTATTGCATAGGCAATGGCGTCAAAGGAAAAAATATGCCCTTTAACAATAATCTATCATAGTGTGGTTAAAGTAAATATAATTACCTGTTGCTTGTAGACAAGACTTTGATAAAATTGGAAAACAGGAAAAGTGTTAAAAAATTGGTGCATAATAAGGTAATCTGTAAAAATATAAGAATTAATTTTTGTTTGTTCGTATTTTATGTACTGCCATACCGTTCATCAGATTGCGGTAAAACTTTGACAACTTATTGCTTGCACTTGCGCGAAGGTTATAGGCATAGTACAATTAACTTACAGTATAGGTTGTGCGCGTATCATACCGACCAATTTATTCGAAAGTAATATATTACTCAACTTCAATAAATGTATTATCATTCCTAATTAAATAATATAAGTCTTCCAAATTTGAAACGATATTCGCACTATTATTTTTTCTGCGGCAGCAATGCGCTGGATACCAGTTATTAATATATATAATGTTTAAAAATGCAAAGAATGAAATCACTTCAATAAACTTTCAATTAATTAATACTTCATCTACGAGTATCATTATACACTATTATAGATGTAATTTAGAACTATTATGCATAGAATTATACGCTTAAAACATTTTTGTTTCAGGTTATATTCAATTGCTGTTTATAATCAAAATCAAAAAGATAGAAAAAAGAGAAAATTCGTTTGAAAATGTGTTTAATGTTTCTGATAATAACAAAACATTGAAAGGTATAAGTTTAAAAAACATAATTAAAACGAAGAATTCTTAGTTACGGAAACAAAAAAATTCGTTTAGTATTCTGTAACACAAAAGCAAAAAGCACAAGGAAAAAGTAAAAGTTATCGTTTTCAAATAACAATTGAGTGTAAACACCAAACAAAAGGCAAAAAAATAAAGCTCATTACGTAATACTCAGTTCGAAGCAAAAACGGAAACACAAAAACGATAATTATTAAAAAAATATTTTATATAAAAAGAAAGGGTAAAAAAACCTCATTCCGAAATCAACAACATAGTGTAGAACACAAAGCAGGGAATAACAATTAAATCGATTTCACTTACTAAGTACTTTTTCAAAAGATCCTTGGAGCATGAAAAATAAAAACAATATGAAATATGTTTAGAAACAAAAGAAGGACACACATTAATAGGTATTTAAGTGAAGTTACATACCGTGCGGTCCTGTTTAGTTCCAGAGCAGCATGAGTGAAAAAGAAAATGCAAGATATTACTACAATTATCGTTAAAAATACCAAAAATGCATTTAACAATCAAAAGCGTCCATGTTTTCCTTTTGTTCTACTTATATGTATATTTAAAATAATTAAATATAAGTCGAATTAAACACGATGAAGTCCGTAAAATTAGTTTACAACAACCAAATTGTTAACAAAACTCCATTTTTTTTTTGGGTCTAGATTTTCCACCGAATCTCTAACACTATTGAGTCTCTGACACTATTATGTTTTTTATAGGATAAGGGTGACAAGCGAGCACACAGTCCACCTAATATAGTAAGTCATTGCTGTGGTTCATAATCATCTACATCTATTCTCGTTTACGAATAAAATGCAGATGCGTTGTCAGCCGTTTGGACTAAGATGGAATGCCTCTTTTTCAGTAAGAAGGGTCTCCGGTTTATATTTTTATATTTTATATTTTTATACGAGTACTATTAATATAGCTGTAGAATGGTTCTACAACGTATGTTATAGAACCAACTTCCAATAGAGAAGGCTACTTACTTCTGAGAACCTAGATGGAATGCCTCACAGACTGTTTCTCTATTCTCTTCGAAATGGAACACAGCAACTCAAGCACTACTATTCGCGACAGAAATAGGTAAAAGTATGGTGAACATAGCGACGAATCTACCAACGGTATCCTGGACAGAAAAGGTGTCTTATCACCTAATATCGTATATGCGTAACATATACGATATAAGGTGGTACTATGAGTAGATTAAAACAAGCAAATAGCTCTGTATTTCCATAGCTCAACTCATTTCTTTCGAGTTAAGAACATAAAAAACGCCGTGTACGTTAAACAGTTACCAAGCATCTAATTTATTTTAAAAGCTGTTATAAGGTAATACTTGTTCAAGTGGAAGGTAATTAATTTTTTAAAGAGAAAGGATCAATATATCTTAATTAATGCCTTATTTTATACAAATTTTAAGAGTGAAGATTTTTTTTAAAATCATCAAATTAAGTTCAATGTTCAATATTCAAATGCAACACTAATAAAGCTTAAGGAAATTTCACCTAGAAGGTTGCCCGCAGAGTGAAGTTCTAACTTAATATTCATTGTGGGCTTTATAAAAATAACAAAAGAGAACACAGTTTCCGTGATGATAATTATTTAATGATAAATGTGATCTATATAAATCTACATCTAGGAGTATAATCTAGTGACAAGCAAAATTATCCTTCAGATCCTTTGTTATTACTGAAGATTCAAATGGAATGCGTCTCTCTAAAAAGGATCTCCGGTGCTCGTCACTCACCATACGAAACACGTCTATTCAAGACTTAGTCAAATTCAGATTAAATGATTAGTGGAACAATCATTTAAAGTATTTTGCAAGTCACTATTGTACTGCAATACTAAATATATAACAGGATAGATCTTGCAAATTTTCTTACACTATTTTGCAGTAATTTAACGGCTCCTTGGCGTAGTGGCTTAGCAATGAGTTGCAACGCTTGGGGCCGCGGGTTCGAATCCCGCACGGAACAAGTATTTGTATGGCCTACAAATAATTGTCTGGATGTTTGTCCTTGTGCAATATATGTTTGTAAACTGCCTCCACGATACAGGAGAAAATCCTAGTGTGGGGGTAACGTTTTTTTTTTTTAAATTTATTCAGCAATTTTAACAAAACTTATAGAATGTATAATATGTCTCGCCCCTGAGATCCCAAAAAAACCATCAAAATATTCGAAACTTTAAACGATTTACTCGAGAATACAGATAACTACGAGTATGTATGTATCGTGAATATTCGCAGTCATATAAGCTTAACACTTAATCGTAAATTATGAACATAAGAAGTTAACACTGTTTCAAAATTTTATATTCTGCAATGAAAATGTGATTTTTATTTAAAATTGAAATTCGTATTCATTGATCATATTTCCATTACTTATATTTATAATATTATTTAATAAAAATTAAGAAATATTTTAAGAATGTCTCATTGGTATAACGGTTGCAAATACGGTTCCTGGTCATGAGGTCCTAAGGGTTCGGATCCCGGGTCGGGCAAAAATTAGGTTTTTCTATCAAGAAATTGCCTGTAGCAGGCCGGAGTCAGGAAGTTGGAGGTGTCTCACCCCAGTGCCCCGGAAAGAACGTAAAGAATGTTCTGTGCCTGATCTCTCTCCGTTCGTATCGGATTACCGTCCCATCGGACTATGAGAGTGAGGGAATAGAGAGTGCACCTGTGCTTGCGCATACACTTGGACACTATAATCCTGTTCTGCACAGATGGCTAGTCTCCGTTGAGACTGGCCGCTGTGACCAACATTTTGTCTGGAGGACAATATTATTTTAAATAATAATATACTATTACAATTAGGTATTCATTGAACTTTCAAAGTATCGTAAATTTCATGTATGACATAACCCTTTGTATCACTTATTTATTCTAGATAAAATCGGGTTTTCCAAAACACGGATACCCGTGTTGTAGTATTAAAACAAAACATAAGGTTTTATTGGAGGTATCAATACCTTTGTACAAGTTTTAATTATACTGAGACATATTTCTCGCACGAATATATTTTATTAATTTTTCGTAGAACTCTTTGGTATGTTAACCAGATAATGTCGTACATTAGATACAACATTTTACGTTATCTAAGGCCTGAATCCTTCCTACGCTGACGTCGGTCGCGTACGTCGGTCGCGCGTACTAATGTACATTGTGTTCTATATAGCCCCACACTACGACGCTGACGACAGCGGCGCGTAGTTTGCTACGTACGCATACGCGACCGACCGTACGCAACCGACGTCAGCGTAGGAGGAATTCAGGCCTAAGGATTTATTTCTTCGGTAATAGTTTAAACATATCTAAGATAGATAATTAAACTAACCTGTGTAAGTATAGCTGTGTCTAGTAATTCTTCCGCCTCACGGAAGTGCTTAGTTATATCGGCGTTGGCATGAAATCCAAATACAGCTGGTGGTGTTGCCACCGGCAAAGAGCGCGCAAACGACACAAATTCGGAGTGCTCCTTTAATGTGGGGATGTAGTACAAGCCTAAGATACAAAAGGAACGGGTTAGGGTTTTCATATTAGAGACAGATGGTATTTGCTACGTCTCGTAGCCGTTTTCTACGATTACGCTACGAGCTGTGAGATGTAGTATTTACTGTGAGCGCTTATTGCTTATACAGTGCAGCGTGGTGATTGCGACAATTTTTTTTTCTAAAATAAATGTGACAACAGATCACATAGTCCACCTGATGGTAATTGGATGCTGTGGAACATGGACACTTAAATACATATCTGATTAAGAATCAAAATGTAGAAGCGTTATCGCCCTCGAGGACAAAGGAGTAAGTCGTAACTTGGGGACCGTGTAGATCCTTACATTAGAAGTAAAATAATTTATCCTCTAGGTCGTGATTTTCTTACTTTAACATATATTAATTTAACAATATATGAAATTGTAGATTTGTAGTGAAGACATTAGTCAAAGTGGCGGACAGCTCTTCGGCTATCATGTTAGGAGTGGTGGTCATACATACCAGTAGGATCAAGCGGATAATTGTGTTCTTCTACAGCGCGTGAGTTGTAGAACTTGTAAAGGATAGTATTCAGACAGCGCCGGTCCCAGTCATCGGTCACACGACCGCCATAATTGCATTCGCCCGTTAGATAGCGCAGAGCCACGAATTGAATGTCCTATGGGTATAAATATTGCTTTGGTGCAGAATAAATCTAATAGACGTGGTCGTTAACGTGCTAAGCGCTCGTCACGTCGTAAGGAAACCAGCACGTCGGGGAAATAAAACATTTCGAGAGTATTATAGTCTGTTACTTTACTTTTACTTTTGCTACTTATTAGAAATAGAATTAAAATAAAAAAAAACTACTTATTTCCTACATATAATATTTAATTAATCAAATTTCATTAATCAAAATCTATTGACGGCTCCGTGGCGCAGTGGCTTAGCAATGAGTTGTTGCGCTGGGGGCCGCGGGTTCGAATCCTGCACGAAAAAAGTATTTGCATGGCCTACAAATAATTGTTCCGGGTCTGGATGTTTATCCTCGTGCAATTTATGTTTGTAAACTGATTCCACAATACAGGAGAAAATCTTAGTGTGATGATAACGTATTTTTTATATAAAAAGAAAAGAAAAGAATTAATAATCATTAAAAATATTCATCACTATACTACTATTATATTCATTACTTATTTTAGTAAATAATGTTATTCTATTAATTACTCTTAGAGTGCTATGGAAATTTTAGAAGTCGGTCAATAATGCAACAAGTGTTAAGAATCTTCTCTGACACAATAAAGAGCTCTAAAGTGACCAAAACAGAAGTTGAAATCTGAGAAAATGCGATCAGGACTTTACGGTAGATGCATCAACACTATTCAGTTACAGTTCTTGTTTTATTACTAAAAAGTTATAATTAAAAATTAAAAATTTTGTACAGCCGACTTCAATATAAGTTATTAAGACTCAAAAACTATTGGTCTGACCTTGATGAAATTCATATGGGACTACACGAGAAGTATCAGCTTTCAAATAAAAAAAGAATCATCGAAATCGGTTCCTCCAGTAAAAAGTTATAAGGTAACACACATAAAAAAACATACAGTCGAATTGAGTACCGTCTCCTTTTTGGAAGTCCGAAGAAAAGCATTTTGTTATGTAAACGAATGTTGCTTAAAAAGGGTTATTACACTATTAAAGTACACACGAATAATAATAAATTAATAAGGTAATCACTACCGTGCTGTTTGTAATTGTTTTGAAATTTATCTGAATAACATTTACTCCCGTCCCGCTAGGACAGAGGTTTTTTTCGAACCAGTAGTTAAAGCATAAATGATTTTCAATATGTAATCTTGTAATCTATTATTATTAAAAAAAATCTACTCTATTCATGAAAGACCTCACTAGTACCAGATTGGGGGAGGAATTCATTTACGCTAAAGTCAAATATCCATCCATACATTACAGTCTATAAAAATCCACTGCTGAACATAATAGGCCTCCCCCAGTGATTGCCTGATAGGATTTTGCTATAGTTGCCACGCTTGGCAGGCGGGTTGGCAACCTCTGTCGTCTCTTACGGAACCCACGGTGGTGGATATTCTTACATCGCACTACATGGGGTAAAATATAATATTTAATAATTGCATTTTAAATATAACCCCACTTACATCGTACTCGTTGAGGAACATGTAAAGTTGTGTTACACTGATCCTTAGATCGGTCTCGTTGAACTCATATCGTATATTCCAGCCTAGCGGACCAAACTGCCGTCGTTCTTGCACCACTGCGTGGAAGAAACAGAGAGCGAAGAGAAGCTTCTTGAACACCTCCGTCTGCTTGTTGCCTTCGAACCACTCCGGATCGTTTATAGGGTCACTTTGATACGAGCGCGCTATGTTTGCGCGAAGACCTGGAGTTGCGTTATGAAGATACTAAATACATTTAGCACAGAGCAAGAATAAACTTAAATAAAGCTTGATATAAATAGATTTGTCTATTGAACAACTATATGATTCCATAAAACAATGTTTTTTTTTATGGTAACGAACATAATTTTATTATTTTTTGTGTACCTTTCCCAAAATATCGTCAAGCACTATTAACTCAAATCTAATACCATGACCTTTTCTAAGTCGATTGCATTGCAGAAAGTTCTCTTTTTGTATATTCAACCAAATTAGTTTAGTTAAAACCTATATACGTCTCACAAATGGCCACAGGCCTCCTCTCATTTCTGGGGGGATTTCAGTGTAAGAAAGTGTTCATCCGCGCTGCCCCAATGCGAAAATGTATGCCTTCGAAATATTTATCGTCGAAGTTAAACAAAGTTATAACAAATTATTTTTCTCCAAAATGCATATAAAAATATTATGTACCTTGGGGTGGTTCGTTGGTCATTTTTACACCGTTTTGTAATACGTAAACAGGGAAATGGTCTGCTGGATAAGACGTCAACCAAAGTCGAAAGTCTGGATGTGTGTTGTCTGGTGTTAAGCCTTCGCAAATCTGAAAATACAGCTTTGTGTTGTTAATAAAATAAGAAAATACACAGACACAATAGAATCTGTATTTTTTTTAATTATTTAGTTATTTAAAAAATAAACTGTATTTATATATTGCTCTCTAGTCGTAATATTAATAATACATTTGTCACTGGCAGAGGAACTCGACAAATTATAATGCATAGTAAAGTTTCCATGAACACACCACCAACCTTTCTAAGTCCGCTGCATATGTCCTATGTACAGTGATAATATTGAAGGAATCAGAGGCCAAAAGCAATATCTAATGGCAATTCCATCCAACAGGTAGTAAAACATTACAATTTCTCTGTTCTACCCTTAAACTTTTTTACTTTTTTATTTTTATATGAGTTGTAGGAAATTAAAACTACACCTTTTCCAACATAGGCATCCAGCTCTTCGCCAGGTGACAGTTCTGCAAAACAACCCAGGTACCGCTACGTACTCCTTCGTCAATGAGTTTCACTGCAATTGGACCTTGCCCTTGACCCAATGACAAGGAAAACAGCCGGGATGATCCGAAACCCTACAAACAAGTCTAGGTGATTAAATGTTCTGACTTAAACGTTAGTCAATGAGTATTATTATATATTTAGCATAAGGAGAACAGCGAGCACACAGCCCACCTGATGGTAAATGAACAATTTGGGCCATAGATCTATCTATCTATCGCTACCTATATCTATCTTCGATTAATTATTAAAAAGCAGATGCCTCGTCACTCCTGAAGACTAAGATGGAATGCCTCGTTACTAGTAAAAAGGGTCCCCAGTCTCTACACTCACCATCCGATACCACAGCTTTTTTCTTCTGTATCAAACTGGTATTCTGTTAGAGCTTTTTCCTACCCCGTTCGAACCAACCCATTCGTTCTACGTCTATAATATTTATAAAGCTGTAAGGTGATTTTACCACGTAATAGATTTAAAAGTAATTTCGTTATGTGGACTAAGGTTTTTTATCTATGCAAATACAGGGTATAGTATGTAGATATAAAAGTCAAGGACACGGTCATCAGTAATCTTTTACTTTATGAATTGCCAAGTCGAGAGAACTTACTGTTATTGGTTTAATTAACTTACAGCCAGACTAGAGATTGTAGTACCGGATCCTTTTACTTACTACAGTATCAACCTATTAAACGTGGATACAAGGGTTAGGGGTAAGTCAGGCCGAAGGGTTACTTCTTGTGGCGCTATAAACATTTGTGCTTTCGATTATTTGGTAATTTACACTGTGGCCTGACCACACATTAGTCGGGAAAACTATATTATTATGCCTTTATATTGGGATACATGTAGTTATAATAAATATAAATCTATAGCAGCGATCAGTTTTTTTTAATTAAAAGTGACAAACAAGTTAACCAAAGCCTCCTGCATGGTAAGTGGCTATCCTGGGCACGGATGCCTGGAGTCAATTTCAAACAAAAAAGGCCATTGATATGTCGCCACTCATAAAAACCAAAACAGAATGCCTCATAGCTAATAATTATAATCTAATCTCTAATTAAAATCTTTCTTAGCAGAGTCAAGATAACTAGACTTATTAGATCCTGAATTCCTGAAACTAGAAATTATACAGAATTTTATTCTAGGCTGCAATCTGATGCTAGTTATTGTCAAGTTGTTTGGTTTAAGCAGCCGATATAAATGTGTTGATGAAAATAGAGTTAAAGGTTAGTATTTCTAGATAGTTCCTTAATTACACGTGTATTTTTTATGGAAGCAAAAATGATGAACTAGCTTCTAATACACACGGTAATATTATGTGGTCTATCTTGGATCATTTTTCAATTAAGAATCAAAATATAACACCTCACTATTTTAAAGGCTTTAAATATGATAATGATGATAAGTGGTGGTATGGATCAAAGACGTGAGTCTATCTTTTTTTATAAAATAAGGGTGACAAACCACACAGTTCACCTGATTGTAGCCCAGTGGCCCATAGACATCTACATCTATCCTCAAATATGAATCAAAATGCACATGCGTTGTCACCCGCGAGGACTAAAATGGAATGCCTCGTTTCCAGAAAATAGGGTCTTCGGTTCTCTACACTCACCATACGAAACACACAGCAGCGTTAAGCTGCTATTTTATGCTGGTATTCTGTGAGAGACTGGTCCTTCCCCGGTCGAGTAGACCCATTCGTGCTACAACTATACAAGTAATATAGCTTTAGAATGGCTCTACTACGTAACAATCAATTAAGAATCAAAATACAAATGCATTGTCGCCTCTGAGGAGGGAGGCCTCGCTATCCCCGGTTTTCGTCACAGAAAGCTTTTATTTTACACTGCTATCATGTAGCAGCCTCGTGCTAGCAAGCGGAGTGTAGAAAACCCACCTCCCTCCTAGACAGAGTGAAGACCTGGTAAGACATGCAGAAAGTCGATGGATGGAGGTGGCTCAGGACAGCACTTTGGGGCTTTACTTGGAGGTGAGTTGGCATCGTAAGAAAAAAATTAAGTAGTGGAGCCAGTCATTACGCTTGGTTTTACAAATAGTTTGGTCTTCGGTCCTAATATACTAAAGCTGTGATATAATAACATAATGATTTTCTTGGTATAAAGTTTGTTGATATTGGTGTCATATGATTCAAAATCATATACTTTTTCGCGACATATCATAAATGGACATCTATATACATACCTGGTCGTCAGCGAACTTCAGTAATGTTCCCATAGGGTCTGATCCAGGTGTCAAGACAAAAAGCAGTGGTATGCAGCAGTGTGATTCCGCGTAAGAAGAGGTCAGATCAAACAGCGGTGGCTCAATGAACTGCCGTCCCAGTTGTACTGTAAGCGAGAAATACTTATCCCCCTTTTATGTATTTTATAAGCTCAGCCCATCAAAAGTACACGAACATAGCCCCTCCCCCCACCTTAGATTGCCCATAGGAAGGATTTCGTCACGCTTGGCAGGCAGGTTGGCAACCGCAGTTTCTTTTAAATTATTCACAGTTGTTAACAGGAAGATGCTGCTGCCCATCTCCTGTTTCAATTTCCCTGGTGGCCACTTACAACACCCACGAGATGATATGGGCTAGAGGATTTTCTTTCGCCGCCATAATACACATGAATTTTATAAAGTACTAAAACTAAATTTTAAATAAATTAATAAATTTACTAAAACAATTTTTTTTTATTTACTGACTTTGTCCGCCTGGAATAAATTTGGGGTGTAATAGGTGAACGGAGTAGAAGTTATTTTTCATATTCTAAGTTAACTGATAAAAAAAACAATTGAAGAAATAAATAAAATTTCTGAACTATTATATGCCAGTGCCATCTCACCCGATGGTAAGTGGCGATGGAGCCGAAAATAGCAAACATATGGCGATTAAAAATATCAAAATTCCAATAATGTATACCATAATTTAAGCGTGATAATTATCAATGACTTCGTGAAACTCTTGAGTTTGAAGCAGGCCACTAGGTAAAAACTTAAGCAATTTTTTTCATTGACAGTAGCTTACTAAGCTTTTTTTTATAGGATAAGGTGACAAACGAGCACGCAGTTGCACCTGATGGTACGTGGTTGCCGTGACCCATAGACATCTAAATCTATCCTCAATAAAGAATCAAAATGCAGATGCGTTATCACCCGTGAGGACTAAGATGGAATGCCTCTTTTCCAGTAATAAGGTTCTCCGGTTCTCTACACTCACCATACGAAACACAGCAGTGTTAAGCTGCTATTTCACGCTGGTATTCTGTGAGAGCGTGGTCCTTCCCCGGTCAAGCCGACCCATTCGTGCTACTACTATAACTGCAGCATAGCTCTTCCACGTATAAAGCTTCAAATTAGTGAGGTACCGTCAATGAAAAACATTGGAAAATAGTTATGACTTATGGCTTCTAATTCATTTACTTGTAACCCATTTTTTTCCGAATGGAAAAAATCAGCCGGCGTATAAAAAATCTATACACGATAATATAGAATAAGTAACAGTAATATTGCATTTTATTTTAGTGACAACGCACTAAAATATTACCCCAATAAAACTTGAATACTATAAAAATAAAAACTTTATAATGTACGAGTAATATTATTACCCAAATAAAAGTTTAATACATAAATGCCGTTAAATTATTATTAATTTAAAATGGAATTTTCACTATAAATGGAATAAATAATAGCCGTGGCAAACGTTTCTGCTAAAACACTAATTACTTTTTTTAGACAAATAAATGTCTACTTAAACAAAATATCGTATGAAAATAATATATAAGCTTTACTAGCGTAGAAGCATTTCGTTACAGTGTTGTGGATTGACAGTTCAATTTCCGCAAAGGGAGAATTTGTATAAACTAAAAATCTGTTCCGGTTTTCACGACACGGGAGAAACTTCTAGATTGAAGGTAACCGCTTTTGAAATATTTTTTTAAATTTTACAAAACTAAGTTTTATATATAAATTTGAAAAAAAAAAACATACTACGTCCCTAGAATAACAAAGAAAGGTAGACGGAGCGTCTAAATCCATGTTGTTGGTTGCAAATGATTTTATATTTAGAAATGCATATGTGTGTGTTCTCATGTTCTTATGTAAGTTAAGTTGAGCATGGTTTTGCGTCACTTGAAATGTGCGCAATTCTCCATCTTCCTTTCTTTGTCGATCTGAGACTACGGCATACCTTCAACATAATTTTGCACGGCCGGCACCATCATGTCCATTCGCACACAACGTAGCACCATTAATTTCTAAAAAAAAAATGCATTAACATTTGTTTATTCCTTTTTTATCACACGTTTAGATGATTAATAGATTTATTTGTAAGAAAGAATTATTAGAACAGGAGAATTGTAGTAAATTTTAATTTAACTACTTTGTGGAATCAGCTCCCTCTAGCGATTTTTCCGGTCCGATACGACATAGGGATCTTCAAGAAGAGACTTTTTCAATTCAAGAAATCCGCCTCTAATGTTATAGTCGTTCAAAGGCTGCGGTAGTTACTCACAAGTAAGTAGCATAGTCTTTTGTCCCATATTTTATAAAAAAATTTAGAAAGGAAACTTAAAACTAAAACTTTTTAGAAAGGAGTAGGCTCTTTTCTTGAAGGTCTCTTAGTCGTATTGGTCCGGAAAAACTGCTGGCCACAGTCTATTCTACATTCGTCAAACGAAGCAGAAAATTCCGCGTAAATCACACAGTAGTGGACCGCCAGCCATCGAGATAATGAGGATGGAATTTCGAGTTCTGTCTTAACCACTAGGCTACTATAATAACGTAGTTAATTACTTTACTTTTGTAAATTTCAAATAGCTATATCGTTTGTTCAATCATAAACAGACCTCAAATTCATCGAGCTTGGTGTTCCAAGGTTCAGGTAATGGCTGGTTTTGTGGGTCGGGCGTATCGCAGTATGCTTCCCACATAGAGACATTCGAGGTGAAATGCTTCACAATACCACTGAACTTTTCATATTCGTTCAACCTACAATAGAAAAATTTTATATTATTTATATCTTCTACCTTTTTGACATTTTAATGATTCTTAACTAAACCTAAATAGCATTGGGTTATTCAAGACAAGATAAGCTTCTTTAGTTACTACGAGATCATCGTCTTTGGTTGCTTTCGGTCCATATTTCATGGACACGACAATATGAAAGTGCATGGCTATAAACAAAACAAGTATGTAAGGATAGTAGCAAGTGGAAAGAAGTGGTATCTGCCTACCCCTACGGGAAAGAGGCGTGATTATATGTATGTATGTATGTATGGCTATAAGAGTAGACTGAGGCTTAAAAAATGTGGTTGGTATGTTTGAAGGACGAATTGCGTAAGAAAATAATGATTATTGAGATGACGACTGATAGAGGAGAGTGAAAGAGACATAAGAAATATTATGCCGGCTTCAAATGACTTGTGATAAGGGCAGGAGGAAAAAGGTGGCATGGCATGCTGCCTTATATATGTGTTAGCGTACCCAAAAAGCACGCTAACAAGGCGTGCTAGCGACTTCTCTTATACAAGTACGTAATACACACTTGTGTTTACACACAATCACTCACTTCCATCGCTTACCACTAAACTAGATAATTTGATTTAGTGTTATCTTTGCATTTTTTTTTTGGAGCTGTAATAAATTCTATCGTATTATATTGAGGATAGCAGTTTAATTAATATAATGACGAGCATCTTTAACTATTTTTTTTTATAAAATAAGGGTGACAAACGAGCACACAGTCCACCTGATGGTAAATGGTTGCCGTGGCCCATAGACATCTACATCTATCTTCGTTTGCGAATTAAAATACGTTGTAAGCCGTGAGGACTAAGATGGAATGCCTCTTTTCCAGTAAAAAGGGTCTCCGGTTCTCTATACTCGCCATACGAGACACAGCAGCATTAAGCTGCTATTTTACGCTGGTATTCTGTGAGAGCTTGGTCCTTCCCCATTCGAGCCGACCCATTTGTGATACAACTATACTGCAGCTATATAGCTGCAGCATGGCTCTACCACGTATAAAATATTTGCTATAATGCCTCTTGTTCTAACTTATTTGGTAGTGAAAATCAAGTGTAATTTAATCGTTTTTGTAGTGTCAAAGTATCTTCTGTATTCCAATAATTTTTCAAGTGAAATATTTATCTATTTCCTTATGTAAGATGTTGGTATAAGAACATATATCGGAAAAGATAAATGTACATGGATAAAAGGCGTTGGATGAAGATGGATAAAAGGCGATTTAAGAATAGATCTTTATTTTTAAAGGTGCAATTCAATAACAAATAATCACTTCTAACTGTTAAAACGTGGTAGAGCCACACTGCTGCTATATTGTGATTGTAGCACGAATGGGTCGGCTCGACCGGAGTAGGACCACGCTCTCACAAAAAACCAGCGTAAAATAGCAGCTTAATGCTGGTGTATTTCGTATGGTGAGTGTAGAGAACCGGAAACCCTTTTTACTGGAAACGAGGCATTCCATCTTAGTCCTCAGGGGTGACAACGCATCTGCATTTTGATTCTTAATTTTGGATAAATTCAGATGTCTAGGGGCTAAAGTACCCACTTAATACCAGGTGGGCTGTGTGCTCCTTGTCACTCATATTAAAAAAAAAAGTTCGGTGACCGTGTGCCTCGCCTTAAACGGCAGCTGTGCCATTTACGAGTTTACGTGGGAAATCCTTTAAGCTGTGTTATTTATGTGTCAGCCTATACTCGGTGAATTTTTCAAGAATTTTTTACTCCTCATTCCACCACGTTCTCGTGCTGTGTGTGTTTCTTCTTAAAAAAATACCCATTTTTAGTACGATATCCATCGTATCGGATATCGACACAGTCGACTAAATCAAATACTAGAGATATGGCTCAAAAGTTATAATAATTATAAAAGTTGTAATAAATTATTAAAATATATTTTTGAAAGTGGAATAATAGCCAAAAATCAAGCCCAATAATAATTTTATTTCTAATATTAATACTTATCAAACAAGGTAAACTTTTTGCTTATTCAAACTCATCGAAGCGCAGCAAAGAGCCTTTCATAAATATCCTTCAAAGCTCACCCGTTTAACTCCGCCCACGCCTGCGGACTAATAAACTGCACCGGATTGGGCGGTATCTGCCTCGGTTGGGCGCCGCCCAGAAGGAAGATCACGTTATTCTGCTGGAGGCGACCTTCCGCTACCATTATCGTAATGGTTAACAGTAACGAAAATACCATTTTGTCCTGAAAGATGTATTAAAATATTAAAAATACTCTAGGAAAATGCATCAATCACCATATGTGTTATTTGAATGATTTTGAACCTTAAAAAGTGTACATAGATATAATAATAAACTATGGAAAAATATACTGTCACTTTTACTTTTTCTTTTCATTACAAGTCCAACTAAGGATTATGCACAGATTATCCCAAATCACGTTCCTGAGACACCTTATACAATAGAAGTAAGAGTGACGAGCGGGTACACATTCCATTTGATAGTAAATGCATGCATGCATGTTGTGCCCTATAGACCACGCCTTCATCTATCTGAGAAATAAGATGAAATGCTTCGTAACCAGTTCAAAGGAGTCGCCGGTTATCGTCACTTACCATACGATACGCAAAAGAGTTAAGCTGCTATTTTACACTGGCGATCGTTGCAGCGTTACACTACCACATTATATTAACAGGATTATTTTGCAAAAACCGGCCAAATATGCAGAGAAGGTTCAGAATAAGTAATATAAACAAATGGGGAAGAAAAATTTATTTAAAAAATCTCAAACATTCTATAATTTTTATCTCTTAAATTCAAAACGCGTGGTAATAAATTATTTTAACTGATTTTACAGCGCACGCACACATCCGTAAGTGTCAAACGGTAGGCAAAAACGTTTTTGTCCATAAATCACATTCAATTTGGAATAATCTATACTATAACTAGCTGACCAAGTAGACGTCGTTCTGCTCTTTTCGACGACCTACCTTTCATATAAAAAATCCTTAAATTCGTAATAAAAAAATATTGTGTCACTTCTCTGGATGAAAACTATCCTATCTCTCAAGTTGGAACAAACTGCAAAGAGTGTGCAAATTTCATTGAAATCAGTTCAGTAGTTTAGGAGTTCATCGCGGACAAACAATATGACACGTAATTTTTATATATAGAGATAAAACTCTAACACGACATCTGTCTGAACACATATTTACACAAATGATTTGAATGGGACTTTCACGGGCAGATATAAGCAGTAACTTAGGCTACTCTTATTTTAGAAAAAAAAATTAGAGTTCCGCGCAAAAAAATTAAAACCCTTGAAATCCAATCGCATTTAATTTCACGTGGACGAAGTCGCGGGGAACAGCTACTTTCAAATTAAAGTAGAAGCCTTATTATTTACCTGTATTTTGAAAAACTGCAATAACGGTATATCATTATTTATATATATGAACTTAAGTTTAAAATTTGGCTACTCTTTGAAAAATAACCCTATATACTCGTATACCTGCATCATTCAAAACTTGACATCTGAACAGGTGAAATGTGTTAATGACGTAAAGGAGTTAAGGAGTGAGATAACTATGGAGTTAGTTGGATCAGAGTTTGGTATTCCAGAGGACTACAAGAGTAGGGAATAAAGAGTGCCGCCACATGAGTAAAGAAACCGACCAGAGGGGAAGCTACATACAAACGTCTCGTTTCGGGTACACCCACACATAGCGCAGCGATGTGTGCGTGAGCTCTCACCGACAGGTTCACCGACGCTCCGTCAGGGTACAAACCGGTTTGCGCCAGCTCAGTCAGAGTGTAAATGAAAGGGCTGTTGGACACGCGCATTGAAATAAATAGACAAATAATATTTCGTGATCTTATAGATCAATAAATTTTTTTTTACAATTAGAGTTAAGTTTAGAGATTGCATACTATAAAATAAGACATTATAGATTTATAAGTATATATTTATATTAGATAATTAGTGTTCGTATAAGCTAAACGCCGAAGTTGTACAGTATGTATGAAAAAATTCGAGAGAAAATATTTCAATAGCCAGACAGTGGTGCAGTTAGTGTTAGTGGTAGTAGTGCTGGTGATGGTGATGGTGGACGGTGGTGCTGACCGTGCGGTGTTGGTAGAGGTAGATGGTGGTGCTGTACGTGCTGGTAATGGTGTCAGTGATTGTGGTGGTGCTGGTAGTATCATTGGTGGTGGTGGTGGACAGTGGACTGCCACTGGCACTACCACCACGACTAGCATCACCACCACAGCCCTTACTACCGACACCATCATCCTAGTAGTAACATTGGTGGTGGTGGTGTATCAACACCGCCACTGCCCACTACCATCATCACAGTCATTACTAATATGTATATATGTATATGTAATGTGAAGCTAAGCATGAAAATAAGCAAAATATACAATTTTTGCAGTTTCAATTTTAATTACAAATAACAGACATGTTATTATATTACCCATAGCACAGGGCAACCTAGTTTGGGCACCAGTCTCCCACCTAGATCTTATTTAGTTAATTTTTATAGCTGTTATTTAGTTGTATAGTTCATTGTTACTAAGTTTTTTGTGATGTACTGATTGTAATATGTGGGAGAAAATAAAAAAAAAAAAAAAAAAAATACCAGTTATTAACTTAAATTACAATGAATACACATGTTATTTTATACAACATAATAATTTTACTTTTTCCTTAAAATTTTCACTTGCATCAGGTGATAACCCTATCAGAATAGGTATAGATTTTCGACGTTGTTAGAAAGCTTCCCCTCTGGTCTTCTTTACTCTGTGGTGCCGCTATGTATAATCCTGCCCTACGCAGATAACTAGTCTCCTTTGTAACTTGCCGCCTTGATCGAAATTCGGTTTGGAGGACATAACCCTTATTCGAGATTGTCGTAGCTATTTCTGTAGTACTTATAATATCATTCTTGCCTGTGCAAGTGACAAATTTATAGACCACCTGGGTCTGAAAGTTTGTCACTTTAATATTATAAATAAAAGTTAAAAAAGTAATTGTTTCGGCTCTGGGAACAACTACAATTTATATTTTTGAATGCTCTCACAGTGTAAGAGAAATTTGAAGTATATTTTTTTTATAGAATAAGGGTGACTGACAAACGAGCACACGTAGAATGCCTCTTTTCCAGTAAAATGGGTCTCCAGTTCTCTACACTCACCATACGAAACACAGCAGCATTAAGCTGCTATTTTACGCTGGTATTCCGTGAAAGAGTGATCTTTCCTCGGCCGAACCGATCCATCCGTGCTACAACTATACTATTAGTATAGCTACAGCATGGCTCTGCCACGTAAAGCATGGCTGTACCACGTAAAATGTGCGTGCAAAATACACAAACTAATGATAATTAATTTTCAGATCTTTAACATATACCTTTTCAAACAAACTCCTACATATGTTGTTGTAGAGTGAGTACGTGAAGTAATCGCGTAATATTTTTAAGCGCTCGTGTATGTCGTCCACTTTATCTGTGTTGTCGATGGCCGCCGTGAATAAACCCTCGAACCAACCCAGAGAGTACTGGTACATGGGATCGATGTTTGCCAAAGATGCTAGAGAAAAATGAATAAAACATGTTTTATATTAATTAAGAAAATAAAAACAGAGTATTAAATATAAAGCTTAAGAAAATGTTAAAACAGACTTTAAAAACATTTGCCACATGATAGCTTCTATTGTTGTAGTACATTACAAGACATAGTGTGTAGTAAGCTGTTATATGTTTTCTACTGACTTCAAAAAGGAGACGGTACACAATTCGACTCTATGTTCTTTTTTATGTGTGTTACCTCATAACTTTTTCTGGGTGAACCGACTTCGATGATTCTTTTTTTTTTCTTTGAAAGCTTGTGCTTCTCATGTGGTCCCATATAAATTTAATCAATGTTTGACCAATAGTTTTTGAGTTATTCTTAATAATTTATATTAAAGTCGGTTGTACAAAATTTTTAATTTTAAATTAAATTAGTCAAAATTTACCTACTTCTTATTTAAAAGGTACTTATTAAAATAATGATTTTAACTGTTTCAGTGGATTAAGCAATATCTCAAGCTCAAGGTACAGTCCCAGTGAACCAAGCTTACTTAGTCTCAACTAGATCTTGAGTTCAAATAACAGAAATGGTCAAGTCTTAAGAAAGTCTTTTATGGTAAAGGGACAAATTACATTAATTTGAAAGCAACTGCAATACTTCGATCCTATTAACTGTGCAGCATATGTACAGAAGAACTTTTCTCTGAAAGCATGTGACATTTGATTCTTTTTTCTTCTTAGTCGACTCTTACCATAGCCATGGTAGTAAATATTCTTCTCTTTTGTTTTTCTTTTGATTTCTTTTGTTTTTCTAATTGATTCTCTTAGGCCACACGCCATTCTTTACTAACAAGAATTTTAATAAAAACAACTTCACTGATGCCGGTGGGGATAGAACTCGTTTATCCGTGTATTGTGAAATTTAAGGGTAGACTTATCCCCCGGGGCTAGACCTGCCAGAGATCGTTTTAGTGTTGATTTTTCATGTGCTTGACAGTAATGCAAAAACATCAAGAGGAATACAATGTGCATTAGAAAATAAAAAATATTTTGGGGAAGGATTTTCCAAACGTGGTAGGAGCCGTGCGGCTACTATATTATGGTGGTAGCACGAATAGGTCAGCTCGACTGGGAAAGGACCACGCTCTTACAGAATACTAGCTTAAATAGCAGCTTAATGATGTTATGTTTCGTTGTGCGGCTGTGTTTCCGTATGTCTATTGGTCACAGCAACCACTTACCATCACGTGGACTGTGTGCTCGTTTGTCACCCTATCCTATAAAAAATGTATGTAGGGAGACCCTTATTCCAACTTAGTAATCCGGGTTAACAACTCAGCTGCATTTTGATTCTTAGTCGTGGACAGATGTAGATATATAAGGGCCCCTGCGTCCACTTACCATCAGCACGGCCAGCATGGGCTGGGGACAAAAAATTTATACCCCGATTATATCCACTGACAAGAGATAAAATTATCTTGTCCTTATGCCAAAGCACGGCAACGGGGAGAAGTATATCCCCGTTTGACATAACAAGTAGACATATATATATCCACCGTCCGTAGCTTGGAGCCAAATGACAGATAAAAAATTATACTTTTTTGACATTTGAAAGGGACAATTTTATCATAGTTCATTGGACGTGGGTTTAAGTTTATATTCATACAAAAAACTATCTAAGTCTATCTCCCATTTTATCTACTGTGGATATTATATCCACCGGTGTGCCCATGCTCGAAGGGTGGGGAAAACTAAGCGAGGGGATAAACATTTTCTCCTTTCCCCGGGTATAAAATTATCTCCTGTCCATGCTAGCCCTGCAGGTGGACTGCGCGCTTTTTTGTCACTCTCATTTTATCAAAAAAATTGTTATGAGCAAGTCTCATAACACGCATAGGGGATACGTGGCGGACTCTGTCTTTCTCTTAATCTCTCTAAAGAATGGTTTTCCCTTTTAAAAATTAATATTTTTACCGATTAAGAAAAATAAGTTGGTAGAATGTGCAGCAATTGGCACATAGTCATCTCTCGCTGCGTCGATAGCTTTCTCCGTATGCATGGCTACTTCTTGCTTTTCCTTGATTTCATTTGACATATCTTTGGCTGAATTCAAAATCTATAAGAAAAATGATTAAAGCCATTTGAGAAACATGAATGATTATCTTTTTAATTTACATTCATTTTAAGTTTCAAAACAATAAAGGCTTTACACTAGCTATTTTTTTAAATTAAACTTTATTATCTAGCAATGTCTTCTATACCGTGAAGGGCTATTCCAGTAATAAATTGCACATGGACACCAGGTTCTATTATTTTAATATATAATGGACATATTATATGGGGTAGTGGTTGTTCCTAGGCCGTGTAGTGGCGATGCAAGAGATTCCACTACCGCATATCATCCCGCGGGTGTACTAACAGGCGACATAGGGACATTAAACAAGCGATGGGAAGCAGCATCTTGGTAGGTTGGCAACCGCAGTAACCAACCAAGAGTGGAAACTAAGGCAAATATCCCCCTTATAAGGTAATCTTTAGTTGAGGCCTATGTTCAGCAGTAGAATAGAATAGAATAGAATAGAATAGAATGATTTTTATTCAATATTGATTACTACATGATACTTCGTCCTGAGAAGAACCAGCAAGAAACACAGCGGGACTTTTTTAAACATATTTCACTTAACAATAATTTTGTTTATATAATTTTTAAATTAATTTTTATAGAGTCAGCATGGTGGCGATCACCTTATTCCCAGGGATTATTTTCATTCATGTATTTCTTCATAATATACATAATAACCCTTTTAGTACAGTTTTATGTAATAAAACTTTTAAACTTGTTTATTGACAAACTTTGAACATGTTCTGGGATTTTGTTGTAAAACGTTGTTGTAAAAAGTGAACTTTGATGTGGATGTGATGATGATTATGGCCGATCAAATGCATTAAATATTATATGAATCGTCAAACTTTAATACATACATGATGATCATATATGCATTTAAGATTATAGCTAGAATTGAATTAGGAATATACAAGGTATAAATTAAGAATTTAAATAATTTACAATAAATAAATTTACAGATGACATAACAATGGGTGATTTTATTGCTAAAAGCAATTTCTTCTAGTTAACCTTTAGATGGACTGAATTGGTACAGAAAAGATGGTACAGAATTGCAAACGATCATATGGACCACCGGAAAGTAAGTGATCGGCGCTGCCACTAAACACTTGCATTACCGGAATAATTGCAGTGCGTTGCTGGTGTCTGAGAAAAGTGTCCTTAAGTGATATCGATGCGAAAAAATTGCTAGTGTTATGCATGTACTTTTATTTGTAAAACCAAAAATATCTTGGCCGAGCCCCGTTGCAGCTATATTATGGTTATAGCACGAATGGGCTAGCTCTACCGGGGTAGGACCACGCTCGCACAGAATACCAGCGTAAGATAGATTCTTAGTGCTGCTGTGTTTAGTGAGTGTAGAGAACCGGATACCCTTTCTACTGGAAACGAAGCATTCGATCATAGTCTTCAGGGGTGACACGCATCTGCATTTTGATTCTTAATCGAGGATAAATGTCGATGTCTATGGATCGCAGCAACCACTTACCATCAGGTCGACTGTCTGCTCGTTTGTCCTATAAAAAAAATTTTAACATGAATAAATGTTGTTTTTATTTTACTAATTTTACCTGAACCGCCTCTTCGTCTTCTAACAAATGTTCGGAACTAGACAGCACAGTAAGAATCTTCTTCTCTATATCTTGCAAAAGTCGCCTGTGCTCCGCTCCTTGAGTGGTGAGGTCAGTTTTGGCCTGTTGAAGGTCTGGCCTCTCTCTAGCAACAACGCGGGATAATAGCTGTGCTTGTAAGCCGTCTTTGGCCAACATAAAGTTAACCAAAGTCACTCGGACACCCACTTCAGGTAGATAGTGAGGATTTGATAGTTTAGTGCTTATGTACAATCTAGAAAATAAAACGACACTTTTTTATCAACCGACTTCAAAAACGGAGGAGGTTCTCAATTCGTCTTTATTTTTTTTTATGTGTGTTACCTCAGAACTTTTTTCTAGTTAAACCGATTTTGATGATTCTCTTTTTATTTGAAAGCTGGTGCTTTTCATGTGGTCCCGTATAAATTTAATCAACCGTGACCAGTAGTTTTTGGACGTGGACCTGGTCGAGCCCCGACGGTTCGACAAAAAATGAGATTGACTTCATTATGACGACCAGACGACAACTGTTCAGTGATGTCTCAGTGATCGCGAGGGTGAAAACCGGCAGCGATCACCGAATGGTTAGAGGCACACTGAACCTAAACGTTAAGTTGGAGAGGTCTCGTCTAATGAAGTCAACGCTCCGTCCCCCTCGTGCTCTAATCCAAAGTCCCGAAACCTTTCAGCTCGAGTTGCAAAACCGTTTTCAGTGCCTAGAAGACTGCAATGAAGTGGACGATTTGAATGACAAGCTCGTGGAAACTGTCCATGCGGTCGGAGCTAAGTTCTGCAAGACCCGCCGCAGAAGAACACAAAAACTCTCCGATCACACTCTTAATCTCATGGCTGTTAGACGGGAGATGAAGCTACATTCTTCAACAGATTTGACAGCATACAGGCAACTGAACAGACAGATCTCCAAATGCATGCGGTGGGACTTACGCAACTTTAATACAGCTCGTATTGAAGAAGCGATCGAGCGGAACCAAGGCTCCAAAGTCTTTGCTAGAGATCTGTCTGCCAGAAAGAGCCAACTGTCAAAGCTGAAGACCGAATGTGGCAGCATCGTTTCCGGGGCACCTGAGATTTTGAGTGAGATTGAGAGGTTCTATGGGCAGCTGTACACGTCATCGTTGGAGCCACACGCAAGTGTGAGTAACGATCCAAGAGCGAGTCTTATCCGACATTATTCCGATGATATCCCGGACGTCAGTCTGAGCGAGATTAGAATGGCTCTCCAGCACCTTAAAAACGGCAAGGCCCCAGGCGAGGATGGAATTACAGCGGAGCTTCTGAAAGCGGGTGGAAAACCGGTACTTGAAGTCCTTCAGAAGCTCTTTAATTCCGTCCTCCATGGTGGCATTACACCGGAGGCGTGGAGCAGAAGTGCGGTGGTCTTGTTCTTCAAGAAAGGCGACAACGCTCTCTTGAAGAACTACAGACCGATTTCCCTTCTGAGCCGCGTCTACGTGCTGTTTTCGAGAGTCATTACGAATCGTCTCGCGCGCAGACTTGACGACTTCCAGCCTCCCGAACAAGCCGGTTTCCGAAAAGGCTTTAGCACCATAGACCACATACATACCCTTCGGCAAATTGTACAGAAGTCCGAGGAGTACAATTTGCCACTATGTCTGGCGTATGTGGACTATGAGAAAGCCTTTGATTCCGTCGAAATTTGGGCGGTGCTGCAGTCCCTTCAGCGATGCCAAGTTGACTGTCGGTATATCGAAGTGTTGAAGTGCTTGTACAGTAGGGCTACGATGGCTATCCGAGTACAGAACCAGAGTACGAAACCTATCCAATTGCAGAGAGGTGTAAGACAGGGTGACGTCATATCCCCGAAACTCTTCACCGCTGCGTTGGAAGACGTTTTCAAGCTTCTGGACTGGAAAGGATACGGTATCTACATCAATGGCGAGTACATCACTCACCTTCGATTTGCCGACGATATAGTCCTTATGGCAGAATCGCTGGAGGACCTAAGCACTATGCTCAATGACCTCAATAGTGTTTCCCAACGGATAGGTCTTAAGATGAACATGGACAAAACAAAGATCATGTTTAATGTCCATGTCACACCTATGCCGGTAGTTGTTGGGAACACTAAGCTCGAAGTTGTTGACGAGTATGTTTACCTCGGACAAATAGTCCGACTAGGTAAGTCCAACTTCGACCGAGAGGTCAATCGACGGATTCAACTCGGTTGGGCAGCGTTCGGGAAATTACGGCACATCTTCTCGTCAGGTATACCTCAAAACTTGAAAACGAGACTGTACACCCAGTGCGTGTTGCCAGTGATGACATACGGAACTGAGACGTGGTCCTTCACTGCTGGCCGGATGAGGAAGCTCAAGGTCGCTCAGCGAGCTATGGAGAGGGCTATGCTCGGAGTTTCTCTGCGTGATAAACTCAGAAATGAGGATATCCGCAGTAGAACCGGAGTGACCGACATAGCCCAACGGATTAGTAAGCTGAAGTGGCAATGGGCCGGCCATATGGCTCGAAGAACCGACAACCGATGGGGAAGAAAGGTTCTCGAGTGGCAGCCTCGTACCGGCAGGCGAAGTGTAGGGCGTCCCCCCACTAGATGGAGTGACGACCTGGTAAGATGTGCAGGAAGTCGATGGATGCAGGTGGCTCAGGACCGTGCTTTGTGGCATTCTTTGGGGGAGGCCTATGTTCAGCAGTGGACTTGTGAAGGGCTGTAATGATGACCAGTAGTTTTTGAGTTATACTTAATAATGCGTATTTAATTGACTTCGATTATTTTTTTTAATTTTACCACTTGTTATGGTACAGTTATTATACATATATTAAAAATGTTTTTTTTATTTATTGTATTAAACGTCTCGTAACGGTCACGTAAGTAACTTGCCGTTGATTTAATAAATTTAATTTAGATTAAAGAGAAAATTAGTTTTCTATAGCGTTAATAATCATAGAATGTCATCTTGCCTAACCACGCTGGTGGTGTCATCCACTTATTTAATAAGACTACGACATGTTTCTGGCATTTCTTTTAGTAACCTCTTACTGACATCCACGACACTTTATTAGGTTAAGGATCATCAATCATCTCAAAAAATTTTCACAATTATATTTATAAAGTGCACTTTTCTTTTATTTCATTTTACTTTTATTTGAAGTTATGTTGAGCAAACCAAGTTAACTTACTTAAAATCCTTGCTGTACTCCACAATAGCATCTCCAATTTTAATACAAAGTGCCCCACCCTGGCGGAAAGTCTGTTGCTGTAATAGCGGCTCCAACATGGGATCTAATTCCTCCAAAACATTTTCCAATAACACCTGCACAATACAACCAAAACAATTATGTCTAGTGATTCAATAGCAAAATTGTTAAAATAACAAATATTGCACTTACTGGTTGTCCGAATTGCACGGCATTTTCTAAAACACGGCTCAAATCCGCCTGAGTTATTCGAACCACACATAAATTGTTTGGTTTCTCCATATTTTTTACCCAGCGATTGGCTTGTCCTTGCGGATCGATCATAAGTGGCCATCGGCGTGCTGTCCTAAACATCAAAATAAGAATATTTTATTCGAGACAGTCTTATTAGGTGTAATAACGCATCTAAATTTCGATTCTTAATTGAGGATAGACATAGGTGTGATCATAGGCTAAGAAGAACATACAGTCAGTTATTGCGTTTGATGTCGTCAGAAAAGGTGACATAAACAATAAATTGCTAGGGTTGTCAGAACAAGAGTAATAAAAAAATTAAAATAAACTTATTTTATTTTATTTCGCGTTAAAACAAATTAATGTGCATGCGGAAACTGATGAAAGTAATTGCATATCTTTAAATGAGGACAACCCGCAGTTTTTTACCGCATATGTAGTGTGAACCATTTTAATTTATTTGCGTGATAGGACAACCCTAGCGGACAGTTCCCGACAATTGCTCCGCGAGTGTTCCGCCCGCGTTTCGCCCCAGAACGTACTGCACGATTGCCCCGTCTAGACGCCTTCGATGACCGACTGTTAGTAGTATTTAGACAATGGGTGTAACGAGGAACGAAGAGGACGCTACATGGCCGACCCGAGGAGGCTGATCCGAATGGATTCGACGAGACCACTTCGGATGCGTGATGGTTTGTTATTATTCACTGCTTCTATCTCTCCACGACTGCAACGTGTTTGGTTAAGGACGCGCACAAAATCCACTTACAATCAGGTGGACAGTGTGCTAGTTTGTCACTCTTAATATATTTAATAACTAGCGATTCGCCCCGGCTTCGCACGGGTGATTTCTGGATTTCGGCAACAGCGCCATATACCCGGTCTAATTTTAAATCTAAACCTTCCAGTGACCCACTTAAACAAACACAAACTTACTAAACGAGACTAACGCACAGCAGTTGTATTGTATTTACAGTATTGTGTGTTTTATTAGCTGGCCAGGCAGACTGTTCTGCCCTTTCCGAAGACCCTTTGTCTTTTAAAAAAGCTTTAAATTCGCAATAAAAAAAATTGAGGGTCACTTATCGGGATAAAAACTATCATATCTCTCAAGTTAGAGCAAACAATACACATTTACAAAAATTCATTACATTCGGTTGAGTGGTTTCGTAGAAAGGTTTAATAACTAATAGCAACGGGTAGAATCACAATACACTCAAGTCCGTAAACTAAACAATCGTTTTTGTTTTGTACTTCATTCGACGGTGAGTGACTTATGCAGCTCATAATCTTTCCAACAGCTCCAGCAACTTGTAGCAAAAAAAGGTTACAGATACATTATAACCCCTGATGACTAAGATAGAAAGGGATGGCATCTTCAAAATGGACTCCCAGTCAAAAAGTTAAAATCAAGATAATCTGCAAAATTTCTATACATATACATAAAATTGAAATGTAATATCGAAATAACTGTCTTTTATCAAGTTTAGGGAGTTTGTAAACATTTTGTCTGTCTGTCTGTCTGCCCGGGCTAAACTTCTGAATGACTGAACCTTTTGTGAATAAACGTGACAAACTGATAGAGAGCAATACCAAGAGTGATCTAAGCTATATTTTATCCGAAAAACTTAGTTTTTTTTTTTCAAAACAAAAAATAAATGGCCTTTTATTGTCTTAAATATAAAAAACGACATTTTTATAGATTCTACCAAGGCAAAGTCAGGGCGGGTCGCTAGTTAAGAATAATATCGTATTAAATAAATACGTACATAATTATAATGGCACTCTCGACGCTAAAGTCGTCAGCGGGCAAGCCGTCGATGTTCCACTGTTGAATGGTGACAGGATCGCCGAGCACATGCGGCAAACTGTACTGCAGCGAGCACACGATGCCGCACTCATCGCACGCTTTAGCCCACGCCTTTATCTATGGTAACATTTTGCGTTCACCTATACTATCTTAATTGCAGTGCCATCTTTATATAATTAAGGATCTAATTATTTTAGCAGCCTATAAAAATCCACGACTGAACATAGGCTCCATAAATTGTCTCATAGGGAAGATTTTGCCATAACTGCAGAAGATGCTGCCGCCCATCCCCTGTTTCATATTTTCTCTGTCGCCTCTTACGACACCTACGGGACGATATGAGGTAGTGGATCGGTTAGAACGAGGAAAGATCACACTCTCACAGAAAACCGGCGTAACCCTTTCAGAACGACAAAAATGTTTTTATTTTCGATGTAATTGTACACTTATTTGACATCCCTGAGGTCTTAAGTGTCTGGGAAATCTAATTGAAAAATTTCCCTCCTTGCGTTGCCGCTTTCAAATGTTGTAACGCACTATCGTGCTTTACGAAGGTAGGCATAAATTAAAACCACCAAAATTATTGTTGATCTAAATTTATCAACATTATTTTGTTATAGTACAGTAATTTATCTGTTAACAACAAAATTGTGCGCTTAGTAATCAAAAACAATAAATAAAGAAGGTACTTTTAAAGAATTTCTGATCTAAGTAATCACTTTTATGAAATTTAAAAAACAATTTTATGTTGTATACAAGTATATGTTGGATTTTGTGCATCTTATTTTTTGTGGTAGAAGAGCAGCTTTCTAGCCTGCGTTTCCTATCCTTGTCAGATCATCAAAAACAGGGAAATGGCCAACTCGGTCAAAACGTTTATCGAAAGATGGCGATAATGCTGATATGTACATCTTATCAAGCCTTTTGGCAGGATGATGCAGGCTCTTCATTCTCCCTAATATCGTGAGAAGTAACCGTGGAGCAGTCCATAACAGCATCGGCTAAATCAACTCTGAACCATAGCACATCCTTGGCCTTGACTTATATCGCGTCACAGTCCATCTCCAAGCTTTTACAACTGCAAGTTTTAAGAAATGGATCTGTACTTTTACTTTCGTTTTCTTTGTTTTCTTGTATTAAAATATCTATCAAAATACAAGCAGCTATTTGTAGAAGCGTTTGCTAGACACCGGATAACAGCAAGGTCTTCACCTAGAGATTTGGCTGTAAAGGTAGGATTGTTAAGATAGGATATTTCGAAATCTAGCATTAGCCCATCACTTCTTGTGATAAAGTAATTTTTAATTCCAAGAGGCCGAGGTTTATTTTTAACTAAGAATCGTAACTTGCATTTACTAGTAAAGGGTATAATTTGTTCGTCAAATGAGTATGTGCCAGGAATCCTTCCAATCACTCTACAAGCTTTTTTGACGGCATCGAGAACCGGCTGCAATTTTTAATCTCGAGACTTACAAAAACTCTTTATCATAATATCTTTCAAAATACTATGATGGAGTCTTCGCTTCTTGTCCTCCTAGCCTAGGAGGATACTCATGGGTTACGTCATTAAATGTAGTGGCTTTTAAAATTCTTGATCTTTTATTTTGTGATATATGGCGGTTGTTGATTCCAATAGCGTTTTCGTTTGCGAGACGTATGTTTTCCTGATCCCCACATTGTAGTAACTCAGTACTCAGCTGATGGGACATTTATGTCTGAGTCACTGTTGCTCTCTTTGTCACTGTGTATTTCTTGTACACAATCCCCATTCAGGAGTCGGGGAAGATGAACAGATCCGATTGGCATCCGTCTCCAATAAAATCTTGCAACAAATCGTCGTCTAACACTAACCCTGTTGAACATGTTACAAGTGTTAATTATATGAAATTTACGTCTTCTGATTACAATTTAAAACGACAATGCACAATCGTGCGTTTTACTATTGTGGACCTGTTACGAGGAAGTCTAATATTTTTAATTTCAAATATATTTTTAATTATTACTGTAGGTAAATATCTAAAATAAATATTTAAATACAGACAATTGATAGAACACAACTTTAAACTTGAATAAAACATACTCGTACTTACGTCGAACGCTGCCGTTCACAATCGTCATGTCCATCTTGAACACTCACAGACACGTCACTACACTCTCTGAGGCCCGCGATGCATTTTACGCTGAATAGTTAAATTAACGCACAATCTATCTAGAGTGTTTCGGCGTAGTAAAACGAAATTCCGCGCGCGCTAGGTTTTTTTACGATAACGCACGTTTGGTACAGTCCGTTCTGAAAGGAGTAATATAGCACCATACTACTGCTGTGTTGTGTTGTTGTTTTTCATTTACTGGTACGAGGCATTCTATCTTTTCCTCAAGGGTGACAAAGCATTTTGATTCTTAAGAGAAGTTAAATAATATGTATGTAATCTACGGCACGCAATCCACCTGATGGCATGTAAATACTGCAATCGATTGACATCCACGCCCATAACATCGATTACGAATCAAGATGAAGATTTCTGCATTCAAGAAACGTGTCGTTATCCGCAACGTTCCTACCAAGGAATGAGCACTTTTAGTATTGATGCCTTCATTCACATTGTTTACACATCTTAGAGCCATTGCGTAGTAGAACTAACATAAAATTATAGCGCATATTCATAATATGTTCATAATAGTGCTGATTCTAAATTATATGTAAATGACACATGAAAACCGTGTGGTGGCGCTATAAGAACATTCACTACCCCATATCGTCCTGTGGTATCGTTAGAGGTGACAGAGAGAAACAAAACAAAAGATGGGCAACAGCGTCTCCCCAGTAACAATAAGAAACTGAAAACTGCGGTTGTCAACGCGCCTCTCAAGCGTAGCAAATTTTTTTTTATAGGATAGGTTAACAAACGAGCTCACAGTCCACCTGATGCTGTGGTTACTGTGACCCATAGACATCTACATCTATCCTCAATAAAGAGTCAAAATGCAGCTGCGTTGTCACCCATGAGGACTAAGATGAAATGCCTCTTTTCCAGTAAAAAGGGTCTACGGTTCTCTACACTCATCATACGAAACATAGCAGTGTTAAGCTGCTATTTTACGCTGGTATTCTGTGAGAGCGTGGTTCTTCCCCGGTCGAGTCAACCCATTCGTGCTACAACTATACTACTAATTTAGCTGCAGCATGGCTCTACCACGTGTTAATAAGGCAAAAATACTCCTTATGGGACAATCTGTGTTCAATAGTAGATTTCTTAAAAGATTTTGCCTCGCTCATCTCGCTGTGTAGTCAAGTCGATAAAACCAGAGCCGGTACCATAAAACTTATAACTCCTTTATCCCTTAAAAGGATTTGGTTCCGATGTATTTGGATAGATTTTCTACAAACTCTCGGTAGCTAGAGAGTCGTTCGTTCATGGCTAGGTAAAAGTATTGTTGTTTTGATTAAGAATAAACCTTATTCTTCGAAATGCGCAATTTGGAAAATTCTTGAAAGTGCTTATACCCTACCGCAAACATAACAAAAGCGACCTAAACGACCTCTGAATTGTCGACTGCTATCGCAGCATTTAAATATGTTATTATTTATATAACTTCTTCTAATATAGCCGTCTTATAATAACATGTTTAGCTCTCCTAACGCAAAAACAGCAGCATCCAGCAGTAGATTAAAAAAGCTGATAAAGAAGAAGTAAATGAGACAGATATGATGAATAATATAGTAATATTTAAATAATACCTGTGAATTTCTAAAAGCAGCTGTAAAAGGGCCCAGATAAGCAATGATTCCCGCAGCGATCAGTATATCGCCTAAAAACATATTTTCATTATTGAATCAATCATTGAGCTTAAATTAAAAAAAAGTTACAGCTCTATACGTTCAGCTCCTTCGGTGCGTGTTAACGGACTTCACATGTCCTCGGAATATTTAATTTCTAAGACATGCACATATCATCACGATGTTTTCCGTACCGTGGGTGTCGTAAGAGGCGACAGACGAGAAAATAAATCAGAAGATGGGCAGCAGCGTCTTCCTAATAACGGCTAAAATTATAAAACTGCAGTTGCCAACACGCTTGCCAAGCGTGGCAACTATGGCAAATGTGGGAAACATTTGCCATAGGTATGAGGCAATCTCTGGGGGAGGCTTATGTTCAGCAGTGGACTTTAATAGGATGTAACAGTAACGGTAAAGGTTTTCCATCACCGTCGAATACGTGGTAAATTAGATCCTGAGCTACCACGACTCATCAAGTAAAAAATTGTTAAATAAATGTAAACATTAGTATTTTTTTTATAGGATCGAGTGACAAACGAGCCCACAGTCCACCTGATGGTAAGTGTTTGCTGTGGCCCATAGACATCTACATCTATCCTCGTTTGCGAATCAAAATGCAGATGCGGTGTCACTCGTGAGGACTAAGATGGAATGCCTCTTTTCCAGTAAAAAGGGTCTCCGGTTCTCTACACTCACCATACGAAATACAGCAGCATTAAGCTGCTATTTTACGCTGGTATTCTGTGAGAGCTTGGTCCTTTTCGTGCTAAAACTATACTACTAATATAGCCGCAGCAAGGCTCTACCCAGTACAATCTCGTCTTCTTTTTTTATGTTATGAACTTTCATATTCTTTCAGAATTAGTACGTTTATAAGCTAATTTTACTTATTTTATATTATGGATAAATTGCAATATCGGCTCTTATATCTTACTTTTCTTTTCCTTGTTTTATCAGTTATCAGTCATTTATCAGAGTTATCGACACCCCTATATCAACTATTATGACTGAGGGAATAAATAAAATCCTTTCGAGCTCAGCGGTTGCCAACACGCCTATGTCCAGCAGTGGGCTTTTGATAGGATGTAGTGAATGAATAAATGATATTCTGATAACCATTATGTTGTGTTTTGTCACGAACGTTGGCTCCAGTTGAGCATGTGCGCATTGTGCATATTTTTGCCAGACAGGCTGATAAATATTGAACAAGAGAATGACATCTTAAGCGGTCGGAAAAAACAATAAAAAAATATTTCAAAAATATGTGAAGTTGAAGCGCGGAGGACTCTTCCTTGCTCTAAAACCCTGTCAGAAGTGAGGCGAGGCCTGTGTACAGCAGTGGTGCATATATAGGCTGTATTTTTGCAATTATTAATAAATTACTATATCATATTATAATTTGACTTTACTACTTTAAGTAAACTTGATCGATTTTCCATTCGAAGTTAAACTACTTTAATATTTAAAAAACAAATATAAGATAAATATTTTGCAACACATTTATGTCATTACACTCTATTATCATACAGTTTCTATAGAACTGTTTGTTATGCCAACTTTTAATAAACATCTAAATTTACTAGAGTGTTTAAGACCCAATTGTGTCCATGGTAAACAGAAAAGGAAGGAAAGCTACCAACCAGTGAGGGAATTGTAATTCTCTCTGAGCGACTTCGCTATTTGAGTCCACCTCGTCTTCTCTCCACCGAGACCGGAAATTAGCATCTCAGCGCGTTTCAGTTTATTGCTACAGTCCATCACTTCATCATCTAATATCTTCTGTTGGCGATTTTGTTCAGCTAGTATTTCTTCTAATTTTGCTAATTTCATTTGTACCTATCGATAATAATACAAACATTCGAACATGCTCAACAATGAACATAAAATTGTTATAAAAAAGAGATCTTGCAAATAATTATTATTTTTGAATTGAATAGAATAGAATAGAATTTTTTTTTTTCACATTTCCAGGTGTCGGTTTTTAAACTAGTTTTACAAGTACAGAGGCTATTTAGAAAGATAAAATCTAATTAGTACGTCAAAATTTCGTTTACCTTTTACGTTTGTTAACATGTGCTTATATTTTGTTTACTGTTGTATAAACTATATTAAACTGCTGCAAACCCTATTTTCTATGGAATAGATTATAAATTTCTGGTTAAATACAGGAAGAAGATGGATGCAGGAGGCTCAGTAGTATTGTGGCATTCTTTGGGGGATGCCTATGTTCAGCAGTAGATTTGCGAAAGGTTATAATGATTATGATGGAGACTGGATAAATCCATTTCCAGTGATGAGCAGTTTGAGGGCTGATGACATAAAAAGGTTGCCTTGGCGCTTACAGCTTTTTTGGAAAATGGCTTTTATTTGCTAGCTTTATAAAACAAAAAATAAATATTATAACCTCCTTAAGCTGAGCCTGCTTGACTGCGAGTGCGGCCATTGCTTTGTCGTAGACGGCTTGGGCAGCCGCTAAGCGCTGCTTCTTTGGGGCTACAATCTTAGCCACCTTATCGTACTTCGTCATGGCGATCACCCACTTGCACATACCTTTTCATTATATAAAAAAATAATTGCTAATGAGATCGTTATAAAGGATATTCTAAAGGTAATAAAATTTAAAGTCAGCTGCCCAATCCAACAACGCAAGGATTTTTGTGTGAAAGTGAAAAAAGTGAATAGACTTTTGTTATGAAGAAGAAGAATGCTTCATCATCTTCGGCTGCATCATCGCTTACCATCAGATGAAATAATAGTCAAACACTGACTTATAATATAGTCTGCTCGATTAGATACGGTGCGTTTGTGACGCGCCGCCTTGGCACGTGCCGCATTTTGTAAAAGGCGCTGCCGCGACATCAAAGGTTGCCGCGTGCGGCGTACACCCGAAGGGCATTTTGACATTTTAAAACGAAGCGCCGTAGTAAAAAGTTCTTTGCTACCTAACTTGTTCTTATTATTTATATTCGTATTTTAATACAATATCCATAAGAATAAAATAGTATTCTATTTTATATTTCATCTTTACTTGCATATAACTTAGTATTAACTTCTATACTGCGTTTAAGAATTTTAATCCTATTTGTAGTATTTTTAACATAATAATTAGGTTGTTTTTTAAATACCTTCCGCTGCCACTGATACAGTTTTAATCTTCTCCGGCACAAAACCATCATCCTGCATCACAGTGGCCATTAGTTTCTTCATAACGGGCGGGGGTATGTTGTCTTTGTCATAGTTCTGCAGCGACTCCAAGAATTTAATGTCGTTTAACAACTTCTTAGATGGGCCCCAATAGTCCTCGATGGTGCCAACGCCTGATGGATTCGGGATTTTATCTGGTTTCACCTCCTGTAATGTGGTATAATTGTATTAGTTTACTATCGCTTTATTGCATATTAAAACTGCATAATTTAGTATAATTGTGTGCCAAATGCAGCGCGAATGCATCGCCTGAACCTGGGAAGGACTCTCACAGGACTAGCATTACCTAATGCTACTATTTAACATAATGTTTTGTAAGGAAACCGTAGACCGTAGACCGTATGGATGTTACATCAAGTTAAATGTATGCTCATTTGTTCAAAATTCCACTGTTTACTTCCCAAGGAATGCCACCAAACACATTTACTGTTAAAATTATTTTTTTTAATTTATAAATGCAAATTACTGTATGAACAATAGGATTTCTGAGTATTTTAACAACAATTAAATCTCTTAACCATTTCACTGTCGCGTGAGTCACATATGAACATTTCAATTGTTTAACTATTGTATCTTTTTGGTGAACAGCGAAAATGCTAAGTAATAGGCACCTTTAAAGCCTGACCTTTATACAATATACATACGATTTAAATCAATGATTAAAAACTACTGCAAAATAATCACAGTAGTTTTCAACTTTCACTTACAATTTTATTAAAAGGCAATGAATAAACATGAGTCTTTCCACTTACCGGATCATCCTTTTGGTAGCACATCAAATAAACAGTAAGATATATTAGTTACAAAAAGCAGAATCACATTAAATTAAGCACTAAGCTAAGCTACAGTAAGCAATAATTCACAGCGCAGAAGAAGAAGAAGTAGTACTACATATAAAGAACACATTAGATTACGATAACAAAATGGTAATTCAGGTATAATGTTTAAAAAGTTAAAAGTAAGAATATAATTAAATAGTGAAATGAAATTTATTGGAAGTAGTGGAACTGGAATTTGGATAATTGTCCAATTTATTTACTCCAAATGATTCCAGGTCACAAATTTATGTAAAAACGGAAAAACCAAATACCTTTAATATGCAAATAGCTTCCATGACAAGTTTGATTCCACGCGGCGGACTCTTCATAGTTTTGATGAAGGTAATATCTTGAGGTGTCAAAGTGTCTAGCGCTGCTAAGGCTGCATTTAGAATCGGCATCGCTTCGGCCAAATCTGCGTCGCATTCGTCCTTTATGCCTTGTGCTTCTTTTGCCTGATGCATATGAATAGTAATATTGGACATTAAAATAGTATTTTTTTATTTATTATATTTATTTAATTTTTACTTCTCCAGGGCAAGATTTGAGAAAAGTCCATAGTAAATGTACATATATGCACAAAGCAATGATAATTATCAAATAAAACACCTAATCAGACACTAATCGATACAATCTAAATCCGGCACTAATCGACATTTTGTAGTTGTTTTTTTTTTAATTGAATTAACAAAACACACAATTTATAGATTATTCAATAATTATTAAAAATTCGAAAAAAATGATAACCTGTTCTTCTGCAGCAGCCTGATCCACTAACACCTCAGCCTCTACTAATGCTACTCCTTCTTTTTCCTTCTCTACTTTAGCAGTTGTCTCAGCTACAGCGGCAGCACCGGCTGCTAACTTTGGCTGAAGAATTTCTAAGGCTTCTTGTAGTGCAGCGACTGATTTAGCAGCAATAGCTAGCTGATCGAGGCCAGTGATGTAACGTTTTTCGTTTGTAATCAACTCACTGTAAAATAGAATTATCTTATGCAGAATAATAATTCATATTTAGGTCAAGACTGAACTGATCCAGAATTATCGTAAGAAGCAGAAATATGCTAGGGCACAGTTTAAGAATTAGGTGAACAATCTAGTAAGCTAGTTGAGCCTACTTGATTCGTTTTCAATAAAAACAAATTTTAAAGAATAATAACTATTGCAAAAATGCTTAAACTTGGTTTTCACATTTTATTTCTTGTAAAACAAAAAGCACATTTTCTTATAACTCATAGTAGAGCTATCTCCACAAGAAACAACATAATAGGAATAATAAAGAATGAAACTTACGTCCGCTTTTTACTTAATAAAGTCTTGAACATATTGATAAGTTCAAGATAAGCGGTTGGCGTGACATAGTTATATCTTTTAAGCCGCAGCAAATATTGTCGTGTCAGCTCTTGCGTGTCGGTGTGGAACATTTGACACAGCTTGATGGCCGTCTCGCGTTCTAAATCCGTCAATTCAATATCTTTGAGGAAACGTTTTGCGACAGCCAATAGAGCGTCCGGTGGCCATTCCTAGAATTGAAGTGGTAATGTAAAAATTGCAAGTAATTGTCATAAACATATAGAAAAGGAAGTTTAACTTTAGTCCTAAAATTAAAGTAACATTATAATTGCAAATAATTGTTCTGAACATAAGAAAATCATATACGATTTGAATTAATATCCACTTCAGTCATTTTTTAAAGAGTTTTGTGAAAAATACAAGCAACAAGTGGTATGGAATGTTTGAAAAAAGTTTTAAGAAACTATTTACATCATCGTTAGCGATACATCGTAAACAAGAGTCTTTTCGAATTAGAAGCATTTATCATTATAACCATGCTTGGACCTACGACTAGAAGAATCAGACGCCATATCTACATTTGGACATTGAAGACATATTAAAGGACACCTAATTATGTAGGAAAGGTTTATTTAAATTAAACTATACCTTAAAGTTAAAACAGGATAGTTTCAATAAGCAAAAAATGTTTACTCATTCTAATTTTAAAAATTGGAGCGGATAACCAAAGTCATCAAGACAGTCCTTCGCATTTGTAAACTGAAATAACAATGGGATGGTCACATATGTGATAAAAATGATAACTTTAGGTTACTCTTAATGTTTTAGAGCCTCAGCCTCAGCGGCACAGCTACGGCTTAAATTTAAAAACAAATAGTTCCTCTAAAAGTCTACTGTATAATATGAACCTAACGCTCGGTAAGCAGATAACCATGATGGTAGTAACAGAAGTTTCAACCCTCAACAGTTTTTACTTACACACATACACATTAAATAGTTTCAAAATTAAACATAACATAAATGCAACACTGCGGTTACCTGGAACCAGTCAATGGTGCAACAGTTGACGAGTGAAGGGAACTTGCGGATACGCGTGCGCAGCGCAGTGCCTGCTGGGGACATTGCTAGCACTATGTGCAGCTGGTCGCGCACAATCGACACGAAGTACGCATACAACGCTGTAGGACTTCCGTCCGTTTGCAGTGACTTGTCACGTTGACGATCGATCTAGATTGAATTCAAAGACGAAACAGATACATTTTTGGCCGTGGAAGGAAAAGGGGAGAACTTCCGCCGGGCACGGTGTTCTGTCTACGTGTGTTATTTCGGATCTGTTCTATATATAGCTCGTTAACTTAACCCTAGAGTACTAATTATCGCCAAACAGGCCACCCGAGGTTGGTTTTTGCTGGTTATTTTGAAATTGCGGGGACGTACTGCGCCATGCACTGGCGCCAACTATATGTAGTCCGAGACGCGTAGGGCAGTGTTTGCGCGCTCGACTGGGTTAGACCATTGCCAAGATATTGCCTATGTGATCGCCTGGGAGGCGATCATTAGTATTAAAGGTAGGTCTTTTACTGTTAACTTATTTTACATTTCTGAATGTTTCTTTGTTTATTGACTATTATAAAGTATAAAATACATATTATTTGATAGATGGACCTCATCGAGGAGAAAATTGCAAATATCATACAAGAGAACTTCTCTGACAGTGAGAACAAGGATAATTTAGAAGTCGCAGATTGCGATTCCGTTGACAATGTGGCTGGTCGTACTTTATTTCTACACAGACCAGAAAATGACAAAAAAATTTGTGCTAGATGGCCCATATCCTCAAGACTGAATCTCTCTAATACCATCAACATCCAGAAGCCCTAAGCCAGTTTTACCAGTTCCTAATTGCCATTTCTGTGACGAAAATAGAATTTTTGAGTATGACTTACTCTGTAGTAAACAATGTGATGATTGGAGTAATTTTTAGTGATCTTTTTCAAACTTTATTTAATATATTTTAGTTTTTATACCGAAATAGTGGTCCTAGAGTAACACTAATTATTTTATGAAAATATCCCTTAAGACTTTGTCACAAAGTTTAGTATTACATTCGAGGCAGATTTTAATACAAATAATAGTATTAAAAAATATATATTTTTTGCATTTAAGAAAGGTAGCGGTATGCCTGTTATTGTGGCAAAAGTTTACTTAAACTTTAATAAAAGTTTAATACTAAAATTTTTTTATTTATAATGTAGCCTCTCAGGCGATCATTAATATTAAGTACAATTAAATTTATATTAGTACTCTAGGGTTAAGAACTTTGATAGCGCGATTTATGTTTCGGTATGTTCCGCTTATGGCGCGACGACAGCACCGCCACACATTTAATTAGAACAGATACTATTATTTTAGGAACATGTTTTATATAATATAACAGACAAACACTAAGAGATCATAATTTTAAGTGGCTACTGCAGCCTATGAACAAATTTTAATCAAAGAAGGCCACAGATGTGTTGTCACCTCTTCTGAAAAGGATAAAATAGCCAACAATCCTGTGACTACACTGTTGCTTGACGACTGTAATATCTAAGACGGTGGCACAGATCCCTAACACCTAGTGTAATAGATAAAATATTGTATTAAAAAACAAACAGTAGTCGGAAATAATGGAAATAGTTCAAAAAATGTTTTAAAGAATATTCTAAGCAAGCGATCCGCTCCGGCTTTGCCTAGATGGGGGTCTCTTATTGTAGCGTTATTTAGACTTAGCAGGTTAGAAGTAATAAATTAATTGAGTTTCGAAGTGTAATTCCAGAATAATGTACAAAAATGCTCTTACCACTCTCATTTTCTCACAAAGCTCAGCCTTTTCATCAGCGACGAATATGTTAGGTACTTCTCCCGAATTCAGCATGTTATTGACGTCCTCCAAGAAGCCTTCTTCTTTGATCTAGTAAAAACAATACACAGCAGACTTATGTTTGATAACATGGAATTGTTGGATACGCAGTTAGGGACCAAATTAATAAATTGCGCGAATTGTTATATAAGACTAGTAAATTACTGTAAGCAATCATAGATATTATAATAATAAAGTTGTCGGGGTCTTTGTGCAATTTATGTATGTAAACTGCCATGGAAGACCATAGAAGCTCACTTTCAGTAACTTATTATTAGCCTTTTTTTGATATTAATATGTTTTTTGTTTACCTGTGATTCGATGAACAGAAACACCATGTGCAACTCTGGAGTGCTGGACTTTTTAAGTAGCGTCTTCAAATCTTCCCGCCATTCGTTTTTTCCATAAGTTCTACTCATCTCAACCTTAAATAGAACAAATAAAATATCGAATACATCTTTTGGTATCTCAGTGGTTCCGCATGTCTGTAAGTTTATTTGTCAAAATAATAAGTATCAGTAGTAACAAATCGACCTGGCACTATTGCTTTTATAAACGAAATTTTCCAGAAATGATAACCCAGGTATAAAATGAACTAACTCTTTACAATAAGAACAAATTCATTTCCTTAAGAGTTTTGGCGGGAACTTGACCGGCGGCGGTTTGCTGCTCCTGTATTATTGTTTAAATAATGGCTTGAAGTGGATTTAAATATGTAAAAGTGGTGCAATTTTGTGTATTAAGTGTGCTGCGCATGTGAACTATTAGTGAAAACGGTGAAATAGGTGCTCTGATGGTAATGTGATTCTCAAGATAAGGCTTCTGTCTGCTTGGGCGCCTTGAGATACCATCGCCAACTGTCAGCTGTTTGCTGGTTCAAATTGTAGTCAAAATCTCTCAAGGGCTGCATAATGTGACGCATCAACATATTGTGAAGCAGTGTACTATGAAGGATAATTATACATTGTACCTTCAGGATCAGAAGGGCTAGAACCCAGAGCCGTAAAGCCAGTTATAAAAAAATCATTTCCTCAACCTTGTATATAAACTGTAATGATAATCAGTTCCAACCTCTTTAAAAGAACTAATCTCTCTGAGGTTTATGCAATTTTAACAGCTAAAACTATTACAAGATAAGGTTGTTAAACATAGAAGACAAAGAAATAGCAACAATAAAGTTCATAAAATCGACACCTGGAAGAGATCATATTCGTTGATGTGCGCAGCGAGGCGGGTGAGCGACTGGCGACCGGAGCCTCCGAGTCCCACCAGGAGCGCGTGTGAACGCGGCTGCGTTAGCACTCGGCAGATGCGAGAAACGTGTTCAATGGCAAACCTGGGACAAATTAAAAATACCAGCGTAGAATATCAGCTCAATGTTGCTGTGTTTCATATGGTGAGTGTGGAAAACCCGAGACCCCCTTTAATGGAAACGGGGCATTCCATCTTAATCCTCAGGAGAGACAACGCATAAGTATTTTGATTTCTAAGTGAGGATAGATGTCACACCACAGATAGAGGCGACAGCATCTACTAACTGTTTGTTTGTCACCGTTTGTCACCCTTATTCTATATTTTAAAAAATACAAGAAACTCATCCCAATACATTTAAAGATCTTAAGAGATTATTTCTTATTTTTATAGAAAAGAGGGCAAACGAGCATTCCGCTCACCTGATGGTAAGTGTCAACCTTTTGCTTCATGGTGTCGACCGCCGTCCATGAATAACTGCAACACTAGGAGAATTGCAGGTACATTGCCATCCTTTTAAAAAGGCCTTTTCATCTTGTGTTGTGGTAACTCCAATCGCAGTTTTTTTATTATTATATTACTCCAAGAGAGAATTTGCCTTAATTGCGCTTGGCAGACAGACTGACGATCATAGTGCTAGAAACTTCGCACCTTCGACGTTGCTTGCCGTCGCCGGTTTGGCTATTACACGCCTGGCGTAAACAAGATGGCTATATCATGCCATCTATCAAAAGCCGTAACATTTTTTCACCATATCCTATTGTCGTATCTTACGACACCCATGAGAACAAATGGTATGAATCCAGCTTCCCATTTGCTATGCCCATTTGCTTTGTGGCATTCTTTGGGGGAGGCCTATGTTCAGCAGTGAACTTGTGAAGGGCTGTAATGATGGTGATGATGATGATGATTTGCTATGCCACCACTACATGGTAGAGAGAGAAAAAGAGAAGGAGAGAGATATTGTATGTCCACAAAAATATTAGGTTATATTCAGAAAATTTTTACTCAGATTTTTAAACATCTCATAAGATAAAAATAAGAAATGGCGCAGATCTCGTGTTTAATATTTGTTATAATATAACGTCGTCAATGAATTCTTCAAATAACACCTGTTAAATTATGAAAACTTGTTGTTACTGATAACTTTAAGAACATATTACAATAAAACAGTTGCTAAGAAATACTTAGTGAAATGTTCACTGTAACAAAAATTGTTCAATGTAACAAAAACAAGAATAAACCTCTTTAGAATTCAAAAATTTTGATTTAATGGGAATTAATTTCAAGAAAATTCAGAAAATTATTCATGTTACCCTTTTAAAATTTATGTTTAATCACCGTAGGTGTTACTTGCAGTTTATTAGAATTAGCTAATTTGTTATTTTTGTTCTATTGTTATTTCGACGTGAATATTAATGACACAAGCTTACCGGAACAAAACTAAGTTCATGGGTTTCTTGGACATGTTATTGAACTCTACTAAGAACGCCTCGACTGTTGAGTTAAGATGTTCCATGTTCGTAGTTTCCATGTAAAATCGTGTATCAACTTTAGGGTTTGCGAAGTCGCAGTAAATCAAATTCCGTAAATGAAGATCAGTTATCTAAAAAAATAAATGAATTAACGTTAGTGAAGTTTAAAATTTAAGAAGAAATTGTTGCATAATATAATTTTTTCATCAAAAACCATTAATTATTAACATTGTAGAATAGCAATCGCCCCGATTTCGCGCCACAGATTAAGCGTCTTTAAGTTTTTTTTTTTAATAATCATCAGTGAACTCTCTTCAATGGCGATTTAATCAGTTTCTCGATTTCACAAAGAAAAAACACTTTGAGATTATCGAATAAAAAACATCCTAGATTATTCCTGACATTGCTCTCTATCTGTTTCGCGAAGTTTCATCACAATTGTTTCAGTCATTCCGAAGCTTAGCCCAGACAGATAGAAAGACAACATTATTACAAATCTTCATTCATGTCTTAATGGAATACAAATAACCCCTTGAACTCGATAAAAGGCGGTTATTTCGATATTACAGACAGACACTACAATTCTATTTATATGTATGGAAAAAGTAAAACACTAATAAACGCATAAAAATTAAATACTTCAAACGAGTCAAAAAACTTTTTACAAGCAAAGTGAACAGAAACAGACGAAGTCGTGGGAAAAACCAGATTGTGTTTATTAATAAAATGCACACCTTCTCTTCGGAATCATCCAGCAACCTCGAGAGCATTTTATCGAAATTTTCATTCAAATGCATCTCTGTGGCTTCTCTTAAGCATTGCACCAGCCACTGCCGATCCGTTTCTTCTACCAGTCGATCGGAGAATACACGAAGACACTCGTGAACCCATAGACGTTTAATAGATTGAAGATCTGGAGTTACTTCAGGAACCGACAATAAAACTCCCTACCAAAAGATCGATAGCTATAATAACTGTAAGAATATACGCAACAAAATATTTTAAATAATGCAATATAATATTGCAGAAGCACCGCGTTGTGGCGGTGTAAGAATATCCAGAATCCCATATCGTCCCATGGGCGTCGTAAGAGACGAAAGAGGGAAACAAACCAGGAGCGATGTGCAGCAGCGTCTTTCTAATGTGGCCGTAGGAAGGAAAAGGGGAGATCTCCCGTCGGGCAAGGTGTTCTGCCCGGGGAGCGGCCAACGCTCCGATTGGTAGTTCGGAACTATTCTATATATGCTGCTTTAACTTCGGAACTTTGTTAGTGCGATTTATGCTTCGATGTGTTTCGCTTGTGGCGCGACGGCAGCGCCGCCACACTAATAACAACTAAAATATAAAAAAACTGCGCTGCAGACCTGCCCTCTAAGCGTGGCAGCTATGAAAAATATCCCCTATAATATATATGGAGGAGGCATATGTTGAGCAGTGGACTTTTGATAGGCGGTAACGATAATATCGCAGAAGTTCGCGAAAGATATAAAAATAAGAGGACCCCTTATGACGCAGTAGTGCCATGCTGCATTTATGTGGTAGAGCCATGCTGCAGCTATATGGTTGTAGCACGAATGGGTCGGCTCAACCTGGGATGGACCACGCTCTCACAGAATACCAGTGTAAAATAGCAGATCAATGCTGCTGCGTTTCGTATGGTGAGTGTAGAGAACCAGAGACCTTTTTACTGAGAACGAGGCATTCTATCTTAATCCTCAGAGGGGACGACCCATCTGCATTTAATTCTTAATCAAGGATTGATGTGGATGTCTATAGACTACAGCATCCACTTACCATCAGGTGGACTGTGTTTTTCTTGTTATTTTTTTATATGATAAGGGTGACCAACGAGCACACAGTCCACCTGATGGTAAGTAGTTGCTGTGGCTCATAGACATCTACATCTATCCTCGATTACGAATCAAAATGCAGATGCGTTGTCACTCGTGAGGACTGAGGTGGAATGCCTCGTTTCCAGTAAAAAGGGTCTCCGATTCTCTACACTCACCATACGAAATACAGCAGCGTTAAGCTTACGCTGGTATTCTGTGAGAGCGTGGTCCTTCGCCGGTCGAGCCGACCCATTCGTGCTACAACTATACCGGTAATATAGCTGCAGCATGGCTCTACCACGTAAAGTGTGCTCGTTTGTCACTCATATTCTATAAAAAAGGCCAATGCCGTGCAGTGAGACACATTAACAACCTCATTTAAAATCGTATTTGACGGTATCAAACAATATTTAATCTTAATCATAATCTGTAATATATTTTAAGTTATGCGAAATAAAAAAAGATAGCTCACCAAAATAACTTTTGAAAAATCTCGTAGATTAAATGTGTAGTGGGACTTAGACGGGGTAGGCAACAAATTTAATCTACACTGTTTATACACTTCTAATGTACCACCGACTATTTCATCTATGCAAGGGTCGAACTCTTTAGAAAAGCCCCTAAAATTAAAAATATATAACAAATAAAATAAATCTATGGTTAATATCATAATTCAAACATTCATACAAACATATTTTCTCATTTTTGATATCAAGTGCGATACCTTGTGTCAAGATGCCATAGCATAATCCTACTAAAGATGACTCGAAGGGTTTCATCTTCAAACTCGTCAATGCAAAGGAAAGAAAAATGGCGTGTGAACCTAGGCGTAACCAATTTTGCTCCTGGTGTTGGCTTACCCATTGCGCACATAAACTGCAACATTAAAAATGAAAACTTACCTAGCTTAAATCATAGGTAAGCAATACAAATTATGCGTGCTAAAATTGTTACTGGCTACTTTACTGGTAACGAGGCATTCCATCTTTGTCCTTAGGGGTGAAAGGTGGGAATTCATGTTCAGCATTGGAAATTATAATGATTAATGAAGATAGGGAAAGATATTGTATAGATATAGATAAGTATATATAGTGCCATAACCATACCCAGACAGGGAAAAATTTAAAAATTTCTATGTTTTATTTTCAAACTTTCAACATCCTCGTCCATTCATCAGCAGACGACGCGTGCGCGTGAGTTTAGCATTTGAAGCGAAGGTTAGCATATAAAATATAAATTCCCAAGCAAACAGCACTATTCTGTATTTTGTAGCCCTATATTAACTATTTTTTATAGGATAAGGGTGACAAACGAGCACACAGTCCACCTGGTGGTAAGTGGTTACTGTGGCCCATAGACATCTACATCTATCTTCGATTACGAATCAAAATACAGATGCGTTGTCACCCTGAGGACTAAGATGGAATGCCTCGTTTCCAGTAAAAAGGGTCACCGGTTCTCTACACTCACCATACGAAACACAGCAGCGTTAAGCTGCTATTTTACGTTGGTATTCTGTGAGAGCATGGTCCTTCCCCGGTCGAGCCGACCCATTCGTGCTGCAACTATACTACTAATAGCTGCAGGATGGCTCTACCACGTACTAAGCCGATTTTAATATGTAAGTTACATAAATTTTGATTACAAAGTGTTTTACATACGAAGTGTTAAAATGAACCTTCATTTGAAATCTGAAGAAAAATGAAATTTAGTTATTCATGATAAGTGTTAAACAGATATAACACTTTCAAACAATAACTACATACATCAGATAAAAGAATTAATATTGAAGAATTTCATATACCTGTACATCTATAAGGTGCATGGCAGCGTTAGTTTTTCGATCATACCAAAGTCCTAAATCAATCCCTTGCCTCAACACTTCTATAGGAGGTTGAGCGCCATAAGTTTCAGCTTGGGGCATACTCACGTCGTCTACAAACACTACGCTGTAACAACCAATTGGTGGTCCGTAGACACCTGTATGAAAACGTTACATTTAAAATTATACACGTAGTTAAAAGTTGGGTACTTGCACTCATTCGTATAGATAATAGCTAATTACGTCATTCTTTTTTTTAAAACTTGCATACCATCAAATGCATGTCATGCATACGACTCATCTGAAATTTTCAAATGTATAACGCAAACTAAGCAGTGAATAAAGACTTATTTTTGGAAAAATATTTATTAATTTATTTTTACTGGTTTAGATCAAATAAATAATACAAATAATGATATCCTAAATACACTTCCAATAATAATTGGTGGATTTTTCTCGTGTTGAAACGTATAAATTTTCAAAATTATTCTCAAAAAATATTAATTTAGGACACGTTTAGAAATTATAGCATAGTGCATTTAAAGGGTTTTTCTAAACTAGAGGGATATACAAAACTAGTAGTATAATGCTAATACGTATCGTAAAAATGCGTGACGGCACTTTTTCCATGCCTGAATGAAACATACGGACCAACAACAACGCAAGCGTAAATCACGCTTTAGTTATTTTCGAATGGTTCACGTTTTCTAGCCGCTCCCCAGGCGGTTTCTCCTCGACAAATCTCCCCTCTACCTTCTAACTCCATATATACTTATCTATATCTATACAATATCTTTCCCTATCTTCATTAATCATTATAATTTCCAATGCTGAAATGAATTCCCACCTTTAGCAAGGAAACTCCTGTCTGTAATTCCAATGCTGAACATGAATCCCACTTATAACAAGGAAATAAATGCCACCTTACTACGCTGGGATTTGAAACATTTCAAGAATTGTACCCTATTGGACGTAGGTACTCAAAAAGGACTCAACACCTGGGTTACAGTTATAATTTAAATAGGAAAAATAATTCTAGGAATAGCCGCAATCGATAAACAGCAAAATTACAAACAAACCGAAGCAAGCCATTATTATGAAATATTAAAATAAAGTTCAAATGTCAATATCTCTAAAGTTGCTCTCGGTGGGTTAGACCATTTATTTATTTATTTATTTATTCTTTATTGCACTAAATATTTGTACAAAAGGCGAGCTTAATGCTATATGGCATTCTCTGCCAGCTAACCTTGGGTAGAACAGAGAGTGAGTTTGGGCAGTTAAGTTGTCATGATATAATTCAGTTCAAATATATACATGCAACACATACATAAAATATACACATATATATAAAATATATATAATTCATATACATATATAAATAAATACACACATTTATACATATATGTATATCAATAAATATATATATATATATATATATATATATATATATATATATATATAACTATAAATATATAAAACTAGCTGTGCCCCGCGGTTTCACCCGCGTCATCACGTGTCGGAGGTGCGCGACATGACCTAGTTCAAGCATTTTATCTGCGGGCATATTATGTATGATGTAGAGCGTAGTTAAATTTTATCCACTTTCCTTCCCCCACCCCCCACCCCACGTCCCAGAAAGTGTCCCAAAGCGCGGTTTTTTCCAGTTTTAAAGAAAACCGTACACGATATATGAAAAGTGTGCATGCAGATATAGCTTAATTCTAAATAGCCTATACCATTCCACATGAATCTTGCTGTAATATACAAAAAGAATTTTTCAAATCAGACTGGTAGTTCCAGACCGCGTTTAAACAAACAAAAAAAACAAAAAAATTCTTCCTCTTTATTATATTAAGTATAGATAAGTTGACTCAACTTTGTAGGCTACGGATATGCTCATATAGTCTTCTTTTAAAAACATTTTTGGCAGGTATTGTTCGCAGGTCAACAGGCAATTTATTCCAGAGGGTAATGGAAGTAGCTGTGAAAGAATTTGACATAGACCCAGAATGCTGGAGAGGACTCATCTAACTTCATCCAAATTGGCATTTCTTAAATGGAACCTAGGTTCAGCAAAGGATTTAAACAGTTTTATGAAAATTTCGTTGACTTTAAACTTAATATACGTGGTTTGATTCTTAAAACTTCCTACAACAGCTGGCAATGTATCGCTCTAGATTACCAAGCAGAAGATACTTATGTTTGTGTCTTTATTTCAATCACTCAACTTATATCTATCAAAATAATATCATAAAGATCTTACAAACCTTTTCTCCTTTTGTCAAGTTTTCCCATTATAATATCTTGAGTTTGATTACAGTTCGTTTGTGCTGAGAAAGCCATGATGAGGGCCTTATACACTTTTGTGTCAACTCGTTTTACTAAATAGTCCTAAAATAGTTTTAATTTAACGTAGTTGAAAAAAGAACAAAATTCTCAGATAGTTGTCTCCCTTTTTTATACTCGCTACTTATGCCTTCATACCTGAGCACAGTGGTATGTGCTGCATGATAACAGTAAAAGGTAAGAAGAGAAACCCAATACTACAAAAATTAAGACTAGTCTTAGCCCTTCACCAGCAAATACACGACACCGTCGACAATACCACATGTGTTTCATTTGTAATCGAGGCATTTCATCTAAGAAAATGAGACTGCGATAGTTAACCACTTGGTAAGGAGTTAGTTCATTGTGAATCTCCTTAGGAGTTTCTATGCTTCTTATTATTTGTCCCTGTGTTTGTTACACTACTTCCTACCGTCGATTTATATATTGATAAGGACTATACAATATATTGTGGTTATATTTGACACGAGTAAATTAGAATTGCGTGCTGTTTGCGCGTACTTATAAATTAGTGTAATAACATGTTCTATGCGGATAATATACAAACTTTTGACATTTCTAAGCCTACAGCTAGACATAAACCTCTTTTGCTATAATTAAGCCATTTTGGCAGGAGCATCGGTGATGTAAGTACCTAACAAAATTTGCTATCCATTGGTAACCATAAGATGTTTCTAGTATTTATCAAAGTCACCTCTTCGGCAGCCTTAGGTCGAAATGTGGTGATGGATTCTCTAAGACAAGTGTTTAATGAGCATTTAAAATACAAAATGTGATAACATACTATAATATATGACGATTTTCCAGTTCCTGTAGGTCCAACCATCATGACTGGCTTTTGATGTGTGACAAAGAGCTTAAATAGTGCTAAATAGCGAACGCTATCAAGTGTGGTAACTAAAATCTGATTGGGCGGCGTATCGCGACTGATTGGAGGCGCTGACACCACATCGTCTTGAAATGGTTTCCATTTTCCTTTACCCTGTATAAATTATTGACTTCAATTAGGTCTCAATATTTAATTATACGAATATAAGAACTCAAACTGGTTTACACTGGTTACCTCTTTAATAAATCTATAGTCGTATACAAGTCCACCTTTTGGAATAGTAAATATATACTGCTTATCGGGCTTAGCTATTTCCCGTGGATAACCTAGGTCTTTTATAATCTGCAAAGCAAATTAAATATCGTTAATTTAAGATTATCAACAACAAGAGATATGGTTGTATTAACAAAAACTTTAATCAAACAAACCTTATCGGGGAACTCTTTTTCTAGTAGACCACGGAATAACATATCAAATTTTGGTCTGCTATCACCGTCCAATGTCGCTCCAATAGACCAAATACAAGAAAAAAAGAAAACACCCTAATAAGAAAAACATTTTTAATTTTTTAATAGCATAAACTCTACTTTTGGATTTAAATGATTCTATAAATTAACACGCACATACCTCTAGTTGAGCTCTTACATCGAGGTCTGATATCTGCTCTACAAATTTTTCATCGTAGAAATCGTCCATAAATGTGTCAAATAGGTTCATACAACTCTTGACAATGTTAGTTCGTGAAGTAATGTACATTTGCTAAAAGATATAATACATAAATATACATTTTCTAGCAATATTATTATAAACTTGATTTTAATAAATCCAAGTTTTTCTAAGTTTACCTTAACAAGACCAGAATATTCAACAAGCCACAATAACGGAGACATAAATCTGTTAAAAAGACTGCGGATGAGATTCCGGTTGGCGCTATGAAGGGCCGGTGGAAGAGTATTCATCCAGGACTCCAGAATGCATTTCCAACCTAAGCCCTTCGGCTCCATGTATATCATACCGCAACGCGACACCTAAGGTATAAATAAAGAAATAAAATAAAAGTAAAGTTACAGTATAGGGGTCCAACTCCTAGACACAGACTTTCCGTCATTTACCGAGAGGGTTTTACGGCAAGGTCGCCTTAATGGGTTTTAGTGGACTTCACATATCTTCATTATTTTTTTTATTTCTTATATATGCAGGTTTTCTTACGATGTTTTACTTGGTATTGGTGCCGCTGAGTAAGTGGTAAATCAGCACTTAAAAATTTGCAATTACCAATCATTGGCGCCGGCGTGGATCAAACAAAGGTCAACAAGGGTTGCTAGTGTACTGTGAAATTTACAGCAAGCGCTTAGTTTCTAAACTACCACGGCTTATATTACGTCATAAATCATCTGAAATATGTGAATTACTCCACATTTAATACAATATTATATAAATCATTGCAGTCATAGTACCATTTGTGTTTTTATCCTTAACGCTCCATTTTGCATCTGGCATATAGTCAAACTACGAAGAGGTTATACCGACATGTTTGGATCATCATCACCATCATTACAGCCCTTCACAAGTCCACTGCTGAACACACACCTTCCCCGAGGAATGCCACAAAGCACGTTCCTAAGCCACCGGCATCCGTCGACTTCCTGCATGTTTTACCAGATTGTCACTCCATCTAGTTGGCGGTCACCCTACTGGTTCGCCTACCGGTACAAGGCTGCCACTCGTGAACCTTTTTTTCCCCACCGGTTGTCGGTTCCTCCAGCTATATAGCCGGTCCATTGCCACTTCAGCTTACTAATCCGTTAGGCTATGTCAGTCAATCTGGGTCTACTACGGATATCCTCATTTCTAAGTTTATCACGCAGAGAAACTCCGAGCATAGCCCTCTCCATAGCTCGCTAAGCGACCTTGAGCTTCCTCATACGGCCAGCAGTGAAGGACCACGTCTCAGTTCCATAGGTCATCACTGGCAATACGCACTGATTGTACAATCTCGTTTTCAAGTTTTGAGGTATACCTGACGAAAAGATGTGTCGTAATTTCCCGAACCCTGCCCAGCCGAGTTAAATCCGCCGATTAACCGCTCGGTCGAAGTTGGACTTATCTAGTCGCACTATTTGTCCCAGGTAAACATACTCGTCAACAACTTCAAGCTTAGTGCTCCCAACAACTCCGGCTTAGGTGTGGCATGGACATTACACATGATCTTTATTTTGTTCATGTTCATCTTAAGACCTATCCATTGGGCACTATTGAGTTCATTGATCATTTTGCTTAGGTCCTCCAGTGATTCTGCCATAAGGACTATGTCGTCGGTAAATTGAAGGAGAGTAATGTACTCGCCATTAACGTCAATACCGTATCCTTTCCAGTCCAGTAGCTTGACCGCATAGGCAGTTTCCACGATCTTGTAATTCATATCGTTCACTGCATTGCAATCTTCTAGGCACTGAAAACAATTTTGTAACTCGAGCTGAAAGTTTTCGGGACTTTGGATTAGAGCACGAGGGGGACTGTGTGTTGACTTCATTAGACGTGACCTCTCCATCTTAACGTTTAGGTTCAGCGTGCCTCTCATTATTCAGTAATCGCTGCTGGTTTTCACCCTCACGATCACTTAAATGCCACTGTACAGTTGCCGTCTAGTCGTCATAAAGAAGTCAATCTCATTTTTGTCGAACCTTCAGGGCTCGACTAGGTCCACTTCCTGTGGGGTACTTTCATGAATTCCACCAGCTGCGGACCACTTGGGTTCTGTTGCCCTATTCCAAACTTCCCTACCTTCAGCTCGTCGTTCTCTCTTGTGCCTAGTTTTGCGTTGAAATCTGCCATTACCACCGTATAGTGGGTTTTGGAGGAATGCATGGCTTTAGATACATTCTCATATATTTCCTTCACCTCCTCATCTGGATCTGCCGACGTTGGTGCGTAAACCTGAATAACATTCAGCGAATACCGTTTGGTGATTCTGAGTATAAGGTACGCAAACCTCGTCAACACGCTCCCAATCTTTACAATGTTTCATATAATCGATATTTGGATATTTGTACATAATAGCTGCTTATTACAACGTTTCTTACGGAATTGTATACTGCCCAATACTACCATTCTGGTTTACAAATTACAAAGTGCTCACTAGTAAAGTCTTTACTTTAGATATGTTTGTGTTGTTTACTAAAAATTTATTCAGTATTAAAAACGATTAAATTTACCGTGGCCGGTGACGCTGCTTCAAGGTCCATAGGCTCGAATAAGAGATTGGTAGTCGGTGCAAGCTGAATAATCTCACCACTCATTAAGCACAATTTCTTGTTGTCGTCCAGAACAGTGTTGAGATTCTCTATCCAGATTGCATCTACTGGACCGTCAAAAACCAACCATTTCCTGCAATAATAAAAAACGAATATTCGCATTTTTTTTTAAATTTTATTTCAGAAAGATTACAAAAGTCACATGTGCATAATATCTAATATAAAAAAATATATAACCTGTACCTGTTATCATTAGTTGATACGGCGAAAGCTCTGTAACTGACAGCTAAAATACCATCAGACCACTCGTGTGAAACCGGGTCGAACTGACCATACAATTGGCCCATTGTTATCGACTTCGGATTGATCACGGTCCATTCCACAGCGTGTTCATCCATAAGACCCTTAGACGATGTTAGGAATGTTTATAAGATAATTACAATGACTTTCTATGATGCAAGTGTAATACATGTTATTAATATTAATATACCTTTTCCGAAACTAATGCCAACGCGTGTCCTAAAGCGTGGTAGCATTTAGTTTTACCAGAAAACGGAAATCCTACCAACATAAGGCCATGTCGAACGAGAATCATTTCATACAGCTGAAGAACCTAAGAAAAGTTACATAAAATAATTTATATTTTGTCACTTAATAATTAACCAAATTATTGCTAAGAAAAACAATTTATTACGTATACGAAACCTATTTTCTCATGTTATATTAGACGCAGAAAAAACATTTGTGGAAATATCGACTTAAACTTGGAAGGGTTATATTGTTTAATTGAGAATGATAATACATTAATTGAAATGAAATTATATAATATTATGACTTTCAAATAAATATGTCGGTACGACACGTGCGCCACTATAGCAATCTAATTGTACTATGCCTATAACCTTCGCGCAAGAGCAAGCAAGAAGTTAACAAAGATGCAATCTGATGAACGATATGGTAGCGCATAAAATACGAATAATCAATTTTTTTATATACCTCTTTACTGGAAATGAGGCATTCCATCTTAGTCCTCACGGGTGACAACGCATCTACATATTGATTTGTAATAGAGGATAGATGTAGATGTCTATGGGCCACAGCAACCACTTACCATCAGGTGGACTATGTGCTCGTTTGTCACCCTTATCCTATAAAAAAAAATTAGATAAAAAGAATCAGTTCAAAGAATCATTGCTTTTTCTTACCTTTTCTATAAAGAAATCATTAGCTTGTAAATTAAGCTTCACGCACACTTCTTTTAAACATGCTACTAAGTGTGGTAGACCGGCTTGAGGTAGTGGCAAACCGGGGAATAGATCGCCAATTATACCCTATAATATATTTAAATTTTTTCATTATTCAATTTATACGTCATTCAAACTTAAACCAAACTAAAATATGATAATATAGTCATTCAATGTTTATAATTACGAGAATTTTTATCAATGACCCATTGGTCTGGGACTTATAGGTCCCATGTTTATGTGCATAGCATGCCTTGTGATGTGACTAATGGGATATTGAGTTTGTGATTGTGCTATATATTTGGCTAGCCACATATCACTTGTTTCACAATTTTCCTTTAAAACCCAATTTTTTTGGCTAAACATGGTCCGGGTAGCTCGCTGCTTTGAACTCTGCCTATCCCCTCGGAAGTTACAGGTGTGATGCGATCGTCATGCATTATCGATATTTTGAACATCCCGCACTTTGACCTAAATATGTAAACAATTCTAAATTAATTAAAATAAGAAATACATCAAGTTTTTACAACTGATGTACCCTCAATAATAAGGAAATTGTAAATAACAACAGTGTAACAAATACAAGTGTTAGTCCCATAAACACATAGTAGAAGAAAAATTAGATGCCAGTTACGCGACTAATATCTGTTGATGACTAATATGGATTGATCATAAATACTGTATACCATGAATAATGGCACATCGTGCTCAAGAAACTTGGGAAGATTAACATCCTTGATGGAGCGCAACAATATGATGTCCTCATCTTCGTCTGGATACCGCAGCTTCAGAGCACCAGCGGCTCGAAGTACAGATTTAACAGCGCGCATACCTTAGAATGAAAAATGCATTTGCTCGTTTAAGCAGGGAAATTAGAAAACTTTCGTTCTATAATATTAACCCATTAATTTTCTACTAGTTAAGTATAATACAGAAGGTTTTTCTTTATCTGCCTAGGAATCTGAGTTGGTACCACCCTTTTATAAATTTCTGTCACCAAACAACATTGCACGCTGTATCGTTTGAAGAGTAAGAAAGCTATGTATATGTTGCTGACCTCCATATATACTAATACGCTGTACTGGCTATTTAGAATAGAATAGAATAATTTTTTATTCAATATAGATCACATGCATGTAATTCTTATTGAGTAATTTTTTACTTTACGGTTTGGTAAGAACCTCTGTCCTGAGAAGAACCAGCAAGAAACCCAGCGGGACTTTTTTTAAAGTAAATTTTACATGAAAGTTTGTACAAACTATTCACATAACTTATTTTAGAAAGAGCTTAGAAGCGACCACCGCATTCCCAGCGGTTAATATCAACATTGTATTTTTATATTATAATAACCTTTTTTATAGTTTTTGTTTCATAAAATATTTAATTTGGTAATATAGAGACCAGGTATATTTTCTGGGACTTAATTGTAATAGTGTATAGATTGCCCCAATAATGGATTACTGACTCTGTGGAGTGGAGAAACTGGTATCACTAGCTTGTGTTTGTTTCTAGTGCTTACATAGTGTTTATCACTTTTTTCCTAAAACTACCTTTGTTTATGTAAACATACATTAACAAAGGTAGTTTACAATTTTCGTAAATATACTGAGAGGCAAAAGTTAATGTATTTATTTATTTAAATTTTTCTGTAAGAGCCTCTCTCAGTTTTATGTAGTAAATAGCTCTAGTGGTCCTCCTCTGCAAAACAAAAAATTGTTTCTAATGCAGCCGCATTTCCCCACAGCAAATTCCCATAAGACACATTATGCTATGAACCTCTATGGACTAGTGAGACCTCTAATCATTTTAACAGCTCAAGCTGCAGAACTTAGCCTGTTTGCTAGTATGGATATATGGGGGCCCCATTGAACAACAAGGTTCAGTTCTTCCCCATTTAAAAGCACATTGGTATTCAGATCTTTAACATTCGGTGTTGTAAATTTAATACATTTAGTTTTATTGCCGTTTAAATGTACATTATTAATGTTATACCATTGCACTAATTTTGATATAGTATTCTTCACTTCGTCACATTTAAATGATTGACGTTTAAGTTTAAAAAATCAAGGCACTATCATCAGCAAATAACACTATATCATGACTATGCCCTACAAGGGAAGTAAAGCCATTAGCATACACTAGAAATAGGAATGGGGCGAGAATTGAGCCTTGAGGGACACCTATTAGTACAGGTGACCCGAAAGAACTTTTACCCTTGATAGTAACTTTCTGCGTTTTATTACACTTTATTTGAAGTGATTTATAGGTGTCTTTTAGCTGCATAGCCACTTAGCATGATGTAGATTGTTACCTCGTTTGTACCGTTATATTCTAAAAAATTGTATCAAAAGTCCGGTAAGAAAATAGTCGTACTTGACGGGAAAAGTATAGAGAATGTTTGTAATATCCCTTTACGCGATAAAAAATAACCTTTGGTTAATTAAACATGTTGTGTTTCATGTTATGTTCGAGAAAGAATAAGTGAGATGCTAATTATGAACGTTTCGAGTGTCGCCGAACCAACCCAAAACTATGCTTAACTTACTGTGAGGACAAGCACTCATGCACATATATGCCTGCAAAATTATTTGCAACCGACAATATGCAACATAGCAAAAGTGTACGTTCAGCACTATCTGTATACGTTTACAAGCCTCTTAAGAAAAAAATAAGAAAGATACATGCACGAGTGCGTGTCAAGAAGCTGAGGGAGGTTTCTGTGTCACCTGTGGATGGTGTTCTGTTTATCATTAGTATATTATAGAAAAATGTACCATAGTCATAGTGGCTTTGTGAGGACAACTGTTCCGAGCACAATTTATAGGTGGCAACTATCTTCACGGCCAAAGGCTTAGCATTCAAGTATCCAAAAGCATAAAGTTCTATCTCGGAGATCAACACGTAGTCCGGTACCATCATAGCCACTGAGCGGAACAGCGCCTACGGAATATACATCTTCATTGTAACAAAACCAACAATTGAATCTAGTAACTGCGAAGTCGTAGTAACTGCGAAGTTTATTATAGTGTCTTATGTACTTTCACATAAAAGATGTACCTAAGTAACGCTTAACGATTTCTTATATTTGCGCGAATAGTAGTACACATTAAAAGAAACTAACTTCACGGATTTCATTGTGATTAATTTAACTTATTATTTAACTAATAAAAATATACGAGATTAAATCTCGTATATTTTTATTTTTTGCTTTTTTGTTTTTGTAAAATTAGTTTAATGCAAGCATAGGATCCAAACGCGCTTTGGTGGTGATGTAATGATGTTTTAAAATCAAACGTTTTTAGTTACAGAAATATTAAATTTGCAGGTTTACGAATTTAGAAGAAAAATAAGTTCAGAACTCCGCAGATAAAAAAGAGCTTACTGCTACACTTTTGCATTATTATACTATATTAAATCAATAGGACAAATTGCCGACAATTGAATAGAAACCCAACCACGGAGCCATACAGTAGGTGAATCGCAAACTTCTTTTGGATTCTTTTTTTTTGTCTATTTATTGATACAATATGTCATACAGTCAATTACCATTACAGACCATTACAGACTATAAAGTCTACTGCTGAACATAGACCTCCCCCATATTTGCCGTAGCTTCCACGCTTGGCGACCGGGTTGGCAACCGCAGTTTTTTTTTATTTTTAGTCGTTGAAGTTAGTTAAAGTTAAAGTAGCCTAAGTTACTCAACCACTACACGCCCACTCTTGATTTAAAATATTTCACTAACGATAAATTGAAGTAAATATTTTATATAGTTCCAGCGTCAAAAATTCATAACATCATTTCTTTTTGCAGGTGGTGTAAAAATTGACAACCAAAAAAGGGCCGTATCAGTCATCTCAAAAGTGAGGGCATCCACGACTTTTTCTGCCAACAGGGCGGCGCCACTTAAAAGTGAGGTTATTTAGGTGATATTTGACAGATATCAATGCAGGGAAGTTAATTGTTTGGAAAATGTAGAGGTTAATGTTTCTTTCTGTTGTATTAGCTATATTTTATATTAATAAGATTAAAAATAAATAAACCAAACCACAGATATTAATAAAAGTAAAAAATTTTAAAAAAGTTAAAAATGTGCAAAAAAATTAAAGAGTAAACCACTGAGGCATTGTTTTGTGTATTAATATAATACTGTTGAAACTGATAAACTTTTATTAAAAACTAACTTCTCAATTAAATGACATTGTGTAACAAATAAACTTTACCTCAGTGTTAACTAGCGACATCTGGTGAATAGAAAATTATTAGCCCTCATTACGACACCTCGAATATTCAGACTAGTAACAGAAAACAGCAATTAAGGTACGAAGTGAAAAAATACCTACAGTAATTAGAAATAACGCGACAAGTACAACAACTAACCTTCAAATTATCAGGCAGTTCCGATCTTCCGGCATATCCCGGATTCATGGTAATGAAAACGGCACAAGTCTTATCGAGCTGCAACAGCGTGCCTTCGAACAATAGCTCAGTAGCTCCGGAGTTGATGCCGCGCTGAATAGAGAGAATCTGCTGTGCCACTACTGAGAGCACTTCTAGATCAATTCTGTTAAACTCGTCGAAACATGACCACGCACCGCAAGAAGCTAGACCCTAGAATACGAAATTCTATAATTTAACCATTGAAGTAATATGTACTACGTACTAGAAGAGACGCCGAGACTTAGTTGTTTGCAACGCGCTATAAAGCCCACGGGCTCAAACTTACTTAATTATTAAGTCTTTTCCATAAAAAGGTACACTGTAAAACGTAGTTGTTATAAACTCTTTAGTACTCTGTACCTCCGACCACGTGCCCAGCACTGTTGCACAGATTTTATTCGCGGTGTCTATTCTAGTACGTAATAAATTTTACTTCAATGACTTTAACGGTCTATCCAATATACCTGATGATAAGTATGTTGTGTTGATCATACAACACTTGCAACCAGCTTTAAACAGATAAGATCACAGATTTTTTGTCATCTTAAACTACTTAGAAATAATGGCTCATTGCCTAATAATCTTCTTGTTAATTATGTCTTGGAAGTGAATACTTATTAAAAGAGTGTGATGTAATATTACCTTAAAGAATTTCCCTAGTGCAATGTAATCAAGACCATCTGAACAATTAAACACTACGCATTGTTTTGCTACTGCTTTGGCCAAATCTTTCGTCGTTTCTGTCTTTCCAGTTCCTGCGGGGCCTTCGGGTGCGCCTCCTGTTGCAAAAATCAATATATTTCTTGTACGACTTATTTCTTATTTAGTTTACAGCGTTACAGCAGCAAAGTACACTTGCTTATTATTGTTTAGGTCTATTGCTATTTTTCACTCTATCAGAAGCGTATATTATGCGCTTTAGTTACCACCATGGTCTATATAGAAGGATGCGGCTGTTCGTCACTAAGCATTTTTCTTCCCTAACTATATTATAGCCGAAAATACCAAATGGTATTTTGATAGTTAACGGGTTTTTCTAATAGAATATATTTTTACATATTATAAAATATAATAAAATATAAGCCTATTTATGGCCTATTATAAAATATAATAGAATATATTTTTACATATTATAAAATATAATAAAATATAAGCCTCCTTCCCTTTCTGCTTTTCGATGCAAATGCGATGTGAGACGGATGGACGGATAATTAATTTTAAAACCGAGCATTGGATAACGTGTTTGTTACTTACGCCATCTTTATAAGAATCTCTCGTTGTCCTCTCTTTCCTCCGTCAGCCTTGTCGCAGAAAGCACACTCAAGAGAAAAAGACTACACACAGAATTAACTAACCTAAGTTCAAATGCAGAGCTCCGAACAATGTCCTAAAGCAGCGATCTGTCAGCGGCGTAACGACTAAACGTCCAGTGTTGCCGAGGTACTCGTATCCGTACATTAGCTGAGAGTTGATCATACGCGTTACGATCTGCATTCCTGTCTCCTCTTGTTCCTTTAAGTTTAAAAAAAAAACCTGTTGTTTATAACCGTATTTTCGGTAACATTTATTTTTAATATCACTGGGTAGAGCCATGCTGCAGCCTAGTTAAGGTATTGAGCACGAAGGGGTCGGCTCGACCGAGGAAGGTACATGCTCCCACAGAATACCATCGTAGAATAAAAGCTTAATTCTGCGGTGTTTCGTATGGTGAGTGTAAAGAAACGGTAACTCCTTTTACCTATATTGAGGCATTCCAAGTAATCCTCAGGTGATAACATATACAATATGATTCTTAATCGAGAATAGATGTGAATGTCTATGGGCCACAGCATCCACTTACCATCAGGTGGACTGTGTGCTCGTTTGTCACTCTTATCTATAAAAAACATCTTCGTATAGAGCCAATTTATAATAAATCTTGAACTTGAAAACAATCTTACAAAATTTTAATTGTAAACCGTAAACACCAAAATTTAAACTAAGATGGAGTTACTAATTGCTTCAAATAATTATGTTTTGATTATTATCTCGCATCATATTAGGTCGCTTTTAAACTATCTTATTATGTAAATGATGATCATTTTATATATGATTCATAGAAATATGAGAAATCTACGATAGTTTATTAAGTACACTCCCTCACTGACTTATATTGTCATCATATAATATATGCTTAGATGCTTTAACCTGAAAACGGGTACAGAAAATTCAAGACGATTGAGTGTAACATCGAAATGACAAAATTCTTGATTCACCTCAATGCTTTGAAATATATGGATTCAATTTGGTTAAAACATAATTAAATACGTTCTCTACTATTCGCTGATACGTATTATAATAATTTGTATCTTCTACTCTCAATTCTTCGAATAAAGTATTGCAAATCCCAGTTTCTGAGCGCCGGCCTACCCAAAGTTGACCCAAATACATCCTTTTAATTTACCACTCTTATCAGACACATTTATTTTCCTTTTTAGGGTTCCGTGCCCGAAGGGTAACCAACGATCCTATTACTAAGCCATCTCTGTCAGTTCGTCCGCCCGTTGGTCTGTCTGTCTGTCAGCGGGATGCATCTCATGATCATGAGAATGTATATTTCTTTTGACACTATAACTACAAATAATAAAATTAAAGATAAGTTAAAAATTAAAGGGGGCTAGATACTTGTTTTACGATGGTATCGAACCCTTCATGAGTCCGACTCGCTGGTTATTACTTAAGCATAATGATTACGATAGCTAAAGCGGATATATAAACAATAATATCGTCGTCCATCTTGAGTGAATATTAAGATTGTATGACCATACATAGAATATTATGTACCTACATATTAGACTAATAGTTATCACAGGCTATGATGCGAGACACTAACATAATATTTCTATGAAATCAATATGATATTGTAATGGTGGCGTGGTACATCATACCCCATATAAGTGTCAATACGCTAATATAATATTTTAATAATAATATATTATAATATTTTACAGCTTAGCTCTGCTACGTAGATTCAGATATTTAGATTTTATCATCATACACATTACTTAAAAAAAGGTAATTGTTATAATTGAATCATAATAAACTAGCTAAAATATACCTCCCAATAATATCGTATCTGCGACAGCCAATTAAAGTCATTGTCCTGCTCTACTTTGAAGTCAATGAGCAACATAAGAACGTCTCTAGCGTGAACATCCAGTACTACTAAAGCACCTAAAATAAAAAAAAATGTATATTATTACAACTGCTATGTGAAGAGATTCTATTTATTCTTCAATTCTCGTAGACTTATTGTCGTTTTATAAGAAATAAGAACGACAATGAGGGCTAATAATTTTCTGCTCACCAGATGTCGCTAGTTGACACTGAGTTAAAGTTTTTTTGTTATACAACATCATTTAATTGAGAAGTTGGTTTTTAATAAAAGTTTGTCAGTTTCTAGAGTATTAAATTAATACACAAAACAATGCGTCAGTGGTTTGCTCTTTAATTTACTTCACCTTTTTAACTTTTTTTATGTTTGCTTTATTTATTTTTAATCTTAATCTGAATATAAAATTTAGCTAATAGTGCAGAAAGAAACAATAACCTTTATATTTTCCGAACAAATTAACTTCTCCGCTATGAAATCTATCAAATATTATACCTCACTTTCTAGTGGCGCCACCCTGGTGGCAGAAAAAGTTGTGGATGCCCTCATTAGTCGATGACGTGATCGGTGACGTCATCGCCAACGACGACTGTCAGTCACGTTTATTTTATTTCAGGAAATGACATAATGTGTCAACAACTTCGCCGAATACGTCGTCGAATAAGAGTCGTTCGACTAAAAGCGCTCTAGGTCAAGTTGATGACGGAGAGCAGCAACGAAGAAATGAAACGTTTGGTGGTGGTGACCATATATAGTGGTGACCACCTCCTGACTGTGCAGCGAAAGAGAAACCGATTTTCAGCAGTGGAATGTTTACGGAACAATGATAAATATTAGAATTTTCATCAGAAGATAAACTCTCTATTTATTAAAGATAAATTTTATTATGTATCAATCTTATGCCGCCATTTGTAAGAAATACTTATGGCACAAATTCAAACTAGTACGATTAAAGATATTATCACATATCACGCTGAGAGGTAGAGATATATAAGTGGAGGAATATACTCGTTGTAATAAATGAAGACAGCCAATTTGTAGCGGAGGGAGGAAGTAAAACGATCTAACGAGCTCAAATTTGCCATGCTATCACTGAAATACCGTTAACCTTGAAACTTCTAACGTAAACCTACTCACGTAAGATTGTACCCTCATTATATTTTGTACTAGTGACCTACCTCGGCTTCGCCTGGGTTGGATCTACTAATGTGGCGTTATTTATATTTATAACAATCATCAAAGACCATTTATTTTATCCAACGAGATTGAAATATATACTGCAACTAGCTGTGCCCCGCGACTATACTAACTTCACACAATTGTTTTGCCTTCCCGGAACCCCTCCACTTAAACTTTATGGTATGGTATTAAAGTTCAAATTGACTTTTAAGTATTATTACGAATCTTTTGTATGGGAATATAATAAAGTGTTTCCTTTTTTAGACTTTTTCAGGAATTTTTTTAAATTTTTCTCTCCGTAAGTACCATCTTCGTACTTCAAGTAATATTATAAAAAAGGAATTCGCGAAATCGGTTCAGCTGCTCTCGAGATTTGCACTTAAAAACACATTCAGCGATTCATTTTTATATTATAGATTTTAATGCTTTTAATATTATCACTCTTTCGATTTCAGCAAAAATCCGAGTTTTCGGATAAAATACAGCCTCGATCAGTCTTCGTATTGCTCTCTATCTGTTTATCAAGATTTCTTACAATCGGTTCAGCCATTCCAAAGCTTTTCCCGGAGAAACAAACATTTTAAAAATAGTTATATCTTAGTGGCATAGTAAAAATAACACCCTCAGCTAAATAAAAGGCTAAAAAAATTTAATATTACAGACAGACCCTACAATTTTACTTAAATGTATGTAAGATGTGTAGATTATTATTACAAGATATAAAAACAACTAATGTAGTTTATAAGTTCTGTATATGATATACTAGTTATAATTATGTGTTTCGTATGGTGAGTGTAGAGAACCGGAGACCCTTTTTACTGGCAAAGAGGCATTCCATCTTAGTCCTCACGGGTGACAACGCATCTGCATCTTGAGTCTTTATTGAGGATAGATGTAGATGTCTATGGGTCACAGTAACCACTTACCATCAGGTGGACTGTGTACTCGTTTGTCACCCGATCCTAAAAAAAAATTAATATATGATATTAGTTTTTCATGCATCGTTTTGTAGTAAAGCTATTTTAAATATTTATTTACCTAACGTGATGCGATTTTGCAGACTAAGTTCGCCTCGAACCAAATCCACAATTTTCGATATCTGATAGTTACACTTTTCCCAATAAGACCTCATTGCTTTAACGCTGATATGAATAGCCTCCGTTACTTCCGACGTCCAATAAGTCATTGCTATACATTGCACCTTCATAAGTGAAAAGTTAAAATATTAACAGTTATAACATAAACACAAATAACATTAGTACTTTTGATTGGCCTACCTATAGTAGTTATACATTTTTATTTAAAAAAATAATTAACGCCGATAGATCTGAAAACTTATGTCACCAAAGACTCGTAGAATAATTAAAAATTTTGTACAACCGACTTCAATATAAGTTATTAGTTATATCTCATAAATTATTTGTCAAACCTTAATCAAATTTATATGGGACCACATGAGAAGCACCAGTTTTCAAATAAAAAAAAGAATCATCACAATCAGTTCATCCAGAAAAAAGTTATTAGGTAACAAACATTAAAAAACATACAGTCAAATTGAGTACTTCCTCCTTTTTAAAATCGGTAGATGAGGGTTTAATTTTTTCTATGGTTTAACCCCACTATGTGGTGGCGTTGTAAGACATTCCAATAACCCATTTACTGTCTTGGATTTTGTAATAGACTACTATGGGATATGCCTGAAAGATCTTGTGGATTCCGATAGATTGCAGTATAACCATCCCTGTACGAAATACCCAGAGCGGTGGCGGAAAGCAGTACCAAGAGTACGAGACGTCTAATAGTGCGATGATCGATTGGCCTACAAAAGTGAGCAATTAAGGCAAACCCACCCTTCAACTGGAGAGGCTTCGGCCCAGTAATGGACTTGCAGGCTGATGAAGAAGAAGAAGGAGACGGTTAAGTCACTTAGTAGTCAATATAAAGAACAAAGTGAAATCTCATCCCAAGACACTACTTAGTTTAAAAATTAAAAAAGTTAAAGTTGCAGACTAAATATACGTTCCACTGCTGAGCACAGGCATCCTCATATTTCTGAGTGTTTTAGGGCACGGAAAAGTCCGCCGCGCTACCCCAATGCGTGTTGGCGATCTTCACATGTTCTCGATTTTTTTTCTTATTTCTCAGACATGCAGGTTTCCTTACAATATTTTCCTCCACAGCCGAGCACGTGGTAAATCAGCACTTAAAATTGCAATTAACAATTACATTTTTGCTTCGCGTACTGTGAAATTTACAAGCGAGCGCTCAGCCTCTGAGCTATCATGGCTTACTTTACTTAGTTTGGGATTAGTAAAATGTTTAAGTTACCTATATAACTTTCTACCACTGACCTCTATATATACAAATACGCTGGACTGGCTACGCCATACAAAATGCTTATGCTGATTTGAAGCGCCCTCATTGTCAATTAATAATTAATAAAGATGACATTATGTTACGGTGTATAGCCAGTCCAAGTCCATATTATATAGAGGTTAGTGCTTTCTACAATATACACTAATAAATTATGTAAAGATTTGTAATAATTCTAACCGCCTGTCCGGGCCAAACGAGTACCCAATCCTCTCTAGGCCGCTGTGTGTAGTTATGGTAGGATAGGTGCACAACGTTATGTACCGAATCTTTCATCGATTTCTCCAGCTCCAAAAGCCATTTTTCCACCTATAAATTGAACAAAAATAAAATTCATATATATTCAATCTTTATTGTACACATGAAGTGTAAATTTAGTACTAGTAGGATTATGAAAATTGTCCTTAGAAATTTGTGCATCGACATATTTAAAAGTTTTATACGTACTTGACCCCTAGCCGCTGCTGTATTTATGGTCATTGTCAGCAAAACGATCTCGCCCTCCGAAGACTTCATGTGCGTTACTACCATATCCTCAGTAAACGTCAGTCTTGCAATGCCCTCGAAACACTTCTTTAGATGCGGCTGCACGCTGAATATAATAATGTTGATTTAAATTTACACTAATATTTAGTACACATGAATGAAAATAGTTTTAAAAACCATGTGCTGCTTTACACTCCGTTATCGTTACAGCCTACGAAAAGCCTATTGCTGAACATATACCTCCACCATAGATTCCCTTAAAAATAGATCCATTTATATATTTATATTTTCTCAAGCCTCACTCATGCCGCGAAATGGCATGGCATTTATGGACATAACACAGTGTCAGTAAGAGTATCACTAAGTTACTTCAAGCGACGCAATAAAATAATGCTGTGTGTATAGTTTGTACGTGGTAGAGCTACTCGTATGCTGCAGCTATATTATGGTTGTAGCATGAATGGGTTGGCTCGACCGGAGAAGGACCACGCTCTCACAGAATACCAGCGTAAAATAGCAGCTTAACGCTGCTGTGTTTCGTATGTTGAGTGTAGAGAACCGGAGACCCTTTTTACTGGAAACGAGGCATTCCATCTTAGTCCTCACGGGTGACAACGCATCTGCATTTTGATTCGCAATCGAAGATAAATGTAGATATCTATAGGACACAGCAACTACTTACCATCAGGTGGACTGTGTGCTCGTTGTCACCCTATCCTATAAAAAAATGGTGAGATTGGAAGGCATCGTTTATGAACTTTTACCGCCGGGCAAAACCATCGATTCGGATATCTACTGCCAACTAATCAGACTCAAGGAAGAAATTTATTATAATAAGGGATTATGTCACTACCCACAAAGCACATACAATATGTTCTAATTGAATGTAATTAAACTATGAAAAAATGTTTTGAATTTATATATAAAATACGAAGAAACTTTTCCCCGACCAATTATTTATCACTTTTTATAACTAGCTTTAAAACAAACTTCCTCTTACATAAAATACATTTTAGAACAATCGATTCATTTTAACTTAATATTAAAGTGCTTTAATTATTAAAGATTTATTTTCGTTACATTAAGCATACTCACCGTAAAGGATCTTTTGTTTCAGATAGAATTTCCAGTAGCTCGTCATTGGACAAAAAGAAAAATCGGGGGAAGAAAAGACGCTTTTTCTCGAGGTAAGCATTCAAACCCCTCTGCACCAGTTCTAGTAAATTGTTCGATTTACGTAGCCTATCTAACATCTTTTCAATTGTGATCACATCGAGCACCCGGGGCTCGGCGTATGCGGCTTTCATTATTTCCCGCCACATCTGTCAAATAAATTGTGTGATTGTCCTATGCATAAAATATGAATAGTGTGGAATAGAACAATTTTTATTCAATATAGATTACAATAATTCTTATTGAAAGTCATTTATGCTTTCGCCACAAGTCCGAAAAACACCTCTGTCCTGGGGAGGACCAACAAGAAACCTGACTAAAACCGAGACTATGTTTTTAACAATAATTTACTTTACAATACATATACTTAGTTATTAAGTGGCGAAGCTTGCGAAGTCACTTATTGATTTCACGATGTCTGTCCGTCTGTCCGTCTGTCCGTCTGTCCGTCTGTCCGTCTGTCCCACGATTATCTCGAGAGCGGTTTCGAATTTTCAAATTCTGTTTTCAGCAATCGGTTACTGATCACCCAGGCATCTGAACCTCCTATTTTGAAACTGATTGCTCAACGGCAACCGTTAGAAACCGCTACAAAGCTGATTGCTTCGCCACTTTGCTATGCTGTTAGCTTGCTAGGTTTATTTTCTTTTTCTTCGCCGGCGTTTTGAGATGTTCCATGTCAGTTCTTAGAGACAAAACATTTGCAATTGTCTGTGTGCCGTAGAAGCCATTTACCATATAATTGTATCTTAGCTCTTTTTTCTATAATATATATAAATACATATAATAAGCTTTTAGCCTAAGCTTCGAACACATGTACATACGTCTAAGACGGGATTTGTCGTACTTCTAAATCTCTTTTTAGTGAAAACGAAGCATTACATCTTAGTATTCAGGGTGACAACGCCTCTGCATTTTGATTTTTCATCGATAATAGCTTTCACTTACTCACAGGCGTTATTTCCCTTACTTCTAAAAAATATTAATTTATCCAAGTGAATTTAAATACCTTGTCAACAGCGCTAAATCTTCGACCTTCCTCTGGTATTTGCTGTTGAATGTCAGGCGAGGAAAAGATGGGTTCCAAGTACATCCATGTTGCTTGGACTTTTAGCCATTCGTCAAGTATTTCCTGTAGCAATATAAGCTTGCCCTCCCAGTCACTGTTGAATTTTACAAATTCGATAAAGAAAATGTGAATTTATGCATGATTAAGCTTTATAAAAGCTTTTAAAAAATTTACTTCGCAAACATCCGCGCTATAATGTTATGACATCAGGATGCGGTGAACCACCGTAGAGTCTACATCACCTGAGGATGCCTCGTGTAGAGGCGAAACACGTGTCGTATTGTCGTCAGTGGTGTGTCTTGCCTAGTGTAGTGGTGTTGGGAGTAGCGGTGCTGGGATTAGTGGTGATAGTGCATGCAATTGAGGGCGGGCGGGAGGTGCTCTTCATACTAAGTAAGACACATCATTTTATTTTAAAGCGCGTATGTTTGCGAAGTAATTTTTTTAAAAGCTTTTATATAATGGATTTCCGCATAGTAAAGCCTGATTCTATTAATTATGATTAAGCTTTGTTAACGGAATAACATGAAACGAGACGAAATCAAATTAGAAATTTTAAATTATTATCTCTTAAATGAAATTATTATTTAGAATCAAAAATATAGGCTAAACTTACACTATAACTTCTTCAAATGGTTTAATATAAGGTGAATTCTTCATAGTTTGAGTTTTAACTATATGGTCGTCCAACAGCAATTGTATTTCATCCACACTCGATAAAATATAAGTTCCAGTGTCCCTAAAATTATAAACAGAGATACATTTTTCTTTTATCTTTTTTTATCAACCCGTAATTACTGAAGTATGTTAAGTTTTACATGATAGAGCCACACTGCAACTATATTATGGTTGTATGGCACGAATGGGTCGGCTCGACCGAGGTAGGATCACACTATCACAGAATACCAGAGTAAAATAGCAGCTTAATGCGGCTGTTTTTCCTATGGTGATTGTAGAGAACCGGAGACCCTTTGGAAACGAGGCATTCTATCTCAGTCCTCAGTGGTGACAACGCATCTGCTTTTTGATTCTTAATTGAGGAATAATTTAGATGTCTAAGGGCCACAGCATCCACTTACAATCAGCTGAACTGTGCGTTACCCTTATTCTATAAAAAAAATCTATATCTATACAAATAAATAAAATTGAAGTGTCTGTTTGTAATGTTAAAATAACAGCTTTTTACTAAATGCATATGAAAGTATATACGGAGTTATAACAAAAAAAAAACAATTTTTAAAATGTTTGTCTGTCTGTCTGTCTGTTTGTTCCGGCTAATCTCCGAAACGGCTGGACCGATTTTGACATCATTGGTATATAGCTGATATTATAAGGAGTAACTTAGGATACTTTTATTTTAGAAAAAGAATTAGGGTTCCGCGCAAAAATATTAAAACTCATGAAATCGTAGAAATTCGACGCGGGAGAAGTCGCGGGGCACAGCTAGTATATCTATCTATATATATTTATAGTTTCATACACTAGGTGGTAGAAGTCCTTTTTTACCTAGAGTTCAACAGGGTAGGTACCACTCTCTTATCTATTTGTGCCACCAGATAACAGTGCCTGCACTACTGTTCCGTATGTATGTATATAAAACCAGTATAATTTAATTACAGGCTGCAAGGCATTCCATCTTAGTGCCAAGAGACGACAACGCGTCTGTAGGCTTCTTTGTTTGTAGTTGGTTGCAGGTGTCCACGGGCTGCAGTAACCACTTCCCATCATTCGTACCTAAAACGTAACGATTATTTAAATAAGCAAAACATTAATAGGCGTTTGGTACTAACTTGTACGACAGGATTTCAAATTTAAGATCGGCCCATTCCTTCATCATCTTATCCAACGCTTTCTCAAGATTGTTTTCTTTAGTTGCAGCCTCCGAGATACCCTCGAACTTCTCAATGTAATCCACCAAATTGAAATCTATCACTTTTTCCAACGACAATTCATCATCGACGACTATAGGAAAACCAACAATTTCGGAAACTTTCTCCCAATGGCGAGGTTTCATGCCTGGATTTCCTAATGTTTGAATGATTGGCAGATGCGTTTTAAATTCATCAATTTTCTCCCTATAATACCAATATTTTTAATAAATGTTTTCTTTTAATTATAAAAGCTTACACAGCTTGTTACGGAACTATTCATTATCACCTGACTGAAACAGCAAGCTGGTGGGTATCAGGAACGTCTTGGAATGACTTTTCCAGTTTATATACAATTTTGTAATAATAGCTTACATCTCCTTCTATTTCCTCAGGATCAAAGCTACCGACCTAATTAAAAATATTTTAGCATCAATAAAGAGTATGTATTAAAAATCTATAGTATAAAATTTAATTTTGTTTTGGATTGAAAAATAATAGTATGAAAAAATTGTTGACAAAATATAACAAAAATATACATTGAATAAACGCCCCTTTAAAATATGTTATTGCCGTGTGTAATCGATGTGTAAAGTCGATAGTAAATTATACAACTTCTTACAAATCAATATTACTTTAAATAATTTTTTTTAATCGATCGTCGATTTCCTGACCCAAAATGTATTTTGTAAATATATCTCCTACCAGTAAACATTTTTTTTTGAAAATCACCAATTTAAACAACCAGGAATGACATTGTTGTGATTCGTATAATGCTAAATCTTACCTTAGACTTCATCCAGTTATTATGTTTTTCCAAGAAATCGTAGCCCGCATCGTAGAGTTTCTTGAAAGGGACAAGCCGATCAAAAACCATTTTTCTTTTTGGGTACTGCGAAAGCTCCCACCCGAAAGATGCTTCTTCCTCATTAAATTGATCAATCTTCACTAAAGCGTTAGACAACCTAAATTTAAATAAAATATATAACATTATTTATTTATTCTATTTCACCGTTCAATATGGAATGTAAATTTAAAAATCTCCTTACATTTTATTTGACACACAAAATCTAGCTCCATATTATTTCCTTCATTTATGTCCGCGTAAAGTAGCCATTTTATCTAACGCGATACCATTACACGAAATCCTCCCATGCTAGCTTTGAGCATTAAGCCAGAGAAGTGTTCTATTTGAAGACTATTCGCCGACTTAAGGCGATTGATAACTACTCGTATATAAGCCTCGCCGACAGCAAAGAGGCGATATCCCAGATATTCACTTTCTCTTTACATTTTTTTACAAATTTTGCCTTTCAAATCAAATCGGTTCTCTACATCATTTATATTACTAATATAACTACAGCAAGGCTATACGTGGTAGAGCCATGCTGCAGCTATATTAGTAGTATAGTGTAGCACGAATGGGTCGGCTCGACCGGAGAAGGACCACGCTCTCACAGAATACCAGCATAAAATAGCAGCTTAACACTGCTGTTTTGTATGATGAGCGTAGAGAACCGGAGACCCTTTTTACTGGAAAAGAGGCATTCCATCTTAGTCCTTACGGGTGGCAATGCATCTCCATTTTGATTCTTTATTGAGGATAAATGTAGATGTCTATGGGTCACAGCAACCACTTACCATCAGTAGGACTGTGTGCTCGTTTGTCACCCTATCCTATAAAAAAATCACTTAATTAATTGGCCAGATAATCTATGATAATTCATAAACACATTAAAGATTTTGTCATAATGGCTGCTTTCCGTCGTCAAACTGAATATTTTTCATACGTTAAATGGTTATACTGCCTCCTATCATATAAATAAAAAATATATAAATAAAAATAAATATCAGAAGCCATAGGACCTCTCAGATTTTCCCATAGTCGCTTCTTGTGACACCCACGAGTTACATCGGTTTGATAGTTTCTTTGACAACATCGCTTCTTTCTATTTCTTCTAAAAGTCATAATATTTCAATTGCTTACTTTTCATCAAGATTACGAGCGCGTGTAACGTATTTGGGCAACTCGTTAATATCGCCCCAATACTGAAGCTCGTTACACTGTAGCTCGTACATGTCAAGATCTTCAATAAACTTGGCGATTCGAACCTGTAAAACGATTTAATTACATAACTCTATGTATGTGTTTATACATGTTACAGCCACGCTGCAAATATGCCAGCTATACATAGCTACAGTACGAATAGATCGATTCGAATGGGGGAGAACCACGTGAAATAGTAGCTTAAAGACCCTGTATGGATACTGCGCAAAGGCTGTGGCAGAATAGCAGGAGTGATGCAGCTTAAAGACAGCCTAAAGACCCTATGTGGATAATGCGCAAAGGCTGTGGCTGAATAGTAGGAGTAATTGGTTTGCCGTAACACCTGAGTCACAGGCCGTTTTGTCGCAATTAATTATTAAGCTGTATATTTCAATTTTAACATTGTATTGTTTTGTGGGAAATAAATACTTTTTATTTATTTATTATTTATTTCATGCTGTTGTGTTTTTTATAAAAAGTGTAGAGAACTCCGGGTCTCCCTTTTTACTGATAACCTCGTTATCCGTAAAAAGGGACAGACATTATCTTAGTCCTCATTGGTGACGACGCATATGCATTTTGATTCTTAAGATGATTGGATGTACGAGTAGATGTCTATGAGTCACACCATCCAATTACCATCAGGAGGAGTGTTTGCTCGTTTGTCACCCTAATACTTTTATTTCTTCGTTAGTCAAGAGGTCAATTATCGCTATGGTAATTATTTTATACACGGCAGATGCAGTAACAATTATTTAAATCATCATCATTACTGTCTTTGGTGCTGAATCCTTTAAAAAATGACCGATCCCAAATTTCAGACTCATGACGCCCTTACCAAACCACACTATTTTCAATCTTGTAAAGTCATCAACGTTACACAAAACACGGCTCTGAACTCCTGCATGTCTTACTTGGAGTGACGACCTGTTCACTCCATCTAGTGGAGGGCTACTCAGCTTACCGCTGCTAGGCAGCCGTGCCACTCAAAACCCTTTCGTCTTGAATCAAGATTCAAGAGAGAATCAAGATTCATTCTTTAAAAATCCCAAATCCAGCAGTGGATTGGAATTATTGATGAAGAAAAATGACAAGAATATCGATACAGCAATGCTGTCATCAGTTGAAAGCCGTGTGATTTTTAGAGTGTATCTAGGGTGCAAGAAATTTAAAGAATAATTTGGAAAACCCAAAAGTGCACGCCTTATGAGCGTTTCATTCAATATTGATGAAAAAAATAAAAATGGTGACGCTAATTTTTAAAAGAAAAAAGACAGAAAATCTGATCGACTTTCATTAACAACTTTTAAACAGTGTTGATTTCAATAACAAAAATCAATGGAGATCCTCCTTAGCATATATGGAATCTTATTTAATACTATATTTATCTCAATCTATTGCTTATATTTTTATCGAGCGAGAAGACTCACCGACGCACAGACCAACGAACAGTAGTCAACATATTTTTTCAAATACATTTTTTTGTTATGTAATCTAAAGTGAATCAATGAAAAAATAAACTAATCTTATAATTAAAATAAATGTCTGTAGTTATTGTAACGTTAATGTTTAATTTTTGTGTCTCAAATATGGATTTGATGTCTAGCTAAAAGTTTAAGAACGATTTTATGCAGCGAAATTGACGTAAGGCCACATATCGAGAGTAGAGCACTCCCTCACGTAGTGAGGCGTGCAATAGGTTTTTGGCGATCTATTGCTATTGCACTGTGCTCGCACCACCGAGCCAGACCACCGAGATTAACAGTTGCAGCTCGGACTGATTATAGCTATGAAAAATTCATCAACAAATCATCATCTCGCAATCTGCAATTTCGCTGTATGTTATAAATATAGCGATATTGCAGAAAAAGAAACCAAATGATTAATATTAAAAAAGGAATAACATGCCTTAAACATAAAATTTATATGAATGTAGAATTCCAAGTTAAGCCATAGCACATTTTTCAATGTGTTTATTCAACCATATTACATTTCCTTTAAAACATCACATTACTAAACTTTAATATACAGTTAGGTGAAATGCTTCTTTTACTGTGAAATATAGCTGTGCCATTGCCTATACATGCAGCACTTAATTACTTGCTATTAATATTTATCGTATGTATATCTATAATCGTCACTGCGTTACTGGCGATACGTTTTACCAGAAACGCAAATTTTAACAGTTCCTTGTGGTGAAAATTTTAGAGCACCTAATTTTTGAACTTGGCACCTAATTAACACCTAAAAAGTCCCTAATTTTGGCTTTTTCTAAATGCAAATATCTGACTGTGCGTTGCTGGCGAGACGCAACTGTGAAATATTACCTTTAACAGTTCCTGATATTCAGTTTTCTTCTGATCACAAATTGTTTTGCATTCGTCTACAACGCCAGGCATGCGTGCATACCTAGAAGTTTATTATACTTGTCAAAATTATAAGTTTAATTAATTTTAATAAGACAATGGACAGTGCCAAACACAATTGGGATTCTGCAGCAAATCTGCAGTGCGCTCATTTGGGTTTTGGTTTGAAGCTAAAGAAACTTAGTATAATTACATACAGAATGTTTAAGTTTTTTTTTAATTACGTTTTCTTAACTATTTGCCAATATTACTTATTCTGAACCTTCTCTGCAAATTTGGCCGGTTATTGCAAAATAACCCTGTATATTTCAGTGCCCCGATATCGGAGACCCCGTAGCGACATAATTTCCAAAACGCTCTTACCATTATGAAGACGGCAATATTTTCTATGACAATGTGCAACTCATTGAATATTTTTGATTGATTATTTAATAAACATCAATACCCACCAATGGAACGTTTGATTGTTCGCCTTCATCTCGAGCGGAGTGAAACTCGTGTAATCGCCGAGAAAAGTGATATATCCCATTACGTAGCGCAATTTGTCCTCCATTTCTTCGAGGACTGTATCTTCTACCTTCTTGCAGTATGCAATTAGCTCCATCAACGCTGCAGTATCCGGAGGTGGTGTGAGAAGAGTGTTTGCGATGGCGGAATATTCATCATATATCCTGTTTGTGATTTGTTAATAAATTTTTTAATATAAATATATATATATATATATAAAATTCTGTATATATACATATAACATTCAGACATCTTTAGACACCGTTACCATTAACCGGCACAGTTACCACATTTGGCAAGCGGGTTGGAAAGGTTTATTTTTTATTTTTAGTCGTTATTCACTAATCGTCTCACTAGACGCTGTTGCCCATCTCCTGATTTGATTCCCTCTGTTGGCTCTTACGACATCCACGGGACGATATGGTTTAGTAATTATATTGTTTACGCCACACGTAAAATACTCAGACCCGCAATGGCCAATGGAAATTGTCAAATCGCCTTCCAAACGCTACGATTAAGAAATCCTTCCTGACCGGTGACCCTTTCTTTACTGGAAATTTCTTCCATCTCAGTCCTCAGGTGGGACAACGCATCTGCATTTTGATTCTTAATTGAGCATAAATGTAGATGTCTATGGGCCATAGCATCTATCTACCATCAGGTGGACTGTATGCTCATTTGTCATCCTTATTCTATAAAAAAAAACTTTTAAGGACTGATGGTGAAGAAAGCAGAAAAAATATATGCATAGATTTATTCCGTTATAGGTTTTATAAAAGTGTTTACATCAACTACATTTCACCCTGTGACTGTCATAGGAACCGACTGAGAAATTCAGGAAGATTCCTGGCCTTCGATAGGTCGTCCCTCGATGATATAACCGTGGCCTTGTATCGTAGATGAAAGATGCTAATACTAATGACTAGTCTAACAAATACGTAATATTGACAATTACAGCAAGTCCTCCTACCTATTAGAGTGACCTAGGTCCAGCAGTACTGCAGTAGAGTGTTTACAGGCCGTCGAGGATGAAAAATTATAGAATACACTAAAATACCAGAATGGTCACCCAAATTTCTCCATAAATTAATGTTTCTCGCAATAAAGTAAATTAACTTTAAAAAAATTAAAAATCATACGTACGTTTTGACCATGTTTTGATAATCCTCAGTCATTTTTCTTAGAAGTGTATTAGCAAGTCTTGTAGCGGCTCCACGCAACGCGTTAATCAAGTCATTCCTCTGCATCCTGTACATTCCTATAACTATTGTCCCTTCCAGTTTTGAGGGTATCTCTCGGGCTAGCTCTACATATTTAACTGACTCTTGACAGAACTCTTCGAATGTCTTTTCTGGGCGAGAATTGATAAAATCTTCAACTTGAGCAAGGGACTGTTTAAATAAAAAAATCAATTTTATTTCGTCATATTTTGTGCTTTATTATCTTGTTCTTTATAAGCAACCTCTCCTACAGCAGGAACGATGTTTATTTTTGATTATTGGATAGCCATATTGGTAATTAACATGAGCCTACGAAGATTACTTGTGCGATAACTGAACAAGTGATAAAATTAAAAATTTTGTACAACCGTCTTCAATATAAATAAAATTAGAACATAATCAATGTAGTCGAAGTCAATCAAATAAAAATTAAGGATAACTCATAAACTACATCTTGATCAAATTTATACGGGACCACATGAGAAGCACCAGCTATGAAATAAAAAAAGAATTATAAAAACCAGTTTACCTAGAAAAACAGTCCTGAGGTAAAACACATGGATGCAGGTGGCTCAGAACCATGCTTTGTGGCATTCCTTGGGAGAGGCCTATGTTCAGCAGTGGACATGTGATGGGCTGTAATGATGATGATAATGATGATGATAATGATGATGATATCATCCCGTGGGTGTCGTATGAGGCAATCAATCAAAATCAGGAGATGGGCAGAAGCGTATTTCTAATAACGACTAAGAATAAAAAACTGCTGTTGCCAACCCGCTTGCCAAGTGTGGCAACTATAGCGAATAACCCCCCCTCCCCCCCCCCCCCACCGTGGCAATCTTTGGGGAGGCCGATGTTCAGCAATGGACTTTAATAGGCTGTCACGGTAACGATAAGAAGAAGATCTAATTAACTTAGTAATTATAAATTGCGTATTCAAGAATTTCTAGTAGAAAACTAGCTCAGTGAGTGTGTGTGTGTGTGTGTGTGTGTGTATGCGAAAAATAAGTTATTTTTCTTCCTTCAAATCACGTTCTATTACTATGCATACAGGCCGATTAACACTTCGACAAGTACACTAGCGAGTTAACTTGCTAACCTGACAAGTTAAGTAGAAAATCTCGTTTGAACGGCAATCAGTAAGTTAAGTAGCAGATTAAAAATTAATTTGAACGGGATAGCCGGGCGGTCTATTTTCGGCGTGTCAAGTTCGGATTGCTGACCTCCCGTTCGTTTCCCGCCACCTCCTATCTAAACTGGCCGCTAGTGTGAACGAGCGAATTTAGTTCAGTCCATAAGTTGCCAGGACGCCAACGTGTTCGCGTGCCCTTAAAATATAAAATTGTACTTTTTTTAACTAAACTCGCCACGAAGACATTTGAGCGCTACTGCCTACTTATCCGTTTCCTGTTAACTGCTCTGTAACTAAACTCGCTACTGTACTTGTCGAAGTGTAAATCGGCCCTAATGCACAACTATTGAACAAGTTAGTCTTATTTAATAAGAATAAACAAGTCAGAGAATAGTTAGAGAAGGATTGCCGAAATTTTAATTATAAGGTACGCGACGTAATATGGTCATCTTACGCTTTGCCGCCCTATATAACCAAAACTAGGACAGAAACAAAAACACAAAGTCAGTATACTATAACTAATATATTAAGAAAAAATAGCAGACAAGCTTTAGAAATAATTAGGAACACTTCGAAAAATCATCTTATTGAAAACTAACTACACTACACAATACCAAAATCAACTAAAATATTTTCTATATTCTCAACTGTCAAAATGGCGTCAATAAAGCAGCGCTCTTTTGACCCTTTAGTATTTGATTGATTGATGAAGAACTATCGTATCACAGAGCCATCTATGCAAACAAGGTTGTAGTTTTTCAGTTATAAGAAAGTGACCATATTAACCGAACGACCATATTACCCTCACGTACTACACTCACCTCTCCATTAAGTAAACAAACGTAGTCGTCGAAATCTTGTACTCTCAGTTCTGGTCCAATCCTCTGCTCATCAATCAAATCTGCGATTTTTGCTTTATAGTCTTCGATCAAATCGTTGTCTATTATTGGCTTAAAATTTAAAACTGCGACATTTAGCGCTATGAATAAAACACTAGTAGTATAGTAAGCCTTTCAATATTTACAACGTTAAATACGCATTTCATTAGCATTTTCCTATTTAAAATAAACGTATAGCAACGGCACAGTTTTAACCATTGACACAAAAAACGTTAAGTACAATTATAAATACGCATTGTAAATTAAAAAAAAAAAGATACACAAGAAGTTTCCATTACTTAACTATGCATACGGCTTATAAGATTGTTTCATCTATAACAAATTATTTTAGTCATGTCTTGGCAGTAGTAATAGCGTTGATAACAGCAAGTAATATTTTACTACTAAATAAGCCTGTTTCCTTTTCTGGATTTTTTTTATTCAATATAGATTATAAATAATACTTATTCACAAAGATTATACGAAAGTCACTCTTTTGTATGATTACCACTGGTTCGAAAAAAAACCTCTGAAAATTATTTCTCTAATAACAAATTCATTCCCATTTAAAGTCAGCTCTCCGAGCGAGAGAGCTTTAAATATCTTAGTTTGCAACCAGAATTCAATTTCCGGTGCCATCAGTACAGAAAATGTTCATTAACATTTTAAGATCCATTGGTGAAGGGAAAAGCATGTCTAAAAATAAATAAAATATAGCGAGGCAGCACATCCGCGCTGAGTAGCATGACTGCTGACTGATAAGGAAGGAGGGAAGGAGGGAAACTTTATCGGAGGTTACTTAAGGCACATTTCAAAGTTTACCAATATTACTTTTTTAATTACCTTAAGAGTTTTACGAGCAGTTACATCAAAATCCTGATACAATATTGTTTCCAAACGTGGCGACTGTCTACAGGCATCTATTAAAAAATCATACATCAGACAGAGTTGATCTCGAAACTGCTTAAACGAGGGCTCGAACTCAATTGCTTCGTTTTGGAAAGTCAGATTTATAATAAAACCTTGATTCATACCCTAAAATAGTATTAATCAAGATTAATAAAAATTCATTGAAATAACTATAACCACGTGTGTGTGATTGTGATCAGCGGTCGTTAAGGAGTATGTTAGGACTGAATCTGAATGACAGGGTGAGAAATTGTGTGATAAGAGAAGAGTGTGGTGTGCAAGATGATGTTAGGACCAGATTAAGAAAGAAATGCTTCGGTCGTTTGACCATGTAGAAAAAATGAATGAGGAAAGAATGAAAGTTTATCGACCAAATTAGCGATATATTGAAAATGGGCCAAATTAAGAGTACTCTTAACCAACGAGCGTGTATGCGTAGGTATATAGATGTGGAGGAGGCGAGAGAGGTGTGTTAGGATCGTACCATATGGAAGTCCGTAGTCTCTGACTACCCCTCTGAGTAGCAGGCGTGAGTGTTTATGTATGTATTATGTGTGTAACTATAATCATTAAGATATGGTTTACCCCAACATCCATAATATAGTCAGTGTATTCTTTCATAGATTTCAAGCAGAGTGTTTGTAAGTTATACGTCATGATGCAGGCGAGACAATTGTAAAAACGTTTCATCTTCAACGCCTGCTTCGGATCCGGTATCTGTTTCTTTTTACTTCCCTAAAATAAATTCTAGTATAAAAATTAGCATCATCATTATTTATTACAGCATATTTTTGTGAAATTGTGAGCAATTCGGCCAGAACCTCTTAATCTACTAAAATATTATGCAATTTAAAATTTGTCAAAAGTCATGTTACTAGTAATTAAAGATAATCTAGTATTATTAACCCTTTCGCTGTCCCATGCACTACATATAGGTCATTGCTATTGTCTTACTATTGTGTCTGCAAACCGGACAGTGAAAGTGTTAAAATAATTTACGATTTCCGTCGGGGTCCCTCAGCTGGTGATCTTCTATTTTACCTGACTCATAGAGTGGTGGAGACAGTAGAGTACAAAGAAGAGGTCTTGGTTGATAGTTTGGGCATAACGGTGTTTCAGAAGACTGTACAATGATATATTACAAAACAATTACATTCTTTGCTGTGTTTGACGATGATGAGACGACAGCATTGGTGATGCTTTTAACACCGGCCTTGCAAATAGTTCTCGTGTACCGAAACAAACTTGTGTTAAAGTCGAGTTTTTGTCAAACAAAGTCTAGACCTCGACCTCGACTAGTCGAATTCTCAGAAGGCACAGGTTTGCGTGTTTAGAGCTAAAAAGAACCCCTTGTCGAATCTTTTCAATTTCAGAGCACTCGTTTCGTTTGTCAATTTACAAATCATCGACAACCGGCTTCTTTCTGGTTGGCTCGATTTACTGGCGTCGTGATTTCGCATCCCTTCACATTTTCTATCTAATTCCCAACGGGGAGTGCTCTCAGATGAATCGTTTGAATTTATTCGGCAAATTCCACAATCGCGATAAAACTCATGATACCACGCCATCTAGATGTTTGGCACGATCATGGCACGACTTCTTTTTGGATTCTTCTTACATTGGCAATTTTTCCAGATCGATATGACTTAGGGACCTTCGAAAAACAAGGTTACTTGTTTTAAAAAGGCCGGCAACACACCTACCATTCGCTTGCTGATACAGTTGTTCGTGGACATTGGTCGACACTTACTATCAGGTGAGCCTCATGCTCGTTACTCGTTTGTTCTGTCTTGTATAAATAAAATAGGTACACATGTGAAAGTAATTTGCTTTGAAACTATTGTTATTTAGGTTTGACATAAAGAGCATAGCCTATAACATTGTTAGTACGTTATACCTGAAGGAACACGGCCTGTATTGTCGGTATCCACTGGAGCGTAAGAACATTACCGGCCGCATCTATGTGCCTTTTGCACACGAATCTAAAGTCCTGTAACTCGTACGCCTCGTTGGTCATCATAATGTCCTTCATACTGATAAGTCTTAGCTCGCTAAAAGATTCAACATATTAACTTTCACTAAAGTTCAAAAGATTAATGTTACAATTTTATTGGCACTGTGTCAACCAGTCCGCATGATTAGCGTGGTGAGTACGTAAATATCTTTCAAGTTTGCATGCCAGTTGCTGCAGGCTAAAAGATCTTTAACCAGTAGTAGATAAATAATCCGATAATAAAACAGGATTTATTTAAAAAGAAGTAATCTCAATAGAAATATTCAATAATCAAATACTAAATTTTACTAAACCTCATAGATTCCAAACAGTCGAGTGATATGGTGGCTAACGTTGAAGAATGTAGAGATGCCACATATCATTCCTAAGTTATTGCACGATGCAAGAAAAATGAAAAAATAAACATTACAATAGATTATTGCAACCTTAAATGCAATACCAGTGACACCGTTGCTACTTGCCTCCTGAGATTAAGTATAAGATTTAAGACATTAAACATAAGATTTGAATTGCCAGAACAATGTTCGTGTAAAACAGAACGAATTACTACCTATTTATCTGCCATAGCGTCCCGTAAATGTTGTAAGAGGCGACAGAGAGATACTAAAACAAAAGATGGACACCGGCATCTTCATGAAATTCCTCAAAACAATAAAAACTGAGGTTGCCAATCGCCTGCCAAGCGTAGCAACAACGGCTAAATCCTCTCTATGGGGCAATCTATGAAAGAGGACCACTGTTCAGCAGTGGACTTTTATGGGCTATAATTGACGGCTGGATGGAAGCACAGTCCTTGTGCACCATTGTTGCGTCCAAATACGAAATCGGATGTGTAACAGATTCAAGTAAATAAGAACGAGTGGAACAAATTTTACGTGGTGGAGCCACGCTGTACCTTTTATACTATAACTTAAAATTAAAAATTTTGTACAGCCGACTTCAATTTGAGTTATTAAGAATAACTCAAAAACTATTGGTCTGACGTTTATCAAATTCATATGGGAACACACGAGAAGTACCACAGCATTCAAATAAAAAAAATCATCCAAATCGGTTCACCCAGTAAAAAGTTATGAGGTAACACACATAAAAAAACATACAGTCGAATTGAGTACCGTCTCCTTTTTGGAAGTCGGCAGAAAATTGCAGCACGAATGGGTCAGCTCAACTAAGGAAGGACAACGCTCTCACAGAATACCTAGCTTTATGCGGCTGTTTCGTATGGTGAATGTAGAAAACAAGAGTTGCCTGTTTTTTTTTTATTGGAGAAGGGTGACAAACGAGCTCACAGTCCACCTGACGGTAAGTGGATACAGTGGCCCATAAACATTTTAATTTAATTTTAAAAATCAAAATACAGACCGTTGAGGACGTGAGGACTTAGATGGAATTCCGTATCTCCAGTAAAAAAGGTCTTCGGTTCTCTACACTCACCAAAACGAACACAGCAGCATAAGGGCACTATTTTACGCTGGTATTCTGTGACTGTCCTTTCCCTATCGAGCCTACCCATTCGTGCTACAACAATAATACAGCTGCAGCATGGCTCTACCACGTTTACTGGTAACAAGGCATTCCATCTTTGTCCTCAAGGGTGACAAACGCATCTACATATTGATTTTTAATGAAATAAATGTAGTAGTCTAGGTATGACAGTGTCAATTGCGTTGATTATCTGTAATAAATGAATTAATTGAGTATTAATATGAAATTTATTTAAATATATAACTGCGTTTTTCACATTATTTGTATATTTTAAACTATGATTATTACCTTTAAGTATGTTTTGTACTACCAATTTTTTACTTACTTGAATTGTTTCCACCATATTTGTAGAACTTGCGCAATACACGGGTTAATGGTGTGTAAGTTTTTCTTTATGTACTTTGTAGATATAACATATCTGTTTCTCCATGCGTCATCCTTATTCATAGCTAATTCTTGTTTCAGTGAAGTATCTTCCTCTTCGAGAGATTCTTCCTTAAATTAAAATTTACTATTTTAGTGTATTTTTATCTCTTCATATATACCTATACCGTATATGAAATAACACCTCAAAACGCTTTCATCCATCCACCCATCCATTACAGCGCATCAAAAGTCCACTGCTGAACTACTGAAGGTCTCCCCTATAGATTGTTTCATTAGTAAGGATATTTGCCACAGGGCGTCACGATTGGGGTTCGCCATGCGGGTTTGCAATCACAGTGGTTTTTTTTCTGCCGAGTTCCAAAAAGGAGACGGTACTCAATTCGACTGTATGTTTTTTTTTGTGTGTTACCTCATAACATTTTACTGGGTGAACCGATTTCGATGATTCTTTTTTTATTTGAAAGCTGGTACTTCTCGTGTAGTCCCATATGAATTTGATCAAGGTCAGGCCAATAGTTTTTGAGTTATTCTCAATAATTTATATTGAAGTCGGCTGTACAAATTTTTTAATTTTGAATTATTATTCAGTTGTACTAATGTCCATCTCCTGGTTCAGTTTCTCTTTGGCGCCTCTTACGACACCCACGTAATGATAATATGGTGTAGTAGATTCCGTTACACCGCCATTACACAGCATCTCGCTTTAAATTATTAACCGAAAGCAGAAAAATTTTAATAGTAGAAAATGCAATAAACATTAGTTTACTGTACAGTGTAGCCTATTCATAATGTAAATATGTAATATTTTAACAATATATTGTATTCAACTAGGAAAAACTATTATTATACAAGGAGTAGAAAACAAACACAAAATGGCACTTAAATATGATGAGGTATGTTCGCTTTCGCTATACTTGTAAATCTAAATTTTTATACTACTATAAAATATTTTCGAAAAATCATTGTTTTATAAATAAAATACTAGTAACATAAGTGCTGCAATGTAATTTAAAAGTAATGTAATGCTATTTACTAATCTAGGTAAGCCTTAAATGCTTCACAACAGTAGTCGAATTGCGGATTTAAACCCACGACTGTTTGTGTTCGCGGTGAGCCATTAGGCTACTGTCGTTCGTTGTTAATCTCATAGTTATCAAATATTACCGTATTTGGATCTTTTAAAACAAAATCCACAATCGCCTTTTTCATACTCATCATAAAGTCTTCGCGCATTTCGTCTGTACAAGTGAACAAACTTTCCTTCCACTTCTTAAGCTTCAAAGGTATCAAGCTATGTACTCTGAAAGCAACGATATAGTACCGACATAACATTACATCTACGAGTATAAAACAAACTTGCAATGTCACAGAATATTTAACCAAATTTCGAGTTCTTACCGTAATATTATTTTATTATCTAATGGAGCAACGTGGATTGTATCTATCCCGTATCGTATATAATAATAATAACGCAGCATATTCCTCTCGTCTCCGGAAGGAATGGAATCCTTATCCTCACCGGGGGCAGACTGACAAATGAGCTTCATCAATTTCGCTCGAAATTCTTCTCTAGCCTTTCTCATAGCTGTAAAGCTTTGCATAACTAAAATATACGAAAAAAAAAGTCAAGTTTATTTTAATTTTTTTTTTTTTAACGCTAGTACCTTCTCCTGTTTATGGAGTCAGTTTACATACATAAATTACACAAAAACGAACAATCAAAGTAGAAACAATTATGTGTAGGACATTTGAAAATAAATAAAATAAATAAAGAATATGCCTTTTTAATATGTAAAGAAGATGTGAAAATACAACTGAACTGAATATAAGTCTTAATTGTAGATTATTTCTTCTTTTTCGTCAAGTGCCAAATCTCTCCAGCACAAAATGCACCCTGATAATTGACAAACGATGCACAGTACAAAATCCAATAAGACTACAATGAAAATTCATTACAATAAGACCGGACCCAAATAGCACAAGCTGTTGATGGTTGATCGTATCGGTATTGCACCCGATAGTTTATCACCAACCCATCTTGCTCAATGGTCCTGTTTCTTATTATTAAAACGAGCCTCCAAACCAATTATCGTCTTCATCGTCATCATCAACCTCAATTAATCCACTGCTGAACATTCAACTTTTTTCATAATTAAGGAAATTTATTGTAGGTAGATTCCACACTCAACGACCACTTATATATATCGTGTATATGTACCTATACAATCTCATACCAACTAAGAAAGTTAGACGGAACACTGCGTACATTTCAAGTGAGCACGCATCTTTCTGCCTTTTTCTTTGTCAGCCCGTAAAAGTTTATAGTACTGGACGCACACATAGGCTCTTAAATCGTAATGATAATGACGATGACGACGTCCATCGAAAACCTTTGCCCGAAAGTCCTTGATTTTGTGTACTTAAAACTTAATTCATTGTTAATTGTTCAAAAAAATCCTACACTAGCCTACTTTAATTTGTACCATGATTAAAATTGGCTGGCAGAAAAGTTTTTTGATTTCTATTTCGATTATTTTCTGCCGATTTCCAAAAAGGAGTCGGTACTCAATTCGACTGTGTTTTTTTATGTGTGTTACCACATAACTTTTTACTGGGTGAACCGATTTCGTTTTTTATTTGAAAGCGGATACTTCTCGTGTTGTCACATATGAATTTGATCAAGGTCAGACCAATTGTTATTGAGTTATTCTTAATAACTTATATTGAAGTCGGCTGTACAAAATTTTTAATTTTGAATTATACCTATATCCTATATGTTAACTATGTTACTTCTGAATGCGTAATTTTTCTTCAAATACAATTATAAAATATTGAGGTTTAGTTAATTTTACTTGTTTTATAATATAATAACATTTTGATGTCGGTAAGTAACTTTTACCTGTTTGTGATTTTCATGAAATTATTACTAACCGATACTATTTCATAAAATATTGAAAAAATTATAACACTTTACTAAGCCTTTAATCTGCATATAAAATTCGTTGGAATCGAGTAGTTATGACAAATAGGCGGGTTATTTTTTACGATTTTTTCCCAAAAAATAAAACTTTAAAATGCTCTAGTATAAAGTTACCAATATGTCGCTTAGTAATTATTGCCCTTCAAGCGTCGTTATGTATATATCTTGAATATAAAATAATATGGGAAATATCATATATCATGATAATTATGAAGAATATATTCTTTACCACTGGATCTTTTTCTAGGCGGTGCATTAGTTGATCGATGTTTAGAAGTCTTAGTAGTCGGTGGAGGCAATTTGAGTATTTCTTCTGGGAGGGAAAATAAAGGACGTGTTCTTATATTAAAATCTTCAGGCATTGTTATTTTAGGTATTTTAGGTAATTTCACATCCGAAGAAGAAGCTTTTGGTAGCTCCTTAGTTCTTTTTGTCTTTCTTCCATGCATTGTGGTATTCTGAAATTATTTTCAGTTTTCGCATCAATTTACCAAAGAAATAAGTTGGTACCTAAAATTTAAAATACTATTCCTAAGTATTTGTCTGATATATGAACTATAATGTTTGGTTCATGGATATTGTATAAAACTTCTTTTTCCAAAGTATTTTACTTTATTACAATGTATAATATTTATGATATACCAGTTAATGCGCAGTTATTAAATATAACGTTATGGATGTAAATAGATTTCAAAAAAGTTTGGTTGAACCAAACCAAGTAGACGAATAAACGTGTAATGTCATCATCATTTTTAATGTGGTAGAACCATGCCGCAGCTATATCAGTAGTATAGTTGACCACGCTCTCACAGAATACCAGCGTAAAATGGCAGCTTGACACTGCTGTTTCGTATGGTAAGTGTAGAGAACCGGAGACCCTTTTTACTGGAAAAGAGGCATTCCATCTTAGTCCTCACGGGTGACAACGCATCTGCATTTTGATTCGCAAACGAATCGTCGTTCTCTCTCACAAACGAATCTTCTATCAAGATATAGATGTCTATGGGCCACAGCAACCACTTACCATCAGGTGGACTGTGTGCTCGTTTGTCCCCCTATCCTATAAAAAAATCCGCACTTCGTGCGATACAGATAACATAACATTGAATGCTCTTTTAATAAAATCTTTAACTACTACCTACCTAACCTAAGACCTAATTAAGATTCAACAGTACTTATATGATTTAGTATTATTGTTTTATCGACAAAAATATATTTATAAAGAAAATAATAATATTCTAGACTTAAAGGGAGCAAAAAATTCTAATATGTATTATATTAAACCAAAAAGAAGTTTATTTATATCACATATTAATCCAATATCCAATAATAAAAAAATAAATACACATTTTACGTAATAACATTTTCTATAACTACAAGCATTCTTATATGTCTATTTTCGTTATTTTTTTTCGACTATTATTTTACTGACTGTTATTTTTTTTTACAAGCATTTTTATATGTCTATTTTCGTTATTTTTTTATTCGAGTTGGAAGAAGAGATAGGCAAGCTGCATTGCAATATTATAGGATTATCCGAGGTGCGAAGAGAGGGGGAGGACACGGTAATCCTCGAATCCGGCAACTTGTTCTATCACCGGGAGGGCGACTATCTGTCCCAAGGAGGTGTCGGATTTATCGTTCACAAGTCTCTCGTTAACAACGTTGTAAAGATTGGGAGTGTGTACCTTATACTCAGAATCACCAAACGGTTTTCGCTGAAGGTCATACAGGTTTACGTACCAACCTTGGCATACCCCGATGAGGAGGTTCTACCTCATTTTCTACGTGGTAGAGCCATGCTGCAGCTATATTATGGTTGTAGCACGAATGGGTCGGCTCGAACGGGGAAGGACCACGCTCTCACAGAAAACCAGCGTAAAATAGCAGCTTAACGCTGCTGTGTTTCGTATGGTGAGTGTAGAGAACCGGAGACCCTTTTTACTGGCAAAGAGGCATTCCATCTTAGTCCTCACGGGTGACAACGCATCTGCATCTTGAGTCTTTATTGAGGATAGATGTAGATGTCTATGGGTCACAGTAACCACTTACCATCAGGTGGACTGTGTGCTCGTTTGTCACCCGATCCTATAAAAAAATACATTTACTCTAGGAAATGTATGAGGATATCTCTAGAGCCATGCATTCCTCCAAAATCCACTATACGGTGTTAATGGGAAACTTCAACGCAAAACTACGCACAAGAGAGAACTGAAAGTAGGAAAATTCGGAATAGGGCAACGGAACCCAAGGGGCCAGCAGCTGGCTGACTTCATGGAGAAAGAGGGACTCTTTATGATGAACTCTTTCTTCCAGAAGCGGCCCCACAGAAAGTGGACCTGGTCGAGCTCCGACGATTTGAGAAAAAATGAGATTGACTTCATTATGACGGCCAGATGACAACTGTGAAAACTGGTAGCGATCACCTAAAGGTTAGGGGCACACTGAACCTAAATGTTAAGTTGGAGAGGTAATAATAATAATAATAATAATAATCTTTATTTGCAAGAATATAGTTGTACAATGGTGTTTGAGTATAATTCGTTCTACATATTAGTTAAAGTTAAAGGGAATATTAGTAATGTTTAATAACATTACTAGTATTTTTTTTTTTAAATATTTTACCTTAGTGGTGTGCAAATATTAAAGGTATCGTCTAAAGAAGTCAATGCTCCGTCCCCCCCGTGCTCTAGTACAAAGTCCCGAAACCTTTCAGCTCGAGTTACAAAACCGTTTTCAGTGCCTAGAAGACTGCAATGAAGTGGACGATGTGAATGATAAGCTCGTGGAAACTGTCCATGCGGTTGGAACTAAATTCTGCAGGACCCGCCGCAGCAGAACACAAAAACTCTCCGATCACACTCGTAATTTCATGGCTATTATTTATTATTATTTTAACAGTGGTAGAGCCACGCGGCAGCTTTTGCTGTCGCACGGATGGGCCGGCTCGAACCGGGGTGGTACCACGACCTCACAGAAAACCAGCGTGAAGTAGAGGTTTACCTCTGCGTTTCGCTTGGTGAGTGCAGGTGGCCGGAGGCCCTTTTTACTGGAAATGAGGCATTCCATCTTAGTCCTCACGGGTGACAACGCATCTACATTTTGACTTGTAAGAGAGGATGTATGTAGATGTCTATGGGCCGCAGAAACCACTTACCATCAGGTGGACTGTGTGCTCGTTTGTCACCCTTGTCCTATAAAAAAAAAAATATTAGACGGGAAATGAAGCTACAGTCTCCAACAGATTTGACAACATACAGGCAACTGAACAGACAGATTTCCAAATGCATGCGGCGGGACTTACGCAACTTCAATACAGCTTGCATTGAAGAAGCGATCGAGCAAAATCAAGGCTCCAAAGTCTTTGCCAGAGATCTGTCTGCCAGAAAGAGCCAACTGTCAAAGCTGAAGACCGAGTTTGGCAGCATCGTTTCCGGGATATCTGAGATTTTGAGTGAGATTGAGAGGTTCTATGGGCAGCTATACACGTCATCGTAGGAGCCACATGCAAGTGTGAGTAAGGATCCAAGAGCGAGTCTTATCCGACAATATTCCGAAAATATCCCGGACGTCAGTCTGAGCGAGATTAGAATGGCTCTCCAGCACCTTAAAAACGGCAAGGCCCCAGGTGAGGATGGAATTACAGCGGAGCTTTTGAAACTGTGTGGAAAACCGGTACTTGAAGTCCTTCAGAAGCTCTTTAATTCCGTCCTCCATGGTGGCACTACTCCGGAGGCGTGGAGCAGAAGTGCGGTGGTCTTGTTCTTTCAGAAAGGCGATAACGCTCTCTTGAAGAACTACAAACCAATTTCCCTTCTGAACCGCGTCTACGTGCTGTTTTCGAGAGTCATTACGAATCGTCTCGCGCGCAGACTTGACGACTTCCAGCCTCCCTAACAAGCCGGTTTCCGCAAAGGTTTTAGCACCATAGACATACATACCCCTCGGCAAATTGTACAGAAGTCCGAGGAGTACAATCCGCCACTATATCTTGCGTATGTGAAGAAAGCCTTTGATTCCGCCGAAATTTGGGCGGTGCCACAATCCCTTCAGCGGTGCCAAGTTGACTGTCGGTATATCGAAGTGCTGAAGTGTTTGTACAGTAGGGCTTCGTAGCCCTGGCTATCCGAGTACAGAATCAGAGTACAAAACCTATCCAACTGCAGGGAGGTGTAAGACAGGGTGATGTTATATCCCCGAAACTCTTCACCGCTGCATTGGAAGACGTTTTCAAGCTACTGGACGGGAAAGGAAACGGTCATCAATGGTGAGTACATCACTCACCTTCAATTTGCCGACGATATAGTCCTTATAGCAGAATCGCTGGAGGACCTAAACACTATGCTTAATGACCTCAATAGTGTATCCCAACGGATAGGTCTAAAGATGAACATGGACAAAACAACGATCATGTTTAATGTCCATGTCACACCTATGCCGATAGTTGTTGGGAGCACTAAGCTCGAAGTTGTTGACGAGTATGTTTACCTGGGACAAATAGTCCGACTAGGTGAGTCCAACTTCGACCGAGAGGTCAATTGACGGATTCAACTCGGTTGGGCAGCGTTCGGGAAATTACGGCACATCTTCTCGTCAGGTATGAGGTATACTTGATAACGAGACTGTACAATCAGTGCGTGTTGCCAGTGATGACCTATGGAACTGAGACGTGGTCCTTCACTGCTGGCCGAATGAGGAAGCTCAAGGTCGCTCAGCGAGCTATGAAGAGGCTATGCTCGAGGTGTCTATGCGTGATAAACTTAGAAATGAGTATATCCGCAGTAGAACCAGAGTAACCGACATAGTCCAACGGATTAGTAAGCTGAAGTGGCAACGGGCCGGCCATATAGCTCGAAGAATCGACAACCCATGGGGAAGAAAGGTTTTCGAGTGGCAGCCTCGTACCGGCAGGTGAAGTGTAGGGCGTTCCCCCACTAGATGGAGTGACGACCTGGTAAGACATACAGGAAGTCGATGGATGCAGGTGGCTCAGGACTGTGCTGTGTGGCATTCCTTGGGGGAGGCCTATGTTCTGCGGTGGACTTCTGAAGGGCTGTAATGATAATAATGAATGCCACCGCAGGGGACGGAATTGTAGAGCTTGTGAAAGACTTTAAGTATCGATTTTCCACCACTTTCAGAAGCTCTGCTGTAATTCTATCCTCGCCCGTGACATTGCCATGCGAGATGAAAACCGTTCTTTACTCACACCCACACACACTTGCGTGTGGGTCCAACGAAGATGTGTGGGTACAGCTGTTTGTAGAGAATGTCTCAAAGGCCTATTACATTACGCAATTTCTCAGGCACTGCCCGCAGGGACAGAGTAGTGTACTAAGAAACCGGAAGTCGGGGTCCCTAAACAGGGCGACCGAGTGGTTCTGACCTGATCTGATCATTGTTCGTAACTATGTCGTGTGCTAAAGAAAAAGATGTCTATCTGAATGTCATCGACATCTACAGAGATATGCCTTATCTTTGGAGGAAAGAGCACAATGACTATTCCAATAAAGAAATAAGAAGCGAAGGCTATAGAGTACTTCTACAAATTTATAAATCTTAGGAGCAAATATATTTTCACCCATTTTCCCTTTCTTCATTTTTTAGTTTAGCCTTGCGCGGTACCGAGAGCCATAGTTACCACTTTTTTGACGTTTAGATAAAGTCAGCGCCATAATGCTAGACGTGCAAACGTTTCCACGTTCGAATAAACCACTGAGGCAGGAAGCGATTTCTAGCGCGGGTAAGTGTAATAAGCAACGCCCTGCCTGGTAGGCAAGGCACACGATAGACAGGGCCCGTTAAATCGTGTAATGCAATCTTACTCAAAATTTCATGTATTTTTGGACACTTTAAGATAATGTATCAAATTTGCATAAAACTCGCCGCGTCTATTTGGAGATCGGTCTATCCAGTTGCCAGTATGCTGTCATAACTGTTGAAGACTGCAACTTTATTTTCATGCGATTCATCGAAATATAGTATACTAAAGACTTAAAGGTTTTAATAAAATTAAAGATTTTAATGAAGATTTATTTAAATATTATATATATATATATATATATATATATATATATATATATATATATATATATATATATATATATATAATAGTTTAATAATTCTGCCAATGTCCAGTCTTTGGTCTGTCGCACCTTGTCTTGAGGCTTTTCGGTGGAAAATGAGTTAGCGGTTATTAGGTGAAAATATGGATAAAAACAAAGCAACTAAATACATAAATTATGGACCACACAATATAGAGGAAACATCTAGTTATAGGAGAGAATTAGCCGGGGCAGGGAATAGAGAATTAGGTTAAGCTAAATTTAGTACATGATAATTAGAGTTTAATATTATACATTTGAATATATTTTGAGATCATATTGACATATATGGAATTGGGGATAGTTAAGAGGGAATTGATATTCACTGGTCGAGGGATTGTGTTGGGAAGAATGTCATATAAAGAAATTGGGTGATTTTGGCAATTAAAGAAAATGTGGTCTGGGGTACCTTCATCCAGACCACATTCACAGAGGGAATGATCTTTGATTCTAATTTTAGCTAGAAATACAGGAGTGCAGGCATGCCCAAGCCTTAAACGGCAGATTGTAGATACGATTTGTTTGTTCAAAAAGCTAAATTTAAAAAACCAAGGTTTTGAAGGAATTTGGGGTTGAATTTTACCAAAGTAGCAACCTTTAATATGTCTGGATGTGCTCCATTCTCTGTTCCAAGAGTTCTTTAATTCAATTTGAGCTAATGACATTAGATCATGAGAGTAATTCATTAAATGAGAAGGACAGCCAGTATCAACAGCTCCTTTGGCCCAGGAGTCAGCCTGTTCATTTCCTTCTATGCCACAATGACTAGGAATCCACACAATCTCCACATCAAGCCCACTCTTATTACAATTTAGTATGAGTTCCTTAATTTTCAGTATTAATGGGGAGATGGAATTCATTTTAAATATATTGCTCTGTAATGACATTAGGCAGCTTTTTGAATCAGTAAATATAACTGACTTAGGAATTTTATGGGAAAGAATATAGGATATAGCCTCATATATGGCTACGGCTTCCCCAGTAAAAACAGAAGCTTGAGGAGGACATCTATAATTAAGGACAATTTTGTATTTGGAGATCCAGACTGCGGAACCGACACATTTGAATGAAGACAATTTGGAAGCATCAGTAAAAATATATAGCCAATCAGACCATTTTTTTGCCACAAGGTTGTAGAAAGTTCTGTTTGCAGTTGGGGAATTTTTATTAATGTTTAAATTCAGAGTGATTTTAGGGTTTAGTAATATAGCTTCATAGCTGGTTTCAAAATAGGGTAGAATTAGGGATGTTACACAAGGATAACCAATATTTTTTAATCTACTTAGAGATTTAAGAATAGGGGGCCAGCTTTTATTAGACCAGTAGGAGTTGTTTACAGCTAATAGTAGCAAGGATTCTAGTTTACGATGTAAGGGGTGAGATGATAGTTGTAGTGTTTTTGAGACAAATCTATCAGCTAGAAACTGTCTTCGTAAAGAGAGAGGGGGATCAGCACATTCTACTTGTAAAGCATTTTTAGGAGTTGATTTCATTGCGCCTGTGATAATACGTAAACATCTTGTTTGGATAACATCAAGCCTATTAAGGGCCGATTTGTTGCAGGGCTCCAGAAGAAAAGAGCCATAGTCGAAGTGACTGCGGATGATGGCATTGTATAGGATTTTTTGACACATGGGGTGAGAACCCCACCATACGCCTGAAAGAGATCTAAGAATGTTAACACCTTTCTCACATTTGTCACTGATGTAATTAAAGTGAGCAGTACCAGTCATATGACAATCTAAGTAAATACCTAAAAATTTTACTTTGTTAACAACTGGAATAGATTCACCATTATATGAGATATCAATAGTAGGGATAACAGGTTTTCTATTAAAGGTTATTATTTTGCTTTTAGAAGCTGAAAGAGAGAGGCCATGGTCAGTAAGCCATTGATTAAGATAATATAAGCCTCTGTTAAGATGATGGGAGGCAGTTAGGATATCAGGAGCTATTACATAGATAGCAAGGCCATCTGCATATTGTAATATGTCACAGAAAGATGAAATCGAATGTTCAAGGTCATATGTGTAGATATTGTAAAGAATAGTGCTTAAGACCGAGCCCTGTGGTAGACCCTTCCAAGTTGTTCTGGGCGAGGTTAACATTCCTTTATTGCGAATTTCTATAGATCGTCCCATGAACAGATTGTAAATGAAGTGTACAGTCTTCGCAGGGATGTTCAGATGAAGCATTTTCTGCCTGAGCACTGAAAGAAGAACACTGTCATAGGCAGATGATATATCCAGGAAACAACCCACCAAGTATTCATTTTTAGAAAAGGCCAACCTAATATCTGTAGTTAGTATGCTCAAACTATCTAATGTGCTTTTACCTTTACGAAAACCAAATTGACTTTTTGCAAGGATGTTATTATGTTCCAGAAACCATTCAAGTCTGTTTTTAATTAAATGTTCTAAAATTTTGCAAAAAGTAGATGAAAGTGCAATTGGGCGGTATGAAGAAGCTTCTTTGGGATCTTTTCCGGGTTTAAGGATAGGTATAACAATTTGGTTTGACCAAGACAGAGGAATATTAAATGATATGTAGATATTGTTCAGAATTTGGAGAAGAATTAATTTACCCTTAAGGCTTAATTTACATAAACATGCATAGGGTATACCGTCTTCTCCTGGAGAAGAGGATTTTAAGCCAGATAACACAGACTGTAATTCGGACAACGAGAAGATTATCTCATTATTGTTGATGTAAGACGGGACTGGAATGGGTGAGCATATTGCATATTCATTAGGGACAAAAGGAGGAGCTAACATATCAGAGAAGACTTCTAACCATGGTAAAGAGTTATCAGAAATGTTGGTATCAGAAAGAAGGGAGCCACGAAATTTTTTTATATTTTTCCAAACTATTGTTACTGGTGAATTAGGGGACAAGGATTCACAAAATTTTTTCCATCCATTTTTTTTCTTTTTGGAAAGAAGTCTCCTTTTTTTGAAAAGGTTTTTTGAAATTGTATAAAATTATCGGTTGTCATACAGTGATTATAAAGCTTTTCTGCAGCTTTTCTCCTTTTAATCATAGTGGAGCACTCAGCATCCCACCATGGAGGGGAGGATAGGTTCTTGCTGTAGGGTTTTTTGGTTGGGATAAATAAGTCAGCTGCTTCAGTTATATATTGTACCAATAGAGAGGACGAAGTTATTGGGTTGGTTGAGAAGTCAACCTGCATTTGCGCAAATTTAGTATCTAAAAATTTAGTGAAATTAGTCCAATCTGCGTCTTGGAGCTTATATTTAAGGAGGGGCATAGTAGAGGGTAAAGGAATAACCGCATTGGGTTTGGTAATAAGAATGGGAAAGTGATCACTTCCATATGTTTGATGGAGAGTTTTCCAAGAAAGCTGAGGGGCTAGACTAGAAGAACAAGCTGTTAGGTCAACAGCAGACCTAGGGTCTAGTCCTGGGTATACTCTATGAGTGGGGGAACCATTGTTGATAATGCAAGCATTAATGTCTTCAAAAATTTGTATAAGTTCTGAAGAGTATATGTCACAAAAATGTGACCAAGATACATTATGTGAATTAAAATCACCGGTAATAATAAAAGGGGGAGGTAACAAAGAAAAGAGAGAGGATAGTTCTTGAATTAAGTGGGTATTTGGATGAGGGATATATATTGAAATAATGTTGATTCCTGCAATTTTTGCAGCTACGGCATTAATGTGTTGGCTATGAGGAGGGAGTGTAATTTGAGAAAAGGGTAGCGATTTTTTTATGAGTAAGCAACAACCACCATAACCATCATTTCTATCTTCACGGAGGCAAGTAAAGCCTTGCAAGCGAAATTTGGAGTTAGGTAGGAACCATGTTTCTGATATTGAAGCAACAGAAATTGAATGTTTATTTATTACGAGTAGGAAGATGAGTTCAGATTTTTTAGGTTGCAAACTTTTCAACGGCAAGGGATGTGAAAAATGCATATATATATTTGGGGAGTAACTGACCTTCAAATGTCAGAACAATAGATTGAGTAGGAACCCATATTGGGGATGATGACCCTTCAGCAAAAGTCTTTCTCTGAAGACGGCGAGCTTTTAGGATTTTACCACAACCGGGAGGAAGCTCAACAGCTTCTGCTAGTTCTTCCATTGACCAATCCACATGGATACCGCGGATGACACCCATTCGAGAAACATTATAGGGTGGAATAGTTGCAATCAATTTTTCTTTTGCAAGCATTGGATTATTAAGAAATTTGTTAGCCTCATCTGCTGAGCAGAATTCATTAGAGATGCGATTTCTGCCAACGCTTTTGACTCCCCCTCTTTTGATGTTTTCTATTTTATTTTTAGACAAGCATAAACCTATTTTAATTGGTCGAAGTGATAGCCCTATTCTAGGATCTGACGTAGCCCGGGAGATGTGGACAATAAAAGGGCCTTGGTCGTTTGGTCCATACATTCTAAGATTTTGTTCTAGGCAGGGATGTTTATATATTGTGTTTATTGACGCTGTTAAATCAATTACAGAATTCTTTTTATATAGTACTGGATCAAATGATCGAGTCTCAGCGTGTCTTTTTTTACCACGGACACAATCATTATTGTCACTTACTCCAAAGCACATGTCTTCATCGGGAGGGTCAGGGGGTTTCTCACGAGGAGACCCCGTTTCGTCACCCATAATTGGGTTTAATGTTCGAAATAACTATAACTTATAAACGTAGTCTTACAGCAGAGGAATCCACCACCACAAAATAAGGAAATTAAGGAGAATTAACCAAATACCGAAAAGCACTCACAAGTACGTGTTAACCATTCGACCGTTGGCCATAGACCTATATAATAGTTATTAAACGCATCTTTTTTGTTTTTTGGAGTTTATGGCCTGGTATCTAGACCTTTAGGCCAAGTCTTAAGTATTTTTATTCGGTTTATTGTAATTTCCCCACTCCTTCATAGTATACTGCTTCATAGTTTTGACATTTGACAGAACAGAGTATATTTTTATATTATCTACATTCTTCTACGAGTTAATAACATAACCTGAATTTGTCTGCATTTCGCAAAATTTTTCTTCAAAATCTATATTTAGATATTTCTAAAGCCCATTTATCGCAGAAAACAGATAGGAACTATAATTCATAAACCTCCAGACTTACCTGTAACCATCCACCAAAGGTAAAGTATATACCTATTTTATCATATATTTTAACGTGTAGCTCTCAAATAACTTAGAATATATTTGTTTAAACCTACAAGAGGCAACTTAGTATTACAAATACTAATAAATAAAAATACTTCTGACTCTAATCTAAGCAACGACAGATTTGTATTGATTTGTCAAATATAGCTTTTACTATGACAACATATAAATGTTTATTTCGTTAGCAACCAATACATAAAATTACTTTAGATTATAAAAATACATAATACATCTTACACAATTTATGAACCAAAAAAAATTTACTACTTTATAAATTGAACTATAAATCAATTTACCTTTTTATATCTTAATAAAGAAAATAATATTTTAACCCATAACACTTTATTTTAGGTTGTAAAAAATAGAAATGAAGCAAAAAGTTAAATCTTATTCTAAGGTAACTGTTACTGTTAGTTAGCTTGATTCTTGAATACACAAATAAAAATTAGCTGATGAATGAACACCATTATGCAAACATGGTGGGATCGACCTTGTCAAGATTTATTAGATCATGATGACATCATAGAATATAGAATTAATTTGATGTTCAGCAATTCTAATTATTGTTCAATGTGTAAAAATATATAAACATAGTTTTTTAGCAAACATTAAGTGCTTTAACTAAACTTTTATTTTTATTGAGTGAAATAAAATAACTTGAGTGTTTTCTGTGTGGGTTTCATGAAATCTTTACATACTAATTTTATTGTACAGTTTAGGTGTTCAATGTTAAATTCCATAAATAAAAAATAATTTCAGATGATATTCCAGTTGGTGAGGAGTCTTCATACGGGGCCGGTGTGTCGAGCTGCTGAGTCCTCACTCCTTGCTAAATTACGAAAGAAAACAGGTTACACTATTGCCAACTGCAAAAAAGCTCTAGAAATGCATAACAATGATACTGATAAGGTATTTACTGTAAACACTTGTACAATTTTATTTTATTTTTGTTGTAAAGTCGTGTGAAAATATGCAGACACAATTTATATTGCAAACAGATATTTTGGCAGTAATATTAATTAGAAACAATTTAAATGGTAGTAGTACGGCACTGCTAAGCATATTATCCCACATGTTGATTTTACATGTTCCGATTTTTTTTTCCATTTCTAAGAACATTTAATAATAATAATGTCCTCCAGACTGAATTTCGGTTGTGGCGTCCAGTCTCAATGGACACCTGCGCAAGATAGAATTTAGTGCTTGAGTGTATATGCAAGCATAGATACATTCTCCAGGTGTTCTCCGACTCTCCGATACAACCGGAGAGAGATCAGGTGCTGGACCAACGGTTTTATGTGTTTTCTGAGGCTTGCGGGTGTAACATCACCAAATTCCCGACTCTATGCTGTCTCAAAAAAATTCTTGACTGAAAAACAAATTAACAAAACCCAGTATGTAATTATCAGCATTCGATTTTACGACCACCAGAACAATAAGGCAGTCAAACCATTAAGTTTGATAAATCAGCTTAGCAATCAAATCAGCAGGGTTTGCTCTAAACTATTATATTTAATATGAGTGCATATTCCCCCTACGCTGTAGTATTTGTTGTTATATTTTTGAGGCACAACTAGTCAATGATTTTTTATTAAGGTAAAATCTACACATGCAGATTTTACCTTTAAGTGAAGTGAAGAAAATTAAGTGCATAAAAATGACCTAAACTTCAACGTTTTGGATGTCCTCCAAATTCAATTTATCCTTAAACAAAATATTGAAAAGAAGAAACAATGAGCACACAGTACACTTGATGGTAAATGGGTGCTACAGTCCAAAGATATTTATGCTCATTTAAGAATCAAAATGCACATATGCTGTTATCTCTGAAGTCTAAGATGGAATGCTTCGTTTAAAGTGAAATAGGGCTCAGGTTCTTATCACCATCATGTGAGACACAGTACCATTCATTTAGTAGTCTGTGTGAGGGTAGACCTTGCCCTGTTATTCTGTCTGTAGCATGACCTTACCATATAACTAACTAATACTTACAGGCTCAAAGCCTTATCATTTGTTTTTAATTGAGTATAAATATTATTATCAACTCTAAAATCATAAATTCGAAAGTATTTTTTTTTTGTTATTTATCAAGCGATCAGTCAATGAACTATGAGCAGATTGGTTGTAGGACAGATTGGCATGCAGAGAAAACTTCCCCAGTGGGAAGCACTCCCATAAGTCTCAGCTATACATTGTCAAGTATATGCCTTTTCTTTAAATGACAAATCGCTTTTGGCATTGTCAACTGCCATACTAAGTGATTTGCATGGTTGCCAAGTCTTGTTTTGTAGTTGCAGCTGTAGTGCCTAATTTCTTCCTTAACTGAGTTCATTTTAAGGTGTTCATGGATTTCAGATATTCTTAAAAACCATGGTGTGTCTGAAAATTGTTTAAGTATTTAGTTTTGGGTTCTTTGTATGATTTTGATGTTGAAGTCACATGCTGATCGCCAAAGTTGTATGCCGTATGTCCATTCGGTTTTATAATGGTGTTATATAGCAGGAGCTTATTGTCTAAGAAAAGTCTGGAATTCTTTGCGAGCATCCAATACAATCCTCTGTATCTATGATAGATCTCATCCCTTTTGGTTTGGATGTGCTTCTTCCAAGTGAGCCTTCTATCCAAGTACATGCCCAAGTACCTAGCATTGTTACTGCGGAAGCTAAATGTTATGCAATGAGACAGGCGGACAGTTTCCTCGAAGCAAGGTAAACGTAAGATGGACTGATTTTGTGGCACTAGCCTTTATTTTCCACCTTGATAGCTATTTGTCAATCTCATCTAGACCATGTTGTAGGATTGCTGAAGCATTGTTGGGACTTCTACTGCAAGCAAGAACAGCAGTATCATCTGCAAAGGTAGCCACAGTGACATTGTCAATTTGTGGTAGGTCACTTGTGTATATTGTGTAGAGCACAGTACCAAGCACTGAGCCTTTTGGCACACCAGCTTTAATGGGATGGAACGTGGAAGTATGTTCACCTTCCTTGACTTGAAAGATTCTATCGGTCAGGTAAGCCTTCAATAATCTGAAGAATGTATGAGGTAATAGAGATTTAATTTTAAATAGTAGCCCTGTATGCCAGACCTTATCAACAGCCTGCTGCACATCCAGGAATGCAGAGGAGCAGTATTCTTTATGTTCTAGTGCATCTCTGATTGTTCTGCATACCCTACATACCTGTTCAACCGTACCATGATCCTGTCTGAATCCAAATTGGTGATCTGGCATGATACATCTTTTATGGAGTTCTTTCATAAGCCTTTGCAACACAACTTTTTCACAAACTTCATGTTACTGATAACAAACTGATTGGTTGGTATGAAGTTATTTCATGAACAGGTTTACCAGGCATTCCTATCATTATAATTTGTGAAACTTTCCACAGTGCTGGGAAGTAGCCAATGCAAATGATTCCATTAAACAAAATGGTGAGAAACACAATACGTTTTTTGAGTAATTCCGACAGTACTTTTTTGTCAATTAGATCAAAGCCAGGCGCTTTCTTGGCATCCATATGGTTTATTACATTAATAATCTCTCTTAAGTTAGTTGGTGCAATGGGCAGATCCAATTGAAAAGGTTGACCAAGGACACCTTAAATATCTGTTTCATCACTATCAGGATCAGTTTCGTTTGGCATGAATATTTGGGCCAAGTGATCTCCAAAAACATCGGCTTTTTATTGTTGACTTAATGCCCATAAATTGCCCTCCAGTCTGAGTGATGGCTTGGGGTTTGTAGGCTGATTGAGATGTTTACAAGCATAATAAAGGGAATAATTAGTAGCACTTGTGGCTGTCAATGATTCCAGGAAGGATTCAGTTGAAGTGACATTTGCTTTAGTCATGATGTCTTTAAGGTCTTAATTGCTTTATTAAGCGCTGTTTTGTCTTCTGGATGTCTACTATTGTGCCATACTCTACGTAGCCTTCTTTTTTCAATTATTTGGATTTTGATTTCGGATGGAACTGCATTGCGTCTCGGTGAAGAGTTTGAGATTTCAGGAGTACACTTCCAACAAGCTGACTGCACTGTAGTCATAAACTTAATAGTAGCATTGTCAATGTCTTCCTCAGATTTTAGTGCCATTTGTAGTTGAAGCTCATCATTAACTATACTATGAAATGCTTCCCAGTCCGTTCTCTTATTGTAGAGTTGTAGTTGTTTCATATTAGTTATTATATTGGCGCCCATGGTAAGAAACACTCGGATATGATTAGAGGAACCATTTGTTGAAGGAGAAGATCAATTTTTTCAGATTGTTTGATAAACATGTATTCTAATGTTTCAAATGAAGTTGACTGCATATCTGGCTCTTGTGGATTGGGCTTTGAATAGGTAGTTTCAGTGTATGTTTTCTTTTCCTTTGTATTTTTGTTAGATGGTGGTCTGCATGAACTGAATTCATGTTAATTGGATGAGTTTTTATATTGTCACTATTTTTGTGTGCGTGGTTGTCTCTCTTTTGTCTTGGATACGGGTTTTTGGTTTTCCTGGTGAGGATTTCCTTGTACACCTCACACCCTTTGTAGTTAGCTGGATGAGGACCCAGGCATAGAGCACATGTGGCTGGTGTATTGCGATCGGTCTTTGTACATGCTGAGGTTTTGTGAGCTCCTGCACATTTAACACAAAGAAGTGGTTTCATGCAGTAGTTTTTTGTGTGTCCATATTGTTGACACCTTTGACACTGTACTACTGTTTTTCGTTTTCTTGGATCTTCTATAATAACGGTTTGGTTTTTTTTATAGGATAAGGGTGACAAACGAGCACACAGTCCACCTGATGGTAAGTGGTTGCTGTGACCCATAGACATCTACACTTATCCTCGATTACGAATCAAAATGCAGATGTGTTGTCACCCATGAGGACTAAGATGGAATGCCTCGTTTCCAGTAAAAAGGGTCTTTGTGATATATAGCCTTTGTGTTTTGCACTGCCTTATTATTATTCGGGCCTGGTAGAAGATTTGCGAAGAAGGTGGTCGTGGGTTTCTTATCAGGACCAAACTTAGCATTTATTATTTTCACCTGTCACAGTATTACCAATTTCCTCTATGGCTACTTTAATAGCCTGAAAAGCTGTTGTTTGGTGTAGATTTCTTATAACTATTCGGTAATTTCTGTTATCTTTCCGATTAAAGGTGTGTCTAATCAAACCGTTTTCACAAATTACAGATATTATCATTTTGTATACATCAACATCATAGGTCAAAATTTTCAATTGATTTCTGTTGATAATTTTGTAAGTGAAATGAGATTTCTCTGTAACTGATTCCAGGAGTTCTGTCATCTTCAACACCTTATAGAATAATCGGTGGAGGTTTGCTGGGCTTCTTAGTCTTTGGCTCCGCTGCTTGTTCCTTAGTTAAGTCAACTGTAAATCCATCAAAACTATGGTTAGCTGGATCGCATGACAAATCGTACTCTCTATTAATTGACATTTCATAAAAGGGGGAGGGGGTCGGGAAAAATATCAGCACAACTTTCCCAAGGTACTACTACCACACTTTTTTAAGGTATTTAGTGCCTCAAGGCTTATGGTAACCTAGGACAGGTTATTTAACCGCCGCCTGTTACTCGGCGTTGTCGGCTCGTTTGGCACCACCAGGGGGCACGTGTAGGGTGGGTCCTATAGGAACAAGATGGTAAAAAACCTATGGACGCGGACGACTTCGTCCCCCATTCGAAAATAAAGAAAGTAAAGATTAAAAGTAATAAATATTATTTATTGAAAGTATTGAAAGCAAATAAAACAATTCACTGATTGAAAGTTATCTTTTACTTTAACCACTAGTGCAGATATAAATGTCTGTCCTGGGAGAGCCGGCAAGAAACTTGTGGGCCAATTTTTTTAAACTAACATTTTACAATGAAATAGGTTGTACAATCTATTAAATGAAAATGAATATTTTTATATTATATATTATATTTTTATGTGCTATGCGTTTCAACATCATTTTATGGATTACAATTATGAAACTTTGGAGAGTTGTTGTAAGCGGCCCCACGAAATTGTCAGATTTTTTTTTGTCCTTTTAACTGGAAACGAGGCATTCCATCTTAGTAGTCACGGGTGACAACGCATCTTATTCGTAATCGTGGATCTATGTAGATGTCTATGGGCCACAGCAACCACTTACCATCAGGTGGACTGTGTGCTCGCTTGTCACAAATTTTATACTTTTTAAAGTAAAGAGATTATTCGCGAAGGCGTTGGCGTGCTTGTGTTATTTTTCTTAGGTTGCTTACAATAGCAAGCTTGACATTACCATGCGGCCTTTATTTCTGCCGACATTTTGTTATAGAAGCGTTGTGGGGGTACATTTGCGCAATCTAAATCGTATGTATTTTTGCAGTATTTACAGGTTAGATGTTCCCGTTTATGAAGTATTTGATTACAACCAGCACAGTTAGTCGACATTATTGCAAAGTATTTCTTCCTAAATAATTCTTTTACCACCCTCTTGTGGTTGTTGTCGGAGATTGGAAGTATCTGCGGTTTTTGATATCCTGCTTTTTGTTCGATGTATAATGTTGAGGTTTCGGGTTAATCTAGTAGATGGGTGCAATAGGTTGCAAAGGTTCGTTCGTAAAAGTGTGCGCTTTTACCGCTCTCTAACAATCAAGCAAAACAGTAATCGATTGTCAACTTGTCACAGTGGGCTTTTAGTGTTATGTGGTTCATCTGAGTTTCAATAGATAGCGTTAGTAGCTTCAACCCCGGTCTATCGGCAACAAAGCGTCAGTCAACTTGGGTAACTTTTAATTTCAATGTAACTTTGAACAAAACCCTACTAACAATTAAATATATTTTTACAACTGTACCAGAATATCCAAGTATAATTTTAAGAATAGGGAAGTATCACGTGAAACGGAACGGCGGAATGTATAGATTATCTTTAACAAAAAAAAATTGCTCTTGTCAATGTCAGTTTGTATTTTGGCGCGTCTAAGAAAACAAGGTCTGTCTGCAAAGAAGCAGGCGTAGGACAGTTGCCTTGAACCACAAAACTTTAATGGATGGTGGCGCCATCCATAATTTGTTTCCAAAAATAATTTGTTTATAGTTGGTCTTATGGCTTCACAGATGTCGCTACTTTGGAAAAATAAAATGAAATTTACTTACAAAATAAAAATAAGTGCACCAAAAAATTATTGGTGATTTTATTGATAAAAAATTATCATTTTAACATAAAAACACGTAATAATTATCGAATCAATCGATAAATATGACAATTATGATACTGGCAACCAGCATTTTATAATAAAAAATTAAAATTAAAAATGAGATAATTGTCATATTAAATTGTCATTCCTGTAACATTGCAAATACCCTTTTTATATATTATTATTATCTCACAAATACAAGTGTACTTATTGAAACTATTTACCTACTTTTAATATTAAAAGTATAAATTAGTATTACAAAAAAAGTAGAAATTGTTTCAGTAAGTATGCGAATTAAAGAACATAATAGTTAAATTAATATGATGTACATAATATAGCTATATATAGTGAATTAGTTCGGATTCAATTTGTAGGAGACGCTAGTAGTTCAATTTTGTCTGCAATAAAATATCGTCAGAGGGCTCTCTTTTCCTGTATACTTATTATACTCTTTGCAAAGAAGTTTGTTGGTGAATTTCAAATAAGTTGTTTCTAAAGATATCGTAGCTGAAGGGGGTAAGTTTTGTGTTTAACATTACTGCCATAGTTTTTACTTAGCATTTCGTCAATTAACATATAATTTACTAACCCATTTACACTTATTATGTGATTATCGTTTGATACAGAAAATAATTACAAATTTTTGGGTAATATTGAACCGTTCAATGTTACCCTGAAAGATTTTTAAGATGGGGTAACTTTGAATGTGTTGCTACCAAAAGTTTAAAACTTATGAACATAATTGTTTTTATTTAAAGGTATAATGCCTCGAAAATTCTCTCAAATCAAGCCTGGTGTTAGAAAATATGGAACTAAAAGCAACTATACTCCAGAACATTTGGAAGAGGCACTCAGTAAAATTCGGTCAGGTGCCATGTCAAGGGTGGATACTTCGAAGCATTATAAAATACCACCTGTTACATTTACCGCAGAAGAGGAAGAGAGTTTTCAAAATCATTTATTAGTGTTGAGTGATGTGGGTTGAACATTGAGTATGCTAGATTTCAGGGTTATCGTTAGAGATTATCTAAATAAAAACAACATGATTGTGCCGCAATTCAGAGACCATATGCCTGGTTATGAATGGGGAACATTATTTTTAGAAAGACACCCTTTACTGTAGGAGAAACTATCTCATATCCCAAGAAAAAGATAGATCCAAGAAAAAGAAATATCCCAAGAAAAAGAGCCCAAGTCAATTGTAAGCAAGTTGAACAATGTTTTAATAATTTTTCCAAAGAAACTGAAGGCGTTGCTCAACAAAATTTGTTTAATATGGACGAGTCAGGATTTCACGACAATCTCGGGAAAAAGAAATTGTTGTTCCGTAGAGATTGCAAGCACCCTGACGTAATAAAAAACAGCTCTAAATCGTGTTTTACCATAGTCTTCTGTGGAAATGCAGCAGGTGAGCTTATACCACCATTTTTTTTATTTTTAAAGGGGTGAAACTTTGGTCTGATTGGCTATATCAAGCTCCTGAGGGTTCCAGAATGGCAATCTCAAAATTAGGATGGATGGAGACAATAATTTTTGAAGATTGGTTAGAAAACTAATTCATTCCATTCGTGAAAAAAGATGAAGGTACAAAAAATATTAATGTGTGATTATTTAAGTGCGCACATATCTCCTAAAGCACTGCGCTTATGTGCTGAAAGCAAAATTGCATTCATTTGTTTGATCCCTAACTCGACACATCTTCGGCAATCCCTTGATGTAGGCTATTTTTCGGCAGTCAAATCGGCTTGGCGAAAAGTTCTTAATGATTATCGTCAAACCTGCAAAGGTAAGAAAGTCTTGGCTCTTCCGAAGTCATTATTCGCCCAGTTAAATAAAAAAACTTTGCAAAATGGAAATGCCAATTCATCTGAAAATCTACAAGCAGGATTTAAAAGTTCTGGTTTGTATCCTTTGTCCCCAGCGACTGTGTTAAACAAACTTGCAGCATATACCTCTACTGTGGACATAAGCGACAGTATTAGCGAAAGTTTTGTTAATTATATACAAAATGTGAGACAATCGGATTTGAATACAGTAACGAAAGGAAAGAAATTTCAATTATCTGTAGTAGCAGGGAAGAGTGTTTCGGCCGAAGAAGTGGAAAATTATTATAAAGAAAGGGAAAAGACAGACCAAACCAAGACAGGAAATGAAGTAGAAACCAGGCAGTCTAAAAACTGTGGCAGGACCATGGGATCGAAAAACAAGAAAAAGAAAAAACAAGGGGATCCTACTCCTGGAGAAATATGGTCAACAGAAAATGAGAGTGAAAACAACGAGGTTGTTGATGCTGTTAAACATGGTGAAGGATGTGATGAAAATGAACTTAAGTCACAAAATGTTGGAGAACACGCTGAGTTCGTCGTTGAGGCTATGATACACAGACCACCTTCTCCAGAAGTAGTTAAAGATTTATATAATATGCTCGACATGGGTGTTAATTTATCTGCGCTACAAGAACAGGAGGTTGAGGCACCGGTCATAACAATCCCAGGGGATAATATCATTAGAGAGTCGGAAGAACAAATACTGTGGAAAGATAAGGATTTGTCTATTGTAGAAGAATTTGTTGTGGAACCCATTGGTGACTTAACACCCTCTGAACAAAATAATTCTGGTAAAGACTTTGTGAAAGATGCGTATTGTATTTTTAATAATAAGGGGAGCATGTTCCTAGGACAAATACGAAAACTAAACTTGTCAACTGCGACTGTCATGATTTCAGCTTTCCAAAAATCCTTTTTAGGAGGTTGGAAGTTGCCTTCAAATGCCGAGATATTAAAAGTAAAGGTATCGGATATCGTCAGCATCGTAAAAGACCATCAAATTACCAAGAAAAGTGGTATAACATATGTAGAAGATGACATTTTATTAATGGAGTGGGGAGAGTAAGATTTTTGTGAGGATAATACCTATTTATATAAAATTTCTTCCCAACATAAATTTTATTTGATCTCAATTGAAAGCCTGAATGTATTAAAAAGTAACATAAAAACAAAATGTTGTATAGTATTTTAATACGAATTTCAATTAATTAATTTAAGTTAATAAATACAGTTATAAATATACAAAACATTTTGTTTTTATGTTACTTTTCTGCCGACTTCCAAAAAGGAGATGGTACTCAATACGACTGTATTTTTCTTTGTTTTTTTTATGTGTGTTACCTCATAACTTTTTACTGGGTGGACCGATTTCGATAATTCTTTTTTTATTTCAAAGCTGGTAGTTCTCGTGTGGTCCCATATAATTTGATCAAGGTCAAGCCAATAGTTTTTGAGTTATTCTTAATAACTTATATATAATATTGAAGTTGGCTGTACAACATTTTTAATTTTAAATTATTATTAATACATTCAGTTCGTATATGGCGTAAAAAAAAATTGGAAACGACTGGCCATAGAGGATAATGTTATTTTCTCAGTAAAAACACCGATTAATTTTACCCAAACTCCAAATAAATCCAAAATGATATGTTTTCGTCTTCAGAAATATATTTATTTATTTAGAAAACCAACAGCGTATATAGAAAATATTAACATTAATGTAACAAACTAAAAGTATGGCCAATAACAGGTTTCCCTTATATTGTTTGATGGTAGGTGTATTGTTGTTAGAAGAAAAGGAAATAATAAGAGTTCAAAGTTAGCCTAATTTCATAATAACTTTGATATCTCAATCGTCAATTTTGGGATTATTTATACGTATTTTACTTAATCTGAGCATTATAATTCGTAAATAATACTAATAGAACACAGTTAACGAAATAAAATCAATCTAATGAAATCAAAATCTAAATAAAACCTAGGTTTAGGTTTATGTCTAAAAAAAGATACATTGTCACCCCGGAGGACTAACATGAAATGCCTCATTACCAGTAAAAAGGGTGGGTACTCTTCAATCAGCATACAAAACACATCAGTATTATTGCTGCTATTTTACACTGGTGTTCCTTTAGATCAGGGTTATTCCCTGTTTTAGCCCACCCATTTCTGCTTAACCAGATAAATAGACTTGTAAATTAGATTTTTGCACTTCAAAGAGGAATAGGTAAGAGTGTAGTACATGCACAAATAAACACCTAAGCAGAAATAAACGTGGTAGAGCCATGCTGCAGCTATATTAGTAGTATAGTTGTAGCACGAATGGGTCGGCTCGACCGGGGAAGGACCACGCTCTCACAGAATATCAGCGTAAAATAGCAGCTTAACACTGCTGTGTTTCGTATGGTGAGTGTAGAGAACCGGACCTCATTTTACTGGAAAAGAGGCATTCCATCTTAGTCCTCGCGGGTGACAACGCGTCTGCATTTTGATTCGCAAATAAGGATAGCTGATAGATGTCTATGGGCCACAGCAACCACTTACCATCAGGTGAACTGTGTGCTCGTTTGTCACCCTATCTTGTAAAAAAAAAATGGACATCTACCGCCTGGTAAAAAGTAAACAAAATTTATTTATAATGAATAATTCGCGCGTCACGAAAACATTGAGCTCCGTGAATAATTAACTTTAAAAATAGTAAACCCAAATATTTCAACATTGAAATATGATTGTCATAAAATTCAAGTGTTTTTATTCAACTTATAGTGTTATCTAAAGGTAAAGTGAACTATATACCGTGAAATACCCAGTGCAATTGTTTGTAATCCGAACTCTAAAACTATTTTATACAAACATTACAAAACGTCATTAATTTACAAAATTATAAGTGAAAAAAGAAAACTGTGTTATAATAATGGTGAAACTTTTATACTTTTATGTGAACATTTTCAAATCCAGTTATCTTCTCAACCGCCATACAGTCAACTTGGGTAACTTTGAACAGTTTTTGCAGATTTTTGCAAACAGAGTAATAAAATTATATGACATTAGATTGATTTTATTTCGTTAACTGTGTTCTATTAGTATTATTTACGAATTATAATGCTCAGATTAAGTAAAATACGTATAAATAATCCCAAAATTGACGATTGAGATATCAAAGTTATTATGAAATTAGGCTAACTTTGAACTCTTATTATTTCCTTTTCTTCTAACAACAATACACCTACCATCAAACAATATAAGGGAAACCTGTTATTGGCCATACTTTTACAACCTAAACCTAGGTTTAGGTTTAAAGAAACTATTCTCAAAAAAGACTTTTCTTTTCTCTTCTTTTTTGAGTATACACAACATAATACATATAACACATTCATAATACATACAACAATACATAATAACACATTCATAAATTACACAAAGTTCGTCGTCATCAGTTACAAACTACTGTCAATTTAATTACAATAAATAAAAATTCATAAATTTAGTTTCAATTTAGCCGTTTACGGATTAATCGTCTACTCGTGCTGTCGTGCATAGTATATCAACGGTCGTATTAACTAGTTCATTCATTCAACGTCCATTGCTAGTTAACAACTGTAGCTTTTTATTATTATTTTGAGTTTTTATCAGAAAGATGCTGCTGCCCATCTTCTATTTTAGTTTCCCCCTGTCGCCTCTGTAGACCAGCCACAAGTGTCTGGGGTAGTGGACTGTTACAATGCAACTACATGACTTACAGTTAATGGATATCCTTTTTTTGTTTTTTAATAATGATTTATTTAATGATTTCTTATATTTACGCGAAAACTACACATTAAATTAAACTAATTTTTACGGATTTTATCGTATTTAATTTAACTTTATATTACCGACGTTTCGGGTAGAATCCGTAAAAATTAGTTTCATTTAAAATTATTTATTTCTTTACTTGTCATTTTTCCTATAATTTCTATCCTCGCAACTACGTGTACATAAAAAATATATTTCAAATAATAATAAATGATGTAAATTTTTAAACATTTTTTTGTTTCAGGCTGAAGCGTGGTTAAACGAACAAGCTCAAGCGATGGGTTGGGCAAAAGCGACAAAATTAGCTGGACGCACTGCTCTACAGGGCCTTGTTGCTGTTAAATTTGATAAAAACCACGGAGCTCTGGTAGAGCTTAACTGTGAAACAGACTTTGTTGCTAAGAATGATAAATTTCACAAAATGATTGAAGATGCAACTCTTGCTTGTTTTAAATTCGCCCATACTCATATGCAGTCTAAAGGACCAGTGACAAAGGTATATATTGTAAATGTTATTTAAACAAGTAATTTCACACAATTTGTTTGGATAGAATTTTTTTTAAAAGGACTCATTCTTGACCTTCTGGGCCGGGGGCAAAGATGAGGTCTACAATGGAACGAGTTTGCCCGGGAGAAGCCTGTTCACACTCACCTTGATTATTATCACCCATTATTATTATTTTTATTATCACCGCTATCCCTAAAACAATGATAGGACTAACATTGCTGACCAAATCGAACAAATACTTTTTATGTCATCTGCTATTGCAATTATCAAACCTAGCCAATGTAATATAATCCTACAAATTACTGTTGGACTACGGATTTAAGTTGGCAAAATAGAGGTTTTTTATAAGGCAAGTATTACCTTTAAACTTCTCGTAGCATTTACTGTGAAAATCATAAAAATCCGTTACCCTATCTCGACGTGGGGATCATTTTTTTAATAGGATAGCGTGACAAACGAGCACACAGTTCACCTGATGGTAAGTGGTTGCTGTGACCCATAGACATCTACATTTATCCTCAATAAAAAATCAAAATGCAGATGCGTCGTCGCCCGTGAGGACTAAGATGGAATGCCTCTTTTCCAGTAAAATGGGTTTTGTCCGATTCTCTACACTCACCATACAAAACACAGCAGTGTTTCGTATGGTGAGTGTGGATCATAATAATCGTCTAAGTGAAAAGCCAGGAAAATCTAATGACGCCCTTTTTGCTATATGTAAAATGCCAGACAAAAACAAAATCCACTTGACAGGCATGGCCATTATGGCATATTGCTAGATAGATGTGAGGACACGAGCAGTGATAGAATATTTTATATAGGTACTCATGTTATAGATAAAATTGCAAAGCCTCATGAAACTCATTTGCAATATTGTGTTGGTCCTACGGTAAGTTGTCCGATGTCTATGTTGTTCCTTGGTCTCCTTACCCTTCCAGCTGTTCATGTGACTGTGTGAGATCCAGAGACTTAATCAATGGGCTCTGTAGTTTTCTGTACTAGTTTTTTGTCATTGGTTCGTAATTTACTCACATTCTTCACCTCTATTATTTCGAGAGGATCACGGGCAGCATTATTATTTAAGGGCTGATGATAATTATTACTTATGTAATTTTAAAAATTACAATATCATAGTCAAAAATTGTGATTCCAGATGGAGTTAGATAGTGAGCAGTTGGGAAACTTAGCTTCAGAAGGAGGTAAAAAGCTTTCTGAAACATTAGCATTATTCATTGGCTCCGTCGGCGAGAATGCTGTATTGAGGAGAGCAGAATGCTGGAAAGCAAATAGCAATGATGTAAAGATTGCTGGCTATACACATCCAGCTCCTACCGTAGCAGGAGATTACTCCGCTGGCAAATATGGTGCGTTACTGGCTTACAAACAAGCCAATGATCATGAGGATATTGGCAAACAACTTTGCCAACATATTGTTGGATGTGCGCCTAGAAAGATCGGTGACAAAGAGGCAGACAAGCCGGCGAAGAACACAGACGATGAGACATGTCTTATTTTCCAAGAATATTTGTTAGACCCATCATACACAGTTGAAGAGATTTTGCAACAAAATAAAGTGGAAGTCATAGATTACGTAAGGTTTTCATGCGGCGAATCTGTTGAAGCTAATATGCCTGGCGTTGAAAAACAACCATTAGATACAGTGCAAACAATGCAATAATCTTATTACCAAAAGCTTTTAATACGTACCTAATATATATATATATATATATATATATATATATATATATATGAAAAGAGAGGTACTTCTTATGTATGTAGTAGATGATATTATGTTCAAATTAAATTATTTTTCATTTATGAACAATAAAATATTATACTCAATTCTGTTAAAATTTATTTACATATAAATTATAGCAAACATTTTATTATCTATGCGAATCTACGTGAATAAAATTTTTCTTCCTTGCCTTTCCTTTCCACAAAAAAGTTCTACAATCTTTCTTCCAGAACAGTGCTATTTGATTTGGTTTAAAGTTATATCCATGATAGTTCAGTACATCTGGTGGGACCACGTGAAGTGCAAGTGTATTTTGTTCTCTTGTTCTAAAAGGGTTTGTTGCAGCAGGGCGTAGTAAACAACCGCACGGACAAATAGTTGTTATTTTCGGTGAAGGCACAACGTTCATTCTATTGCAAAGATTTATTCTTTGAAAATTGCCACAAAACTTTAGTTCCTCCGCTGTACCTGTAAAGGATTGTGTCGCTCGTAGTGTTAATGGTCTCGCATTTTGATTTTCTGCGTTACTTACAAAACCAACCGCAGACAGTGATTTCTTTGTGATATTGGAACATTCTTCTAATTTTTTTTCTTCATTTTCGCATTCTTTATCTGAATTTTCGTCTGTATACATTATAACTTGTTACACAATTTTAACCAAATATAAAACAACAATTTAAATGACAACTTCCGTCATTTGTTTACTGCATATGTTATTATTCAGCATCATTCAACAATATCAGATAATTTTCTTTTTAATGAATATGAAGTAATAAGGTTTTAAAATATATACTCATAAACTTTTTAGTGTTCTTAGAGGTTTAGCGTAAGGTTTGTGGGCACTGCAGTATTTTTTGTTGTTTACTTATCATTAAGTGCTCATAAAGATTGGTTGTAGTTTTCATACTTTAAAAACATAACACCAAACAGATTTAAATATATAGGTATACTAACTACTTAAATGTCTTTGATAGGTACTTAAGTACCTGATTATGAATTTATTATTAAACTGTTACGTTTTTGTACTTAAAATCGGAACGTTTCTACATCTTTCCACTACACCGGTACTTAGACATGTATACATCTGTAGTCTTAACCTATTCTCTTACTTTATTGCAAACGGCGGCTTTGCAAAGCGAGGATTTGCAAAGCTTCTTGAGCCTTTGGCTAAGATATGCTATGTAGATGCGATGTAAGAATATCCACAACTCCTTAACGTCCCGCGGATGTCGTAAGAGGTGACAGAGGGAAACAAACCACCAACTTGATACCTAATAAAAAGCCGATTCTTTTATTGATCAATTTTAATTATTGACTAGCTGTTTCCCGCGACTTCGTCCGCATGGAATTTATTGCGATTTCATTCCATGGGTTTTAATTTTTTTTTATGCGGAACCTTAATTGTTTCTCTAAAATAAAAGCTGCCTAACTTCTACTCCTAATAACATCAACTATCTGTCAGTAAAAGTCTCGTCAAAATCATTAGCCGGAACAAACAGACAGACAAAAAACTTGTTATAAGTAGGTACCGTATACAACATGTAACAAAAACCCTGTGGTACCCGTTAAGTACGTTATCAGAATCAGTATTCAAACTTATAGAAATAACTTTTTTTTAAAACGACCATATTTTTTTAAATTTTATTAAAAAAATAATTTTATGTGGTTTTATTACCTCTTATTGACTCTAGCCGATGCTAAAGCTAAGTAAAGCGGGGTCTTTGACAACAACTCCAATTAATCAAGTCTTGAATCCTCTTACTCCCTAGACAATGCAGAGGTAATAAAACCAAATACCTACAATTTGCATACAATTACTTTTTTAAATAAAAAGAATTATTGTTCGATTTAAAAAAAAAGTTATTTCTATAGGTTTGAATAATGATCCTGATAACGTACTTAACGGGAGCCACAGGGTTTTTGTTACATGTTGTATATACTTTCATACTTTCATATGCATTTAGTAAAAAGCTGTTATTTTGCAAACACTTCAATTTTATTTATTTGTACAGATTAATTTGATTTACCTTTAGCATATTACATTTTAAAAAACTAAGTATGTAGGTACTTATGTTTTAACCGACTTCAAAAAGGAGTAGGTTCTCAATTCGAGTGAATGTTTTTTTTGTATGTATGTTACGTGATATCTTCGCAGATTGTGAACGAATTTTGATGATTCTTTTTTTATTAAGTAGGTTATGCTAAGGGTGGTCCCATATAAATTTGGAGAAAAAATTTCACCCGTAAGGGTACCAAATAAATAACTTCTTTTTAAGAAATTTGAAGTCGGTTTTTACTTTTTGTTAAAAGTTATAATTATCATTACCCAAGCATACCATAGCATTAGGAAAGCGGGCTATTTGGTTTTAATCCGAGAGATGATAGAATTACATCTCCAAAATACAATATATAAACCAAACATCCAGACCGGTGACGGAGCGCACTCTATGCAACGTTTCCAACGACCACCAATCCACCGGTTCCGCTACGAGATGGGAGAGGCCGATTACCAAATGCGGAATGATACAGAATGAATAGGAAATACGACCTTGGCTTATAATTCATTTAGCAACACCAACAATAGAACAGCCACCATTAGTTTGTGATGACATAGTTGCGAACAATGGGTAGAAGCGAACTAATGTAATTTTAACTCAATGTTTAGTTTGGAGTTTACTCGACCGTATCAAATACGTTATTATTCGTTACAATAATGTAATATATGACAACATTTTGCAGGCAAACAGAGTAAGTACCTACCTAGTATATATAATGTAGGGCACAGGCCTCTCAATGCTAAGAAATTAAAGTGGTAGAAAGGAACAAATGCTAACAATATTCCATTGCATACCTTACATATCCTCATAATGTTTTTGCCACCAGTGCAATGATTGTTCATCGCAATTTAAGTGCTGAATTATCAAATGTTCAGCGGTGAAAGAAAACATCATGACGAACTCTGAATGTCTGATATCTTATTTTGTAGAATAAGGGTGACCAACGATCAAACAGTCCACCTGATGGTAAGTGAATACTGTGGCCATAGACAAATACACTTATCCTCAATTAAGAATCAAAATGCAGATGCGTTGTCACCCCTGAGGACTGAGATGGAATGCGCCGTTTCCAGTAAAAAGGGTCTCCGGTTCTCTACACTCATCATATGATAGACAACAGCAATGAGCTGCTATTTTACGCTCATATTCTGTGAGAGCATGATCCCTACCCTGGTCGAGCTGACCCTTTAGTGCTGCATAACAATATCACCCCTATGAGACAATCCATAGGGTATGTTCAGTAATGGACTTTAACCGATTCGTTGCGGCACCGATTTAATCGACAACTTTTAGCTGTGGCGGCGAACAAATATTTCAAAATTTCGACAGAACTTGATGACACGCCTATTGCACCATCAGCCATGTGTAAAAATAATTATCTTTTTTATGCTTTTTTCACTTGTTTAGACCTAATTAAGTTTAGTAGACATCAAACATCAGTTATAAACGGAAGGATACTTGTTTTTAGTGGGTAACTACGTGTTTTTCTACGTATTTTCTTTGAAATTGAGAGTAAAGTGACTTTTTTATGCAGAGATTACAAACCTTTTGTACTATTTTTTGTTTAAAAAAAAATAATTTATATAAGAAGGTACAGCTAAATCACCTTGGAAAACCTTGGATTTCATTAAATTAAATTTTCACCTAATAATAACATTTGTAAATATCAATCAATCAAGAACCTTAATTTGGAAAAAAATAAGGTTTTTCATTAATATTTACAAATGGAGGTTCAATAGGAAAAAACGCCGGCGCTATACGGCGGTGGATTGACAAAAGACCATTTATATGCGAACTTTTTTTATGCATGAACGGTTTGGAAATGTTTCAAGCAAAATTAAACCTTATACCATAAAAGAGCGCAGGCTACTTCGTAGGTATATTCTGCCATATGATAGTAATAAGACGGCAGTTCAACCATTGTAAGCAAAATTAAACAATAAGACAAACGCGTTGTTTTTTTAACAGGAGACTTGTTTTCCAGATATTTATTTACAACTTGAGTTTGTGAGCGATCGCAATGAGTGCTATTATTTGTTACTTATTAGATTGTTTTTCCACAACATGATTTAAAATCCACAAAGTAGAAAGAGTACCATGTACAAGTTAAAAAAATGTTGTCAACCCCTAAAAATTTCAAATTTTCAAAATATCCAGAAACGAAGCTGTAGGTATGAACTACTTGCCAAATAATGAATATGTTCTGGATAAATCTTCCAAAAACGTAATTTGAGCGAGTTATAATGATTTAAAAAAAAGACACGACTCGGGTGTCATACGCCACACAAACGTAATCGATGGAACACCTGGCGTGCCATCCGCACTGAACCGGTTAATAGAATGTAACGCAGATTGACAGCTAAGTAACATTTTACTTAAAGTTGCAAACTATATAGCCTAGGAACGCATAAAATTATTTTTACGAATATTTTTCAGTGTTGGATTTGGTCCTGACAATGAACTACCTATCTGAGGAGTCAGAATTTGAAATTTTAACTTCTTCAGCTTTTACCTTTTTAGAGAACATTAATTAATAGGGAATATTTTTAAAATACAGCACAGATCATCAGAAATACAAGAAAATATATTAAACAAAATATTAATATACAATGACAGTTAAAATAAATCTCTTACAATTGATTACTTTTTTTTTAATTTAATTACTTTCACTTGTAAATTTACTTTAATTAATAACTTTTGAAAACATCAAGATTCTCACGAACATCTCGGTTTTCCAAAACGTGTCAGTTAATTCGACACTGCAGCGCGCGGCGTGTGCAGTGATGACGTCAATGGCAGCGGTGGCTTTGAGTGTCCGACGACTCTGGAAGTCTTAAATTACGGCGCTAACTCAGAAGTCACGTTGCGTTGTCCGTGAGGAGACTTTACACGTGGTGATGATGATGGTGATGCAAGATTTGATGTTAGTGGCGAGTCAAACCGTCCAGTGATCCGATAGTGTGCGGCGACTTCCCTACTTTCAGCTCACCGTTCACTCTTGTGCCTAGTTTTGTGTTGAAGTCTCCCATTAACACCGTATAGTGGGTTTTGGAGGAATGCATGGCTCTAGATGTATCCTCATATATTTCCTCCACCTCGTCATCGGATGTGCCGAGGTTGGTGCGTAAACCTGTATGACCTTAAGCGAATACCGTTTGGTGATTCTGAGTATAAGGTACGCAACCCTCGTCGACACACTCACAATCTTTACAACGTTGTTAACAAGAGACTTGTGGACGATAAATCCGACACCTCTTTGGGACAGATGGTCGCTCTCCCGGTGATAGAACAAGTTACCGGATTCGAGGATTGCCATGTCCTCCCCCTCTCTTCACACCTCGGATAACCCTATAATATGCCAGCGTGACTTGTCTATCTCTTCTTCCAGCTCCAGGACCTTCTCGTCAGTCCTCAGGGTACGTGCGTTGTATGTTGCCAGGTCGAGTCGCCTTAGATGACAACCGAACCTCCAACGGAGATTATTAGCACCCCCTGCCCCGCCGTTACCGTGGTCGCTACCGTATCCAGGAATAGCGGGGCCACCGGGAACTGGGGGCCGTCTCTTTGTAACTTTTATTATGGGGGGATATTAGCCGTAGTTACCACACTTGGCGAGTGGGTTGGCAACCGCAGTTATTGTAATATTGCTGTTATCAGGTAGATGCTGCTGCCTATCCCCTGCCTGTTTCCCAGTGTCGCCTCTTACGACACCCACGGGACGATATGGGGCAGTGGATATTCTTAACAGCCACTACATGGCATTGAAGAACTACAGACCAATTTCCCTTCTGAGCCGCATCTATGTGCTGTTTTCGAGAGTCATTACGAATCGTCTCGCTCGCAGACTCGACGATTTCTAGCCTCCCGAACAAGCCGGTTTCCGAAAAGGCTTTAGCACCACAGACCACATACATACCCTTCCGCAAATTGTACAGAAGACCAAAGACTACAATCTGCCACTTTGTCTTGCGTATGTGGACTATGAGGAAGCCTTTGATTCCATCGAAAATTTGGGCGGTGCTGCAGTCCCTTCAGCGGTGCCAAGTGGACTGTCGGTATGTCGAAGTGCTGAAGTGTTTGTACAGTACAGGGCTACGATGGCTATCCGAGTACGAAACCTATCCAACTGCAGAAAGGCATAAAACAGGGTGACGTTATATCCCCGAAACTCTTCACCGCTGCATTGGAAGACGTTTTCAAACTACTGGCCTGGAAAGGATACGGTATTAACGTCAATGGCGACTACATCACTCACCTTCGATTTGCCAACGATATAGTCCTTATGGCAGAATCGCTGGAGGACCTAAGCACTATGCTCAATGACCTGAATAGTGTCTCCCAACGGCCTATCCGACGAACACGGAGAAAACAAGAGTCATGTGTCATGTCACATCCAGGTCACACCTATGCCGGTAGTTGTTGGGCGTACTAAGCTCGAAGTTCTTGACGTGTACGTTTACCTGGGACACATCTTGTCAGGTATACCTCAAAACTAGATTGTACAACCAGTGCGTGTTGCCAGTAATTACCTATGGATCGGAGATGTTGTCCTTCACTGCTAGCCGTATGAGGAAGCTCAAAGTTGCTCAGCGAGCTATGGAGAGGTCTATACTCGGCGTTTCTCTGCGTGATAGACTTAAACACGAGGATTTTTAAGTAGTGTAGTTGTACCACTTCTAGACCACCTGAGTCAGACGTGGTTCAACGACGTTCGTCGACGCCCGATCCTAAAAAACAAAAAAAAAAAAAAAAAAAAAAAAAAAAAAGGTTTTGGCATGCTCTGATCACGAATCCGCGGTCCATTTTTGTGTAGAATACACGGTTCCAGAGATGTGTAGATCAATTAGCTAATATCTAATTGATATCCGGTAAGGGCCTCCACCGTCATTAGCGTCCCATTGTTGTTCCTATTTCTATTGTTCTATTGTTCCTTACTCACCTTCATTGCAGCGTGTGCGTCGACTATATCAGTGCTATTGTTTATTATAATTCTTTGTTTATACAACGCTAATCTGAATCATCAATAATTACATAATTTTGTTACAATTTTTATTTATAAAATACAAAATCTTATTAATTATTATCTATAAAATAGGAGCGAAACATCTCATCCACTAAAATATCGTTGTACAATGTGTTCCTTGTAAATATACTCGTAAAACTATGTATTGAACATCCTTGAAACTTATATAGTAAATACATTAAGCAATATTCGCCACAAACTGAAGTCCACTCATTCTGAATCCTATCAACATTCCAGTTCCATCTTTTACAATTCCTTTTTAAAAACTCTAGATGATATCGTACAGGTGATCGTCCATATGAATCAAAATATTGACCGACGTCATTCGTATCGATATATAAAGCTACCCAATGTGACCCTGGTTTATCATCTGTATCCAAATTACATATTATATACGTTGGTACGTGGGTATACATAGGCAGTCTATTAGCTGCATAAACATTATTTTCTAGACTGGGGTGAATCTTTTTCAGATGTTGTTGTACATCTAGTGTATCCATGATATTACTGCTATTAGTAGATTATTACAGTACCTAGCTACTCAATGAATAACATAGGAATGGTCAATTATAGTGATTTCTACATATTAAATTGCATTTTTGTGATATACAAATCGTACTTGAGTCATTGATCACCAAACAAAACACAATACGAAGAAATGTTGAGATAGGCAACGGAAATGTGAGATAAACTGATATGTTTCTAAATATTAAATTGCATTTTTGTGTTATACAAATCGTACTTGAGTCATTGATCACCAAACAAAACACAATACGAAGAAATGTTGAGATAGGCAACGGAAATGTGAGATAAACTGGTTGACGCATAAAGTAATTATCAACTCATTACGGAAATACTTTAGATTAGAATTTTTACGTACTGGTGGTATATAAGACCAACAAACGCAGTCATCGAGTTAGTGTACGGTCGTTTGGCTACAGTGGATCTATCAATAGTACATTTGTGTTACTTCAATACACCAAAGGCTATGGATGTAAGTGTTTATTCTATTGACTAAATTACTTTTTTTCTGTTATTTTCATGTGTGTGTATTATTTTATTTAAATATTGTGTATGTATATGATTAAGCCGTGGTAACTCAGATGGTTAGCGCTAGTTGTAAATTTCACAGTACGCGACCCGGGTTCGATCCCCGCCAGCACCAATTAAATTGTTAATAGCAATTTTAAGTGCTTATTACCACGTGCTTGGTGGTGAAGGAAAACATCGTGAGGAAACCTGCATGTCTGAGAAAATTTCGAAGGCATGTGAAGTTCGCCAACACACATTGAGGGAGCGCGGCGGACATTTCCTTGCTCTAAAACCCTCTCAGAAATGAGAGGAGGCCTATGTTCAGCAGTGGACTTTAATAGGCTGTAACTTTAACTTTTTTAACTTTTATGATTAAGTGTTAACAAATTGATATTAACATGATAACTGTGTTGTTGCAGAAATCATTGAGCTTCGATGAAGATACCTATAAACAGTATTACTACTCGCCACTCTCCCCTCAAGAAGAGAGTGATAACCTCGTCATTAATAATAACACATGCGATGGTGGAAAAAGAAAATCGCAATCGATTGATCATTTTTTTGAAGCTGAATCAAAAATAAAAAAGAGGAAGGGAAAACTTCAGTGAAGTGTGCACCAGTGCTTTTTTCTCCTCAATCATGGACGAGAATACGGAACTATTCAATAGCGAATTAAATCAGGAGTTGTCTAAAGTTTGTGAAGAAATGGAGAGGGGTCAACTGTTCGATTCGTCACACGATGATGAGTTGTATCATCACTGTGCGATGGTTGAAACACAGTTTAAGTATGTAAAATAAACATTCATTTCGATCATAATTTACATATTGTCTTATACAGTTTTTAATAAATTTAAACATTTTAGCAGTCAACCACTACAACTTGGAAGAGGAACGAAGCGAACGTGCAGCAAAGAATCCAAGATCATCAAAAAACCAACAACGGAAGCAGAAGCGCATACCTCTGCAGGGAACAGTATCAGTAACGATGATCAAGTGGAATGTCCAACGTGCCATATATTTATCAAGAAACGGTATTTAGCTAATCATTTTAAAAGTAATGTTCATAAAAATAATCTTTTAAATTCACATAATTCTTTATCAAACGTTAGTGTTATTGAATCTGCTTTTGGAAATAGGATTTTAACTTATAAAATCAAGAGTAGAGTAGATCGTTCGACATGGGTAAATTTTGAAACTCCTGAACTATTTTTAAATTCTATTAAAGATGATATTTTATTTTTATTACAAGAGTGTATTCATCAACACATAATTTTTAAGGTAAACTTCATATTGCATGCTGATTTTGTTCAACAAACTAAAGATATTCATGATACGTTCGATTTTCAAACGCTTAACTATATTATTTGTCAAGGAGATGACTTAAATATTTTTCTTTCATCTTTAAATGATACAATTACTACTAAAATTAGTGCTTTCGAAAAAAAAGATAGTGGATGGAGTCTAAAAAACATAAAATCTATAGACATGAATGTTAATAAATTTAACCCCCTACGGGGTACTTCATACATAGATCTTCCTCGTGACATAAAATTAAAAAAGGCTGTTATAAATGTAAAAAACAAGGATTATTTTTGTTTTAAATGGGCGTTACTCTCGGCGTTATATCCTGTAAACAAACACACCGATCGGGTATCATCGTACGTTAAACATGCAAATAAACTTAAATTTGATGGTATTTCCTTTCCGGTTAAAATTTCTGACATAGCAAAAGTAGAGAAATTAAATGATATTAGTATTAATGTTTTTGGGTTAGAATATAATAAAGAAAAACGATGTAATTCTATAGTAGGTCCATTATTTTTAACAAAGTGTCGTAAAGATAGACATATCAATTTATTATTTTTTTCCAAGGATACAAAAAATCATTATTGCTATATAAAAAATTTATTAGTTAGTAAACAAATTTCAAAAGACGGTCACATCATGTACATTTGTGAAGCATGTCTACTTCATTTTCCATCTCAGGAAAGGTTAAATAACCATGAACAATACGATTGTGCTCACATTTGTACAGTATTACCAAACAGTGAAACTTTAAAAAAAAAGAATTGGTTTGGTCAACCTATTTCAAATGATAAAATTAAATTTGATAGTTATGAAAAAAAGTTAAAGATACCATTCGTAGTTTATGCTGATTTTGAAGCATTTTTAAAACCAATAGAATCATGTTCTAACGATCCTTCCAAACCTTTCACTCATAATATTCAGAAACATGAAGTACATAGTTTTGGATATTATATAAAATGTTCATATGATGATAAATTATCAAAATATGTAACATATTGCGGACCCAACTGTGCACAAGTGTTTATGGAAAGTTTATCTAACAATCTAAAAGAAATAAATAGTCTTCAAAAATATCCACCACTTCCGCTAACAAATGAAGACAAAAACCAAATTTCAAATGCAACCATTTGTCATATTTGTGAAACTGAGTTGGCAAAACATTTTTATGATTTTGATTGGTACACTGGTAGTTTTATAGGTGTTGCTCATGAATCATGTTGTTCGAAGATCAGAACACCTAGTTATATACCAATATTTTTACACGACCTTAGTCACTATGATGCTCATTTTATTGTTCACTCGTTAAACTTTTGTGATGGTGAAGTCGAAGTTATCCCTCAAAATAAAGAAAAATATATATCCTTTTCCAAAAAATTAAAAGTGAATAACCACGAAATTATATTGAGATTCTTAGATTCATTTAAGTTTTTATCGTGTAAATTAGAAGAATTGGCCAAAAATCTCAGTAATGATCAATTTCAAGAATTACGTGGAAATTACCCTAATGATGAAGATTTCTTTCGTTTAAAACGGAAAGGTGTTTATCCATATGAACTTATGACTAATTATGATAGTTTAAGTCTAACATCGCTCCCTGAACAAAAATGTTTTTATAGTTCACTCACAGATTCACATATTTCAAATGATGATTACAATCATGCTAAAGATGTTTGGGAACATTTTGGGTGTTGTAATATGCTAGATTATTCAAACCTATATTTAAAAACAGACGTTTTACTTTTATCCGATGTATTTGAAAACTTTAGAAAGTTATGTATTAATACATATGATTTAGACCCTGTCCATTATTACACAGCACCCGGTTTAAGTTGGGATGCAATGTTAAAATATACAAAAATAGAATTAGAACTTTTAACAGATTATGAGAAAATTGCATTTATTAGATCAGGTATCAGAGGTGGTGTATCTCAATGTAGTAATCGTTATGCTAGAGCTAATAACAAATACATGGAGGATTATGATACAGGGAAACCAAATTCATATATCACATATTTTGATGCCAACAATTTATATGGTTGGGCTATGTCTCAATATCTTCCTACTGGTGGATTCGAATGGGTAAATCCAAATACAGAATTTAATGTGTCTAAGACATCAGACTTCGGTTTTATTTTAGAAGTTGATTTGGAATATCCAGATGAACTTCATGATTTACATTCGGACTTTCCTTTATGTCCAGAAAACATTTGTGTAGGCAATATTAATGAGAATAAACTAGTCCCAAATTTAAATAATAAAGATAAATATGTAATTCATTACAGAAATTTAAAGCAGTGCATAGAAATGGGGGTTAAATTAACTAAAATTCATAGAGTTTTAAAATTTAAACAGTCTCCCTGGTTGAAGATGTACATAGATCTAAACACAAAATTAAGAACTTTAGCAAAATCAGATTTCGAAAAAGATTTTTATAAATTAATGAATAATTCAGTCTTCGGTAAGACTATGGAGAATATTGAAAAAAGGGTTATCATAAAATTAGTTACGCACTGGGAGAACCAGGGTAAAGCTTTAGGTGCTCAAGATCTAATCGCTAAACCACAATTTCATAGCCTTTCAATATTTTCGGAAAACCTAGTTGCGGTTCAGTTGCGAAAAACGAAGTTAATATATAACAAACCAATTTATTTAGGGTTTTGCATTTTAGATATTTCAAAAACATTAATGTATGATTTTCATTATAACTATATGATTAAAAAGTTTAGTAAAATCAAATTATTGTATACAGATACGGATAGTTTAATATGTCATATATTTACAAATGATTTTTACACTGATATAAAACCTGACCTTTCATCATACTTTGATACCTCAGATTATGATACAAATAATATTTTTGAATATCCAAAATTAAATAAAAAGAAATTAGGTTTTTTTAAAGATGAAAATAATGGTAAAATCATGAAAGAATTTGTGGGTTTACGATCCAAAATGTACGCTTTTAACTTAGAGAATAAGACTATAGCCAAGGCAAAAGGGGTAAATAAATGTATCACTAAAAAGATGACAATGAATAGTTATAAGTCTTCTCTATTTAATAAAAAAGTGCAATATTATAGTATGCTTAGATTTAAATCAATTAAACACACAATTTTCACACAAAAATTAAATAAGATAGGTTTATCATATAATGACACAAAGAGACATATTTTAGATAATAATATTGAAACATTAGCTTGGGGTCATTATAAACTGCGTTAAGTGTTGATAGTTTTTACTTTTATGTCTGCGTTTAAGAAAAATTTATATTGATTGTAAAATTATGATAATACTATAATATGACGTAGTTTATTACATATTTAAACATTGTTTTATTGTAAATAATTTAAGTTAATTGTTGTTTCTATTTATTTGAGGTTGAGTTAATTGTAAAATTATGATGTACTAATTGTTGTTTCTATTTATTTGAGGTTGAGTTAATTGTAAAATTATGATGTACTAATTGTTGTTTCTATTTATTTGAGGTTGAGTTAATTGTAAAATTATGATGTACTAATTGTGTTAGAAATAGTATACAGATAATTCTGTTTTATATAATTTTTGGAATATATATTAATTGTTTACACCAACACTTTCATTTTTTATTTCACCCCTTTGAACTTTAGACGTGTGTTATGTTTCACTTTATCCATCCGTTCACTGCTATTGTGGCAGGACCAAGTGGGTGTGGGAAGTCAAATTTTGTAACAAATTTCATAAAATCAGTTACAGAAATATGTAATTGTGATTTTAATCAGATCACATGGTGCTTTGATGAAATGCAACCATTATATAATTTACCAAATGTTAACTATCATCAAGGAATTCCAAATCTTAATATGTTTGATGGTGAAAACCCACATCTTGTTATTATTGATGATCTAATGAGAGAGTCCGATGGAAGAATTGTGGATATATTTACAAAAGGTAGTCATCACAGGAATCTTAGTGTATTTTATCTAACACAAAATTTATTTCATCAGGGTAAAGGACAAAGAGACATATCTTTAAACTCAAGTTATATAATATATTTTAAAAACCCTCGAGATAAAACTCAAATAAGATATTTAGCAAGACAAGTATCACCAGATAACCCAAAATTCATTGAAAATGCCTACAGGGATGCAACTCTAGAGGCACATGGATATTTAATGGTAGATTTAAAACAGAATACCAATGATTTTTGTCGTATCAAGACAAATGTCTTTCCATTTAATGGTTTCTGTACAGTCTACGTCCCCACAAAAGAGTTTAAATACACCAAGAATCAAACAATTGAAATCATTGCTAAATGATGCATCGTCGACTCACAACGTATAAACATTTGCTAACCGCTTTGCATACGCTTAAACCAAAATATCAAAGAGCATTACTTAAAACGTGTGATGAAGAAGAAATTAACTGTATTTGTGAGTGTATTCATAACGTTTTACAAGGAAAAGTACCTCTTAAAGATCAGGATAAACAAAAATTGAATAAACATAAAAACATACTCCGTAAACTAGTACGTAAGTGTAAACATAAACTAAGAAAAAATATAATTATACAAAAAGGAGGGGCTTTCTTACCAACAATATTAGGTGCAATATTGAGTGGATTAGTGAGTGGACTAGCCAGTTAACATGGAAAATGCAAAGAAAATGATACTTATCGAACCTGGATTGATTGAAAAATTAAAACAAGAAAATAAGGTTAATAGTAATTTATCTCGATTAGATATTGAAATGCAAAATATTATGAATAGTAAGACGGAAGACCGAAAGAAATGGATATTATATTTACAAACACTGCAAAGATACCTTCATTTTACCGAAGAGGATCGTCAACCACTCAAATTACCAATTTATTCTGATACATCTAATGAAGATTCAAATGAGTCAAAAATTGGTTTTAAAAATAAAGATAGAGATCTAAAAACTTCAGTTGATATTGAATCTTTGCTGGAGGAGAATCGATCCATTAAAAGTAAAGAAAATGATGAAAATCCACTTTACACACCAGCTCAAATACTCAGTTTAATACCAAAAACTTATCATAAAAAAGGGCAGTTATTATTAAACTTAGTTGAAACAAGTAAAAGTAAAATACATTGGGATAACGAAGGTACAGTCATAATTGATAGTGAAAAAATTCCTGGAAGTAATATTGTTGATTTAATAAATGATTCACTAAGACCCCTAAAAAGAAGTGATCCGGTAGGGTGGGTTAGATTTGCTGAAGCATTAAAAGATATTAAAGTACCACTTACTTATATTGGAAATCCAAGGAGATGTGAGTTTATTAACCAACTTCAAGCAAAAGATCTGAACAAACCCTCTGAGATTGAAGTTCAAGAGTTTTCTACACCGTGCAGTAGAGATAAAAAGTCTACAACTAAAATACGTAAAGGACTTGAGTGGGAAAAATGGACTCCGTACTAGAAGAAATTAACAGGATTTATTATGATCCATCTAATCCCGCTGGTTTTGGTAGTATTGATAAATTATCAAAAGCCATGAAGGGTAAAATGAATAAAAAGCAAGTAAAGGAATGGTTAAAATCACAAGAAACATACACATTACATAAACCCATTCGAAAAAAATTCCCGCGTAATAGGTACATTCTATCAAATATTAATGAACTGTGGCAAGCTGATTTAAGTGATATGCGAACTTATTCTCAATATAATGATGGTTTCAAGTATATACTTTGTATTATTGATGTATTTAGTAAATATGCTTTTGCAAGACCAATGAAAAAGAAAAACTCAGAAACAACTAAAGAATGTTTTGAAAGTATATTTACTGAAAGTAATTTAACACCTACTCACATACAATCCGATAAAGGTACCGAATTTGTTTCAAAAGATGTACAAAAATACTTTAAATCCAAAAAGATTAATTACTATACCACTAACAATCCTGACATTAAGGCCAGTATTGTTGAACGATTTCAAAGAACACTAAAAATGAAAATGTGGCGTTATTTCACTCATAATAATACTTATAGATATATAGATGTTTTACAAGATTTAATATACTCTTATAATCACAGCTTTCACTCTAGTATTAAGATGTGCCCATGTGATGTAAATTCCAACAATATTATGACAGTTTGGACTAATCTTTATGACAGACGGTCAAAAAAACTTTCTTTAGAAAATCCTAAACCAAATTTCAATGTGGGTGATTATGTTCGAATAACTAAATATAAACATGTATTCCAAAAAGGATATGAATCAAATTGGAGTGATGAAATATTTATTATATCTTCAATAATTGATAGATCTCCATGGGTTGTTTATACAATAACAGATTTACAAAATGAACCAATAATTGGTACTTTTTATGAAAGAGAATTACAGAAAATCACTTACAACCCCACCTCACAACATAAAATAGATAAAATAATTGACACTCGTTATTCGGGTAACAGAAAAGAAGTATTAGTGAAGTGGAAAGGTTATCCAGATAAATTTAACAGTTGGATTTTAGCTTCTAGTTTAAAAGAAATATGAATAAAGAAAGTTTCTATTTAACTTTGCTCAGCAATAGTTCAATGGAATACTTTCCTGATAACAAGACCACAAATTTTTCAACGAAATTACCAAAAGCTATAAAATTAGAAGGTGAATGGTCGGTTGGAGTTGTCGAGTTTCAATATCCATGTACCATGTTTACTGTTCAAGACCATGAAAATGTTATATACATTACAAAATCTATGTTAATGCCTAATGAAGATAAGCCATCCACAGTGTACTACAAAAAACATATTCCAGCTACCAACTATGATAACGTTGAGCATATTTTAAGAGTGTTAAATGGTATCGGAGAGAACTTGAAATTTCGCTATGATGAAATAACAAAATTTGTGTCTATTTCGGTATTGGATAAAAATATAACATCCGTAACATTATCACCCAAATTAAGTTTACAGCTAGGTTATGAACCAAATAAAAATCTCCTAGAGAGAAATTTTGGAAAGTGTCCTGCTAATTTACACTTAGGGTGACCATCTCAACTATTTCTATATTGCGATATTATCGATCCTCAGATTGTGGGTGATGTTATGACTCCTTTATTAAGAGTCATTTCATTAGATCCTACAAAATACATTTATGGTGCAAATAAAATGCACGTTTTCTCTCAACCTCACTACTTACCTGTTATGCGAAGAGAGTTCGATACGTTGGAAATAGTTATAAGATCGAGTACAGGACAAAAAATACCATTCCAGTTTGGAACCGTGTGTATTAAACTACATTTCCGAAAATTATAATAATGAATTCTCTTCGTGATCATCATAAATGTCCATATGAAAATTATTATACACATCAAGCTGGATCAGGAGTTGGAGTAATTTATAAGGGTTCACCATATCAACGCGGTCATGGTATTGGGAGCTTCTTAGGGGGGTTATTCAGATCAGTTTTACCTTTACTTTCAAGTGGTGCTCGAGTGATTGGTAAGGAGGCATTAAGCGCTGGAGTAGGACTTTTATCGGATATGGTTCAAGCCCGTCCTATGGAAGCCTCAATAAAAGATCGTCTAAAGCAAGTTAGTACGAATTTAAAACGAAAGGCTGATGCGAAAATTGATCAATTTAACATGACTGGATCTGGGTATAAAACTAAAAGAAAACGATTGACATCGTTCATTCCACCATTAACTGCTAAAGTGAAAGCTGCGAAAAAACTTAGTCTAAAACCAAAAAATATCAAAGATATATTTTCAAACTAAATATGTCTTTCCTTCATAATCATTCTTGCGAGTGCGTTAAGTCAGAATTGGATTTGTTTGCACTACCGTCTACACAAACTAGCATTGAAAATGGATTGTGGATTCATTATAAACCAATTTCATCTCTTGGTGATGATGGACCTATCGAGTTTCAAGTTCCTGGGACCGGCGATGACTACATAGATTTGTCTCATACATTACTCCACATAAAGGCAAAAGTATTAAATCAAGATTCAACTAACTTGGTATCTACTACAATAGTAGCACCTGTAAATAATTGGCTGCATTCACTTTTTAGTCAACTTGATGTTTATTTAAACCAAAAACTTGTATCACCACCTAATAATACCTATGCATATCGAGCATACATGGAAACCCTTTTAAACTATGCCCCTGCTGCTAAACAATCTCATCTTACTTGTAGTCTTTGGTATGAGGATACAGCAGGAAAAATGGATTCTACAGATGGTAAAAACATAGGATTTGTTAAAAGACAGGAATTGATTAGTGAAAGTAAGGAAATAGAAATGATTGGTCATCTTCACGGTGACATTTTTAACCAAGATAAATTTTTAATTAATGGTGTTGAAATGAGTGTTAAATTGGTTCGATCAAGAGAGAGTTTTAATTTAATTGTTGGGTCGAACGATGTAAAGTTTAAAGTTTGCATTACGGACGCAACTCTTATTGTGCGACGAGCACGAATTAATCCAAGTGTATTACTCGCACATCAAAAAGTTTTAGCTTCCACCACTGCTAAATATCCTATTACTCGAGCTGAAGTAAAAGTTTTAACAATTCCTTCAGGTGTTCAAGGAAAAACTCTTGATAATATATTTTTAGGACAGGTACCGAAAAGATGTATAATTGGATTTGTGAACAATTCTGCATTTAATGGTTCCCTTACTAAAAATCCATTTAACTTTGAAAACTATGGTATTAATTCTTTCAGCTTATATATTGATGGTCAACAAATACCTTCAAAAGCTTTGCAACCATCTTTTAATAATAGCATATTTACATCAGCATATCATACTCTATTCTCGGGAACTGGTATTCACTTTCTTAATGAAGGAAATGGAATCTCTTGTGAACAGTGTGGCAAAGGTTACTGTCTATTAGCATTTGACTTAACTCCTGATTTATCAGCTAACTCATCAACTCATTGGAATCTCATAAAGCATGGTAGTGTAAGAATAGAAGTACGATTTGAATCCTCATTAATACAAACAATTAACTGTATAGTTTATGCTGAGTTTGATAATATTATTGAGATAGATAAAAACAGAAATGTTACTGTAGACTATAGTAGTTAAGGTTATAATATGTGTTGTGTGTTAGATTTTATGTGTTATGTGTAATGCATTTTGTGTGTATGTAACTATGTGAAACGTTATAAAATTAAATAAAACAAATTGTATGCAATATATTTTTTTTATTTCTTTATAAATCTTCTATTTAATCTAATACAAAACACTGTTCGAGTTGAAATTTTACATAAGCACACTGACTAAACCACTGAACATGCTGCTGCCAAGGATCATCATCATCTTCCCAATCTTTTAAACCACCACCACAATGGAAACACTTGGTCCCGTCTGCATGGCCAGTATAAAAGAAACCAGCTTCGGCAAGATCTTCAGGTTTCTGTCGCATAACTAGAGGCCAGTTTTCGAAACTAAGCAAACGGCTAGATTTTGAACTGAAGAATGGATATTCAGCTCTTGAGTACTGCATACTCTTCTCGTTTTCTTCTCCACTCAGTGTTGTAGTTTTGTTATTCAATGATGTGTTTTGTACACGTATGCCACACTCATCTCTTCCTTCCGCTCTTGTCTTCCTGTAATTGAAGTAAACAGAATCACATTCACTAATGATCAGCTAATGACTGTCATTGTTAAAAAAGTATTTTTTAACTTTTTCACTTTCTGCTATTGTCTTTGTTATATTGTATACGAGGGCGTTTGTATTGTCGTAGATGCTATCCTTATTAGTCTTTACGTAATATTTAATTCTCGTGGAAGCATGTTTCCAATGATCAGTAGTTGGAATCTTGGATAGCTTCTTCATATCGTACATTTCAATTTTGATGAGATGCGTCGCTTGGTCTCCGTCGTCAGAATTAGTAGAAATGTATGATACACCATCTCTAGCGGCTCGTGCTACGGTTGATGATAACAGCTTCCTCTTTTTTATTTTTGATTCAGCTTCAAAAAAATGATCAATCGATTGCGATTTTCTTTTTCCACCATCGCATGTGTTATTATTAATGACGAGGTTATCACTCTCTTCTTGAGGGGAGAGTGGCGAGTAGTAATACTGTTTATAGGTATCTTCATCGAAGCTCAATGATTTCTGCAACAACACAGTTATCATGTTAATATCAATTTGTTAACACTTAATCATAAAAGTTAAAAAAGTTAAAGTTACAGCCTATTAAAGTCCACTGCTGAACATAGGCCTCCTCTCATTTCTGAGAGGGTTTTAGAGCAAGGAAATGTCCGCCGCGCTCCCTCAATGTGTGTTGGCGAACTTCACATGCCTTCGAAATTTTCTCAGACATGCAGGTTTCCTCACGATGTTTTCCTTCACCACCAAGCACGTGGTAATAAGCACTTAAAATTGCTATTAACAATTTAATTGGTGCTGGCGGGGATCGAACCCGGGTCGCGTACTGTGAAATTTACAGCTAGCGCTAACCATCTGAGTTACCACGGCTTAATCATATACATACACAATATTTAAATAAAATAATACACACACATGAAAATAACAGAAAAAAAGTAATTTAGTCAATAGAATAAACACTTACATCCATAGCCTTTGGTGTATTGAAGTAACACAAATGTACTATTGATAGATCCACTGTAGCCAAACGACCGTACACTAACTCGATGACTGCGTTTGTTGGTCTTATATACCACCAGTACGTAAAAATTCTAATCTAAAGTATTTCCGTAATGAGTTGATAATTACTTTATGCGTCAACCAGTTTATCTCACATTTCCGTTGCCTATCTCAACATTTCTTCGTATTGTGTTTTGTTTGGTGATCAATGACTCAAGTACGATTTGTATAACACAAAAATGCAATTTAATATTTAGAAACATATCAGTTTATCTCGCATTTCCGTTGCCTATCTCAACATTTCTTCGTATTGTGTTTTGTTTGGTGATCAATGACTCAAGTACGATTTGTATATCACAAAAATGCAATTTAATATGTAGAAATCACTATAATTGACCATTCCTATGTTATTCATTGAGTAGCTAGGTACTGTAATAATCTACTAATAGTAGTAATATCATGGATACACTAGATGTACAACAACATCTGAAAAAGATTCACCCCAGTCTAGAAAATAATGTTTATGCAGCTAATAGACTGCCTATGTATACCCACGTACCAACGTATATAATATGTAATTTGGATACAGATGATAAACCAGGGTCACATTGGGTAGCTTTATATATCGATACGAATGACGTCGGTCAATATTTTGATTCATATGGACGATCACCTGTACGATATCATCTAGAGTTTTTAAAAAGGAATTGTAAAAGATGGAACTGGAATGTTGATAGGATTCAGAATGAGTGGACTTCAGTTTGTGGCGAATATTGCTTAATGTATTTACTATATAAGTTTCAAGGATGTTCAATACATAGTTTTACGAGTATATTTACAAGGAACACATTGTACAACGATATTTTAGTGGATGAGATGTTTCGCTCCTATTTTATAGATAATAATTAATAAGATTTTGTATTTTATAAATAAAAATTGTAACAAAATTATGTAATTATTGATGATTCAGATTAGCGTTGTATAAACAAAGAATTATAATAAACAATAGCACTGATATAGTCGACGCACACGCTGCAATGAAGGTGATTAAGGAACAATAGAACAATAGAAATAGGAACAACAATGGGACGCTAATGACGGTGGAGGCCCTTACCGGATATCAATTAGATATTAGCTAATTGATCTACACATCTCTGGAACCGTGCATTCTACACAAAAATGGACCGCAGATTCGTGATCAGAGCATGCCAAAATTAGGATCGGGCGTCGACGAACGTCGTTGAACCACGTCTGACTCAGGTGGTCTAGAAGTGGTACAACTACACTACTTTTTTATTTATAGTATAAGGGTGACAAACGAGCACACAGTCCACCTGATGGTAAGTGGTTGCTGTGGCCCATAGACATCTACATCTATCATCTGTTACAAATCAAAATGTAGATGCGTTGTAACCCGTGAGGACTAAGATGGAATGCCTCATTTCCAGTAAAAAGGGCCTCCGGCCACCTGCACTCACCAAGCGAAACGCAGAGGTAAACCTCTACTTCACGCAGGTTTTCTGTGAGGTCGTGGTACTACCCCGGTTCGAGCCGGCCCATCCGTGCGACAGCAAAAGCTACCGCGTGGCTCTACCACTGTTACACTAAATATCCGCAAGGATATCCGCAGTAGAACCAGAGTAACCGACATAGCCCAAAGAAATAGTATGCTGAAGTGGCAATGGGCCGGCCATATAGCTCGAAAAACCGACAACCGATGGGAAAGAAACGTTTTTCAGTGACAGCCTCGTACCGGCAGGCGAAGTGTAGGGCATCCCCCCACTAGATGGAGTGACGACCTGGTAAAATATGCAGGAAGTCAATGGATGCAGGTGGCTCGGGACCGTGCTTTGCGGCATTCCTTGGGGGAGGCCTATGTTCAGCAGTGGACTTGTGAAGGGCTGTAATGATGATGATGATGAATACATATAATATTTCACTTGATATGAAGCAAGTTAGTGTATTAATTCAAATACATATATATATTAATAATATAATATACTTTAATACCCATTTCTATAACATATAATAGTTAAATATCATTTTAAAATTTAAGAATCCTTAGAAAGGATTCCTAGAAAGTGTTAAGGCCGAATAAGTAGTCATGTTTGGAATCGTCGAAAATTGGTACATATATGGTTTGTTAACCTTTAGGTCTTTTTTTATTTACATAATATTGTGTCTAAAGTCAAGTGACTAAACTAAAAATTTATACGACCTAAAAGTATTGTAATTAATATTTTAACTGTGAAATATAAGATTGCGATAAGTAAACATAGATTTTGTTTTACTAAGTACAGTACACATTTCCCTTCATATCGCATAGAGCCATATTTTATCAGTGACCTAAAAAGCACTACTACTAGTAAGCTTGTATTGACTGAATATTCGCAACTACGCTAGCAGCTACGACATACATATTATATTTTAGGAAGAAACTGAATGTGAGTTTTGAAAAAATAATCAGCATATCTATGACGAAAGCGTGATCGCGTTGAAGTAAACAAAGAGGGCGACGAAGCGTAGATCCCGCAACGAGCAAATACGATGTAAGCAAAAATTTTAGTCTCCGCTAACACTGCACATGGTAATGTGGCCAACACAATTTACAACTGTCATATCAACCTTCGAGCAAGAATTTTATCAGAGAAAGCATCGCAAACAAGTTCCACACTCGCAAGGCGTCTAACGCTCATGGATGAATACCAGGTAGGAAAATATATATTAACTACTCATAAGTACTTTTACCTTAATTATTCGAGATTAAAATTAGATAACTAAATTTTCATTGTTATAATAGAGCCGTAGTAGCTCAGATGGTTAGCGCTCGCTATAAATTTCACAGTACGCGAACTACCCGGGTTCGATCCCCGCCGCACCAATGAAATTGTTAATTGCAATTTTAAGTGCTGATTTATCACGTGCTCGGCGGTGAAGTAAGACATCGTGAGGAAACCCGCACATCTCAGAAATAAGAAAAAAATATATCGAAGACATGTGAAGTTCGCCAAGACGCATTGGGGCAGCGCGGTGGACAATTCCTTGCCGTAATGTAATTTTCTATGGGCCACAGCAACCACTTACCATCAGGTGGACTGTGTGCTTGTTTGTCACCCTTATCCTATAAAAAATCTCTCTTAGAAATGAGAGGAGGCCTGTGCTCAGCAGTGGGACGTATATGGGCTGTAACTTTTTAACTTTAAGTTTTGATAACGTGTGATGTAGTTGTGATGATGTGCGATTTACTTTAGAAGTTGATTATTGACGATTTTCCCCGATTTTACAATAAAAGAATGGGTTATCGGATAGACCAGGTGATAGTGACTCTACCTGGCCTGTGTTTGGTTCTCGATTGGCAGCTTCGTACCGGTAAGTTAAGTATAAACGGCCATCATTATCTAGTGAAGACATGGTTAGACATGAGGTTTAGACAGGAAGTCGATGAATGCAGGTGGCTAAGAACTGTGTTGTGTGACATTCCATGGAGAAGGCCTATATTCAGCAATGGACTTGTGAAGTATTTTAGCGATGATGATAATGATGACATCTATGTGTAGGTAAATACGAGTATATTCGTTAGATTGGGAAATTGAAAGCAAGCATAATCAATAACATTACGTTGGCGTTAGTTACTATGTTTATAATTTGGGATGTGAAAGCATAATATTTATGCTTAGTTTGCTGGTAGCAGTTTCTATATGGTGTTGCTGTTCTATTAGTTCGTATCTGCCATAAGCATCTAAATAAATAGCCAATTTATTTAGATCTCTGCGATGTCTGTACACTTTACTATACGTAATAAACCTTACTATAAAAATATAAATATAGCTTTAAATAAATCTACTAATCTAGTCATCCGAAATCAGTATTTCATGCCGTCACACGGCTTGCAACTTTTACAAGGCGCAGGTTCGGCCTCACATAGAATACTGTTCCCATCTCTGGACTGGGGCTCTCCAGTGCCAGCTCCTTCCACTTGACCACATCCAGCGCAGAGCAGCTCGAATCGTCAACGACCGAGTCCTTTCCGATTGGCTCGATTCAATGGCGCTGCGAAGAGATATTGCATCCCTTTGCATTTTCTTTCGCATTTGCCACGGGGAGTGCTCTGAGGAATTGTTCGCATTAATCCCAGCCGCCAAATTTCACAAACGCAACTCCCGATACCATCCACACCATCTGGATGCTTGGCGGTCCACCACTGTACGTTTCACTAGGAGTTTCTTCTGCGTACGACCTCTCTGTAGAATAATTTACCACCGGCGATTTTTCCAAACCGATACTACTTACGGACCTTCAAGAAAAGAGCTTAATCCTTTTTAAAAGGCCGGCAACGCATCTGCAATTCCCCTGCTGTTGCAGTTGTTCATGGGCGGCGGTAGTCACTTACCATCAGGTGAGCCGCATGTTCGTTTGCCCTCGCTCCTATAAAAAAATATCTACGCTATGCGTGCTGGTATGAAGCTGCTACCTTTAAACCATTTTCCCCTCAAAGAATTTCAATTCTGCTAACAATATGTCTGGTTCATTGTCTCTTAAACTTACTGATCCGTTAGGCTTATAAATTATATGCTTTTATGAAAATTCAATCGGATTTAAGATAAAAAATTCAGGTCTTATTATCTTATATTTCTAAGTATAGTAATTAAGGACCTCGTTTATTTTATTTCGGTAATAATAATTATTACCTAAGGTTTGGGTAACTTGCATACTCTGAGACACATGAGTAAAGAAACCGACTACTCTTTACTCTGTGCTCTGAGATCCGCAGAACAAGAGTAACTTACATATTATTTATTATTATTATGTATTATTATTATTTTTATACGTGGTACAGCTATATTAGTAGTATAGTTGTAACACGAATGGGTCGGCTCGACCGGGGAAGGACCACGCTCTCACAGAATACCAGCGTAAAATAGCAGCTTAAAACTGCTATGCTTCGTATGGCGAGTGTAGAGAACCGGAGACCCTTTTTACTGGAAAAGAGGTATTCCATCTTAGTCCTTACGGGTGACAACGCATCTGCATTTTGATTCGCAAACAAGAATAGATGTAGATGTCTATGGGCCACAGCAAACACCTAACATCAGATTTACTGTGTGCTCGTTTGTCACGCTATCCTATAAAAAAAATTATACTGATTTCTTATATTTACGCAAACACTACGCATTAAATAAACCTATTTTACGGATTTTATCTTTAATTTATAAAATTAAACACGATAAAATTAGTTTCATTAAATGACTGGCTAACTTTAGGTATATACCTACAATAAATAATATATATAATTATATAATTATATACATGTAATGGGCCGGCCATATAGGAACGACACCAACAGTGCAGAAAGGTTGTCGAGTTGTAGCCCCGTAATATCAAACTCAGTACTGGGCGTTCCCCACTAGATAGAATGACGACCTGATGAAGAACGCAGGTAGTCGATGGATGCAGGTGTCTCAGAGCCATACTTTGAGGCAATATATGAGGCTGCAGTAGTAGGTACTAAGTAATAGTACTTAGGGAACTTACTGTCTATAAGTGCTTCAATAAACTCAAATCATATAACAAAAATACGTCAACTATTATTTTTTCACTACATCAAATATTAACGCCACATTTGTAAAATTTTACAGAAAATATTGCCGGTTGATTGAAAAGATTGCCGGTGTTTCTCTTTATTTATAAACATGCTATGTCCAGTTATGGACTGAAGAGAAGTATGTATGTACATATGAAAGACATACTATATAAGGGTTCATTCTATATAAGGGTAGTAAGAAAGTAGCTATTGGATGTCACAACAAATTGTGAATAATTAACTACTCGACTTCGACTTTATTGATTCGTCGTTATATCGTCAATTGTAAGAAAATTTTTGGACTACCCTCAAAATATTCATATTCCTAACTTCAAATGATTCCGTAAGTGTGTGATTTATCCATTCTTTATCAATGCTAATTACTTACTTGTTATTCACTAATAATTAATGGTCATTATAAAACAGTTGCCGAAGCTGATATGAAAACGCGATAGCTGGAACACTGGCAGGACAGCGACCGCCGTACGCCACATCTCCGACTTTCGCGGTGTTCAATTTATTCCGTTTTGAAATACGTAAGTGCACGCGGCGTAAAATAATTTTCTTTTTTTGCCGTCGGCGATCGGTGCTTAGTGTAGTTAGTCTGTGTGGAGTGTATAACCGATGCGGTCGTATCTTGATCCGTGAAGGTACTCTGTGTTCGTGACTCACAACAATAAGTTTTGCCTTCTTGAATGGTTCGATTAAGCTCGGTGGGAGCGTCTAGCGCAATTCGCGGTGATGGGAGCAGTTCGCTCCTGAACGCTGACACGAAAATGCACATCCTCGAGATTGGCGCCGATCAAGTAATTATTGTTTCGTATTTGACATAAATATTTTAATGATTTTATTCTATTAAACAAAATTCAAATGCGTGATTATTTTTCTATAGGTAATAGTAATATTGTGTTGAAAATAATTGATTAAATTTACAGATATTGCAATATTTTACATTTCATAAACGAAACAATAGTGAGTACCTCCAAATCTTCTAGATAATATAATTATTATTTGTGAAATTTGTATATGTAACACTTCAATATATGCAATCGATTGCACATAATAACAAAATAAATATTAGTACTAACGAACACAATAAACATTTTGTATATTTCTAAACCGCTGACAATTGATATTAATCGATCTCTCGCATCATCATTTTGCTTCAAGTTCAATGAAGTTAAGATCGTGACCGTTACATCGACCTAATTATAGTTTTTTTTATTTATTTTGACAGATACCGGCATTAAATATTACATCTGTGCTTAACAATAACATAAGTAATTAATATTATTTTAGAAAACAATAACAATACCTATTTAGTTTTATTTTATATTCCGAGCCGAGAATATTCTAAGAATTGAGTAGGTAATATGGATATGGAGACTCGATAAGTTGTTCCAAAAGATAAAATTTTATTAAATTGTAATTATTACTATAATAATAGATAGTTAAATTTTCGGAACAACTTATTTCTCACGTGATTGTCTAGGACATATAGGCCCAAGTTTTTATGGGACGTGGGAAAAAAGAAACGTGCCAAATTGTGTTATTGCCTAGCATGTCGTAATAGGCGACTAATGGGATATTGAGTTTGTGATTGTATAGACGATGGGCTGGCCACCTATCACTTCTTTCACAACTTTTCGTCTATACCCCTATTTTTGGCTAAACGTGGTCTGCTAACACCATCAGGGTTTCAAGCGTAACGCTCTACGTATGTAATATTTTATTAAGTATTTATTAAAATGCTGTACACTTTTAAGCACTTCGATTTCATTTTTGTGAAAAGATAAGATTGTTATTGGAAAATGAAAATGAAATTTAAAAAATAAACATCATAACATGTGAACTCTACATGTTTTACGGGAAACATGTGACAGAATATCGCCATTTTGCATGCGTTGCATGTTTATGTTGTGCTAGTGAACAAAATTAATTTGTTATCAATATGTGGAAAAAACGAAATAGATTTGGTGCAGTTAAAAGTCATGTTAAGTCTATATTAAATTTATCCAACACTGTTCCCAAGACAAGGCTTTTCATCTTTTATACGTATCTCTAAAGATAATTATATGTTTGAAAAAACTGCTATACAGCGTAAGTTGGCGTAATTAATGAAAATATCCTATTACAAAAAGGATTAAAAACCAATGGCTGCATGATATAATCCATAACGTACATAGTACAGCTACTAAGACTTATAGACCTTCGAAATACCGTTTAGGCTATTTAGGAAATCGTGGCCATTTTAAGACCCGTAAAAATTTTTTTTTAAATATAATGTTGGAAATATGAGACATTAGTCTCAGCCTGTACCATTTCTTTCAGTTAGACTAATGATCACTGGGGCCCAATGTGCCTTCATATTCATAATTTTTTTTTTATTTTAACCTATACAACCGATATTTAGTTACTGTATTTATTATTTGGCTTAGCTTTCCATTGACGTCAGTGGAGTTTGGTGTTGATACGTATTTTTACAGAAAGATTACACTATTATAAGCACACACACAATGTCTCAATATACGGAAACGCGTAATTTTTGAGAAAAGAATAATTGAAAATCAAATATTCTTGCAATGTTTACGTCTAATTTGCTAATAAACTGGCGCCATTTTGTAATGTCATTGTCGACGTCAATAGGGATGTCGATTCTTTCCGAAAAAGGTCGATTTTTAAATCGATTCAAATCGTAAGCTGATGTATCGGTTCACAAAAAATCGATTTCTAAAATGTCTATATTTTTTTAATGTTTCTATTTATAATGTAAATATAAACCCATTTTATGAAAAACAAGAAAGATACCATGATAAATGATCTCTTATTGAAATTTGTTTTATTTAACAGTACCTATTAGGGCAGATAAATAAAATAGGTTAGGTTCAACTTATGTCAAAGAACCGAATTGATTGACCCCGACTCCACCTGGTACGAGTCTGTCCTACCCCTAGAGTGGTTTTATAGAGCCGGAGGCGCGTAGGGGGAGCAGCCTCCGCCTGCTGTAACAAATCGTAGGCATTGGACGAGCCGGAGCCGCTGAGGCTGGTCGCCGAAGGCGACCAACAAGCCGAAGCTGCGGAGGCGAGGAGGGATGCCTGCGATTTGTTACGCTAAGGCGTAGAGGTTGCTCTTCCCGCAGCGCCGGAGACGTAGCAGTCTCAAAATAGATACAGAAATCCTTATGAATCAGTCCCCTTATTTTTTTATGATGAAGGGGATTTTTTCTCATAAAATGGATTTATATTTACATTATAAATGCAAACATGAAAAAAATATCGATATTTTAGAAATCGATTTTTTAGGAATCGATACATCAGCTTACGATTTGAATCGATTTAAAAATCGACCTTTTTCGGAAAGAATCGACATCCCTATTGACGTCGACAATGACATTACAAAATGGCGCCAGTTTATTAGCAGATTAGACATAAACATTGCAAGAATAATTGATTTTTAATTATTCTTTTCTCAAAAATTACGCGTTTCCGTATATTGAGACTTTGTGTGTGTGCTTATAATAGTGTAATCTTTCTGTAAAAATACGTATCAACACCAAACTCCACTGACGTCAATGGAAAGTCGTACCTATTATTTTGTTATTTTGTTGGCGCGTCAATTTTATGATAGAAAATATATACAAGTTTACCGTAAATCTAATTTTCTACCGACTTCAAACAGGAGGAAGTACTTAATTCGACTGTATGTTTTTTTATGTGTGTTCCCTCATAACTTTTTTCTGGGTGAACCGAATTTGATAATTCTATTTTTATCTGAAAACTGATCCTTCACATGTAATTCCATATAAATTTAATCAAGATCTAACCAAAGGTTTTTTAGTTATTCTTAATAGTTTATATTGAAGTCGGTTATACAAAATGCTTAATTTTAAATAATACACTTTCAATTCACAAATTATTACCGTCAAAACTCAACTCCAATTCGAATATAATATTAATATGTTAAATATATTATGTTACTAAGACATTAAATGTGGCCATCATTCAATAAACGTTCTTTTTGTTTTATATTCATTTGTAATTCCGTTCAAAAACCGATTTAGCAGGTTTGTCTTTAAAAGTTACTTATAAACAATATCTGTAGTGTAATAGTTTCCTTGCACACCAAATAAAAGCTGTAATACAGCAGTTATACAGCCACTTTTATGCTTGTACATCTACTGTACAGCGCTACTAACGCGTAAAGCTGCATAATTTGTACCAATTTTTTACTTATGAGAACTGTATAAGATCTTATACAGCTTTTATACAGCCAGAAAATAATGCCTCTAGTGGAAAAACGAACTTCAATACAGCTTTTGGGTAGTATTACTGAATTAACCTGACAATTTCTATGATATTTTATTTGTACGCTGCAGGATCTTTATATTTATTTCTTGAATTTATTGAAAACTTCCTGTCCGAACACCAAATTTAAAAAGATCCGTCGCAATTATAAATGCGCGTATTGATTTTATGTACCTTATCGATAACGTAACACTACGTCATACATTTCTATGCCAACTGCGCCCCTTGTTCGTCAAAAGACCTGACCACCATGACATGCGATATACCCGGGAATCAAATCCCAGTATAAGCCACCAATTTTTGTGATAAATTGTTGGTTTTGGTGTTTGTTTTTTCAGCATTGTTTTCGATTCTTCTTACATCACGCACTATAGATTAATTCGAATCGAAAAGTAAGGTCGTATAATAATAATAAGAATTACGGTCACGGCGGCAATCTTTACGGAGACTAACCATCTGCGCAGTACAGGATTATAGTGCATGAATGTGTTTACAAGTGCACTCACTATTCCATCACTCTCATAGTCCGATGGGACGGCTATAAAACACGACCGGAGAGAGATTAGGCGTAGGACCAACGGCTTTACGTGCTAGCCGAGGCACGGGGGTGAGATACCGCCAACTTCCTGACTTTGAGAATCCGAGCAGTTACTGAGAATTTCTTGACCGTTAAACCCAATAACTAATTTTAGCCCGACGCGGGATTCGAAGCTGGGATCTCATGATCAGCAACCGCGTTAACGACCACTAGACCAACGAGTCAGTCAAGGTCGTATACTTCTTCTTCGTCATCAGCCCATAAAAGTCTCCCGTTGGACATGCACCACTCCCGTTAGCAAGCGTTGTACGAATTTTTAAAAACAAACCTAAAATTAAAAAAAAATTATGTGGTTCTTCAAAAATAGTGAAGAAACCTATTTTTCACGATGATTTCATTCACAGTTCACAGTCGAGCCGGCGGAGATCGAACCCAGGTACCGCGAACCCGCGTACAGTAAAATTACGGATTTATCCAGCATTGGATAGTAAATTATTAATAGAGAGAAGAAAAATATACAGATAAATCGATAAATGTAACTTTATGCAGCTATAATAGTATTGTCACAGAATAAATAATAGTAGATATCCATTTACAGCGAGCGCTAACCATCTGAGCTACCACGGCTTCGATCCCCGCCGGCACCAATGAAATTGTTAATTGCAATTTTAAGTGCTGATTTACCACGTGCTCGGCGGTGAAGGAAAACATCGTGAGGAAACCTGCATGTCTGAGAAATAAAAAAAATATTTCGATGACATGTGAAGTTCGCCAACACGTATTGGGGCAGCGCGGTGGACATTTCCTTGCCCTAAAACCCTCTCAGAAATGAGAGGAGGCCTGTGCCCAGCAGTGGGACGTAATTGGCTGCGACTTTACTTTACTTTTTAGATATCCATTTAATAACATCAAATAACGTAACATGTAAGTTAATATTGATAAAACATTTCATAAAATATGTAACTAAGCTTTTAGCATTTTCAGCTTAATAATGGCGTAATATAATGTTTTTATACCTATTATACCTACCAAAACACTCATTTCAAATAACGTGGTAGTTTTATTTCATTCATCTTTATATATAAAAATTACGTGCGTTGTTTGTCCGCGATGGAGTCCTAAACTATTGAACTGATTTCAATGAAATTTTGCACACTGTGTGCGTTTTGGTCCAACTTGAGAGATAGGATAGTTTTTATCCCGATAAATGACCCTCAAAATTTTTTATTACGAATTTAAGGATTTTTTAATAGGACAGAGGGTCTTCGAAAAGGGCAGAACAGCGTCTGCCTGGATATATATATATATATATATATATATATATATATATATATATATATTGTAATAGTTGTACTGTAATATGATATGTCAATCTTTTCGTTTAGCAGTGTACTTCAAGCAGCACCCATCGAAAATGTAAATTTTATAAAGCATTAAAGATACTTATCACTTACTTACATTGATTTATTTTTATAGAATCAGGGTGACAGATGAGCACACGGTCCACTTGATGGTAAGTGAATGTAGTTCATAGACATCTTCATCTATTCGCGATTCTGAATCAAAATGCAGATGCGTTGTTACCCCTGAGGTCTAGATAGAATGCCTCATTTCCAGTAAAAATGATCTCCGGTTCTCTACACTCACCATACGAAACAAAGCAGCATTAAACTATTATTTTACGCTGGTATTTTGTGAGAGCATGATCACTTGACCCACAAGGCAGTTAAAGCCTCTATGGTTAAAGCCATAATACTTATTATAACAATGAGATCATAAGATCATTAGACGTGGTAGAGCCATGCTGCAGATATATCTACCGGGGAAGGACCACGCTCTCACAGAATACCAGCGTAAAATAAAAGCTTAACACTGCTGTGTTTCTTATAGCGAGTGTAGAGAACCGGAGACCCTTTTTACTGGAAAAGAGGCATTGCATCTTAGTCCTCACGGGTGACAACGCATCTGCATTTTGATTGTTTATTGAGGATAGATGTGGATGTATATGGGTCACAACAACCACTTACCATCAGGTGGACTGTGTGCTCGTTTGTCACCCTATCCTATAAAAGAAATATAACCATTACCTATATGTTTCTGATAGATCGACTTTATTAAAGAGCCGGGGTTCAACAATTTGGCAAATAGCAATAGTTATGGTGCGATAATGTTGCAGGATGATGAGGGCAACAGCGCACGCGCCGTGGACCCAGCGTTCCGGACCGTGCCTCGCGACCACACCACCTTCCTCATCTGGAAAGTTACCGTACGTTTATTATATTATATTTATTAACATTAAGCAAATAAAATAATAGAAATTTCGTTTCTAAATTATATATTTTTAATATTATATTGACAAATGAGTAAACATTTCCCTTGATGCTATTTAGGTACCTTAGCCTATGGACAGTTGTAAGCAACTTCAAAAAAGTTACACATGCGTTGTTATCTCTGGCGACTTATATAATGGCCTTAGTTTTACGTGGATTTTGGCTGATTAATTTTAATATAATTAAATAACTAAGATCCGCGTAAAATCATAGGTGATTAACTTTTAACATAGTTAATATAATGGATATAAACCTTAATGGATTTCCGAAATGAAACGTCTGATTGTATTAACGTCAAAGCGTGCAATTGATTATACGAACTTACTTACCCTTCAACCCTGAATATAACTCTGGATGCCTTTTTGTGCGAGCAGCTATGCAGGTCTAGCAAGACCAGTAAAATATATGCGTGAGTGTCGTAGAACACTCGGTACGGAACGAATTTCCTTTCACAGTATATTATTATTGATAAACGTATTATATTACGGATTGACAAATGCAAATAAATGAATTACTAGCGTCTATTAACATAAAGCGTCATTCAAAATAATATATCTTTCATTGCAAGATAAGAAAAAGTGCGAGGGCAATGGATATTATTCCATCTTGCTCGCACTATAGAAAGGGGGTCGTGACGGAAAAATCTTACACATTTTCTCGCTTAGCCCCCATCCGTCAAATTCGTACCGTGCGATAAGGAACTTCGTTCCAATAATATCACTGCTACCAGTATGAACTATTGCGATCGCTGCTGTAGCTATAGTTTAGTTTAGCCCTACATCTTCAATTAATTGGAGGAATTGCTTAGTTGTGAGCATTTTTACTTGTTCTGTGCTAAGTGAGTAGCGTAGCTCCTGAGTTGAGTGCTACATTTGCGCATTGAGGGTGCTCGTTCAATTAGAATGTGCAGATGTGTTTCTTTTAGGCTTGAGGAACCTACCTAAACAGAATTCCAGACAGAAAATGAGCCATAGTTAGTAGTATTTATATACCGCTTATTGAGGATATGTCAAGTTTGTATCAAGTGAGGATAAGAGTCAAGATTTTAAATTCTAATAAAGTTTCTCGTCGAAATCGATATGTAACAATCTACAGCTTTTTTTATAGGAATAGGGTGACAAACGAGCACTCAATCCACCTGATGGTAAGTGGTTGCTGCGGCCCATAGACATCTACATTTATCCTCATTTGCGAATCAAAATGCAGATGCGTTGTCACTCCCGTGAGGACTAAGTTGCAATGCCTGTTTTCCAATAAAAAGTGTCTTCGGTTCTCTACACTCACCATACGAAACACAGCAGTGTTAAACTGCTATTTTACGCTGGTATTCTGTGAGAGCGTAGTCCTTCGAGCCAACCCATTCGTGCTACAACTATACTACTAATATAGCTGCAGCATGGCTCTACCACGTTGAATAAGTTGAAGCTGACATATACCTCTCTTTATATTTGTAAAAGTTGCAATAAATGTCATGCACACATATTCTAATTTGTCACGCATTGCGTTGTTGAAGATTGGTGAACGCAATGCCAAACGCCTCGCGTCATAGACATTACTCCCTGTTGAAGGAGACTATTTATCCAAACGATTAATAAGCTAAAGTGCTATATCATTGACAATATTCAATACCTTGTAGAGCAGACTATCACTGTGTAAGAATTTCCTCGACTGGTAACCTCATCCCATCAAGCGTACAGCGTACACAAATAGTTTGTGTATCAGTCCGGACTATAATTTGTGGCAGTCTGGCAGTCTTTGGGAGAGGTCTGTGTTATGTAGTGGTCTCATGAGGAGCTACAATTGTGGCATTGATGAAGGTATCTTTATCCTCTCTTTGGAACTGTATCTTTTGCCTTTCTAAGATTGCACTAATTACAAAAAATTCTGCCTCATGGTTGTCAGTGTATAACGTAAAAAACATTGTTGTTGTAATATTATTGCGAGGTATCCTTCGTAATAATATTAAGATATGAAACTGTATTCGGTATATTTAAGTCTTAAAGATTCAACCGTAAGTACAAGTTTTTTGTGCATATATGTACTCACGAACGAACCCACGAACGAATGTTTGTATTTCATATTACATCTTCCTATTACTTAATGTGATCTAATAATTCTATTTACTGCTTAGCACGAATCTATTTACATTCCTAATTCGATTTTCATGCACAGTGCGAAGCGAAAGCGGGTAGAAATCTGTCTTTAAAAAAAAACAAGTGATCATCTCTATTTAAATCTCCAACATATTCGTATTATGAAAATAGGAGAACATTTTAATTAACAAGTCTTTAATAAATTAAAAATATTGTTATAGTTGAATTATAACAAGGTATTATTAATTTACGTATATAGATGTTTGTTAATTTGTGCATCAGAATATGCGTACATCATATATTTGTCGAAAAACTTTAGTAGAATAGAACTCAATTGAATTTCACCACAAGTTGTCACCAACGTTTCATAAAAAAGCATTTGCATTAGACGTATCCGAAGAGATAATAGTTTTTAATATAAAACCGAAGCGACACTGTCTTACAGTCCACTTGAAAGTAAATGACTACAGGCCATTTACACGTGCAGCCAACTTCACACAGATGCGTTGTCACCTGTGAGGACAAAGATGGAATGCCTTACGGCCTGTAATTATAATGACTCTCTATACCCTTCAAAACGGAACACAGCAGTGCAAGTACTGCTGTTTGACAGCAGGAAGAAGGCAGAAGACCTACAACCAAAGAAGGAGTCCTAAAACCAATAAAAGGAATCCTATCACTCATAACAAATTTATTATAATATTCAGGGCTCGGAAACGTTATTAAAAATAACGTTTTTAAAACGTTTGGGAGGTTTCCTAGTATAACATTTTGTTCGGAACAAAAACGAAATGAGAACGTAATGTGAAAACGTAAAAAAAACGGTTTATTCCGCAGGAATAAGGCGCGTGCCACGACAAGTTTAAATCTATAAGATAAGTTATTTTTGTTTCGTATTACAGGGCCAAAAAATGGGAAAAACTGTTTAAAATTGTTAAAAACGTTTTATTGAACAAGAAAGATTTAAAATTTCGTTCTCTTCATAAACGCTTTTATTATGATTCCGTTCGAACATATACGAAAAAAATTAGTTTTTAGGTATTTAAGGCGAAAACGTTTCGTAAAATATACCGTTATCCGAGCCCTGATATATATATTGGAGTGGTAAACGCGCTTAAGTTCACCTGATGATAAAAATTTCTTCTGAAGCCCATAGACACCACTAACCAATTTCCAAAAAGCCACAGATGCATTATGATGGAAAGGCTAAGAGGAATTGCCTCACAGTCTAATCAGACGAGCTCGATTACACTCCAAATCGGAACACAGAAGTAACTAAACTTTTACTTGGCGCCAGAAGTAGTGTGAGTGCTAACAAGACGCTAGTGCTAGACGGACTCCTAAGCATATATTACAAGGATTTCGTGTAGATATTACAATGAAATTTTAAATATTCATGCCGTCATAACAATCTTAGACAAAACACGACACGCAGAGCACGATTCAACAATTACGTTTCGATTCGTATCGGACTGTCACGCATGTCAACTCACTCTTGCAGCTCATCTGTGGCCGATTTCACTTTCACGTGAAAGACTAACGTCGGGAAAACATTCGCCACATTAATCTTAGATTGCTCCATTATTGCAAATTATGTAACACAACATGCAACATATCTAAACAGTCGACGATAGCATCTTGGACAATGTGTTTATAAGTATTATTTTGTCTTCGAACCGTGATAGCTCAAGGTTTTGATGCAAGCGCTTATGCTAGCCTGAAAACTAGGAGATTAGGTACTGAAATTGTTAATTGTTATTTAGAGTAGTGATTGACCTGTACGGTAGACTATGGTCTTCTCCAAAACCCTCACAACTAGAGTAATCTTGCAAAGCAGAAAGACGGGTGAAGGTTCTTACGTTACTGCTTCCTCTCTCTCTCTCTCTCTCTCACTCTTTCTCTATCAATCTCTATATTTATCTAATTCTTGATATTTAAATAAAACTAGTTTTTAAGGATTTTAACGCATATTTTAACTTATTTTATATTCGCGATGTTTCGAGCACTTTACATCACTGGGTGTCCACCCAGCGAAAATGAGGTTCGACGTCCCAAGCTAATTTCAGATTAAAATAGTTAATTTTTGGTCCGATTTACGCAGTAAGAACATAGCATCTTATATCCTGCAGTTATATGCTTGTATTGGGTTTTAATTTTATTAATCATAGGATATCAAGTAGATGGTAGCACCCAGCCATCTTCTCTATTGAAATTAGAATGTTTTTGATTTCGAAAGGCTCGCGGATCATCTTTGGGAAGAATCGGTGTTCTTTAGCGAGAATTTGTGGTCTGTCAAATCTGATGTAGTGACGGAGGTGATCTTGTACGTGTTTAAAAACTGCTGACTTCCCATAGCGTTGATTCTTCACATCAGGTTTGTGTTCCTTATCGCGGTATTTATTTATATTTTAGTTTGTCCTATGTAAGAGAGGCCAAACACGAGGGAAGTCTGCAGTATGTGAACACGTACAGGATCGCTCTCGCCACTACATGAGATTTGTGTAACCATCTGTGATGTAAAGTGCTCGAAACGTCGGGAATATAAAATAAGTTAATATACGCGATAAATGTGCAGTGTTCACGTAAACTTAACAAATCATAATAATTCAACCCTAGGTTAAACAGTGGTTGCATAATTACATAGCTATAGAAAGAGTTAGAATTTATATTAAAAAATTAAGTAAAAACTAGTGATGCAACGAATACGAATACGAATATTCGTATACGGCGAATAGGAGACATTTACCGAATATTCGTATTCGGCTAATACTGATCACGAATATTTAAAAATTAATATTTTTGTACGCATCTCTAATTACTGGCGGACTTGGATAACGCGCGTCTTCGGCGCGTAAAAAATACATGTTTTGACCCTTAGCCTCAACGACGGGGGACTCCCAAAAATATTTTTCACTGAATCTATGTACAGTCGCCTCGGAAAGACTTTTTTCAACGGCTGGGAACATCCAAACTGAAAAAAGAAATCGCCTAAAACCAGAAAATCTACAAATTTATGTTTTTTAAATAATTTGCCTATTGTAAACTTTAATTATTAGAACAATAGAAAATCATAAAATAAATTAGTTTTTTATTACCATGGCGAGATATTCGTATTCGTATTAGTAAAAGTAGTATTCGTTGCATCACTAGCAAAAACGTATTGTAAAGCGTTTTGTATTTATATAAACCGCAGCACAGAAATAACTTTTCTTGAACATGAACACAATTGTCATTCACGGTTTAATCCCATGAGTCTATTAAGCATTGTGTGTAAGAAACAGTAGTGGGTCATCGGTGTTGGCTAGGCTCTTCCACGGTAAACAATTTCACGGTGGCTGTCAGCCATGTTGAGACAGAGTATTACAATAATCACCGATTGCCGTGAGAATTGAGTGAACGAACAATACGTAATGCACATTGTATTATGTTGTTATCTTTTCGGGCGTTACAAAAGGTCAAGCAATTTTACCGTTTCCTCTTTTTCTTAGAACGTTTATGTCGAAAACCATAAATGCAATCCATTTATCTAATATACCGTGATGAAATTTTATGTAAACTCCGTTCTCTGTAAGTTAAATACTTGCATTTTTTTAATATAAGCCAGTGTTTGACTGCTATCCCACCTTATGATACCTAGTGATATAGTCTAAGATGGTAAAGAGCACTGAATTTGCTTAGCAAAAGCCTATTCACTCTAGCTTTGAAGACCACAAGAATTGCTTCCTTGTTCATAACGCGTACAGCAAAGGAGTGAAATAAGACATACCCAAGAAAGCAAGGAACAAAGGGGTGGAGACTAACCGAACGTCTGGTGATCCGGTGATGGAATGGAGATGGAGAAGTTAAGTCATTTTATAGGATAAGGGTAAGTGGTTTCTGTGGCCCATAGACATCTACATTTATCCTCGATTACGAATCAGAATGCAGATGCGTTGTCACCCATGAGGACTAAGATGGAATGCCTCGTTTCCAGTAAAAAGGGTCTCCCGATTCTCTACACTCACCATACGAAACACAACAGCGTTATGCTGCTATTTTACGCAGGTATTCTGTGAGAGCGTGGTTCTTTCCCGATCGAGCCGACCCATTTGTGTTAAAACTATACCAGTAATATAACTGCAACATGGCTCTACCGCGTACAGAAGTCATGCAATAATAATTAAAAGTGAAGGTGACAAACGGACAACGGTTTGTTCTTTAGATAATAGTAATTTTCCACCTAGGAGCTGGAAGTCTGGGAAGGTACCACAATCTTACACCTTCCAGCCACGGAGCAGTGCATGATGTACCTCAATATTTACAGGTCGCCAACTGGTTGACTACAGTGACTTTGTAGATTGTAATTTCATTACATATCTTGAATTCAAAGCAAAAAAAGCTACTCTATTCTATTCATGGTCAAGAGAGGACTATGAGTGCTAAAACGTCATGATACTTAATAAGTTAATGGTAATAAAAATAAGTTAAATATTTAATTCCTATATTTAAACAAACACAACAGATACCTATATATACCATTAAGAGAAAGAAAATTACCTACACCTGTTTACCGGGAAATAGTTAAAGCACTTGTTTCACCTTTCTAATAATTTCTCGCAATTGCAAGTGCTGTATTATTGTAAGATGATATTGCTTAGTAAGTTACGATGGTTATTTTGATTTATGATTGCATTGTAACAAAAAACTTGAATGTGCATAGAACAATATAACAAAATAACAATATAATATATTAGATATATTTTTATAGAAGTAAAGGTAACGAACAAGCACATAGCCTGCCAGATGTGATAAAGTGAACGCTTTAACCCATAGACACCTATATTTATCATCTATTATGAATCAAAATGGAGATGCACTGTCATCCCTGAGGGCTAAAATAGATAGCCTGTAAAAAGAGTTTGCGATTCTCGTCACTTAGCAAACGAAATGGTGCATTGTGATTTTATTTCACGCTGATATATTGCGCGATCGTGGTTCTTTCATACGTGTAAGAGCCACGCTGAAGCTATATTGTTGCTGCAGCATGAATGGGTCAGTTCGATTGGTAAAGGGCTGCGCTTTTGCAGATTAGCGTGAAACAGAGAATCGGAAACCTTTTTTAACCCCCGACACAAACAGAGGGGTGTTATATTTTTAACATGTGTATCTGTGTATCTGTCTATGGCATCGTAGCTCCCAAACGGATGAACCGGTTTAGATTTTGTTTTTTTTTGTTTGTAAGTGACTTGAATGAGAATGTTCTTAGCAACGATTCAAGAAAATCTTTCAGCCGTTTGAAGATCATTAGCTCCTTTTTTTTGGGAGTTTTCTCTTTAATTTTCAATTTACTGGTAACGAGGCATTTCAGTTTAATTCTCAGGAGTGACAACGCATCTGCACTTTAATACTTAATAGAGGATAGATTTAGATGGCTATAGGCCACAGCATCCCTTTACTAGCAGGTGGTCTGAGTGTGCTCACATATTGGAGATGCTTAGTATCCGAGTAAATATAGGTAATCATTACTAAAGGGAATTTACTCTTATTTATAAGATTCAGCTGAATTTTGTTCTATGCCTCAGCGGCTTCGAGTTCCAACAGTTGGTTAGTTTTTCGTGATCGGTCCGATGTCGCCGCGATTGATACGATTTCGCCATTTCTTTCCATCAACAGCTCTTCACTGTCTTTCTATCGCGGCGTAATATTACTTGCAGGCACTGCACGAGCTGACAGGTACATCAAGTTAGTTGCAGGGAGATGGAATCTAAACAATTTTCTATATTCTCAGATTTTAGTGTTAAGCATTATCACGATAATGGGATTCAAACATTTTTAAACCGATTGAGGTTCGGTTCGAAGGACCAGGATTCCATAGGGAACCGCCGAAATAAAGCACACGTCGAAGTGATTGACCGACTTAGGAGTCAGCCAACTGATAAAATAAATAATAAAAGTTGTACAGCTTAAAACAATATGTTACGGCATAATATCGAAATTGACCTTGAAGTAATTTTATCATATGTAGAAATATGCATGTACATAACGCGTGTATCGCCTACAATAAGGTACTGTTCTATGTAACTCTAAAAGTGAGCAAGCAATCACTTCCCGGTTTAGATCAGTCCGTAGAGTGTACAATTGCAATTTATTGCTGCTGTCTGTACTCATTGCTGGATGCTCGCCAAAGTTGTTTTTCTTGCTAATAATTTAAATAATCTAAAATATAAAATGTTTAAGTTAAATAACACATGCTTAGTCGTCTTAATATTATTTTAATATTTAACATAGTTTGTGCCGTCCGGTGACGGCGTATTAGAATCTATCACCCATAAACCCGAGAATGTCGTAAAAGGCGATTATGGAAAACGCCAAAAACATCTCAAGGCTATCGATAGATGTCGGTATAACAATGCCATTTAGGCCAGTCGAAAAATACCCAGACCAGACCGGCGTCGGGCAGCGGCGTCAAAGGTGCGAGACTCTGGTAGCTGCGCGTCAATGCCTCCCAAGCGTAACGATGACGGTAAATCCCAATAGCGGGAGAAGCCCATGTTCAGCATCAGACTTCTAAGCGCTGTTCATGTTCACGAAATCGCAATACTTATGGGGTATCCATCCCCTTTTATCCTTACAACTGATTCTCTAATTATCATCATCATTAGAGCCACCACTGATGAAAATTTCCACTAAAGACTGCCACGAAACACAGTCCACGGTTGCATGTACTTACGAAGTATCTAGTAAGGAGCTAGTTACTTACAACTAGCGCCTTACTTGATACTTTATCTAGTGGGGCACTGGTCTTCAAACAAGTAGGTTCTATTTTCGACCTGTATTTTTGATATGAGTATGTTCACCGATTTTTCGGAATAGGCTGAACCGAATTAAATTTTTGTGATTGGATAAACACTTATGCTAGTTTAACCATTTTTATTTTAAACTAGCTGTGCCCGCGGCGTAGCTCGCGAATATAGGTTTTACTTAAAGAATTTGACGTTTAGGGTAAGAGAATATTAAACGATTTATATCATTACTGTATGAATAAGTGGTAACAAAATAAATCGATACGCTCAAAGTTCTAAGTCGTTTATGATAGAGCTTCCGTGTAAACGACGATAGAAGTAGACTTAGCCGGGGCGTACAGAAAAAGGTTGGCATAGAGTTGGCCATGTGCAAAACAATCAGTACTGGGGTCCACTCCTACAACGCGTAAAGTTTGACCTTGCGCTTTATTTACGATCGTCGCATAACACACGCTGAGTGGGAAACACACTTAAAATAGGGATGTTAGATGATCATCGATGTTAAAAATTAAAACTTCGATGTTTTAACATCGATGTTGACACATGTCAAACATCGAAACATCGACGTCAATGAACCCATAATCGATAATTGGGAACTTGCAAACAATGGGAACTCGCGAAATCAATATCAACTAAATCTTGCATCTGCTCTGAAGATTAAAAATTTTGAATAATTCAGAATTCCTGAACGCATCGTTAACCTAAAAAAATGTCAGTATGGTGAGTCAAACTTAATTGTCAAGTGTCACCTGTGATGTCACAATGGTCACTGCTTTCGCTTTATTTTGTAGTGTCGTTGTCGGTTGTCGCATAATAACTATTCTACGTAAATTGATATTCAAGTTAATAGTTACTTTTCCCTTGATGTGTATACCCACATAATTTTGAAACAATGTGTAAGTATCTACACATATACAAAAACCATCGATAATGGTCATCATCGATGTTTTGAGTAGCCTAAACATCGAACATCGATGTTGAGCTATCGATGCCAACATCGATGTCATCATCGATGTTATTATCCCTATCTTAATACTGTAAGGAAAGTTATTTGGTATTAGAGGTTTAGAGGGATTCTGGGTATAAAACAATATCACGACATTTATTGCAAATTTACTACTTTTAGTCGAGTTTTCGAGTTTTGTTGAATAATTTCGACGTACGCGGTACGTCTCTTTTTACTGTTTCTGTCGGTGTTTGTGCTTTGTGTTGTTAGCCTACACGGCTCTAACAGTCTTGAAGCTTCGTCGGACTCGTGAACATAAACTTTTTCAGTGAGTGTCAATACGATTCACCTGCGAAAAATCTTAACACCGCAATTCAGAAAAGGTTGTAATTTGTACAACGCCATCTATTACGTTCTTTGTGAGAAAACATCCTTTTTTAATTTAAGGAAAACATTTTTTTTTTTTACTGTGTTTTAAGTATAAATATATTATAATAGAACGTTTTTTTTACACACGTATCTTTTTATTACTATTTCTGAGATTTTGTGGCGCCATTAAACAAATTCGAACCTACATTTCAAAATAATAATCATAACTTTCGATAGAATTAACCAATTTTAATAAAACAAAGATTAAATGTAACTCGAAGATACGCTTTATGATTTTCTTAACGATTTCTTTGAAAAAAAAAGATGTTTACTTTAGACGTGATGCTTTCATATAAAAACAGACAAACAGACAGAAAGACAATTCTAAAAATTATAAAAATGTACTTATTTAATTATTTTTAGTTCCCCATAATGATTTTAGTCACCATAATATATAATATATACAATGTACAGAAAGAGACACATGTTATCATCATTTTTATTATATGTATATATTTAAAGAGAGATGGCGCTGCTAACATCAACTTGATGACTCCAACAAAGCCACCGTTGAGCAAATTCCCTACCCATACTTCAGAATATTTATCATAACTTTTGATGGAATGAACCGATTTTAATGAAATAAAGACTAAATGTAACCCGAAGGTTTACTTTATAATTTCCTTAACAATTCTTATGATATAAATTAGTACTTTAAACGTGATACGTTAACAAACAAACAGACAGACAGACAGACAGACAGACAGACAGAAAATTCTAAAAATGGTAGAAATGTATTTAATTACTTATTTTTAGTACCCCTCAATCACTTTTATTACAAAAATATAAAATGTACAGACATCTGCTATTTACAATTTTATTATATGTATAGATTATCTATACAAATAAATAAAATTGAAGGGTCTGTTTGTAATGTTAAAATAACAGCGTTTTACTAAATGCATATGAATGTATATACGGTACTTATAACAAAAACACAATTTTTAAAATTTTGTCTGTGTCTCTCTGTTTGTTCCGGCTAATCTCCGAAACGGCTGAACCGATTTCGACGGGACTTTCACTTACAGATATCAGATGTTCTAAGGAGTAACTTAGGCTACTTACGAGTATATTTGAGGAAAAGAATTAGGGTTCTAATATGTATAAAAAAACCTTTTTTTATTTAATAGAATATACTTTACATCTCAGAAAAAATTTAAGAAAAAGATCCATCCCTAAGGGTGGAAAAATATGGGTGAATAAAAACACTAGTGTAACTGTTCAGACGACATTCTAATTGTTACCATGAACTTGTGATATTTCTTAGACCGCTCAAAGGGTTAGCTTAAAAGGGTAACTCCCAAAGTCAGGGCTAAGATATTATATGAAAATTATTTTTATATTAGTTTTGAAGTCATCTTAAATACTTTTATTAAAAGTTTAATTATATAATAAACAATTAGTCTCGCTCGAGCTCGGCACGTGGTTCGCTCGGAAAACTTTCAATTTTCCTTACTTTCTACCACATTTTAAATGATACATGATACAATCGAGTAATTACATAAGAAATGATTTAATCAAGTTATTTGTGTATTTAATAATATAAATATACGCTAATAATACTTACGTAAACTACGAAACGTTAATTGTGAATTGCATGTTAAATATATATATAATACTGTAATATAGTCAATCTGGTCATAGCGTAGATAGTCCAAACTATTAGTAAGCTACTAACAACACGCCACGGCTTCGCCTGGCTTGGATCTAGTAATGTTTTATTTAGCTTTAAGATTATTATGGACCATGTAAATAAAACTAATTTAACGGATTTTATCGCGTATATTTACTTATTTTATATTCCCGACGTTTCGAGCACTTTACAGCACCCATGGTCACGTAATGGTAAGATCATACTGCCTAGATCGGAACAAAAATTAATAATTTTTAATCTGGAGGTAGCCGTGGTGGCGTGGCGACCCTCAGTCCCTCCCGTGACCATAGGTTTGCGTAAATATAAGAAATCATTATATGGACCATATATTTTATAATATTTTTGATATCACAAAAAAATCGTTGTTTTTAGTACTTCACTCCTAGTAGTGCTCTCGATCTCTGTATGTTCGTGAATTTTCATCATAATTAGTTCAGCCATCCCCAAGATTAACCCGGACATACATACATATAGACAGACATACAAAAAATTGAAAAATGTTTATTTATATCTTAATGTCATGCAAATAACTTCTTCAATAACTTCAATAACATGCAGTTATTTTAATATTCCATCCACTTCAATTTTATTGACATGTGTAGATTGTTTGTAGCTATTGCCTTGTAAACACTCAAATTGTAATCGGTCAGAAAGGCTAGCAAATTATTTCACTCCCTTGCTGTACGCATTTCTAAAGATGAAGCAAGCCGCAATCCTAAAACTTCGATAATGGATAGAGATTCACAGAATACTTTTACTCCTTGGATAGATTACATAGATAGACGGTTTAGTAACATTTGACAGATTTTACTTTTGACATCATAGTCCACTATTGGCAGATTCTACATATCACAGATTCTACATATGTCAGATTCTATATTTGATAGGTTCTATATTTGACAGATTCTATATTTGACAAATTCTACATTTGACAGATTTAAAAAAGTGAGATAAGTAAAGGACATTCTTTAATCAAAAGTAATACTTTCAAACTTATCTAAAAACATTCTCGTAATGTTTTTTTTATTATTTTATAATTTCTATTTAATATTAAAACTGAAACGAGAGATTGAGAGCAGCATCTTCCTGATAATAACTGAAAATATTTAAAAAAAAACTGCAGTTACCAACCCGCCTACCAAGCGAAAGCTATGAACTAATTTATGGGGGAGGCCTATGTTTATCAAGGGACCTTTGATAGGATGTAATGAATGATTGAACATATTGTAATCCAAAGTAGATAGAAATACTTTTGTTGTTATAAACCTAAGGCCTCAATTCAAATCATGCAGAGGTCCGTGTGGCTTGGCGGCGTGTTCCCATACAACTCTAGCGGGTGCCAATAACAACGTTCTAATATAACACCGTGTGTTTTTAAGACCATGCTGAACATCCCGCCGAATTCTTTCCACTTTACGTTACTTTTTCGTGCTTGTAATAAAGACATCGGTAATTTAGATGTCACTACAAAATTCCACTTTTTCATCCCTTCCTTTTCAAATCCTGGACTGGACAAATGCCTTAAAAGAATACGGCAGATTTTGCATAATAACTTTACACATCTTCTTTGTCTGGCACACTACAACCCACACCCCATTCACGCTTGTACCCAAAAAAAAAATGTCTACATTGTCGTTAAGCTTGGCGAATATTTGAAAGTAGTTTTTGGTTTGCTACAATAATCGCTACACATAAACAACTCAGCCGAGTGGCCGCAACTATTGAGGCTTATTGATTAACGTAGTCTTAAAGCGTGACTTCAGGGTTCGATTCTAATACCATAAACATGATTTGTTCATAAACTGTTAGTTTCGAGTCTAATTGCGTGTTCCCGTAGCTTTCTCAGTTAAAAAATTTTCTTGGATACTTGTACTGTGTGTACTTGTCACATAGTAATATGAAATCAATTGGCTGATATTGAGTAATTTTTTTAATTATCAAACGCAAAGAGACTTAATGGAACAATTAGAAATCTTTATTTTACCTGTACACCAAATCCATCCAATGTTTGAGTCATCAGAAAACCGAAAAGCTCCCGCCCTTTCGAAACTTAAAAGCATGAAGTGTACTGCTATGATCCATCGCAATATTCACACAATTCGGATATCGTAAGATTAAAAAATAAAAATGTTAAACTTAATTAGCCAAGATCCGTGTATAAAATAAAAATGTTGGTGTCTTACCTAATTTATAGAGCACCTCACTCCTCCCTCCCTCAATTACGTGCATGTGTCGTATTAATCAAGGGAGGGTTAATATCGATTATTCGATCTTCAAACTAGGTAAACACCTGTATTTCATAATTATAATAACTAATTAATTTTGACATTTTTAATATTATGGGCTAGCCCCGCGACATCGCCCGCGTGTAATTTAGGGTTTTTAATTTTGTTGCGCGGAAGTCTAATTATTTTCCTAAAATATAAGTAGCCTAAATTACTCCTTAAAACATCAGCTATCTGCCAGTGAAATTCCCATCAAAATTGGTCCAACTGTTTCGGAGATTATCCGGAACAAACAGACAGACAGGCAGACAGACAAAATTTTAAAAAATTGTATTTTAGTTATAAGTACCGTATATGCTTTCATACGCATTTAGTAAAAAATAGTTATTTTGACATTACAAAGAAACACTTCAATTTTATTTATTTATATAGATTTCTGCAAAATAACGCCTGATTCTAGAAGATTAAAAAAATCCGAACCAAGTCCGAATATCGAAGATTAAAAATTATCCGAACTTACTTTTATACGTATATAAATATAGCTTTTGGCTATTATCACATTGCATGTATTGTTTGGTATAAAATTACAACCTTTAAAACTAAATTAATTCCTAAATTACAAGCTCTACACCTGGTCACAGGCACAGGTTATAGAGCAGTTAGTCTATCGCGAAAATTACAGCCTCATCTAATTACTGGGAATTGGGCTCCTCTCATATCTTAGAGACCTACCTACCTTCAGACATGCAGGTTTAATCACGATTTTTACCTTCACCGTTGAGCACGTGGTAAATGAGTACGAAAATTGTATTTAATAATTTCATTAGTACCGGCTGGAATCAAACTCAACTTCTTAGGTACATAATATGTTTACGAAGAACGCTAAGCCATTTTTTTTAGCAAGTTGCATTAACTTTGCTTAGCATTGTATTTAGCAAATGTTATTAAGTAACGTTTATTTGAAAAGTTAAATTAAATTGAAGAACGCATTAAGATTACGCCCGCATCAATAACAGAGTACAGCAACAATAAATGATTCATCTGGGTACCGCTACACATAGCTAGGTCAGCGCCAACCAACCGTAGCCGAGCGATTTTAATAAAACATTCAGAAAGAGAGAAATATAAATAAAATTCTATAGCACACTGGCTTAAATGGGCGCATTCCTAAATAAATAATTAACGAAATTAAACGTAATTACACAAAACGGATCAAATCAACAAAAGTTTTGCGATATTGACGTTTCAAGTTTGTTTCGATTTGTACCACGTTAGCTGGATTTATATATATATCTATACATAATTATAATAAATCTGTAAAAAATTCGTGTCTGTAATTTTTATATACTCTTGATAAAACAAGTCCAGTCAAGTCCAAATAAAGGGTACTTAGCTACTAGCCAAATAAGTTTTTTGAATTTTTGTCTGTCTGTCTCTCTGTGTATTAGCATTTACGCAAACACTACTGGACCGGTTTCCATTAAGTTTTATATGTAGGTAGGCTACTTTTCTCCGATTACGGAACTTAAAAAGAAGGTTAAATATTTTTCTTCTCTTAGATGTTAATTTTCTATTATATACGATTATGTTAGTTAATAGGCGGGATGACGGGTGTTTTTTCAAATATCATATTTGTAAATAAAGTTTAAAATTAATTTTAACTTAACAAATACGAGAGCCGTGTTGGTCGTCATGAGATTTCATCACGACACGGTAGCAAAACGTGTACGAGTCCTTTGAGGACAAATGAATCTGTTATGAGAAATTTTAAGTGCAGACTTATCACGTATCTGGTGAAGTGGTGAAAAATAGCTTCGTGGGCAAACCTAAATGTCTGAGTAGTTAAAAAAGTCGCGGAAATGTGTAAACCGTTAACACGCATTGGAGCATTGCGGCATACTCTTTTCAGCCCACAAAACGCTAAAGGTAATGAGGAGCCCTGTGCATAGTAGTGAGACGTGTGTAAGCTGCTACTTTAGTTTTTATACCTTTAATGAGACTTATAAATCAGTTTGTCATTTAAGATTTTTGTATTTTCATATTATCCATGGAAATATATGTACTTCGTACAAACTATACTTCCGTGATATTATCAGACAATCACATGAGATATATAAATGAACAGGCTGTTGCGAAAAAATTTTTTTAAATATCGAATATAGCAGATTTTACTTAAACAAAGGTTTATTTTATTTTACTTTTCTAAGGCGGTAATCAAACTGATCCGAACGAAAATTTCGTAGTACTTAAGCACTATTATATATTTTTACATATATGTTAATAGCAATTTGAAGTGTCGATTTACCACGTTCTCGGCGGTGAAAGAAAACCTGCATATCTGAGAAGTTCCCCAGTTGAGGTGATAGCGCGTTGGCACTTTTTTGGCCAAAATCTCTGTGGCCTGTACCCAGTAGTGACTGCTACTTTTTTACTTTTTTCTTTCGCACTACCGTAAATATTAACGGTAGCAAAGAATAGAACTCATCATCGTTATCATTACAACCTATCAAAGCCCACTGAACTGAACATAGGCCTCCCCTATCCCCTATAAATGATTAAATAGGCTGTTATATTTGCCACGCTTGGCAGGCGGGTTGGCAACCGCAGATTTTATTATTTTGAACTGTTGTCAGGAAAATGATGTTGCCCATCTCCTATTTGTTTTCCTTTATCGCCTCCTAGGACACACAGGGAGCGATATGAGGTGGCGGATTCTCTTTCGCCGCCACAAGAAGATCCGATCCGATTCCGATTATGAGTGTAGTTCTGATTTCTAACTACGTTCACTGTGAATAGAACTTCATTTGGAATAAAAGTAATGTTAAGGATATTAATTTTAACTTTTTAATTCCTGACGTTTCGGGCAGTATAAAGAACCCATGGAGATGACGGGGGGGGGGGGGGGGTCTGAGTTGTTTGATGTCCTGATGTCATAGTTTCATAATTTACGAAGACTACAATCAACTTTTAAGTAATAACGTTTGTTCCGATCTACGCAGGACGAGCTTACAGTATATTGAAGTCTTGCAATAGTATGCTTGGGTCTGGATTTAATTTTATTAATTATGGAATCCCAAGAAGATGGTAGCACCCAGCCATTTATGTTTTTAATTTCAATAAGCTTGCGAATCATCCTTGGTAGGAACCGGTGTCTTATTGCGAGGATTTATTAGGATAGGACGATACTGTTATGTTGACATACTTCAGACTTCCCGGAGCGTCGGTGCTTCACATCAGCAATACCTATGTTCTATTACGCAAATTTTTATGGAACTTTCTTCCAAAGATGTTTTGTACAACCCGCTTAAATAAAAGTTAAAATGTAACGTGATTTATTAAAATTATGTTTTATCACATGTGTAGTATTCATTATTATAGAACTGCATTTATGAAATTTTGAAGTCTACTCGAACGTAGAAAAAATATCAGTATCTATTTTATGGTGCATATCAATATTAAATGGGATCAATGATTTGAATCAAATATTGCATATAAGTCCATGAAATCATCATTATTTTCTTAAAACTAAATTAACTTTAATTATGAATGAAGACGAGTAAATAATAATAATAAACTTTGATTCCAAGACAATTTATCTTTCTTATGGGTACATCGGAAGACACGTCCAATATAAAAAATTGTAGATGTTTCTAGACATATGATATCACTGCAATTCTGAAAAACATATTTATTCACGTGTTCCTGTAGCATATAATATATATGCCAAATAACAATCATCTAAGTCCAATAGTCTTTGGGAATTCAAATAAATTCTTTGACAAACTGACATAGAGACACAGACACCGAAGTGACTCTAAAAGCGATCGAATTTTGCTAAATTTGCCACGGAATAGCATTTAATGATGTTTCTAAACTGAAGACCACGCAAGCGAAGCCGCGGTTAAAAAGGTAGTTTTTAATATATGAAATAATACAGAAAGTTTTTAGTGTATACAATGTGGTGGCTTTTTTTATAGGATAAGGGTGACAAACGAGCACACAGTCCACTCGATGGTGGCTACTGCAGTTCATGGACACCTACAGCCAGCTTCAAACATATTAGCTGCAGCTGCGCCATCCCTAAGGACTAATATGGAATATCTCACAGACTGTAATTATACTAGCTCTATACAATACTATACTATACTATACTATACTATACTATACTATACTATACTATACTCTAACACTGGTAGAGCCACGCGGCAGCTTTTGCTGTCGCACGGATGGGCCGGCTCGAACCGGGGTGGTACCACGACCTCACAGAATACCAGCGTGAAGTAGAGGTTTACCTGTGCGTTTCGCTTGGTGGGTGCAGGTGGCCGGACGCCCTTTTAACTAGAAATGAGGCATTCCATCCTAGTCCTCACGGGTGAAAACGCATCTGCATTTTGATTTGTAATAGAGGATAGATATAGATGTAGATGTCTATGAGCCGCAGCAACCACTTACCATCAGGTGGACTGTGTGCTGGTTTGTCACCCTTATCCTATATAAAAAAGCTCTCTATATCTTTCACAATGCTTTGCATGCAAGCATTGCTAATTGGCGGCAAAAATAGCTATGAGGATGTTATCTCCAGAGGAAACCCTTTCACCTTGTGAAATGTGCCGAAATCTTCACAAAATGTGTATTTATGTTGCCACTATTACAACAAGTAATAAAAATAAAAATAAATTAAAAATTAAAGGGGGTTTTACGATGGTACGGAACCCTTCATGCGCGAGTTCGACTCGCACTTGACCGGCTTTTTACTGGTAATTATGCATTCCATTTTAGTACTCTGGGTTGACAACATATCTTACTGTTAATCGATGATAAAGTCTATGGGCCACAACATCGACTTACCATCAGGTGGACTGTGAGCTCGTTTTTCACACTTATACACGAACATTGTGAGCGGATGAAATTGCGTACATTACAAATGATGAAGTCAACCATTGGAATGGATAGTATGACGACAACAAAGGGTATGTGTCTGACCGAGCGTGTGATTGTGAGGGAGGAATTATGTCATGCAATTCCCGCGCACACTCTTCTATCATTCAAGACTGGTAAGATCGGCTTTAACCAGATTCAGGTCACTTTATATAGATTCACTTTATATAATGTAAGCAGCTGTCCTGACGTGAAGAACCGCCGCACCCTTACAACGACACGAAGGTAACGTCTCTGCAGCTTTAAACCCTGGACTCAATAAACCACTCAAAGCTCAATTCAGCTGTTCGAGTACCTACCTAACTGTAATAAACAACAAAATACTCATTTGTTAGTGTGCTATAAAATTTGAAGGCGCGTACTTTATCTATTACCTATTTATATACCCTGATCTATTTATATACCCTAAGCCACAGCTACTACAGCTTCTCTAACATTATAGTTGTAATACTATTTTCCTTAGAACATAATTTTAATTAAAACAGAACAATGTGTATTGTTGTTAAGATATATTTCTCATTTTGTGTTTCCACTGCAATAAAAACTTTTAATTGATTTTATCTAAAACTTAAACAGACCGTAACAACAATGTTCGTATACTAGACAATTTATCGCAGTTTTTTTTTACTCAGCTAACAATTGAATTATCACCTAAAAATATTTTCTGTGCAATTAAGTAGTAATTTTTACACACATGGTATAGAATATAGATGTTTTATCTCACGAAGGCGGGTGCCACCTTTTTTGTAGTTGTGATGTGTAAGTGTGTTGTACACATACGCGTGCTTATATTATGTGTAAAATAATATAAGTTAATTTTTGATTCTCATGATTACGCACACTAAAACAATGTACCTGTACACTTAGTTACACACACAAGTATAACCAACTCGCCATCGTGAGATAAAAATACTTGTAAAGTTTAATCAACTCATCAAAATTATAAGTGTGTTTAAATTTTTGTATAATACAGTAAGTATTTATAGGTACGTATTGTTTTATAGGATAAGGGTGACAAACGAGCACAGTCACTGTGGCCCATAGACATCTACATCTATTATCGATTACGAATCAAAATGCAAATGCATTGTCACCCGTGAGGACTAAGATGGAATGCCTCGTTTCCAGTAAAAGGGGTCTCCGTTTCTCTACACTCACCATACGAAACACAGCAGCATTAAGCTACTATTTTACATTTGTATTATGTGTCAAATATACTACTAATATAGCTGCAGCATGGCTCTATCACATATATTCACAATGATGTGTTAGTCCGTACCTTAATATACGGTAGTGAAAGTTGGATGTGATAAAAGGAGCATAAGAGTCAAATTAATGCTGTAGAAATGCAGCTTTTAAAGTATGTTAAGGATAATTCTGAAGGAAGAGTAAGATATTGCGTGATGAGAAATAAGGCTGGTTTGCAGATGTTGCGACCGGGATTAAAGGAGGAATGTTTCGTTTGTTAACCACGTAAAAAGTATGAATGAAGAAAAACCAAAATCATGTTGCAGAAGTGAGTGGCAGTCAGCAAGATACTCCCTAAATGAAAGTTTATCGACCAAATATATATATAAAGTATGTATATCAGGAATAATAATCTTTTACAGCCTTTAAAGATAGGTAGCTTGAGAATAAAATAATTTGAAAGTGAAAACTTCTTTATCGTCGTTGTGATTTGAAACTCAATGACACTAAAAGAGAAAAATATATAAATCTATAGGAGAGAATGAGATAGAATCTATACTAACATAATAAAGTGGAAGAGGTGTTTTGTTTGTTTAAACACGCTTATCTCTGGAACTTAAATCAGATTTGATAAATTATTTTCGTATGTGTTAGCCAGATTTACGAGAAATAGTTATGGGCTATCTAGCATTAGGCTACACCTCTGAGCTAGCCTTAAATATTGATTTTTGTTAAGCAAGTCGGAAGAAAAAACGCTCTGGAACCGCTTTATCCGCGTGCGCTGGCGTAGTGGTTAGTGATGCGTAAATAAATGTTCTACAAAAATATAGATCTTTCCTACACCTAAAAAAAATCCGCCATAGGCCTATTTCTTATACATACGCCACAATAAGGTGTTTTATGATAATAATATATTGAAAATTAAAAGTGATTTCTGATCGTTATTATTAGGCATAGCTAATCAATCCTTACAAAAGAAAGTTACTTCATCGTCAAGACAATTTTATGAAGATAAACATTTCTCTTCTTTATAGCATGTTATTTGGACGCATAGTTTAAGAGATTATGAAAAATTAAAATACATAGTTCAACACAGAACGGCGCGCGAACGACTGCTAAGTCCAAACCTTCCGATGAGAGCTAAGAGCCCGGTTTGATATTAGATATTGCAACAGATTTAAATTGCAGATATAAATTTTAACTGTTACGTGTTTCAAATAAATAAAAATAATTATATTGAATAAAATTATTATTTCCAAACCATTCTTAACAATCCACGATTTCATATCTAACCGATTTATATATTTTTTTATTAGTCGTGTTTAGGCCACCTAGTGTCTTAATAAATTATTAAAGTCAATCAACTTTTGATTTAATACACTAAAAGTTAGGCTAGTACGTGTCTAAAAATAAGGATTGTAACATTTATATGTTATAAAATTAACCTTTTATCTTATATTTTATGCCGCACGTGTGGTTGAAAATTATCAAAATAAATAAATAATTTGCTGTAAAATGTTTCTGTTTTATAATTCATTTCATTTGAAGGTTTCACTTCTAGCGCGTGTGAACTGCCTCTGTACTGCACACATGTTTTTTTTAAATTTAACATAGGTTATAAATAAGACTAATAGAAAGTCAATTTTTACTTTATCTACTTGTACTTGGAAAAAACCTCTGTAATGGGAACAACCAACAAAAAACCTAGCAGGAAGTTTTTTTTTCATTGAACAGTTTACAATAAAGAAAGTTGTACAAGCTGTGAGCCGTGGTAGTTCAGAATCCAGCCGTGAGGCAAGGCATATGTTTTAAGAATCAAAAATATTCCTCTTTGAAACTTTGTAAAGAATCAATCATCCAGTAAAGAAACGCAAAACGCCCAAAGAAAAGCTAGCATGCGTCATCAATGTTCAGTTAAATTTGGCGTTTTTATAAAATATCCTTCTTCTTCTTCAGTCAAGTAAAATTAATTGCACTGCTGAACATGAGCCACTCCTGTTGTAGGGAAAATTCGCCTTTATCGCCACGCATAGCGAGCAAATTGACGTTCATATTACCAAACGTTTTACGTGGTAAAGCCACGCTGCAGCAATATTATGGTTGTAGCACGAATGGGTCGGCTCGACCGGGGAAGGGACACGCTCTCACAGAATACCAGCGTAAAATAACAGCTTAATACTGCTGTGTTTCGTATGCTGAGTGTAAAGAACCGGAGACCCTTTTTACTGGAAACGAGGCATTCCAACGTAGTGCTGCATTCTTAATCGAAAACAAATGTAGATGTCTATAGGCCACAGCATCCACTTATGATCAGATGAACTGTGTGCTGGTTCATCACCCACATCGCTATCACTATAGCATCGCCGGTTTGCGTATCTTACGTCTGGCGTAAACAGAGGGTTACGACAGATGGCGATATAACAAATGGTTACATCACCATCTATCTATCTATCATCTGATGACTCCTGAGATTTCCTATAGTTGTCTCTTACGAGACCTAATCATAGGTGATGGATTCCCTTAAAATGCTGCAACCGGCAGGCATTCTAAAGACAAATTTGAAAACGAACGATTTACCCAATTGTGTATCATTTTGAAAGGTTCCCTAAAACAATGCAAAATACCTTTCGCCTTTGTCATAAGAATGTGTATAGAATTTACTACGAGTACCCCTACTGCCCCATATCGTCCCGAGTGTCGTAAGAGGCATTAGTGGGAAATTCAAACAGAAAAGGAAAGAAAAGGGGAGATCTCCCGCCGGGCAAGGTGTTTTGCCCGGGGAGCGGCCAACGCTCCTAGTAGTAGTTCGGAGCTATTCTATATATTATGCTGCTTTAACTTCGGAACTTTGCTAGTGCGATTTAGGCTTCGACGTGTTTCGCTTGTGGCGCGATGACAGCGCCGCCACAGGCAGCAGCATCTTCCTGATAACAACACTAAATTATAAAAAAACTGCGGTTGCCAACCCGAATGCCAAGCGTGGAAACTATGGAAATATCCCCCCTATGAGACAATCTATGGGTTTTATTCATAGGCAATCTAATTTATGACAATAATTGTTTAGCAGTGGACTTTACTAATAATCATGCAGATGCCTATGCAAATCGAAGAGTTAGATGATAAGTCACATGTATCGCATCATCAGATTTTGATCAAATTTATATTGGACCACCCTTGAGGTACCAAAACAATCATTGAAATCAGACAACGTACTAAAGAATTATAGCTGAACTTAACTAAAAGAAAATATTTCGACGAAATGATAATCTTGAAATAAAATTGAGTTGATAAATTATATTGCGTGCGAGACAACTGAAAGAGGAAAAAACTACCGATGTAAATGAAACTTAATTGCTTTTTTTACAAAATAGAAAGAGTAGTCTTGGGTATTGGCTAAACAAAATCGATGGACTAGACAGTAATTTCACTTCCAATCAAAATTATGTAGATGTAGGCCGAGGAAATCGAGTCGCCAATTATAACGACAAATAAGCGAGATGTCATAATTGAATGGAGTCTTTGGACCGTGGCGTTGACGGCCGTGCATAGCGCGCTCGAGCGCCTTGACGTGAGATTAATGATCACTAGTCAGTTCACGCTGTTTTCTATTTGTTTCTTTAAAGAGATTAGGAGGATCTCGACCCGGTTCTTTTTCTAACGCTACTTTAAATTGAGATACTTTAACCATAAAACGTAAATACCTTATACGCAATATAAAAAGTCTTTACGTTTTGTGGTTGAAATCAATAGACTTTTTCTCTTCAAACTTAGATTACTAGTTCCGATTAGTTAAGATACTATTGAACTTTAAAAGACAAATGGTTCAACATTCTTGAAACATCTCTGTCCAACGTTATACAATATACAACATGTAACAAAAACCCTGTGCGTTATCTGAATCAGTATTCAAACGTAAATAAATAACTTCTTTTCAAAAAAGTTGATAATAAAAAAAATCCCCCCCCTTCACCGATGCTCCTCTCAGTTAGAGGTAACAAAACCACATTTTGCAAATTAATTTTTTTAATTAAAATATTTTTTTTAATGTTTAATTTTTTTTTTAAAAGTTATTCCCTTATCGTTTTGAATACTGTCTCTGATAACGCCCTTAAAGGGAACCACAGGGTTTTTGTTACACGTTGTATATCATATTGAATTAATTTCTATTCTATTCATTCGAACTTTGGTGACTTGTTGTGCAAGCACCTACTAATGTGTCTGAATAATGTCACAGCAATGCATTCAGGAGTCACTTAGATCTACTACATAAAAATTACTTTCTTTAATTTTGCTCTTTCAAAACATAAATACAGTAAGACTCGCTTAATACGATTTCTCGTTAAATACGCCATTTTATGTCAGTCCCTGCAACTGTTTTCATATATTTTTTACACGCTTAATACGATTCGTCCTCCCGTCTAATACGCCATCTGGGTCGGAAAAGTTACGTTTGCTAGTGATTGGTAAGGCGAAAAATCCACGTTGCTTCAAAAACGTGAAATCGCTTCCTGTAACATATGATGCACAATCTCGAGCTTGGATGACTGGCCTTTCATTTATTAACTTTTTTTTATGGATGAGGGGGCAAACGAGCATGCGGCTCACCTGATGGTAAGTGATTACCGCCGCCCATGAACAACTGCAACACCAAGGGAACCAGGGGAATTGCAGATGCATTGCCGGCCTTTTAAAAAGGAGTAGGCTCTTTTCTTGAAGGTTCCTAAGGTTAAAAGCTTTAGATGATCACTTCCAGATTAAATATAGATGAATAATTCTCTTTATTGATAACTGCCCCGCTCACCCTAAAGATGTTGAAATAAATAACATCACGCTTGTTTTCTTACCTCCGAATGCGAAAAGAAAGTTGCAACGATGGATCAGGGCATTATAAAAGTCTTTAAACAAGGCTACAGAACACGATTCATCGCGACTCATCACGACTCGCGATTCACGACGACATCGCTATCTTAAAGAAATGGAAGACCCTGACAGCAAACGACCCTTGACTGTGCATGACGCGATCCTAAACACTGCAGCGGCATGGCAAGCAATTAAGCCTGAAACCATACAAAATTGTTTCAAGAAAGCAGGTTTCCGACCCAACGAAGTTGATGTAGTTGGAAGAAGAACCCGCGATACTGCAGAGGTTTTCTGGATATTCTTCCATTGATTACAATGTTGCATCCTACGAAACTTGTTCGATTAAAGATCTTATTCAAGATCTCACATCATCACAACACCCAAAAAGAGGCCCTAAGTGATGACGATGAAGATGAAGGAGAATCAATTCCGATTTGCGAACGCAGAGGCATTATCAGCAGTAAACGATTTAAGGCGCTATATATCTTATCGATTTTAGACGCACTGCAAAAGTTAAATTATATTAAAAGCCTTTTCATTCATAATGCATCAAAATCTTTTTGTTAAACCAAAATAAGTGATTATTTTAAGTAATGTAATTATAAATAATAATTAACTATGATTTAACGTATTTAAATACGTTAACATTACACAACATTATTTCTTTCTAACAAATGTATAAAGAAGTATACCTATAATTCAATACCTACAAAATATTTGTAAATGATGTCTTATTTTTCCTATCCCGCATAATACGCTTTCCCGCTTAAGTCGTGATTTTGGCTGGGTCCCTTCAATATCGTCTTAAGCGGGTTTTACTATACCTACATGTAAAAGTGTTATAATTGTTAGCCTGCCAACCATGCCATAAATGTTACAAAAAAATACATACTGTGGTCGTTAATGATACTAAAAAAGTTAAAAAAATAATCTCCACTTGCATTTTCCAGGAGAAAGGGACAGAAATGCTACAACGACCACATTATGGCACATTTTACGATGCGGACGCTTACCTGGTATACTCTTGCACTCTCCCTGGGCAGCCTGCTGGACCTGACGTCTTAGTGAGTTCTTAATTTAAAATAATTACATTATTTTAAAGTAATATAATTTATCACGTCATAATTAAACATTTTGAAAAAAAATCTAGCTAATTTAATAATTTTGCCTCGGAGGAGTTATGAACGTTGAAAGAAATACGATCAAAACGAAAAAACTAATCAAGACGGTAAAAAAACTAATAGAAAATTTAAATTGTTAAAGGCTCAGACGAATCATTGGTATAATTGTTATGAAAAAACCGACACCGTTGATCCTGCATCTGCCCTGCGCAGTTGCCTTGTTTTCGTTAAGACTGACCGCCGTAAAATTCAACCTGAAGAATTTCAAATGCCATAAACCTGAAAAATAATCCATTGCTGAAAATATCAAAATTAAATCAACAAAACTAAATTAATCCCTGGAACTTACTCGTAATTTTCTTCATCTCATAAATGGTAATTGTTCTAATTGCTGTGAAATATTATATAACATAATATAAAGTATATTTGCTATTCAATTTTATACTCAAAAATAAGGAACAAAGGTAAATTTTGTTTAAATTTCGGTTACAGAGACGAGAAATAAAAGAGACCGGTGAATGCAGTGAGAGACATATTCACGCGTGGGCTGGCGAGCGAAGCGGAACGCTGGGCGCCCTGGCACTCCGCCGCGCCACGCAGTTGGCTGGGCTCCTGCCTACACCTTCAGTTATACACAAAGAGAACGCCACCAAAGAATCGCCGAGGCTTTTATCTTACTTCAGAGATGGCATCAGGTCAGTGTTATCAAATTATTATTATTTATTATTACAGCCTTTTCCAGGTTGTCACTACATCTAGTGGAGGACCACCTACACTTAGATATATTATATACAAACTTAACATTAAATAATATTGAATAAAACTACTTTTACGGATTCTATCGCGTTTAATTATCTATTATAGTATTTATATTTAGGCTGTTTACAAACGACTTCAAAAAAGGAGGAGGTTCTCAATTCGTCGGAATATTTTTTTATGTATGTTCACCGATTACTCAAAGATGCCTGAACCGATTTGGAAAATTCTTTTTTTGTTTCAAAGGATATGCTTCCCAAGTGATCCCATTTAAATTTTATCGAAATCGGTCCAGGGTTTTTAAAAAATTCAATAAATTATATTAATATTGAAGTCGTTTGTACAAAATTTTATTTTAATCTATCGCTGGTGTCCTATCTAGTTGTAACGTAATTACACATTACAGTCTCTCCGCAATACGAAGTTTTATGCTTATACTAGAAGAATTACTACAGCGGACAAAAGTACCGATACTGATTGAGACTCATAGAATGATTCGAAATAACTCTGACAGGTTCGTCTGCGTTGAACTACACAACAAAGGAGCGATGTTTTGAGATCTACCCTCACTACTGTTAATTTTTATTTTCCCTACCCTCTCAGAACCTTTGCTTATGCAGCAGCATTGAGTTGCTATTTTGCGCTGGTATTCTGTGAGAGCGTGTTTCATCTCCGGTCGATCCGACTTATACGTGCAACATAATACAACTGCAACATGGCTCTACGACGTATAAAAATATGGAGTTTGTGTTTCAGGATTTTCCGCTCGGGCAGTTTGAACGGCGGTGCGCGTCTGTACCGAGTGCGCGGGCCACGACCAGTGCTGCTGCAGTTGGAGCCCGTCACCTGGGCGCAGCTCGCCTCTGACGGGGTGTTCGTGCTGGACGCAAACTCCCTGCTTGTTCTTTGGCTCGGTCGTACCGCTAACTTAATTGAGAAGATTTTCGGTGCTAAGGTATCTTTGTGAGAAAACTGCATATTGACTATGTTTTCATCTAGGCTCCTTATTACCATAACATATTCAACAATACGCCTCCAACAATAAGCTCCATAACCATAAATACATATATACACTGCTGGGCATAGGCCTCTCATTTCTGAGAGGGTTTTAGGGCAAGGAAATGTTCGCCGCGCTGCCCCGATACGTGTTGGCGAACTTCACATGTCTTCGAAATATTTTTTCTTATTTCTCAGACATGCAGGTTTCCTCACGATGTTTTCCTTCACCGCCGAGCACGTGGTAAATCAGCACTTAAAATTGCAATTATCAATTTCATTGGTGCCGGCGGGGACCGAACCCGGGTTGCTCGAGTACTGTGAAGCTTACAGCGAGCGCTAACCGTCTGAGCTACCACGGCTCTATATATATAATTAAAACAAAAAATATTCATCTACTCTTTTTGACTCTACAGTTGATACGAAAAAAAAAACACTAAAAAAGACCAGTGATAAATTACTGCTACTATGTATTATAGATATTAAAAATACTCTAAACTTGTTTACAAACTGATTATGTACTTTCTACAACTTCTACAATTTGCGACTGCGCATGGGAAAATTAGATTTAACAAATTAATCTCTATCCAACGCAACAGATCGCATATCGCATGTCGCGGGGAGTGGACAAGGGTGCTCCAGCACGTCGCATAGTGATCGCTCACGACGGTTATGAGCAGACTTTGCCAGTTGCCGAGCGCACTTTGCTGGGAACTTTGCTCGAGCCTCGCAACCGTGTAGTCCGGGCCACTCCACCACTAGAAGCTCCGAGGCCGGCGCGCCTCTACCGAGCCTCCACTCCCCGCGCACCCCACGCCCTGCCCTCTCAGAGGCTCGCCGCCCGCCTCGAAGAGGTCAAGCGCGCGCCGCTCTACAGGGAGGACTTAGCAGATGATGTAAGTTACTATTTATAACTTTAGACTGATAAACACACTAACAATAATTCACCTAAGGTGTATTCGAGTTTTTACTAAACACCTGCTACCAACTTCAAACAAATAAATGTGTCAAATGAACACAGCCTACGTGAATATGGCATTTATACCTTATACGAGTTCGCAGTGAATCTCGAAGAGTTCAAATTAAGAGAGAAGAGCTAAAATAAAATTAACGTTAGAATTACAAATGCGCTAACAGTTCACCTAATGTCATGCCTCACAGCCTGTAGTTATGCTAGTTTTCCACATAGCATCTCTATCATAGAGTCCGCAACGTACCTCGAAGAAGCCACGCACGCTACTCTACAGAATTTTAGTCCATGATAAGATGCAGATGCATTATATCAAATGAACTATATGGATTTTATTGCGATTAATTTTAGTTTATTTATAACGTTTTGAGTGTTTTACAAACCTTGACGGACAACATGATTACGGAATAAAATCTATAAAGTAGTATGAATTAATGTACCTATAGTATATTTTTGGTAATTATGAAAATGATGTTATTTTTTATAAGCATGAAAAAATAAACAAACTTGGAGCGTACTGTCCAGCTGACAGTAAGTAGTTACTGTTGCTCATTGATACCTAAATGCAACTTCAAGAAAAGAAGTAGTTGCGTGTTCACCTCAGAGAACGAGGTGTAATTCCCCTACAGCTGGTTCGCGCTATGCATTATGCGAAAGTGCCAGAAAGTGGCACTTTGTAAGAAGCTATTGAGATTGTCTCAAGTCCGGTGAAAAACCCAGCATAGCATTTTGATCAGAAGTTTCGTCGGCAAAATGCCCGGACTGGTATTATGTGAACGCACACGTGCCGGCAAACACGTGCTTAATGTACAACAAGTCCAAAATTTTTGTCGATATTTGAAAGCAATTACTTTCGAATGGAATAGAATAAGTAACAAAGAAAGACTCTGAAGTCTAATCTCGACCCCCTGTTTCTTGTTAAAGCTCCCAGTGTCCGACATAGTGGAAACAAGTCCTTATATCATATATTCACGAATGGCACATAAATGGAAAGGTTCATGCTGCTGTGTTTCGTATATTGTGTAGAGAACCAGAGACCCGAGACATTCCATTTTAGTTCTCAAGGATAACAACTATGTAGGTAAATGTTTATGGCCTATAGCATCTACTTATCATCGGTGGACTGAGTGTTCGTTTGTAGCCCTCATTCTTTAAAAAAAAATGGCAGGGCGTGTACGTAGTGGACGCGGGCAGCCGCGGCGTGTGGGCGTGGGTGGGGAGTGGTGCGGGCGGCGCGGGGCGGGGCGCGCTGGCGGCGGCGCGGGGACTGGCGCGCGCTCGGCGGCACGGCGGGCCCGTGTGCTGCGCGGCGGCGGGCGCCGAGCCGCTGGAGTTCGCGGCGCTGTTCCACCGCTGGCGCTGGTGCGACGCGCGCCGCGACTCCCGCCTGCGCGCCGCGCGCTCCGCCACCACCAAACTAGACGCCGTCAGCCTCGCCACTAATTCCTGGCTCGCTGCTGAGGTACTCAATCCTTTATGTACTCCTAGTAGATTTCGATACCGACAACAAATTAATACGAACATTTTTTGAGTTTATATAAAACTAAAACAGTGCGTATCATAATGAACTGCGACGCAGCTAGTGAGAATTCGAGGTCATAGTCTTGAAATTATTGTATTGTCATTGGTTCTGGTCACACGTATTATATTATGAATGCTAAAATTTCGTCCAAAAGTGGGTAAAAACTGAATTTACATTCATAGTGTCCCAATTTTTCTGCATATCGTCAGTGCCATGGGAACGCATATGAGTAGTAATCAGAGAGATGCTGCTGCCTATTTTCTGTTTCATTTCCTATATCGCCTTGGGTTGTATTTGCAATAGTGTGACAGGAGTTTGGGGGCGTAAGGCTAAGCGTGCACTAGGCTCGCCGAGCCGAGTCGAATCGAATCGCAGAAAGTCGCCTCCTATATATTTACTATGAAACTGCGTCCATTAGCGACGAGCCGCGGAGCGCCGAATAGAATCGACCGCGCGAATTGCTTGACATGCGAATTTCTTCGCCGATGCGATTCGATTCAACTGGGCGCGCCTCAATCGACGCGGAGAAGTGGATGCGCGCCAGCGTATTTTAATTGATTTTGTATTTCGTTTTCGTAAAAATATTTTTGTTTAAATAAAAATGAATCAAGAACTTCACTATCACTATGAACTATAAGAACTTCAAACAAAGCAGGACACATTATTTTATTTAAATAAGCAAATTAAATTCTAACAACTTTAATATAATGGATTTCCGCAAAGTAACTCCTGATTCTATTAATTATAGCTAATATTTGTCAATGACATATTTTAATATATGACGTACTCAGGCGCAGCTGCCGGACGACGGGTCCGGGTCGCTGCGTATGTGGCGCGTTCGTCGCGAAGACGAGCCGGCTCCGCTAGGAACCGCCGCGACGCTCGTCGAGGTGGAGCGCCCGCAGCAAGCAGTCTTTTACGACCGCGACTGCTACATCGCGCTCTACATGTACCACGCGCCCACCGGCGACCAGTCGATACTTTACTACTGGATGGTAAATCTTCTTCTACGTAATTAAGTAGATAGTAAAAGTATATGGGATAAGTTTCTTCCGTTGTAGAGATATTTCGTCTTAATCGTCACGCTTTGATTAACGATCGCAACACCGTAAGTTTTTTGGTAGTTAGTGACTACTGTAGCCCATGGACACCAGCAACCAACTTCAAAAAAAAAAGGCTAAACATTTTCAACCTCGTCATAAATAACTGTATACAACCAATGCATTAACGTTTTTTTTTTTGCATAAGATATATTTTAAGTATTTCATTTAAATTATAATATATATAAGAAAACTGACATGACATACTGTCTAATAGCAAAGGTAGTACGTAAAAGAGGTGTATAGGCCACAATATCAGTTCTTCTCTTTTTTGAAGGGATTCAATAAACGGTAGGGATTTATGACACTTTAGGATAACGTTAAGAACATAGTGTTTTCTAACGGAGAGAAGTTTACTAATCTGATATACGAGTAGGGTGCTAGTAGAGAATCTATTAGGTGTGAAATACTTGACCTTTATAAGAGACCTCTGTGCTCTTTCCAGATCATAAAAGTTGGTTTTGGTGGCTCCTTCACAGATTGGTATGCAATTGTGCTAAGACTATGTAAATTTTATTTAATGCGTTGTTGTTTAGGCGTAGTATGTGCCTGACAGCCTGTAATTGTTACTGGTTCTCCGTACTCTAGACCAGAAGACAGTAATGCTATTTGACGCCTTACCTTTTAAATAAGTAAATGAGTAGTACCTACTTCTTCTTCTTCTTTGATTCTTAGGTAGAAAAGGAATCATACCACTAGTAGCACTCTCGCACCTTTGACGTCAAAGGTACCTACTTATTTCACGTCTAGCGCAATCAAGATGGATCCATCGTAAGCTTAAGAATTTCCTGGCATTTCCTATATGTTATAATTACCTCCTACAATGCCCAGGGGACGAAATAAAGTAGGTAATGGCCGTCACGATACAGCGAATAATGGTGATGGCGAATATCCGTGTCGTTTAAACATTAAATATTATGCTAATATAATAATAATATTTTTTTAAATATTTTTACATACAATAACATACACATATTTAATATGGCATTTTCTAAGTTCTAACATGATGGCATCTTCTTGATTAACACATATAATAATATCTAAAGTAGTTCCATCTAAGTGCGCAGTATGCATAAAGTGGCCACGAGCTCACGTTTAAAGGCACTAGGAGCATCATTTAATGACCTGACTTGACTCAACTCAGCTCGCATACCTGTTAACTTTTCGGAATCAAGTTAAAATTACAAAGCAATAAATTGGGCTGTGTAAAGGCTTTTTGATGTAATAATAACAAAAATTTTGTGTTTATTATAAAAATAATAATATATTACTTTTTTTTTGAAGGATAACGAAGCATACATTATTTATTATTATTACAGGGTGGCTCTTCGCCAAATGATCTGAGGAATTTGGGTGCAAAAGAAGCCAAAGATCTCTACATTAAACTAGGGCGTCTTCCCGTTCAGGTATATTATTTACTTTTAATACAATTTTAGTAATTGATCATGTTAATTAATTTCAAAATGATATTTCGCTACGAATCAAGGCTTGGATCTACCAAGGAAAGGAACCGGCGCACTTTCTGCAAATCTTCAAGGGAAGAATGATTACTTATGTGGGCAGCGCTACTGATTACGATCGTAAGTATGGATTTCTTTTACCGCCTATGAGATAAGATGATATTAAAAATACTAAGATCCTCCCGATGATGATGTGCATCTGTATATCCCCTCAAAATTAGCACATCAGTGTGAATTCACCCATTAGTACGGATTATTATTAATAAAATTATCCCATGCTTCGTTATTGAAAGTAAAGTACGAATGGTTTTTTTACAACCGATCACGGTCATTTTCTATGTTCCATCGTTAATTTTTCTGTCCGTACCTCTGCACATTCTGGTTCTTTCTAGGAAAATCAAAATACTTAATTATTTTTTACGTGGTAGAGCCATGCTGCAGCTATATTAGTAGTATAGTTGTAGCGTGAATGGGTCGGCTCGACCGGGGAAGGACCACGCTCTCACAGAAAATCAGCGTAAAATAGCAGCTTAACGCTGCTGTGTTTCGTATGGTGAGTGTAGAGAACCGGAGACCCATTTTACTGGAAAAGAGGCATTCCATCTTAGTCCTCACGGGTGACGACGCATCTGCATTTTGATTCTTCATTGCGGATAAACGTGGATGTCTAAGGGTCATAGCAACCACTTACCATCAGGTGGACTGTATGCTCGATTGTCACCCTATCCTATTAAAAAAAAACTTAAATAGCTTAAATAGCTCCATATTGCAGATAGGAAGTTATCCGTTTTAATAATTTATTCAAAAGCTTCCTGACAATATGTTGATGCATGATTATTGCATTTTTGGGAAATTATAGCGACAGCTTAAACCAGTGGACAGTCGATGACGACAATATCTCAAGTTCTTAAGGCGCAAGTGAGGTTCTTATCAACAATGAAGAACTGAAGCACTTGTTTCGTCGTTACTACTAATAATTCACATGCACACACATTTAATAGACAAAATCATATCAGTTTATCGTATCAAAATCCACTTTAAACTATTATTATCAATGATTATTGTACAATAAAATGGAAGCAACAATATGCCTGTGGTCAAGTTCGCGCCAAAACATCGAGATGTTTGTTGCAGAACTGTCAGTAGAGCCAACTTATTTTACACTATGTCAATTCTTGCAAAGGACAATTTCCAGAATCGCCCCGTGTAATAAAAGCATCGGACATACACGATAATTAATTTTCTATTTTATTACATTTGTTGCAAATACTTTTATAACACGGACTAGCTGCATGCCAAAATAAATATTAAAAAGTATTCAACTCGACTAATAACATTAATCGCCGCCATCTTCGCCAAACATCACGTGGTGTCGAAGAATGATTAGGGATGCCCAATCGATTGTAATCGATTTTTGAATGAACTGTTGTATATTTTTTAATCTGAATTACATTTTGAATTTATTTCGAATAAATTTGCAAAAAGAAGCTACAATAAAAATATTAAATTACTATTTCTTTATATTCTTTTATATTATTCCCTAAAAGTATAATTTAAAAAAACCTACTATACTTATTGAATGAGATCATACTCCATTTTGAATAGGTAGTTAGAATAATGCTGAAGAAAAATATTCGTAAAGATAATTATTTAGGATTTTCTAATGATCGTTTAGAAAGGAGTGTATTTTACGTCTTACTAACCGATAACTTACGAGTTTACGACAATTAATATAAAAACACTTATCATTACTGCATTAATTATAAATGTGTTCTTTAAAAAGAGTAATATTGCAGACTAGATACAGATGTTATTATTAATATTGTTACAAGTATGGAAGAAGTAGAGACGTACGTATTATTATAAGTAAAGTAGGATATTGTCATACTTGTTATGGAATTAATATTATCGTACGACAAAAGATGATGTATTTAATACTGTTTGTAACGTATGGCTATAATAAATCTTAGGAAATATTCATAATTCGTATCGTATTTGGCGCTCCTATTTTTGATGTCACTAAATAGTCACTTGCCACTTGTCAGTCTCTCATGAAAACAATACGATCTCCAAATCTATTCAAATCGGAGACCCTAGAATCGATTCTCCATTAAATCAAGCATTAACAGATCTATTTTTGATCAATCGCGACATTTTCAAACATGCCTAATATAGACACACAACATTATTGACGATAATTTATCGTAAATACAAGTATCTGTATAGAAACACCATTAAATTAATAAACATAACATCACGCCTGTATTTCCCAGAAGGAGAAGGTAGAGGTGTGTAGTACTGTTATGTTATACGTCCCATGTAATAGGGGCTGCGCGTATTGCCAAACACTAGACACAAATCCAGACTCCGTGTTACTACTGGGAACTTCAAGTTATTAAAACCCAATAATAATTTGCCCGACCCTGGGATCGAAACCAGAACAGGACAGTTTTTCTGTCTGTCACAAGGAACAGATGTTCCAACTATGCAAAAGTACTTCTTGAATCGTTTGAAATATAGCTTATATTATGATAACCAAATTATACACATTTTTTATTCAATTATACGATCTGGCGGCCTTGTTAATCATCTTGCACGCTTTTTTTTTCATAATGTATTAGCGAGCGGACGTCGTGTAATAGCGCCGTGCCGTGCGTTGATCCGTGTGTCGGGGCAGTACGCGCGGGAGGCGCGCGGCATCGAGGTGCGTGAGGAGGTCGCGGGGAGTGCGGGGGTCGCGGAGGGCGGGCGCGGAGCTTGCTACGTGGTGCGCGAGGGCACGCGCACGTGGGTGTGGTGCGCTGCGTGCGCCACCGGCGACGAGCGCGAGGTCGCTAAGAACATGGCCGCCGCCGAGCACACGCTCGTCATGCAAGGTACGTATGTACATGTAGGGACAAATTTACACTTCTGTGTGTGTGAGAGAGAGAGAGAGAGAGAGACGACGGGTAGATACCACCAATTGAAAGCTAGAATACGACATGCTTTTGCGGTGTGGTAAAAACATAAGAGAATTCATCAACACATCATCCCTTGGGCTCAAGTGTTGATTAAGATTTTTTTGAACCATCTATTTTATAAATATCATCATTACAGCCCTTTACAATTAGAATGATGAATATAAGCCTCCCCCAAGAAATGACACAAAGCACGGTCCTGAGTCACCTGTATCCATCGACTTCCTGCGTTTATAAATACTTTATATAAAATACCTATGCCGCCAACAACAAATTTAGGAGCGAAAGATCAGGTGCCGTTTATGGCAAATCCTCCCTACTATAGGAAAGGATCATGACCAATAAAAATTTTACGGGCAGAATATGTGTGCATATTTTAACTAAATATTTATTTCGCATACAGGAAAGGAAAAACCAGACTTTTGGGCAGCTCTAGGGGACCGCCGCCACTTACTGGTGGCAACGCCGCTGAAGGAAGTGGAACGTCCACTACCGCCGCGTTTGTTTTACGTGTCACTGGGCGCACCCGGCCAATATACATGTAAGTTGATCCACACTTACCATTAGCAAATGAAAATAAAAGAAAACAAACTTGTATCTAAAGATGAGATTTTGGCAAGTCCCATATTGAGGGCGACTAAATCTAGGCCAGTTTAGTCCTCAAAAGCCACATCAAATTTGCCGTTGAAAAAAAACTTTTTGTGGTATCTTCTTGTTTTTGAGGTAAGTTTACTTGTTGTCTAAGCTAGTTTCAGAATCCTCAGCGTCGATATCAGTCAATGGCGTCTAAAAAAGTAAAGTGAGACAGTGTTTCATGCCAGCCCACCGCTTCCAACTTTACAGAGCAGAAGTTCGGTCTCACGTGAAATAATGTTCTCATCTGAGGGTCGGGCATCTAGCTAGTACCACTTCCCACAACGGAAAGTAGCTCGTATTATAGACGTCCAAGTTCTTTCCTATCAATTTGATTGGTCTTGCGAAGAGATGTTGTATTTATTTGCAATTTCTATCGCATATACCATGGGGAGCAGCTCAATTGTACCACTGTATACTGCGACAGAACTCTCACATTTATCCAAATCTATAGTTGGTATCTCTATTTTTGGTATTTGGTAGCCTTTTGGTAGGTTCTATCTATATTTGGTAGCCCACCAGTGTGCATTTTAGCAGGAATTTTCTGTCATGCACCATCACATTGAGAAATTCCTCTGGTGGTGCAGGCGTTTATGGGCGGTTTAGCAGCAAAAAACTGTTGTTTCATATGGTTAATGACGTGAATTGAAGACTCTTGACGGGTATTACTGAATTACATCTTAATCCATATGGTTGACAACGCATCTGTATAATTCTTAATGGAGGATAGGTGTCTATGGACTACAGCGTATACTTAGATAGAAAGATATATTGGATAAATAGCCGTTTATTTAGTACTTTACAGAGCTATTCAAAATAGGGAAAAACGGAGACTTAAATGAAACAAACATATGCCGGGCACAATTTATGGACGGATGTGTGTACACTGCAACTTGTGCTCAATGTGCGTATTGATCATAAATACAATACACTGACTTGTATCTACAACCCGAAGTACGCTTGCGTAATTTTTCCCCTTATAATATTAAGGAATAAAATTAAAAAAAAAAAAACAATAATACGTGTCTCAGTCTTAGTGCACACTTATCGTCAAATGACGTGCTATTTTGTATAAAGAAATAGGGTGACAAAGAAGCACACAGTCCCCTTGATGGTAAGTGGTTGCTGACGCCCATAGACATCTACATCTCTCCTCGTTTGTGAATCAAAATGCCTTTTTTCAAGAAAAAACAGTTTAACAGTCTCCGGTTATGTACACTCACCATATAAAACACAGCAGCATTAAGCTGCTATTTTACGCTGGTATTCTGTGAGAGCGTGGTACTTCCCTGGTCGAGCCGACCCATTCGTGCTACAACTATACTATAAATATAGCTGCAGTTTGGCTCTACCACGTAAAAATTGCCTGTTATTAAAAAAAACGTGACATTGCCGCGTTGCAGTCGAGGAGCTTCACGCGGTGAGCCAGTACTCGCTGGCGCCGGAGCTGGCGGCCGTGCTGGACGCGCACGCGGTGCTGTTCGTGTGGCTGGGCGCGCACTGCGGCCCGCGCGCACAAGCAGACGCGCGCCGCCTCGCCGCCAGCTACCTCGCGCACGGTAACTACCGCTGCACTTAATATGTACTCAACACATGGTAGGCTTGGGCAAAAAATATCGATATATCGAAATATCGATATTTTAAATCACAATATATCGACATATCGATATTTATTTTAGAGTATCGAATTCGTATCAATATTGATATATTTTAAAATGTTGTATCGTTTTTTTCGTCGTCCAACCGTCAGTAGATAAAATTTTGGACCTTATCTTTACATCATTCAAATGATGACGATATATCGATATATTTTTTCCTTTTGCCCATCCCTAACACATGGCGTGGCTCCTCTTCATATAATATGTTTGTATCATTTGAAGAGGACCCGTTAAATATTCTCCACTTTTACTCCGACCGTTGAATGTTCACCACTTTTACTCATATTTCACTGTCATGTTTTAACAACACTTTTATTAACTACTACTTACGAGAGACACCGTGTAGTGGCAGTGTAAGAATATCCACTACCCCATATCACCTCGTGGGTGTCGTAAAAGGCGACAGCGGGAAACAAGCCAAGAAACGGACAGCGACATCTTTTTAGTAAAAACTAGAATTTAAAAAAAACTGTCAGTTGTAAGACTGCACGTAGAAGAGGCCTAAGAAGTGAAAACTTCTTAGGCCTCTTCTACACTACTCGCGAAGTAACTTTGACAAAGTGCTCGTCGAAGTCCGCAGAACGTGGCTACACAGGCTACTTCGCGAAGAACTCAGTTGTCTTGAACCGCTCGCATCATGAACAACGTTCAAAAGGCAGCTGCTATAGGTAATTGTATGAACAATACGACGTCAATGCGTTAACCATAGATAAATAATTATATATAAGCTACATACTTAATATTTATATATAAAAATATATATACAACTGGCGTATGCCGAGTAGTATAGTGAGCTTTATGTAACTTCGGGGCACTTCGCGAAGACTTTTGACTCGGGCGCAAAAAATCGTCAGTTCAAAAGTCGCCCAAGCAAGCAAGGTTACACGAAGCGAATCGAAGTACCTCTCTACACTATTCTCCTCACCCAACTTCGATCAACTTCGCGAGTGGTGTAGACGGGCCATTAGATTAACAAACTTGTTAACATTCTTTTTGGGATGTTTGGAAGATATATTTTTAGAAAGTTTTTGTTAAAATATTTTCTTATTTTTATCAACGTATTAATATAGTAATAAAATTTTCATTTATTGAGTTGCTTTATTCCATGCAAAAGAATGATTATTATTATCATTTGACATGACTTTCAACACTACTTTCATCAATTTTATGTATTTGATCGTGACGGTCAGGCGAGTTCAGTGCTTTTTTCTCATCCCAAGAGTACCCAATGTTAAAAAAAAAACTGCAGTTACCAACCGGTATTTTTATGTTTCTTATTTTGACAACAGACCCGGCAGCTCGTGACCCCGAGACTCCGATATTGGTGCTTAGCCAAGGTCGGGAGCCACCTAATTTCACCGGTTTCTTTCCGCATTGGAAACATTCTATGTGGAAGGTGAGTTGCCAGAATTTCATTGTTTTTAATTCCTACTAGCCTACTATGTTTTATTATTTCAGTTTAAGAAGTTATTTAAAGTGTATCAACCACTATTATATACTATAATATTCCCTTATTAACCGACTTCAAAAAGGAGACTGTACTCAATTCGACTGTATGTTCTTTTTTTATGTGTGTTACCTCATAACTTTTACTGGGTGAACCGATTTCGATTAATCTTTTTTTATTTGAAAGCTGGGTCTTCCCTTGTGGTCCCATATAAATTAGATGTAGGTCTGACCAATACTTTTTGAGTTATTCTTAATAATTGATATTGAAGTCGGTTATACAAAGTTTTTAATTCTTAATTATTTGTATGTATGTTACGCGATATCTTCGCAGACTGTGAACCGATTTTAAGGATTCGTTTTTATAAGATAGGCTTTACCTCAAGGGTGGTCCCATTTCATGAAAAAATTCGGCCCCCAAGGGTGGAAAATAGGGGAAAAAGTTTCATATTAGACTCTTGTTTAAGGAATTTAATATTTTAATTTCGTAAATTGAGAACCGATTTTAATGATTCTTTTTTATTAAATAGGTTATAGTTTAAGGATGATCCAATATAAATTTGGTTAAAAAATTCCACTCCTAAGGGTAGTAAATAAATCTTTTTTAGCAATTTGAAGTCGGTTTTTACTTTTTGTTAAAAATTATAATTTTAAATTTTTAACACCTCTCCAAAACACAACTTCTTATTCGAATACAACTAAAACTACTTTTAGTAAAATGTAAAAGCCGGTAAACAGTAAAAGTCCGTGCTGAGAAACGATTTTATAGAAAAATTTAAACTCCCGACTTCAGAGTGCGATATTTTGTTCTTTTTAGTTTTTTGAAGTCCACTTGTACTTTTTATTAAAAGTAAATTTTTACCACCCTTTTGAGTGGACTAAAAATATCACAATGTCAATGTCGTCTCAACTACCCCCTGAAGTATAACCCATTTAATGTAAAAGTTGTCAAAATAGATTCACAATTGAGGAAGATATCGCTTAATATACTATACAAAATAATTAAAAATTAAAAAACTGTACAACCGACTTCAATATAAATTATTAAGAATAACTCAAAAACTACTGGTCAGACCTTGATCAAATTTATATGGGACCCACATACATGTGAAGCACCAGCTTACAAATAAAAAAAGAATCATCGAAATCGGTTCACCCAGTAAAAAGTTATGAGGTAACACACATAAAAAAACATACAGTGGAATTGAGTACCAACTCCTTTTTGAAGTCGTTAGAAAACACGGCCGAATTGATAACCTCTTCCTCCTCCAATTTTCGACTAAATATTTTACTCAAAATGGGTATTCCTACTACTCCTAGTTTAGTATCAAAATGTGTACAATTTTCTCTTTTTGTTTCATTTTCCACTACTTCATAGAAAAAACTTACAAACCACTAACAGTGGCACCGCACCGTGGTAATATGCACAACTTATTTTTAGTGTTCTGCTAACAAAGAAACTTTTTAATTATTTTTCGTCTGTCTGCCCTAATGTTTATGCATTTTTTGACAAAATTTCATAAAAATAAATATGTTCTTTTAATTTAGGTCTTTATTTGAAAATATGGAATTAATTCAAATACCTATTTTTATGAACTTCCTTTACATATTTTCTTCGACTATCCATAATAACAAGGCGGATACCATTGAATAGACATTATCGGCCTTATACTCAAAAATCGACGTCAACTTAAGAAATTTTTTCATTCACTCTCTCTCTCTCTCTGTTCACTTAATGAATATAGAAAGAGACAGATATAGAGATAATTAAAAAAAATAAGGAAGACCGTATATGATTAACTGTAGGTTCTATAAACAACTTATAACATTATATTTAGAAAGTGTGTTTACCTCGTGTGTTTTAAATTTAGAAAAAGATCAGAAATAATTTTCACACCGGAACCCTAAATAACGTGTCCTAAATCTCATTGGGTAATTTTTTTCTTTAATTCTTGTTTTATTATATCCACCAGAGTCACAAGACGTTCAGCGCCATCGTCAGTGCATTAGAGGGCAAGGCGATAGTGCAGGGCGGCAACAGTGCGCTGCAGACCGGCAACAGCGCGAATCACTTCGACCAATATGAGAAGTATCCGCTTGCTGTACTGCGAGGGCCTAAGGAACATCTGCCGCCCGACGTCGATCCACTCACTAAAGAGGTACGTATTATAAAATATATATGCCTATAGCCAAAGAGAAGCTGGTCTACTTAGGGGTGTGGGGGCGGAACTGATCCGCCACTGCGAATTCTCGTATAACTCCGAGCGCTAGTGTTTACGGACCCCATGGCTTGTGCTTACATAACGGACAGGGTGAGGGTCACAAAATCATCATTAGCAAACCTGTATATATGAAAAAAAAACGTTTAATTTTCTTGTATGGTGATGGCATATAGAAAATATATAAAATTTTAGGGTTGTATAGTAGTGGTGCGTACAAAATTTTAGGATAACATTATTATCTTGCGTATGTTGGTACGTACGAAAATTAAAGTTTTAGGGTTGCTAATATTACTATATAATGTTACTAATAGTGTTATTACCTAGTTTCCTACTATATAAGTCTAAAAATGACAAAACGACAATATTTTAATAAAAGCTGACTACGGCGTGTGGGAGTAAATAAAAGCTCAAAGCATCCGTGGAGTGTAATTCCCATACTTGTCGATAGATGACACAACATGATATATAAAGGTTGCTATGATATGATAATTGATATAAGATTGATCGCTGAGTATTGTCATATAAAAGTGACGTGTTAATAAGAATGATAAATTAACAAATTTAAATACATAATATATAGGTAGTTGTGAAATATGTACGTTTCATAGTACAGCAGCAAAAAATACTCCTCCTAACATTGGAGCGATCGTTAGAAAATTGAACATTTGTAGGGCTGATATTTTTTGGTGACCCCTTTTCGATTTAAAAGATAAGACTTGATTTTAATTAATAAAAGGTACTTAGTATGTATTAAATTTTTCACAGCTGTACTTAACTCACGACGACTTCGTGTCCACGTTCAGCATGCCATACAGCGACTTCCGCGCATTGCCCAGTTGGAAGCAAAAGGAGATGAAGAAAGCTGTCGGACTGTTTTAATAACTAAAAATCCTAAATAAATTTATTATTAATGGAAAATATTGTTCGAGATATTATAATTGTGATCACACAGATAGTAAGATTTTTTTTAATAATTTTTAAAAAACAGAAGATGCATAAATAATTTACATAAATGCTATATAAAATGTTACTTAGTTAATTTATGAAAGATGCAAAAAAAGTTTGTGTAGTTTATTCTTTAAAAAAAATGTTTAATTGCATTTGAACGTTATTTAGTGTTGTTGTTACTGAAATTTATTTATTTGATGATTTACGCATATCGAAACGGCTTCTTAAATAAAACAATAAGATTTTAAAATGTTATTTATTTCTCACAAATGTAGCTCTTAAAAGCTAGGCATTAATTTTATGATAAAATTAATAATAATCTTTACAATATACAAATTCCTTAAAAAATCCATAAAATATTGGTTTATTTGAAAACATATGTACATTACAATAACTATCGATACATATAACATAGTATTCCTAGATGATATGGGGATGAGCCGAGAAGCTAAGGCACGTGTTGTTAGTACTGGATGACGTCACACGCACACGGCGACAACTAACCGCGTCCGGGACAATATCGTCATCGAAGTGTATAACGGTAGTAAAATATAGTCACCAGACGATAAACAGTTATTCCAAAATGGACTATTGTCAGCGATTACAACTAAGTGACAAGTTGTTTTTCTTTACATCTGAAGATAGCTAGTTAGGAACTTACAATTTTAAAATGATAAATAGAACGTTACAATAATAGACGTAATACGATAATAAATAATTTACAAATGAGGATTGTACATTGCCCCCTATTGACACGTAGCTGTGTATGCGACCATTTGGAAGTATTTCTAAGACGGCGAATAAACGACGTCACAGATAAAAAAATACTCCCCAAAAATGACACCACTATACAAACAGCTACGAATTATGCATAGACTATAACGAGTTAATATAGCTGATCAATATTGATAATAAGCATGGAAATAATATAATGGAGAAATAATTCACAAAGCACAATGCAATAATAATGTATCAATTATAGAATTTTCCAAAATTTCTTTGGCAATCAAAACATTTTAGAACGAGCGCAACAAAAATAACTATATGTATATATTGTATATGATGGAATAAAATAATATGAACACTGCAATAGCTGCCCTATCAAAATATATATTTTTTTTAAAATGCATCTCAAAAATAACCCTACTATGAATTGCGATTTATCAAAACACTTAAGTACGTTAATATTTAATTCTTAATTCGGCGTACGATGAACAGAGACAGCTTAGAACTTATAACCTACTAAAACCTAAAAGCGATAACTGGTCAAGCAACAGAATTGAACATGAGTCAATATAAAAACTAAGTTAAACAAAACTCAACATAGCTCTTGTTGGAGGAATGTAAACAGTTTGTATAGCATTAATAAACATCGCTTAAATATTTAACAAGAACCACGAGTAACAACAATACGTCGGAGGCCTGCTTCCTTTAGCACCACGGGTGTTTAGACACGTCTATATATCACAGCTGGCCCGAGCCTGTTCGCTAATCCGCACCGGTCTATTCCCAAAGTCGTGCGGTCACCTTACCACCGCGAGCTCGTCCATTTTTGTCGTAAAAATCGACATTTGAGGCGGCTGCTTATGTTTATCGACTAAGAAACAATAAACAAATGAGTTTACAACAACGACTACCACGCAAGTGAACCGTGTGAAATCATATGTACTTTCACAACTTTATTTGTACTTTTTGAATCACTATTTAAAAAAAAAAAACTGTTACTTTTAAAGTGAATGAGAATGATTTACGCTACATATAACGACACACGAAAGCTTCAGATAATATATATAGGATACACACAACCATCGAAGCTAAAAGGTTACTCAGGCATTTTTGTTTGTACAAGTCACATTATTTGGTATCCACAAGCAAGCTGAACAAAATTTGGCACACGCAAAATTCAGCGCTACGTACTTATTAAATATAAAAAGTATGAAGCTATTATTATAAGACACTGATTTCAATTATTGCTTTCAATGTTAAATATTTGCTTATAATATAAAATTTATTGTAAAAGTTTTGTTTCACAGTGTCACGTAAATTTACCTAGAATCGATCGATTGGTTTCGGGAAGCCCATCACAGTGGTGTATTATTAAGTAACATGCAAAATTTCAATACGAGAATTATTTAAGTTTGAGCAACTAGCTGAGAAATAATACTACAAACAAAAACATACGTATGGCACTGTTATTCGTTAATTTGCAAATGCAAAAGCAATATAGTACTGACTGCTTACCGCTTACACTAATACATATGGGTCCCTGAATTTATAGTCAATATATTGTTAATATTACTTCAAATTTAGTTTCAAGTGAAGTGCGTATTCTTATAAAACTGTCTACATAATGCAATGTCTGCAGTCACGTAGTACGGTTACTGATTCCGGAGAATAAATTGACTACTACCCATATCAAACTCGAAAATGATGTTGCTACATTCATTAACATAGGTAGTGTGTTTCCGGTTACTTGAATCGTATAATGTTCAATGTATTTTATTGTACGTAGCTCTATTGTTAGAATTTGATATTGAGTATATTCCAATATAAATTATTATCATGATTAAACGTACATAATATGATATTTTACCATATCTATAAAACCAACTTGCTTAAAGATGAAAAAACAGATGTTTCGCTCTAGCACGACAATCGCCATTTGATTTACCTCATGCTCATTGCTTTTATATTTTGTAAAATTTTTAGAATGACCTTCTTTTACAATATCTAATACCGTTTTACGATTTATTCCGATTAATACGTGTTACAAATTATAATAAATGTATGCCAAAATGTAGCAACACATGAAATGTCATTTTCAAACCGACTTCAACAAAGGACGAGGTTCTCAGTTCATCGGAATCTTTTTTTGTGTATGTTCACCGATTTCTCCAAGATGCCTGAACCGATTTGAAAAATATATTTTTTTTGTTTCATAGGGTATATTGCCCAGGTGGTCCCATTAAATTTTTATAGAAATCGGTCGAGCGGTTTTTAAAAATTAACAGTAAATTGAATTAATATTGAAGTCGGTTGTACAAAAATTTTAATTTTACCACTTCTATTTTTCGGAAATAAAACCGGGTATAGTTTTTATTACAATAGTATAAAGTATACTTCCGAGTATATTAGCCTCGTATATTGGTTTCATGTCAAACACTACGAAAATCAATTCCTTCACAATTCACAATTGCAGTGGACTAATTATCAACTTTATTTGTATAATTAAATATTTATATATTAATTATGAAAATATTTCGCATGTATTTAACTTTAAGAAGCAATCCCATATTATTTATTGTGAAATAAATTAGGCTCAAAACATTTTCTAAGACTTTTTGTACCTAGTTTCTATTGTGCTGAACTTCGGGTTTGGATATCATCATTGGGATATCAGCTTACAAGCCACATGAAATATCCAGTTCCGAAAAACAAGTGATCAGTTTCATGGGGTTAATAGCGAAAATTCAATCACACGTTTGCTTCTACATTTTTATAAATACGAACCTGATAATGTTAAAAATCTTCAAAATATTAACATTATTGTTTATCAAAATAATTCGAATAGATGATAAACGTGGACAAATACCGCGATATTATTGAATGTAGACTGAGATTTCATACTGGATGGTTTCATTCAAATTAAAGTCTAATATATTTACGTTTCCTAAAGTCCCTGGCTAAAACAGCCTAAAATTCAGACCGATCGTCTAAAGCGTTCCTAAGAGCGTATATGACGCGTCACGCCGAAATAATCACGGATATCAAAATGTCTTTCTAGGCACAAGAACCATCGCGGCTCACGTATAACTAAAACAAATAGCTCTCCCACCCGACGCGATCGCCCCGCCCACGTATTATATTATACATGCAAAGTACAAAACGTAATATCAACACAAATGAAACTAATATTTACATAATTTAAATTGCAACCGTATAAAAGTCTATGTTAGTTGAATAAAAAAAAAAACAGTTGGACAGGTAGCGAAATAGTGCGCTCATAGTTTACACACACAAGAAAATATAATTGTATCGACTCGCATGAAAGTATGTAAAGATATTATTTTCACCATAATTAAAATCGAATAATTCGATAAAATAATCGAATGAAGGACTAACTTGGGCTAACGATTACAAAAAGAAAAATAAGAGAGTTATTCAAGAAGTTACGAGATAAATGCACACGTAATTGACCTAATCGCTCAGTAAATGTATTTGCGAAACACCTGAAAATCTTACGTTAGACTAAAAAAAATCTTAAGTTTTTAAACACTTTTGAATACAAATTCAGATCTACTAAAATATCGACACAATTTCTTTCATGGATAAGTACAACGTTATGCCTATCACAGCGACCACACCGTCGTTTATTACATAATTATATAATGGTCTAAATATATTTTAAAAGACTAGTTATTATGTGGGTGAATTAAATAATACATAAAATATTAAAATTTAAGACTGTTTCTTATACCCGATATGTATAATCAATATATTTTTAAATGTTACTGTTTCATTAACTGATTCAACCATTGCGTAATTAATTCAAGCATTATATAACAAACCAAACGGTCATAAAATGTTACTAACGGAAATTATTACTAGTTTCAAAGACAAAATTCTTTTTGTCTTTTATAATAGGGTTTTATGTGCACCATTCTTTTGTTGTCAGATGGCCTTCAAACAGAGGCCTGTACGTCAAACGATAACAAATTGCACATTTTAATTTCATAAATATCGCAAATAAAGATTTAAATATAAAAAATAACACAAGCCGATAATTGACGTACAGTATACAGTTGAGGCATCACTGCCGCGGCAAGGACGCGTTGGCCGGCAACGTAGAGCTGCGCTGAGACGTGTTCATATAGGCTGGTTTCAGGTTAGACCTCATTGAATCCCTGCAATTTTAAATTGGATACGTTCTAGAAACTTCGTAATCATTATCAACCTTTAAGTTCTTCTAATTTTTATACCATAAAGAGTTATTAAACCTCAATTCCACAGACTGGTGATGGGGAATAAGCATTACCAGGGCGTCTGAATTCATCAATGCTACTGCCCAGCGTACTGGAAATCATCAACTATAGGTAGAAGGTAGTAGATATCACTAACTTACCAATCGACAAAATATCCTAGAGGGTGGCTTTTACCTTAAGATTTTATGCCTTCTTTGTTGGAAGTTGGCTCCAGGTGTCCATGAACTGCAGTAGCCACTTACCATTAGGTAACTACTGTGATGTATGTGTGAGTGTGTGTGTGTGACTATTCTTTCAATAAATGTTTGCCAGCTGGTGAATTCTTAAAAATAATTCTGCAGACTTAAATCGACTAAAGAAGATACGATGCTATGGAACTATAAATATCAAATGCAAATTGCTATTACCACTACAATCTATCCTCAGAACTGTAGTTGAAGTTCCCATTATCATCATTAAAAGGGCGTATAAAACTATAGTTTTTGCGTTATAGGATGGTGCGGGTAACAGCTTACAGTTTGGCGTGTCTAGAGATGGAACAATGTTAAATCGATTTAAAAAAAGACTATTAACGTTACACAAAGTAAAGCAAAAATTATCGATTAGCTATCGATATAAAAATTAAAATTGTAACATATATTTCTTTATAAACTACAATGCATGTAAAATTAAGATAAATTTAATACAAATTATCGGTAGCGAAGCCTCCATAGAAGCCGAGAAGTCGGGCTTGCCCTATCAAACTGTTCAATCAATAATATCAACTAATAAAATAACTCGTAAACTGTTTCAAACGATTTTAAATTTCCCGCGCGCTCCTCTGTTCTACACAGGTCATGATCTTGTAGCCTTATTATGTAACTTCAACACTTGGCAGATTACTGCGCGATACTGCTGTCATAAAAAAGGAGCTGAGTTGAGCGATTAGTCGTATCTCTCGCACGAGTGGGCTTTTTACCGGACTTTCGAGAAGACGATGGCTCCCTTTCTAACCTGTGGCAAAATGTTCTATAATGAAATTTAAATACGATTGTTTATATAGCAAATAGTAAGGAGCCATAAGCTGGGCTTTCGGTATGAAGTTAGGGGCGCGTGGGCGATACGTTTACAAGTTCACTTCACATTTCAATGTTTACTCTGTGTTTACTTGAGCGAATGAATATTGAGAGTTGAAAATGTATGCTTTTTTAAATATTTTTAGTGAAAATTGAGGATAACAGTGTTCTTTGTGATGAATTCAAGTGTGTTAAAGTGCTGATCGGCGAGGAAAAGGTAAAATCTTTAAACTTCTTTAAATCTCCCCGAGTTCCTCCGCGAAATAAGTATGGATGCGCTTCAGAGATGAGAAAGCACGTTTTCTCATCTCTGAAGCGCATCCATACCTATTTGAGAAATACACAAGGTCAAAAGCGTTTTTCCGACATATCAATTATCGCAATTGAAAAACAGTTATCGGTACAATTAAAACGTTCACCAAAATTTTACGCGGACGTAATCGAATCTTTCCGTAAGAAACAGAGACTATTCGATTTAGAATATAAATAATTTGTTTTTTTTTTATTTTGTACATTGTTTGTACTTTGTTCATGCTTTTCTTTTGTTCATTGTATGTAAATATTTTTTTTAAATGCCACCGAAGGTATGCAATTGCTGATATGTCATACAATCTATCTAGCAGTAGTATGCCTTCTGTGTGCTTTGTTAAACAGCACCTCGACAGCACTGAATATTAAACTGAAGAGTTGAGACAGATCAAGATTGGTGTATTTTTATAAAACTGCTAAAAACAACAAACCATATCTTGTGCTTGCCCTAGTTTGGAGCCCTAGCTTCGCCACTGCAAATTATGACATAATAGTTACATAATAACTGTTGCCAGACCTCGCCCACTTGGTATTTATTACGATTGGATTTCATGGGTTTTAATTTTTTTGGGCGGAATCCTTTTTCTAAAATAAAAGTAGCCTGTGTTACTCCTTATAACATCAGCTATCTGCCAGTGCCAGCTATAAGCCGGAGCAAACAGACAGACGACAATCATTAAAAAATTATTTTTTTTTAAGCCGTATATACTTTCATATGTAAATATTTAGTAAAAGGCTTTTGATTTTGATATTACAAACAGACTCTTCAATGTATAGATTTGAAAATAAAAATTATCTTCTATATCATGTTGATTGCAACATTCATTTAAACAAATAATATGGCTGCCAGCATCTGTAATTTTTAGTACGGCGTTGACTGCACCGGCAGCTTTTCAAGGTACGAGTGCTAGCGCCTTTCGCAAAATGTGTATTAGTGTTGCCAGATCCAATGGGCCAAATATAGGAACGGAAGGTAACATTATCGAGAATCTGGTTTATAAATCTAATGAAATAAAAATAAAAAATAGGTTTTTTGCAGCCACTTGGTCCGCCATGAGTTAGGATAAAGTCTTTTTAACACAATACGCAATTTGCTTTATAATTACTTTTTTGCCTGAGCTGCCCAACGAATAATTTATCGTCCATGCATCGGAAACACTTCATATTCGTCTATGTGCGTATTTTTTTCGTAAATCAGAATTTCTTGAACGATTACTTCCAATTCCAATACATATTTACGTGATTTTTATATATTCGATATATTTCCAAAGCGATTTTTGACAGTCTGTGGTTGTTCGTTATGGCATGGCATAGTTTAGCGTGGCAGATCACTATCGTAAGTGGGTGGTACCCATCTATGAAGTACAACAATATCTATATGACAGTTTATCTAAAAAAATACGAACTCACGCCTATGAAGTTTCGTATTTCGCACCATGCTATAACGCAGACTATAGCAAAATGTACGAATTCAGCATCGCGTCCCGCATAACGCACGCGGTACTACGAGGGTGACACTGAAAGTTCTTAGAAAATCTAAAACTGAACAAACTAGCTAGTTATTAATTTTATTATATCTTTTCAAAATAGTGTCTATTTACATCAATACATCGCTGCATCCGATAGAACCACTGAGAAAAGCACTTCGCCCACTCGTCCTTAGGGGTCTCTTCAATGGCAATTTGAAATGCAGCCATTTCCTTCCTCGGCGTTCATAAAACGTTTTCCTCGAAGTTTTTCTTTTATTTTCGGAAATAAATAAAAATCGCAAGGTGCAAGGTCGGGTGATCCAATAATTCCACGTCTGACGTCGCCAAGTAGTCGATTATTTGCTTGGCGGTGTGCGACGAGGCGTTGTCGTGGTGAAGGAGGATCCTACTGCGAGGTCGTTTCTCCCGAACTTTTTCCAAGACAAGTGGCAAACAATTGTTAGTGTACCACTCTGTAGTAACTGTTTTTCGATTTTCGATGTTTTTCGAAAACAATTGTTGCATAATGACCTGTCCTTCCGAAGAACGAGACCACCATCTTTTTTCCTACGCTTCGATCTCTCTTCACTTTAGTTGGCAACTCCTCGGAAGGAAACACCCAGACAGCAGAATGTCTCTTAGTTTCAGGATCATAACAATAAATCCAACTTTCGTCACCGGTAACTATGTAGAACACAGCATTTGAGTCACCTCCGTTAAATCTTTGAACCATTTCACGACACCAATTTTATACAGTGGTAGAGCCACGCGGCAGCTTTTGCTGTCGCACGGATGGGCCGGCTCGAACCAGGTGGTACCACGACCTCACAGAAAACCAGCGTGAAGTAGAAGTTTACCTCTGCGTTTCGCTTGGTGAGTGCAGGTGGTGTTTGACTAAGTAATGTATTTACTATAACTAGCTCTGTATTTGGTTATAGCGCTCATAATTCTTACTTTCATTTAGTGTCCAATAGATCGTTGAACAAACCATACGTGTTTAATTTTACAATACTATACCCAAGCAATACTCGACCTAATTCAAAACAACATATGGTCCAAATTCGAGCCGGATCCAGCGACGTTTACCTGCTCCGTAAGCGGCTGCCCGAGAACAAAAGATTAGAAAAAGGGTCGACTTGTTAACAAGTTATATGATTTAAAATACTAATTAATTTCATTACTTTGCTGCGTTTGAAGTTATTTTTGTCTACTTTGTGTATTATAATGGCTACGGAAGTGGAAAAAGCATTGATTAAAGTGGAAAACATTGCACTCACTATGAATAAAAAACAAGTTAACCTGAAAAAGTGCCCAAAAGCAAGATTAACACGAAATTATGTTGAATCACGCCTTAAATGTTTAGAAGAATACTGGTGCGACTATAAAGAAGCTTACGACCAAATTATATGCAACATACCGAGGGAAAAAAGAGATCAAATATCGTACATTGCGAAGGAGGAGTTTTATGACCATGAAGAAATATACATTACTTTGAAAACTGAGCTTAAAGATTTGTTAGTATCCCAACAAGTTAGTAACAGTGCTCCGTTAACAATATCAAGTGACTCTCAACAAACTCGTGTAGTGTTACCCAAAATACAGTTACCTACCTACAGTGGGCATTATGAAGAGTGGTTATCGTTTCATGACTTGTTTAATACACTTGTTCACACTAACGAGACGCTAAATAATGTACAAAAATTGCATTATTTGAAAACAAGCCTTACTGGGGAAGCTGCATCTATATTAAAACATGTACAAGTAACAGATTCGAACTATGAACAAGCATGGGACATATTAAAAAGACGGTATGGTAATAAACGAATAACTATCAACGCTGTTATGAAAAAACTTTTTTCACAAAAGAAGATAACCGTTAATTCTTCAAGTCATATCAAGAGTTTGCTAGATACAACGTTCGAATGTTTGCATCAGCTCAAAAACATGAAGGTAAATATTGAAAACTGGGATACTATGATAATATTTGTGACAGTGCAGAAACTAGACTCTGAGACGCATAAAGACTGGGAAGAACACGTTAGCAACAATTGCCAAGATCCAGATAGTCTTCCGTCACTCGATGTTTTTCGTAAATTTTTAGAAAGCCGTTTTCGCACGTTGGAGCTCACAGAACCGACAAAACAAAGATTGAATAATGTCATCCAGCGAGAGAATTCGTATCATATTACAACCAATGTTGAAACCAGCAAAAAATGTCAAATGTGCAATGAAAATCACACACTTAGCCATTGTAAGGAGTTTGGGAAACATTCACCACTTCAACGAAGCGAATTTATTAAAACTAACAACTTGTGATTCAACTGCCTTTCATCTGGACACTCTGTAAGGCAATGTCGTATTCCAACATGCTGTCGATTATGCAGAAGGCGCCACCATTCCCTTCTTCACGAAAACAAGGAAAGCAACTTAAGTGAAAGTAACACAACAGGCAATTATGATAAAGTACGTACAAAACAACCTGAAGTGGCTTTACATACAAACGTGGAGAAGAATGAAGGAGAGAAAGAAAGCGTTACAGTGGTTGCGCACAGTTCTAACAAGGAAAGTACAGCATTACTTGCAACAGCAATTGTAAGAGTAAGAAGTGAAGACAATTACATGACCACGCTGCGAGCATTAATTGACCAAGGCTCCCAAGCGAGCTTCATAAGTGAACGTGCTGCGCAACTACTCAAGGCTAGGAGATATCCAATTAGGGGTACAGTCATTGGTGTGGGATCAACTAAAGAGGATTTAAAACAAGTAGTTCAGATCAACTTAGAGTCGAGATGCCAAGCTTTCAACCTAGAAGTCAGAACTTATGTTATGTCAAAACAACTTACAACTAAAATACCTTCCCATATAATCAAAAAAGGCAATTGGCCTCACCTAAATGGGTTAGACTTGGCTGACCCAAACTACTACAAACCAGGTTCTATTGACCTGCTTCTGGGTGTGGACGTATACGCACGTATAGTGGAAAGTGAATTAATCAAGGGTCCACCAGGGTCTCCATGCGCTCATAAAACAAACCTTTGCTGGATTTTATTTGGGAATATAGATGATAGAATTCAACAAGCAGAGTCGGTACTGGTTATGCATCATCAGATCATAGCAGAAGATTTCTTAAAGGCCATTTGGGAGATAGATCAAGATTCAAAAAGAAAGCACACAAAGGCAGAAAAACGATGTGAAAAATTCTATGAAGAAAATTATAGAAGAAACAGCGAGGGAAGATACGTTGTGAGACTTCCATTTCGTTTTAATCACATTTTTACACCGGATGGAAATACGAGAGAAATTGCAATGAAGCGCTTGATTCAGCAAGAAAAAAGACTGCATAAAACACTGGATTTAAAAGAAGAGTACGACAAGGTATTAGAAGAATACTTAGCAATGGGACATATGGAAGAAGTTCCAAAAGATGAGGTAAACAATCGTTCTGTTTATTTACCACATCATGCCGTTATTCGAAGAGATAAGGAGACAACTAAAATCAGAGTTGTATTTGACGCGTCGTGCAAAGCCAATAATGGCATATCTTTAAATGATGAGCTCATGACTGGACCAGTGCTGCAGGAAGATATGCGAAGCATAATAATGAGATGGCGTATGCATAAGGTATGCTTTGCAAGTGATGTAATGAAAATGTACAGAATGATTCTCTTGGAGAAGAAGGATACAGATTACCACAGAATACTCTGGCGTCGTAACATCTCAGGCAGAACTGGTGACCAGCTAGGGGATGTTAAAGATTACAGATTGAAAACAGTCACATTTGGTACAGCATGTGCGCCTTACCTGGCTGTCAAAACTTTAATGAAACTCTCAGATGATGAGGGTGAAGAATATCCTGAAGCTGCCAGAATTATTCGTGAAGACTTTTACGTTGATGACTTGACTTCAGGCTGTGACACAACAGAACAAGCAACCCGTATTAGCAAACAAATCATGACAATTCTTGAACGAGGTGGATTTGAACTTCAGAAATGGGCATCAAATGATCCTGAGTTTTTAAAATCGATAGATCCAGACCGAATCACCACAAAGGCTAGTCTTGATCTGAAACTAGATGGCACCATTAAAGCCCTTGGCCTAACATGGAATCTTGGAGAAGATAATTTTCGTTACCAACTGCAATTGAAACCTATCTCAAAAGATATTACAAAAAGAACCATACTGTCAGATTTACAAAGACTATTTGATCCGCTTGGATGGATAGCACCAGTAATTGTTAGAGCAAAGATACTTGTGCAGAGATTGTGGCTAGAAGGAGTTGGTTGGGACCAAGACATAAATAAAGAGCTGAAAAGAGAATGGACAATCATAAGAGAAGATTTAAAAAATGTTATTAAAATAAGAGTCCAACGTTGGGTGAACATCTTAAGTAATGAAAAGGATCGAGTTACATTACATGGATTCTGCGATGCTTCTGTGAGGGCATACGCAGCTGTAGTATATTGCCGAGTACTGGCAAAAAATGGCGATGCAAAAACACACATTATTGCCGCGAGGACGAGAGTCGCTCCTGTTAAGACCATCTCTTTACCGCGACTTGAACTAAGTGGAGCAGCTCTGCTAGCCAAATTATTACATAAAGTAAGTAACGCTATGAGAATTCCATCACAAAATGTATTTGCATGGACGGACTCAACAATTGTATTATCATGGCTTTTCGGGGAACCAAACCGGTGGAAGCCATTTGTTGCGAACCGGGTAGTGGAAATACTGGAGCAAACAAGCGTCTCCCAATGGTATCATGTGAAGTCGTCAGACAATCCAGCTGATATAGCTTCAAGAGGTGCTTTAACATCAGAGCTACAACAGAAAACGTTATGGTGGAAGGGACCAACTTGGCTCGCCAAAAAACATATTGAGTTTACTAGACCTTCAATACCACCTACACAAATGGAAAGCAACCAGGCCATACAGTCCTATGTTCATGTTACGGATTGTGAGAAAAAAATAATTAAATTTGAAGAATATGATACACTCACGGAGCTGTTGAGAGTAATAGTCATTTGTAAACGATTTCTAAATATGAAGAGGGATCTAAAGATTCTAGACTGTGAATTAACTGTAGAAGAAATGCAAAATGCTTTAGATATTTGTATAAGACAAGTACAACAAGAAGAATTTTCAGACGAGATAAGAAGATTAAAGGACTACAAGCCTGTGAAGACCACGAGCATATTAAAGACCCTAAGCCCATACATTGACGAACGGAATATCCTCAGGGTGGGCGGCAGATTAGGAAACGCACACGCCGATGAAGACCTAAAACACCCTATAATCATAGGCAAGAGAAACCAATTCGCAACACTGGTTGTGACTGATGCACACCAAAAAACAATGCATGGTGGAATTAAACTTATGGCTGCATATCTCATGAGTAAATACTGGATCATAGGCTGCAAGAGTTTGGTGAAAAAGTACATACAAAGATGTCTTACTTGTGCGCGGCAACGAGCTACTATCAGACAACAAGTGATGGGTGATTTACCTGAGCCTCGTGTGACTCCAACGCGTTCATTCTCTCGAAGTGGAGTCGACTTTGCTGATCCAGTTTATGTGCTAAATTCTAAAGGAAGAGGAGCTAAAAGCAGGAAGGCTTACATTTGCATATTTATTTGCATGGCAGTAAAGGCGATACATTTAGAGATGGTGAGCGATTTAACATCTGATGCATTTATAGCAGCATTCAAACGTTTTGTTGCCAGAAGAGGAAGATGTAATGAAATCTGGAGCGATAATGGAACCAACTTTGTTGCAGCCAATAAGGAGTTAGCTAAAATGTGGAGAGAGGCAGGACTGGAAATGCCTGGACACATAGCAGATCAATTAGCAAGTGATGGCACGCAGTGGCATTTTACACCACCATACACACCACACTTTGGAGGACTCTGGGAGGCTGGTGTCAAATCAGTCAAGCAGCACTTACGAAAAACACTGACATCGAACTTAACATTCGAGGAATTCATGACAGTGCTCACACAAATCGAAGCATGTCTGAATTCTCGGCCTTTGACACCGATATCCACAGATGTGGACACGATCGAGGACATTCAAGTACTCACCCCTGGACATTTCATAATTGGAGAAACACCAGTTACGATACCAGACCGCAATTATACTACAGAGAACTACAGTCTGTTATCCAGATGGCAACATACTCAAAGACTGGTTCAAACGTTTTGGAAACGCTGGCAGACTGAATATTTGTCCCGACTTAATCAGCGACCTAAATGGTTAAAGAGAACACCTGAGTTTGAAGTTGGTGATATAGTGTTGCTAAAGGATGAAAATTTGCCCCCTAGCAAGTGGGCTCTGGCACGTATAAGTAAAAAACATCCTGGACAAGACAACATAACACGGGTGTATACCGTGCGTTATAATGGTAAATTAACTCAGAGATCCATCTCAAATTTATGTGCGTTACCGATTTCGAGTAAAGATTAATATTTTAAATTTAATATCATAACTTGAAATTGTATTCTTTGCATTATTTTATGTAACTAAGTATCAAATTGGTATTAGTGTGAAGTTTTAGTTTGTTTGTTTAAGTTTATATTTAGTAACAGCTTTTTATAAACTTACATTATTTAAATTGTAATGTTAAATTGTAAGGTTTTAAATTGAAGCTTATTTAAAGAGAAGCATTATATAACTTAAGGTAAAAACATTGTTAGTAGCATTTATTGTTTCAGTTACTTCACTTATTTTATTAATTTGTTCATTTAGAAAAGGTCTTAAGGCCCTTTTGGTGGTAGGTATGTTTGACTAAGTAATGTATTTACTATAACTAGCTCTGTATTTGGTTATAGCGCTCATAATTCTTACTTTCATTTAGTGTCCAATAGATCGTTGAACAAACCATACGTGTTTAATTTTACAATACTATACCCAAGCAATACTCGACCTAATTCAAAACAACAGGTGGCAGGAGGCCCTTTTTACTGGAAATGAGGCATTCCATCTTAGTCCTCACGGGTGACAGCGCATCTACATTTTGATTTGTAACAGAGGATAGATGTAGATGTCTATGGGCCGCAGCAACCACTTACCATCAGGTGGACTGTGTGCTCGTTTGTCACCCTTATCCTATAAAAAAAAAACCAATCAACACGACGGAGTTTTTGGGCCTCTGTCAAATTATAAGGTATCACCGCTAAATGTTCATGGAGGATTTTATGCACTTGACTCATACCGATAGCTAAGCTTGTCCGAATCTGCTGATAAGTCACTCTTTTGTCTGTCTCTATCATACGCCACAAAACACTGATGTTATTTTCAGTCGTCACCATAGAAGGTTGTCCCTCAGATCATCGGTGAGATTAGTTCGAGCACATTTAAACTCGTTTAACCAGTTGTAAACAGTGGCACAAGATGGGACTTCATCGTGAAAGGCCAATCAAAGTCTATCATAACTTTCTTGTTGACTTAAATGACATCGAAATTCATAAAAAATCATTTTACCAAAATTTTCTCGCGTTAAATTCATGCTAACGTGACACAGACAATTTTCAAATTGCCACCAAATCGTAAACAAATGACAAATTAATAAAATACATACACAATAATATTGGCAATGAGTTGAGTTCATTTTCAAAATTTGAACTTATTTTTTTATTACATCGTTTACAAGTGACCAGTTCTAAAAACTTTCAGTGTCGCCCTCGTACAACCATAACTACTCGGGGTCATGTGCGGTCAAGCATTTAAGCTTAAGCGCAAGCGTAAAGCATACAATTTCATTTATAATATAAACATTATGTCTTTATTCTTCCATAATAATTTTTGCTAGCTGTATGATGTGTGTATAATATTATAGTACTTGGGTTACTTGGGTTAGGTTGGTAACTTTGCTCAGAATTAGAAAAAGTAATAATTTTCTGAGGCAGCCCCAGAAATCAGATCGAACCAGCCGAAGTAAAGTATTATATAAGTACCAAATTTCACACAAATCACACGTAAGGCTAGTTTCTAATAAACCAGTTATGTATATTAAAATGTAACATACTCCTTTTTTCATTTTTATTACATACTAGCTGTTCCCCGCGACGCCGCCCGCGTGTTATTTGGGATTTTAATTTTTTTTGCGGAACGCTAATTCTTTTTTTAAAATAAAAGATACTTTTATACTTAGTAGTAACACCTTTTTAAGAACATACAGTTGTGAAACGAATGTACTTGTGCAGCGACACAGCAACAAGGGGTTTGCGGGGCAGTGAGCGGCGCGACCTTTTGCCAGCGCTGTACACTGAGTTGCTGTACAATACATCCGGTTAGGACGCGCGACCCAGCGCCGCTGCTCCTGCGCGGCGCGCGCCAGCAGCAGCAGCAGCTCGCGGTGCGGCTCACCTGGGCGACAGGCGGCTGTGCTCGTGGTTGTGGTGCGCGGCGCGGTACCCGTAGCGCTGCACGCGGCGCGCCAGGCGCGCGACCCAGCGCCGCTGCTCCTGCGCGGCGGGCGCCAGCAGCAGCAGCAGCTCGCGGTGCGGCTCACCTGGGCGACAGGCGGCTGTGCTCGTGGTTGTGGTGCGCGGCGCGGTACCCGTAGCGCTGCACGCGGCGCGCCAGGCGCGCGACCCAGCGCCGCTGCTCCTGCGCGGCGGGCGCCAGCAGCAGCAGCAGCTCGCGGTGCGGCTCACCTGGGCGACAGGCGGCTGTGCTCGTGGTTGTGGTGCGCGGCGCGGTACCCGTAGCGCTGCACGCGGCGCGCCAGGCGCGCGACCCAGCGCCGCTGCTCCTGCGCGGCGGGCGCCAGCAGCAGCAGCAGCTCGCGGTGCGGCTCACCTGGGCGACAGGCGGCTGTGCTCGTGGTTGTGGTGCGCGGCGCGGTACCCGTAGCGCTGCACGCGGCGCGCCAGGCGCGCGACCCAGCGCCGCTGCTCCTGCGCGGCGGGCGCCAGCAGCAGCAGCAGCTCGCGGTGCGGCTCACCTGGGCGACAGGCGGCTGTGCTCGTGGTTGTGGTGCGCGGCGCGGTACCCGTAGCGCTGCACGCGGCGCGCCAGGCGCGCGACCCAGCGCCGCTGCTCCTGCGCGGCGGGCGCCAGCAGCAGCAGCAGCTCGCGGTGCGGCTCACCTGGGCGACAGGCGGCTGTGCTCGTGGTTGTGGTGCGCGGCGCGGTACCCGTAGCGCTGCACGCGGCGCGCCAGGCGCGCGACCCAGCGCCGCTGCTCCTGCGCGGCGGGCGCCAGCAGCAGCAGCAGCTCGCGGTGCGGCTCACCTGGGCGACAGGCGGCTGTGCTCGTGGTTGTGGTGCGCGGCGCGGTACCCGTAGCGCTGCACGCGGCGCGCCAGGCGCGCGACCCAGCGCCGCTGCTCCTGCGCGGCGGGCGCCAGCAGCAGCAGCAGCTCGCGGTGCGGCTCACCTGGGCGACAGGCGGCTGTGCTCGTGGTTGTGGTGCGCGGCGCGGTACCCGTAGCGCTGCACGCGGCGCGCCAGGCGCGCGACCCAGCGCCGCTGCTCCTGCGCGGCGGGCGCCAGCAGCAGCAGCAGCTCGCGGTGCGGCTCACCTGGGCGACAGGCGGCTGTGCTCGTGGTTGTGGTGCGCGGCGCGGTACCCGTAGCGCTGCACGCGGCGCGCCAGGCGCGCGACCCAGCGCCGCTGCTCCTGCGCGGCGGGCGCCAGCAGCAGCAGCAGCTCGCGGTGCGGCTCACCTGGGCGACAGGCGGCTGTGCTCGTGGTTGTGGTGCGCGGCGCGGTACCCGTAGCGCTGCACGCGGCGCGCCAGGCGCGCGACCCAGCGCCGCTGCTCCTGCGCGGCGGGCGCCAGCAGCAGCAGCAGCTCGCGGTGCGGCTCACCTGGGCGACAGGCGGCTGTGCTCGTGGTTGTGGTGCGCGGCGCGGTACCCGTAGCGCTGCACGCGGCGCGCCAGGCGCGCGACCCAGCGCCGCTGCTCCTGCGCGGCGGGCGCCAGCAGCAGCAGCAGCTCGCGGTGCGGCTCACCTGGGCGACAGGCGGCTGTGCTCGTGGTTGTGGTGCGCGGCGCGGTACCCGTAGCGCTGCACGCGGCGCGCCAGGCGCGCGACCCAGCGCCGCTGCTCCTGCGCGGCGGGCGCCAGCAGCAGCAGCAGCTCGCGGTGCGGCTCACCTGGGCGACAGGCGGCTGTGCTCGTGGTTGTGGTGCGCGGCGCGGTACCCGTAGCGCTGCACGCGGCGCGCCAGGCGCGCGACCCAGCGCCGCTGCTCCTGCGCGGCGGGCGCCAGCAGCAGCAGCAGCTCGCGGTGCGGCTCACCTGGGCGACAGGCGGCTGTGCTCGTGGTTGTGGTGCGCGGCGCGGTACCCGTAGCGCTGCACGCGGCGCGCCAGGCGCGCGACCCAGCGCCGCTGCTCCTGCGCGGCGGGCGCCAGCAGCAGCAGCAGCTCGCGGTGCGGCTCACCTGGGCGACAGGCGGCTGTGCTCGTGGTTGTGGTGCGCGGCGCGGTACCCGTAGCGCTGCACGCGGCGCGCCAGGCGCGCGACCCAGCGCCGCTGCTCCTGCGCGGCGGGCGCCAGCAGCAGCAGCAGCTCGCGGTGCGGCTCACCTGGGCGACAGGCGGCTGTGCTCGTGGTTGTGGTGCGCGGCGCGGTACCCGTAGCGCTGCACGCGGCGCGCCAGGCGCGCGACCCAGCGCCGCTGCTCCTGCGCGGCGGGCGCCAGCAGCAGCAGCAGCTCGCGGTGCGGCTCACCTGGGCGACAGGCGGCTGTGCTCGTGGTTGTGGTGCGCGGCGCGGTACCCGTAGCGCTGCACGCGGCGCGCCAGGCGCGCGACCCAGCGCCGCTGCTCCTGCGCGGCGGGCGCCAGCAGCAGCAGCAGCTCGCGGTGCGGCTCACCTGGGCGACAGGCGGCTGTGCTCGTGGTTGTGGTGCGCGGCGCGGTACCCGTAGCGCTGCACGCGGCGCGCCAGGCGCGCGACCCAGCGCCGCTGCTCCTGCGCGGCGGGCGCCAGCAGCAGCAGCAGCTCGCGGTGCGGCTCACCTGGGCGACAGGCGGCTGTGCTCGTGGTTGTGGTGCGCGGCGCGGTACCCGTAGCGCTGCACGCGGCGCGCCAGGCGCGCGACCCAGCGCCGCTGCTCCTGCGCGGCGGGCGCCAGCAGCAGCAGCTCGCGCGCGCGGTCCGCGTGCAGCTTGCACGCCGCCACGCCCTCGCCCTCCGACACGTGCTCAGCGTGGATCTTCATACGACACCCTGCACCACAAACACTCATTTCAAACTAACAAATATCCACTGCTGAACATGATCCTATCCATAGATTGCCTTATAAAGGGAATATTTACTATATTTTCCATAGGTGCCACGCTTGACTGGGTTTCTTCCTAGTTCTCTAGGCTTCTTACTGATTCCTGAATTTGTATCTAAAGAAATTAAGATTATGGCAAATGACACATTTCAAGATTTCCATTGGTAATGCCTGAATACCGAATCTTAATTTTAGGTGCAACATTTTTAGCATTTCTTTGTGATCACTCAGAAGCCAGAGTCCTGCCCGGTTGATTAGATGAGGTTGCCACTTCAAGAAACATGGGGTGATTCAGAAATCAGTCAACCAATGTCGCTTTAAACGTTTTTAAAAAACCAATTAAACCAGGCAAAGGTGTTATACCATACAGCCTAGTCTGATGTAAATTTTGTTCAAACTGGAAGATCTTTAATTCCTGACTTCCTGCAGAAGTATGACTGAAGAAAAAAAATTCAAACTATGTTTTTGCATATTTTTCATTTGTAACTGCAAGAAAAAAATGTCAGAAAAAGCTTGTTTGGGAGTTCACTATTGTCCTTTATTTGTCTTATCAATCCAGATCGAATTTACTTAACCTTTCAAGCGTCGGCCGTATCCGTATGTCCGACCGAAACAGGATTTTCAACCGAAACCGAAACAGAAACTTATTTAGACATGTTAATTTTTTTATTATATACTGAAATCCGGTATATTTTTATACATATACAGATAGGTAATGCATGTTAATGATAAACATCAACAATTTAACGTTAAGAAATACTTTTTTAAGTCATTTTGTAAAAAAAATCAACACTTACACCCATAAAAAGATTTTTTTTTTTTTAGTTTAATCGAGAACATATTTGTTTTCATATTACTTACGTTTTCATATTGTGTTTACAATATTGTTAATATTATTCAATGAGAGCATTAACTTAATATATCACACTCACACACTTAGACACAATATACACATAATAAAACCCCAGAAAATATACAAAACCTGCTCAAAGTTTAAAAACTAATAAACTACGTTTATATAAAAAGGGTTATTAACATATTAAGGAATTTATGGATGATGATAATATGGGAATGAGGTGATCACTACCAAGCTATTTCTAATTTGTTTTGTCTTGTTAATTGTGTAACATACATGATTGTAAGCAGTAGCGTTGCTAGGCGTGGGCGAAGTGGGACCTCGCCCACGGCCTCGCACTTAAAGGGGCCTCGCGAGGACCTCTAAAATCCAAATTTTACCACAGATGACTAATTAATTTGATCACTTTTACGCTCGAGAAAGAAAGTCACAAAGGACAATGTTTAAACTCGCCTAAAAACCAACATATATTTGACTATTACCAAAATTCTTATCCTTAATTATGCATTAGATAATATTCATTAGATAGTAACGGACACTGCTGACTTGTGAAATCAAAATAAAAAGGACTTTTTCGATTTTGAACTTTGTACCTATTTTTTTAATACTATTGTGCTTCGTGTATGGCCTCCTGTGATTTGGCCAATCGCACAATACCTTCACTCACATATTTCAAAAGTTGTCATAAACTCAAATATATTATGAAAACGTTTATATTTTAAAATATATCTCAGATTAATATATGCCACAAGGAACTGGGGTACAGTGAAATCATCTATTTTCATTTAAAATAACAATACTTTTGTCATCTCATTGGCAAATCAGCATTGTGCCACGCAAAAAAAAAGTCAAAAACGTTGACAGATAACAACAAGTCAAAATAGATAGACGTCAGACGTGCTATTGTTTTGGTTTCGTTTGAAAAAATACATTTCTGTAAATGTTTTAGGAATCTAAGTGCACTCTGTAGTTGCTTTGTTATGCGATAAGTTTATATAAATTACGAACAACGGCTTGAACAACGGATACGATATTTCATAAACATAAAACATAGCCTCAAAATCTCTATGATAACTGCAAATATCTAAGTTTTCAGAAGTGTCCGTCAGGAGTTATTGTTCTTATATACAATTATGTGTAATTTCGGACTTAAAAAGGTATTTTTTTTTCACTGTTGGTTCCTAGGCGAACATTGTATGGACGCAAAACATTGTCCTTTAAGTAGGTTTTTTTTGGGGCCTCGCAAGAAACCCCACTTAAGTGCGACTCCGAGGCCGTTGTAAATACCTTCAAAGACCGCGACTGTTACTTTGACGGAATACAAGACTTACCAGGAATTAATAGATATGAGTAGGTATGTCATGTCATAGCATGTTTGGTATGATAGATCTATTGAGTAGATCCTTGGAACGAAAAAAAAGGGGCCTCGCTGATGCAACTTCGCCCACTTTTATATTAGTCCACGCTACGCCTCTGATTGTAAGCTGTTATTTAAAAAATGTCCCGCTGGGTTTCTTGCTGGTTCTTCCAAGGACAGGGTTTTTTTTATCGAACCAGTGGTAATTAAACAAGAGTAACTTTCAATAAGCATTATTTACAATCTATTTTGAATAAAAAGTTTCTGTTTCTGTATAATAATTAATAATACACGAGTCATGAACTCATCCGAACGACGTACGATAATCCACGAACACTGAGTTTCGGCGCCGCCGAAGGTTTGGCAGATTTTTTGGCGAAACCGAAACTATTACCAAAACTAGATTTTTTTGCCGAAACCGAAACCGAATCTTCGGTCGGTCACTAATAATAATTAGAAAGGACCCCTTAGAACAATAGATAAGAGTGTTCAGAACTTAGACTACAAGGTATATAGCGCGCGTATCGCTCAATGCCTGCCCATTATGCCAAGCGTAACCCGATGTTCTATAGATACTGATACATACTCGTAGTTGAGAGTGGTTGAATAGTAATGCGCCAAGATTGACGCCTATGCGTTATTGTACTTAAGTTATGAATTTGATTATGTAAGTATTTGTAAATATTAGGTAAGCGATAATTATATGGTATGTTTTAGCTCAATAAAACATAGGTACGAATTTATGAAACAAATGTTTATTAATCAAATACAAAAATCTAATTAATTTAGTCCCCATTAAAAACCATATCATACAGGGTTACTGGGAACACAACAACTTCGTGGCAGGGCATGATAGGGGAGTCAAAATGCTACAAATTTGACCCACCATATGTATGGTCGAAAATATACAGGTCTTGAGATATACGGATTTTAAAGGGTTTTCAATAATCATGCAGAATTACGTATTAAACTCTAAATATCTTCTTATCTTATTTTTGTATGCTTTGTTTTAAGTTTATTTATTTTCTTGAAGCTGTACCAAGCGAATACAATCATAAAAAAAAACAAAAAGTATTCACAATAAAAATTTATGGGTTTTAATAAAAAAAATATTTTTACCCTTTATGTATTATAAAATGTGAGGTACTTCAAAAAATTACTATGACATGAAACATAAAAATATTTAAAAAAATATGCCTATTTAATCAGCTATCCGAAAAAGTAATAATATCGCGGTGAAATCAATGAATAATAATAATAAAAGGATCTTTTACTTAATGCAGGTAGAGAACGGCAAGGAAAGATTGCTCTTAGGAACGAACTTGCACACTTATAGTCACTTGGCGTCTGATTGGTTGTTGACAACTATTCAGAAAGCCGACGGCCATTTTAAATTGAGTCGTAGCGACGCTCGTTAGTTAATTTCTACTTTATCTGTGCAAGCACGTGTTTAAACTTCCTTTTAATAAACTCTCATCGCGTTAATTCATTTGTTATTGTTTTCAGTCGTTATATTTATTGTTATTACTATTACCGTTATCTGTTACTGACTGTTCATTGTTACTGTTTTTAAGTTAAAATGGCGTCATATTCTAATAAAGAATATGTCGTTATGGTTTTGTTGACGGCAACGTTGCTCTGACTCGAAGAGAATATCAACGTTGCTTTCCTGATCGCCGGCTTACCCTCGTTTCTGTCTTCGGATCTACCTATCGACGATTAAGTGAAAGCGGCACTATTCACAGAAATCAAGTGGATACTGATAGACCTATTTCGACTTTCCTCTGTCGCTTCATACGACGTATTGCGTACTGAAATAAAACCTAATACTAAATCTAAAATGCATATATAAAGTCATCTCTCAGTCAGTCAGTTATAACTCGTTCTAATATTCTAAGAGTTATCCAACTTTATCAACGTGACAAAGTCACGATGATTTTACATTGTGACTTTTTGGTAACCGGAACGACGGTCATGGTAATTTAAAAATGACACTTTTCTCTAAGTCTAGTCGCCTCTTATGAGACCCACGGGATGATATGGATATTCATACACCGCCACGACACGTACACGCACGGTAATTTGATAACTTCTCAAAACATTTTATTTATGGTAGTCTTGCAATCGTTTTTCTCTAGCGCTCGCTTGACCTTCATATAAATAATGCGGTATTTTAACTGTTGATTTTTTTATTTTTGGATAAGAACATAGTAATGACTCTAACTCTCTCTAACTCTAAGTTAAAAGGAAAAGGTTTTTTTTATAGGAGAGGGGGCAAACGAGCATGCGTTTCACCTGATGGTAAGGGACTATTGCCGCCCATGAACAACTGCAACACCAGGGGAATTGCAGATGCGTTGCCGGCCTTTTAAAAAGGAGTAGGCTCTTTTCTTGAAGGTCCCTAAGCCGTTTCGGACCGGAAAATCGCTGATGGTAATCGATTCCACAAGGAAGTTGTGCGAGGAAGAAAACATCTTCTAAATCGCAAGGTGGTGGACCGCCAATCATCCAGATGGTGTGGATGGTATCGGGAGTTCTGCCGTGATGTGCGTTCGTGAAATTTGGCGGCTGGGATTAATCCGAACAATTCCTCAGAGCACTCTCCGTGGTAAATGCGAAAGAAAATGCAAAGGGATGCAACATCTCTTCGCAGTGCCAATGAATCGAACCGAACGGAAAGGACTCGGTCGTCGACGATTCGAGCCGCTCTGCGCTGGATGTGGTCAAGTGGAAGAAGCTGGCACTGGGAAGCCCCAGCCCAGAGATGGGAACAGTAATCCATATGAGGCCAAACCTGCGCCTTGTAAAGTCGCAGGCGTTGTGCCAGCATGAAATACTGTCCCGCTCTGCTGAGCACTACAAGCTTTTTGGAGGCCAATCTGGCCTTCTCTTCCAAGTGACCACGAAACTGCACGTCACTCGATATGTCGACGCCGAGGATTCCGATACTGGCTGAGGCAACAAGGGGAGTGCCCTGAAACTGAGCAGATACGACAAAGGGGTTCTTTTTAGCGGTAAACGCGCAAACTTGACGATTAAACTGGACTAGATTTAGTCGCCCCCAATCCGAAACTTTGTTCAGCAAACACTCGACTTCAGACACAAGTTAGTTATGGTACTCGGCGACGTTTTCTCAAGAAATTTTGGCACGGCCGGTGTATAGAGCATCATCAGTGCTGTCATCCGCATAGCAATGAATGTTACCGGTTTGCAACATATCATTGATATGCAGAAGAAACAGCGTTGGTGATAGCACGTAGCTTTGTGGAACACCAGCGTTAATAGGCTTGTAGTCGGAGCATGCACCGTCTACAACGACCTTGATGTTCTGATATACAAGAAAGCTGGTGATCCAATTGCACAATTTCTCGAGAAGCCCATAGGAAGGGAGCTTCGAAACAAGCGCTTTGTGCCACACCCGATCGAAGGCCTTCGCAATGTCCAAACTAACGGCCAATGCCTCCTCCCCTTGGACTTTATTGCCTCCGCCCATGTATAAGTCAGGTAGACCAGAAGATCACCAGCTGATCGACCCCGACGAAAACCGTATTGGCGGTCACTAATCAGCTGATGATCCTCAAGGTACCGCAAGAGCTGGCAGTTTATAATGGATGCCATTATTTTGGAGAACAAGGAGGTGATGGCGAAAGGTCAGTAGTTGGACAGGTCTTAGCGGTCGCCTTTTTTAGGGATCCGGTGGACAAAAACTGTCTTTCATGATTTCGGGACTACGCCAAGGGAGTAAGAGTACCGAAAAAGACGCGTTAGAACCGGTGCCAACTCTGGAGCACACGTCCTTAGCAAAATTGGGGGGATTCCGTCAGGCCCACTCGCCTTGTGGATGTCCAGGGAGAGGAGTGCTTTGCGAAACGAGCGCTGTGAGAACCGAACATCCAGCATAGAACACTCACACCGCGGGATGGTCGGCGGTGTGTTCCCCCCGTCATCAAGAGTCGACTTGGACGCAAAAAGAGAGCCTAAAAGGTCGGCTGTCTCTTTTGCGGCGTGGGCCAGTGAGTCGTCCTCCCTGTGCAGAGATGGTAAAGACGGCTTACAGAAATTCCCTTTGACAGCCTTGGCGAGAGACCAGAATGCTAGGGTTCCCAAAGGAAGGCGAACTAGTTTCTTGCCAATTATGCCTATGTGCTCTGACTTTGCCTTGGCAATAACTCTTTTGAAGGACCTAGAGGCGAAGTTATATTTCTTTTTAAGCACGCTGGTGTTTACATACCGAGACGCCGAAGCCCCAGCCCAGGCCTGATAACACTCCTGCTTACTGCGTAATGCACTCTTACAGGAGCGACCAAACCAAGGCTGAGATCTTAATTTTACGGCGCGGCGGCAACCTGCAGAACGCAACCGCGAGGGGTCTCCGGGTCAGACAATGGTCCGAAGAGCCGAGAGGGGCATCGACGGAAACCTGATATCCGTCCGGATGAGAGGTCAGCAGAAGGTCCAACAGGGAAGGTGTATGATCCTCCACATCTGGAATCCGCGTAGGCGAAGTAACCAGTTGTGTCAGATCATATGCCAAGGCAAAGTCATAAACAGATCTCCCCGCATGATCGGTTAAACGTGAACCGAGCCATTCGGCGTGGTGGGCGTTGAAATCGCCAAGCATCACGATGTCTGCGGATGGGACCTGTTGTAGCAAGAAATTTGTAGCCATTTGGACGTGGTCGATGAGTCGGTCTGTAATAATATAACTAATATAACTCTGACGTATACGCAAACTCCAACCCGAGGCACAAAGGAGTGTTCGAATTTGTACCCCGGGTAGGAGAGATACGAAGTATCAGCCCGAGAGGACACCTGCGTCTCGGTCAGAAAGAGCAAGGCCGGCTTCGCCGTCTCGAGATGGTAGTGGACGACGTTTAGGTTCGAGTGTCGAGTTCAAGTGAAGTCCCCTGATGTTGCAGAAATTCACGGATAGTGGCAGTGGCAGGGGTCGCCTTGGTCCAAAACAAACCAATAATAAAATTAGTAATTACTGTTGCGCGCCGCTATTAATGTCTTGTACATGGCAACACTAGTTACCACTATCGCCCTCTAGTATCGAGTAGCAGAACTAAGAGAGTCAAGATCCCTCTAGAAATTTCGGGACCGATGTGTACTCGAACATTCTAGACATTTCTACAGTAGAAGGTTCTGGAAACTATCCGAGGCCCTATATAAGGCCGGTATAGACCACGACCGAGTCAGTATTGAATTGGCGATATAAGCGAATACTTCGGAAGCGAAATAACTGCGAACTAAAGTGATCAGTAGTACAATTGTGTTTTATTATTAGTGTGGTTTTAAATTGTAATTAATGTTCTGTAATTAGTGTCAATTTTGGTAATTCAATAGGCAGTTTTAATAGTCTCGAACCCTAAGCTCGTAACATTACTGACAACTATGTGGTGACGGAAAGGTCTTAAGATGAACATGGACAAAATAAAAATCATGTTAAACGTCCATGTCACACCTATGCCGGTAGTTCTTGGGAGCACTAAGCTCGAAGTTGTTGACGAGTATGTTCACCCGGGACAAATAGTCCGACTAGGTAAGTCCAACTTCGATCGAGAGGTCAATCGACGGATTCAACTCGGCTGGGCAGCGTTCGGGAAACTACGACACATCTTGTCGTTAGACATACCTCAAAACCTGACAACGAAATTGTACAACCAGTGCGTGTTGCCAGTGATGACTTACGGACCTGAGACGTGGTGCTTCACTGCTGGCCGTATGAGGAAGCTCAAGGTCGCTCCGGGAGCTATGGAGAGGGCTATGCTCGGGGTTTCTCTGTGTGATAAACTTAGAAATGAGGATATCCGCAGCAGAACTAGAGTAACCAACATAGCCCAACGAATTAGTAAGCTGAAGTGGCAGTGGGCCGGCCATATAGCTCGAAGAACCGACAACCGATGGGGAAGAAAGATTGTCGAGTGGCAGCCTCATACCATTAGGCGAAGTGTAGGGCGACCCCCTACTAGATGGAGTGACGACCTGGTAAGACATGCAGGAAGTCGATGGATGCATGTGGCTCAGGACCATGCTTTGTGGCATTCCTTGAGGGATGCTTATGTTCAGCAGTGGACTTATGAAAGGCTGTAATAATGATGATGATGATGATGATGTGGTGACACTTACCTAGTAATTTCATAAGAAAATTAAAATAAACTTTAGATTATTGACTATATATTTGTCATTATGGCACTGTTTTGCAAGAAATAAATGTATACTCACGTCGGCACTCGTACGCGTGCGGCGGCCGGAACATGTGCCAGAGCGGGCGCGTGCACACCTCACACGCCGTGGGGATGTGGTACGTGATGCTGACCAGGTCGTGGCCCTTGTGCTGCACGGTGTTGCCTGCAACGTTCCACATTGTTACACAACCCAACCGTTCAGCTACCGACATAGGCATAACAGTGGTAGAGCCACGTGGCAGCTTTTGCTGTCGCACGGATGCGCCGGCTCGAACCGGGATGGTACCACGACCTCACAGAAAACCAGCGTGAAGTAGAGGTTTACCTCTGCGTTTCGCTTGGTGAGTGCAGGTGGCCGGAGGCCCTTTTTACTGGAAATGAGGCATTCCATCTTAGTCCTCACGGTTGACAACGCATCTACATTTTGATTTGTAATAGAGGATAGATGTAGATGTCTATGGGCCGCAGCAACCACTTACCATCAGTTGGACTGTGTGCTCGTTTGTCACCATTATCCTATAAAAAAAAAATTGTATTCTTCAGCATAATAATATTGTTGTTTCACATTGTGAGTGACATGAACCGGATACCCTTGTAACTAACTGATTTCAATGAGATACCAAAAAAAGTCATGTACATGACGTTATTGTATTATCATCGGTGAGCGTAACTTTTTTCTTTTCTAATCCCCATAAGAACAATTCATTACAATCTATAAAATTCAACTGCTGAACATAAGACTCTCGTAAATATTCCCTCATGAGCAGGATTTTGTAATAGTAACCACGGTTGGCAGGTAAGTTGGTGATCTTTTTTTCATTATTTTCAATTGTTATTAGGAAGATGCTGTTCCAACATATATTTTACTTATTTATCTTTTTTATATATTTTTCTCAACCGGGACGATAATACTGCTTTGTGTGTGTGTGTGTGTGTGTGCGTGCGTGCGTGTGTGCGTGCGTGCGTGCGTGCGTGTGTGTGTGTGTGTGTGTGTGTGTGTGTGTGTGTGCGTGTGCGCGCGCGTGTGTGTGTGCGTACGTCCGTGCGTGCATGTGTGTATGTGCGTGTGTGTGTGCGTGTGTGTGTGTGTGTGTGTGTGTGTGTGTGTGTATGTGTGTGCGCGCGCGCGCGTGTATGTGTGTGTGTGTGTGTGTGTGTGTGTGTGTGTTTGTGTGAATGTGCGTGCGCATGTACACACCGGCGTGGTCGGCGGCGTCCTGCGGCGCGTCGGGCGAGTCGCCGGGGCGGCGCGCCTCGCCCTCGCCCGCGTACAGCAGCTGGAAGATGCGCGGGATGTCCTTCGCGTCCGCGCGGATCACGTCGCCCTGCGTCACCGACCGCACGTGGAACACCTTGCTGCCGCACGCACAACGTAAACACATTATACACTTCAATTCATTTGAAAAATAAACAAGCAACACCCCACTATTCTTTTCCAAACTTTATCTACTATACGTTAGTGAACTGTTGCAAACAGCATTTAATATATATTTTTTTATAAATCTGAAATGACAATCGAGCTTATATAGGGTCGGGGAAGAAGTTTCTTTGTATTTTGTTCGTATAAAATTGAAGAATAATCTTTTTTGTTGTACTGTCTGTATCAGGCTGGTTTTCACATCAATATATAAAGGACATTAAGAAAAAGAAAAATAAAAAGTAAAAAACATTTTCCCGCCATTTTTCAATTGTTTTTCTGTCCGCCAAAATGAGTGAATCTAACGAAGAAATTCGATAAATTCTGAAGTTTTATTACAAAAAGGGAAAAATGCGATTCAAGGCGCGAAAATAATTTGTGACGTTTATAGACCTAATGCAGTGTCAGTAAGAGTAGCACAAAGTTGGTTCAAGCGTTTTCAGTCCGGGAATGTTGATGTTAAAGATGCAGCTCGCTCTGGCCGCCCTCATACTGATAAAGTCGATGCCATTTTTGAAAAAATGGAGTAAGATCGCCATATTAATAGTTACGACATAGACGAAGAATTGGGAATTGACCACAAAACAATTTTTTACCCATTTAAAAAAGTCTAGCATTACAAATTATATATAAATAATATATATAATTAATAATTTTGTAATGTTATTGTAAACTGTTAAAAATAAACGTTTTATGAAGAAAACGACTTGTATGCATTACTACTATTTGCTTTACTTTTTCATTTGCGGGATAGATAGGGTACAAAATAGATTTTTATTTAAATCTTTTTTGAATACCACTTCCTTCTAAGGCTGATTTGAAAATAAGTCCTTCAGTTACGATTTTCCTATTTGGGCCCATTTTCAGTCGTTATAGCGGTTAAACCGCTAACTCACTTGTTATGCTCAATATCAAGGCAGCCCACCGTATTGTGACGGGCAACTATGGAACCGACACGTACTTGGGCAGTGTTTTTTCTCATTATTAGTTTAATTTTGCTGCACTACCTCCAAATGTTTATCTCTGCTTAGCCTAATGGTTGACTGGGAGAGAATGCCTTAAGGCATTAAGTCCGCCATATGTACTATTTTATTTTTTGTGCATAAAAGTATAAATAAATAAGAAAATAAAGAAAGAAGAGACGGCGTAAGAAATTTCGCAGGTATCCTGCTTTTTGTATTTTTTTAAAAGTATTATCCATTGCTTGCTGAACGGCCTTGAGCTTTCTCATTAGGCCAGCAGTAAAGGCTCACGCCTCAGATACATATGTCAACACTGGCAGCACGCAATGGCTGAACACTCAATTTTCAAGTTCTGTGTTCGTGTCGAAAAGATGGTAATTTTAATAGCGCTAACTGGAAGTCGTCGATGCTGCGATATTTACGGTTACAAATGAAAATGCGACTTTTTATCTATACATATAATAAAACTGTAAATAGCAGATGTCTGTACATTTTATATTTTTGTAATAAAAGTGATTGAGGGGTACTAAAAATAAGTAATTAAATACATTTCTACCATTTTTAGAATTTTCTGTCTGTCTGTCTGTCTGTCTGTCTGTTTGTTTGTTAACGTATCACGTAGAAAGTACTAATTTATATCATAAGAATTGTTAAGGAAATTATAAAGTGTATCTTCGGGTTACATTTAGTCTTTATTTCATTAAAATCAGTTCATTCCATCAAAAGTTATGATAAATATTCTGAAGTATGGGTAGGGAAGTATAGGTACGAATTTGCTCAACGGTGGCTTTGTTTGAGTCATCAAGTGCATTTTAAACTAATATCATATCATAAATCATAGTTAAATTATGTAAAATAATGATATAATTATGTATGTCTAAAACGCAGTAAACAAAAGTATTAAAGAACGTATTAAATATATTATACAAAAATATATTAACATTATTAACTAAATCTGAAGCACAATAGTTAACCCATTTCTTCGATAGATGGTGGTGTTGTGAAAATGTAATGCAATTGTAATGTGGTTTCTTCCTGTAGATGAGTTTTCATATTTACTGCTAATCTTTATTATATTACTCGCTGCCCTACTGCGTGTTGACAAACTCAATTTATTCTTTACCGCCGAGTACTCTATGTGGTAAATCAAATTTTAAAAGAGCTATTAACAATTGCGTTGGTTTTGGCGAGAGTCAAACTTTATTTTTTGCTTACTGTGCAGGCACTGATTTATAAGTTCTCTTACGTTTTATATAATGTATCAATCGCGTCAATTAATCTCTTTTATTTTTAGAATTGATGTTAGCAGCGCCATCTCTCTTTAAATATATACATATAATAAAAATGATGATAACATGTTGTATCTCTCTCTGTACATTGTATATATATTTTGGTGGCTAAAATCATTATGGGGAACTGAAAATAATTAAATAAGAACATTTTATAAGTTTTAGAATTGTCTGTCTGTCTATTTGTCTGTTATTATATGAACGCATCACGTCTAAAGTAAACATCTTTTATTTTCAAAGAAATCGTTAAGAAAATCATAAAGCGTATCTTCGAGTTACATTTAATCTTTGTTTTATTAAAATTGGTTAATTCTATCGAAAGTAATGATTATTATTTTGAAATGTGGGTTCGGATTTGTTCAATGGCGCCATAAAATCTCAGAAATAGTAATAAAAAGATTTGTGTTAAAAAAAACGTTCCATAATAATTAATATATTTATACTTAAAACACAAAAAGAGATTTAAAAAGGATGTTTTCTCACACAAAGGACGTAATGGATGGAGTTGTACAAATTACAAACTTTTCTGAATTGCTGTGTTGAGATTTTTCGCCGATGAATCGTATTGAGACTTACTGAAGAAATTTGTATCCATCGAAGCCATACAACGGAACCCGACCAAAAATAAAAATTTTGCAACGAAATGTCGTGATATTGTATTTATAATATACGCAAAACCAGTACTGTTATTTTAGCGCTTTGGGAACTAGATTTAGCGCTTTTTTGGATGTATAGCGCGCATTTCGAAATTTTAGCACCTAGCGCTTAATCCAGCGCTTTTTGGTGTATTTAGCACACATTTCAAAATTGTAGCGACTAGCGGTCTATCTAACTCTTTTATAGCAGCTCTGTAAGTCCACATTACCGATAATAATAATAATGACCTTTATTATTTTTCCCACAAATAGTACATTGCAGTTTATCTTTTTCAAACATATTTTTTCCACAAAACAAAGAGCGTGGGAGACGAGTCCAAACTAGGATACCCTGTGCTATGGATCTCCTGGCTTCCCCTTTAGGATGATCAACTTGATTTTTTTACCGACGACTATAAGCGGGGAAATCCCCTTTATTAAAGTTTTCGTTCATGGTTTTGGCAACGCATTTATTTTGCTTTATTCAGTTTCAGTCAGTTGCTTAGAGCACAGCTAAGTTAAAAGTTACTTAGAAGTTATAACACAAAGAAACTGTGTAGCAACCGCAATCAGATGCTGACATCTGAAACTAAGTTGCGAAATACATTGCACTTTAAAACAATTAATGACATTTTTATTGTTCGTACAGTACTAACTACTGTTGACAGCAATTGCCATAAATATAAGTCGATGTCCTGCGAAGTATTGATACATCAAAAAAATATTGCCAGAAAAAAAACTTAATGTTGTTTTCTTTATTATGATTATATATAAAAAAAACACAAACTTTGTTTGTAGTTAATTTAGCGCGAAATCTAGGGCTTTTTTAAAGCGCTGTTTTCATGAAATCTAGCGCTTTTTGTGTTGTCCTAGAGCTGAATGAGTTTTTTTATCTGGCAGCACTGCCCAAAAACCTCTATTAAGAAGTAACTTTCCTTTCAGTTTTAAGCGCGTTCAGTTCCCAGTTACAGTGAGCGTGTGTTATGCGATGACCGTAAATAAAGCGCAAGGTCAAACTTTACGCGTTGTAGGAGTGTACCTCAGTACTGACTGTTTTGCACATGGCCAACTCTATGTTGCTTTTTCCCGCGTTAGTAGCCCCCGTAACCTTTTTGTGTACACCCCGGCTAAGCCTACTTCTAACGTCGTTTACACAGAAGCTCTATCATAAACGACTTAGAACTTTGATGATAATGATTTATTTAGTTACCACTTATTGATACAGTAATGAAATAAATCGTTTTATATTCTCTTACCTAAACGACAAATTCTTTATGTAAAACCTGTATACGCGAGCTACGCCGCGGGCACAGCTAGTCTCTTAATAATGATGATCTCCCGAATACTGCTTAGCCGAGTTGGATCCGTCAATAAACTTCACGGGCAAAGTTGGATTTACCTAGTCGGAAAATTTGTCCTAGGTAGATAAACAACTTCGAGCGTAGTGCTCCTAAAAACTATCGGTATAGATATGACATGGAAGTTACACATAACCTTTGTTGGACCAACCATGTTCATTTAAAGACCCGTCTTTTCGATTATTTAAGTTAATTGAGCATAGAACTGAGGTCATTCAGAGATTCTGCCATAAGGACTATATCGATCGAAGGTGAGTGACGTACTCGCCTTGAAGTTAATATTAAATCCTTGCAGCGGTGAAGAGTTCGGGCAAATAACGTTATCCTGTCTTACACCTCTCCGCAGTTAGATAGGTATCGTACTCTGGTTCCGTAATCGTACAGCCATCGTATCCCTACTAGGTAAACACTTCAGCATTTCAATATAGCAACAGTCGACTTGGCGCCGCTGATGGGACTGAAGCACCGCCTAATTTTCGACAGGATCAAAGGTTTTCTCATAGTCTGCATCAGGCTGATAAAACTTCCGCAGTAAAAAGTATATGTACGAAAAAGGAGCTAATTTTAATAGCGTTTAACTCTACTTTCTTCTTTTCGTAATATCAATGATATTTCAAATGAAATAGGTTCAAATGTAAAATCAAATGCTTACATTTGCATTTATTTTAATTACTTAGATTGCTTTTAATTTTGCTAAACGAGCCGTTCATTTAAAAATGTGATTTTATTTATATTTTTTTTTTTCAGATGCAATCAATGGGTGAAATCAGTTGGGAATGGAGACCTGGCACATATAATTGAAAAGCTTCACATGTTAAAACATATTTGTGGCAAACATTGCAAATCCGAAGACAACAACTAAAACAAACCGCTATTTCATCCGTGGACTTAAAGCTTCCACAATTATGTGTATGTTAATTAGATTTCCTCACATTGAATTTGACAACATAACTCGAAATTATTTCTTATAGATTCATCTGCAAACATACGCTATAATGAGCACTACTTTCAAAGCGACTATTAGTGAACGATATCTGCAACTCAGTGACAAACATTATTTTAACCTTTTAATTATAAAAAAAACCTATGACATTAAAAAGGAGATAATAGAGACAGTTTACATACATAAATTGTATGAGGACAAACATCCAGATGCAGACTATTTATTTTAGGGGATATAAACACATGTTCAGTGCGGGACTGAACGCTTGGGAATGCAGTGTCACCGCCAAGCCCTTAGCCACTGTGCTACGGAGTCAGCTACAGATGTTTACTTAATTACTAATATAATTGTGCATGGTTTATTTTGGTTTTTTTCATACATATTTTGTGCCTAATAATTGTAGAGATATGATAACAAATTGCTGTTTGTGAAATACATTCTCTTCTTATCCTGATCGGCATTTATACTCAATCCCCACATAAAATCTTTTATAATGATTTATTTATTTCTCATAAATCATTCAGTATATGGATCTAAATGTTATTATATAAAAAACATCGATAGACATTATATCGATAAATTATTTACAGCACTATTATAATTCACCTATATTGTTAGCACTGATTGTCAAAAATTAAATGTCATGTCTTAATGTTGGTAGAGTAGCTTGGCGTCCTTTCATATATTTTTATTAAGTCCCGCCTCTTTAATGTAGTGATCATATACTATTTGGTCCACATAAGCAATATGAAAATAGATACAGTATATGTTGCTAAAGCTTTCTCGGAAACCAGCTGGTTCGGAGTCGTCGATGCTGCGTACGAGATGGTAAATACGTAATGACTCTCGAAAACAGCACATAGATATTTACGGTTACAAATGAAAACATAATGAGTTATTAACTTCCTTCTGCGTAGCATTGAAAGGAAGTTAATGGTTTTAGCTGGCAGTCTGTTAGTCTGTATGCCGACACGATAACTTCCGTTCCACTGGACCGATTGACTTTAAATTTGGTATGTGGATATAGTGGTAGTAGCTCGGTCGAGTTTGAATTTGGGTCCTGTAGGTCAAAGGGCACCAGAGATATGGGATTCACGCAGAAGGAAGTTGTTTTTCTTGAATTTACATTCAACTCGTTTTTATATAACATTAGTGATCCACCCTAGCATAGCACGGGTGATTTTTGAACCTTGAAAACTGAGCCACCTACCGGGCCCAAATGTCAATCTGAACCATCTAAGGACCCATTCAAATACACACTAAAAATTTCATCAAAATCAGTCGAGCCGTTTTCGAGTTAACGAGACTAACGGACAGTATTTGACTAGAGATTATGTGTTTGCAGTAAAGGCAGCGTCAACAGAATCTAACGTCCAATTTGGTTTCTTTGAGCGCTATGAGCTTTCTTTTCTTTTCTTTTTATTGAAAAAATTTTATATGAATCGAATCCATTTGAATCACGGAGTTGTGAGTTTAGTAAGTTTCAAATATTACAAATTTCAGGAAAACAGCAGAGTAACAAATCAACAAACCTAAGATCCAAGATCATAACAGGATCAGTGGTGTTCTGTTTGTCGCTCTCTGAGTTGTAGAAGATGATCTTCTTTGAGGAGACGACGACGTACTGCTTGCGCCAACCGTGCCGACGGATGTTCTGCTTAAAAGGCACAGAGAGCCAGCCCTCCAGAGTTTGTTCAGTTTCGCCGTCTTCAGCGTCCGCTGACGACTGAGATGCGGTCTCGCTAGTCAGCGCCGCCAACTTCTCCTTTAGCTGCTCGATCTCCACATCTTTGCTATCCACCTGCCAACACAATGTAACAAAATATGTAATAAATATAACTTTATTGTACACCAAACCCCGTGTGGTGCCGGGTCAGAATAACATCATCTCAACTCTTCCCGTGGGTGTCGTAAAAACCTACTAAGGGACAAATTTAAGGAATGGGCAGCAGCGTTCCTTGTTAGCACTTTGGACTGCGCTCGCCAACCCGCCTGGCCAAGCGTAACGAGTATGGCATAAACTTAACTAACTAACACTTATTCTCTCTTATCTATTTAGACGGTTTTACACATTATCTATAATCAAATAAATAAAATTGAAGTGTCTGTTTGTAATGTCAAAATACCAGCTCTTTACTAAACTCATATGGAAGTATATACGGCATTCATAACAAAAACACATTTTTTAAAAACGTTGTCTGTCTGTCTGTTTGTTCCGGCTAATCTCCGTAATGCCTGGACCAATTTTAACGGGACTTTCATACTCAGATAGCTAATGTTATAAGGAGTAACTTAGGGTATTTTTATTTCGAAAAAAGAATTAGGGTCCCGCGCAAAAAAATTAAAACCCATCAAATCCAATCGTAATTAATTACACGCGGGCGAAGTCCCGGGGAACAGCTAAAAATAAAATAAAACAATAAACTTCATATATTCATATAATTGAAAAACATAAAATCATTTAGAATGTATATTTTCCTTTATTATTTTTTGGAAGTAATTTTTTTGGAAGAAGACTAGAAATGAGTTGGGGGGTGACTCGAACTTTAGGCCTAGTCAGTTTGAATAGCCTATCATGTAGAGTAGAGGATGTCATGGGGGTCATGGTTGAATAGGGGCAAAAAGTTCTCATTACACTCCTAGGGGGCCATAATGGCCGAAAACGAAAAAATTGGTGGGGGGGGGGGGGGCTCGAACTTTAGGCATAGTCAGTTTGACTAGCCAAAATGGCCCAAAACTAAAAATTCTTATTTCGGGTATAACTTCGCCTCCTTCGGAGGTTCTTACACAGTCTTTACTTCCCGCATCCCACTTGTTTAGATGAATAAATATGTTATGCCCAGTCTAGGAATTTCTCCTATGTAGTGGAGGCTTTTCAAAAACAAATTTAACTTGGACACACCCTCTGATTGCGCGTAAATTTACGCAACTATAATATTTTCTGCGTAGTTGTAGTTTGTGATTACTCGAAATTTATCACCATAATCTGAAATCGGTCAGAAGGACAAAACCGTCGTAATAGATTTTGTACGTTACTGTAAATATGCAAGAATGTAGGAAAAGAAAATAACACCTTTTCATTTAAGTACCAAACTCTTCCGCGCGCGGCTTGGTAAGGAACGTGGGTTTAGCTAAATGTTACTAAACTGGTGGTGGCAGCAACGTTATCAGGTATCGGTCATATGCTCACGAATTGACTTGCCCACCGTGGTAAGTTAATTTTTATCCGATTTCTAACCCTTGAAAACATAAATTCAGCAGTAGACAATATTATAAGCAAAATGAATAATAACTATAGATGAAAATAATAACACCAACAAAGAAAAATACGCAGCGCTAGAGACATTTCTAGTCACGCCGTAACCAAGCCAAACTATGCTCAACTTATTGTGAGAACACTCACTGACTTACAGATATGTATCTAAAGTCATTTGAAATCAACGATATGGCTGTATGATGCATAAGTGTACGTCTAACAGTGAACTTTTACAAGGTGTTAAAGAAAAAAGATGGAAAGAAAATATGTGCGTGTGTGTGCGAGTGCGTGTTAAGAACGTAACGCTCCATCTTTGTTGGATAAAGATTTCATTTTATTCTTTAAAAAACATCGTACCTCCATGGCGAGGCGCAGACGCGTCTGCTGTTCCTCGAGCAATTGCTGCTGTGAGTCCTGCAAGTCGCGCTGCAGCTTGCTGATGTGCTGATCGAATTTCTCCTTCTCGCGCGTCAACTCCTGCTGAAGCTTGCGATAGTCCTTATCTTTGCGCACCGACATCTTGCTCTTGTTCTTTGTCGCCGCCGGATTCATGTCCTTCCTATATTTTATACGTGATGACGCATTAATAAAAATTATAGACATTATAGCTAGCAATATTATGGTAGCAACACGAATGGGTCCGCTCGTCTGGGGAAAGACCTCGCTCTCACAGAATACCATCGTAAAATAGCAGCTTAATAGTATGCTAGGATTTTACGCCGGTATTCTATTTTGTAGTTTTGAGTATACTGCTTTGTTACGTATGGGAAGTGTACAGAAGAGGAGACCTCTTTTACTGGAAACGAGGCATTCCATCTTAGTCAAAAAAGGGTGACAACGCATCATATGCATTTTGAATCTTAATCAAGGATAGATAGAGGTAGATAACTATAGGCCACATCATTCACCAACAAAACAAGATAGCCAGAACACTGCAGATATTTTAGGTGGTGCTAAAATCATGCATGCTCAATTCTTCCAAAAGCTCGTATACATCTTTCTTTTTTCGTTCTTTATCAGCCCGTAAGTCCACTGCCGGACGCACATATATATGCACCTAAACTATATTGTCGGCTGCAAATTATTTTAGATGCATTTATTGTGTTCGACATCGTGAACGGTTTAACGATCGTACATTTTTGCTTGCTTACACGCGACTTACATGCGTGCAATGAACTTGCCTTTTACATAACGAACGTTTGCTACCTCCATGGCGTTAGTGCATTTCCATCAAGGGAGTGAACCACTACTAACCTATTGTACCTAGTTTTGACTTTATTATAATACATTTTATACTACATAGATAAGTAATTTATTCCATATATCTTTATACATAAAAATTACATGTCACGTTGTTTGTCCGCGATGGACTCCTAAACTACTGAACTGATTTCAATGAAATTTTGCACACTGTGTGCAGTTTGGTCCAACTTGAGAGATAGGATAATTTTTATCCCGATAAGAGACCTTCAAAATTTTTTTTGTGAATTTAAGGATTTTTCATTTCATAGGAAGTGTCGTCGGATAGGGCAGAACAACGTCTGCCTGGCGAGCTATTATTATATATAAACTTGTAAACAAAGGTACTATTGTTAGTAGATTTGCTTAATCTAATAATTAATATGATTATTTGTCTTATTTCCGGTATATGTTATAGTTGAAGGAAGCTTTAACCTAAAAAGGGATCCTTCCTTTAACTACTTTCACTTTCCTCTATTTTTATCTGTGTTCGTCTATTCTTTTTCTATTTATATGACGTCATCCCAGTCTTTTCAGCCTGTCAACATTTAATTTCCCCATTGATCCTTTCCAATGAACAAAATAAACATATATCACCACTTACCACTAGGTGGGACTGTAGCCATGCATTGTCTTATAATAGAAAAATAAACTACTTTACTATACGAAGTAGTAAAAAGTAAAGTTGCAGCCTATTTACGTCCCACTGCTGGGCACAGGCCTCCTTTCATTTCTGAGAGGGTTTTAGGGCATGAGGGTTTACTATACGAAATCACAATTAAAATGCACACTCAGTCTGAGATGCAATTCAGCTTTTTTTTTTTGTTTAACACAACTTAAGTGACTAACAAACTCATAGTCCCCAGATGGCAAGTGGCTAGTGCAACCCATGGACACTTCCAACAACTGCTGCAAAATGCTATAGATCTGTTGCCACTACTGAGGACTAAGATGAAATTACTCACAACCTCTTGTGCTAGCTCTCTATACCTTACACACCGAAAAACAGCAATGCAAGCACCGGTACCCAGATATACTATTATGCAGAAAAAGAGTCCACCGCCTAATGAAAACTCATTTGCTAGATAAATCTTTTCTTCAGCTCATTGTTCGCGCAACAAGAGCGCAAAGTAAGGAGGGGTGGGGATGAGCAAGGGAAAAATATATCTATATATATCGAATCGATATTTTTAACAGTATCGATATAAATCGCGTGATAAATATCGATATATCGTTATCATTTGCAAAATTTAATATTACTGTCGATTGGACGACGAAAAAAACAACGACAACCAAACATGAATGCTTTTGTAGCTCCTTTTGTTGTTTCACGTTTTGTCCATTAATACAACATTTAAAAATATATCGAAGTTAATACGAATTCGATACTCTAAAATAAATATCGATATATAGCGATTAAAATATCGACGATATACATAGATATTTTTATGAGAAAATATAGATATTTCGATATGTGGATATTTTTTGTGACCTGTTCATGATCTCGGCGAGCTTGTTGACGGCCTGCTGCTTGAGTATGATCTCGGAGTTGAGCTTCTTGTTGAGGCGCTCGACGTCGTCCTGCAGCCGCTGCAGCGTGGCCACGCGCTCCGCCAGCGCCGTGCCGCTGCGCCGCAGCTCGTCCACTTCCTGCCGCACACACACCGTACCGCACTACACTAACTACTTCATTTGTATAGTGGCCGTGTAAAATAATCCACTACCACATATGCCAACAAATGCAAATAAATTCCCCCTATGACTTTTAAAAGCTGATAATGACGATAAATTAGTCTCAGGTTTAAACTGTAATCTGTTTTACGAAAGTACACACATGGACTCGTAAGTAGAAAGTCCCATTCCCTACTCATAGTTGCCAACAACTCTATGATCCCAGGCCTAAAAAATGTGCCTCGATCCCTTCTATTTCACTTTTATCCCTGTCTTATTTCTTACTAGGGTGCGAAAGAACGAGATCATTTCATATTTGTGTTTGCGTTGATTAAATTAAGACCACTAGCGCACACTATCACATATGGGCACAATTGATTACTTTCGATAATCACAGTCACGTTAGTCACCTGCTGGTTTGTGGATTCCGTGTATATAAAATAAAATAGCAGCTATGCATAACTGTTTCATATGGTGAGTGTAGACAATCATGGATTATTTTTACTGGTAATGAAACATATTGTTTTAATTTTCAGAGTTGATATAACGCATCTACAAGTTGATTTTTAACTAAGAATAGATGTAAACATTCATGAACCACAACAACTACATACTATCAGGTGGAGTGTGAGCTCGTTTGTCACACTTATACAATAAAAGAATGCAACCAGTACACTGTGAAACCGTTCCTTTTTAGTTTGCTATACTGGTTACTGATTAAAACGGAAAGCAGTCCAGTATACTGTAATCCCCATTTTTGATAGTGTTTTCAAATGAAAATATTTATCATGTACACGTTGTCTTTTTAACAAGAAAAAATATTATTTGAATGTCGTTGCTTTTAAAACTTAATGTCTAAGTTTATTTGAATAACAATATTAATTAACAATAATAACAATCATTCGTGGAAGCTGTTAAATCTCTTGACGCTGTTGTTTTTTGATCACGTGATCAAAGTACTGAAAGCACCTTACCTCGAAAGCGCTAGTGCTCACAGTACAAAACTGACGGCGATTTATGATGTCATATATTTCAATAATTTACTACGACAGTATACTGGTAGTCTATAATGAAATGAATTCTTCACCAGTTACAGCACTGAGCAGTGCTCGCAGTGTATATCGGAACATACCCTCTATCTAATTACTCTGATATAACAATGCTTCTGCATGGACTGCAGAACTTATTACGTGACCTGTTAAGTTTGTTAATCACTAAAACAATAAAATCAAGTGGTCAGAATATCGGAACAAATAAAATAAGGAAGCAATGTATAAGTTACGGGAAGTAACCTTGCGCTGCAGGTCGATGGTGGCGCGGTTCTCGTGGTCGCGGTCGCGCAGGCTCTGCAGCAGCGCGTCGCGCGCCGCCAGCTCGCCGCTCTGCTGCGCCAGCGCCTCGCGCATCTCCAACTCCTTCATCGTCTTCTCCTTCTCCAACTCGCCCACCGTCTCCTCCGCTATCGATCTGTACATACAACCACATATAACATTAACTATTATAAACTAGAACTACCAAAGTCGAGCCTATCCATCCGCCTTGTTAATGTTACCGTGAAAAGTGGATGTCTAATTATATAAATAAGATTATGTAATTTTCCATCCATCCATTCCATCTGTTATATTTTAAGACACTGTACTGCTAATACAACTCTTATACTTTTATACTTTAGGTCGTCATTCACCCGGCGATAACCTCGGCACCGACGCTCGCTATGTCTAACCGCGTAATGCTAACATAACTCTTATTCATATGGACCTTAGACTGTCATTCACCTAGCGATCATGTCGGCGCGATTGATGTCTAAACGCTTACTACAAATATAGCTCTTATAAGAGTAATTTTTAAATCGTCATTCACCTGACGATAACCTCATTTTACTAGCGCGCGATGTCTAACTGCGTACTGCAAATACAATTCTTATTCTTAAAAAACGTCATGCACTTAGCGATCGTCTCGGCGCAAGTATATCTAACAGATTACTGCAAATATAACTCTTATTCATATAGACCTTAGATTGTCATTCACCTAACATTGAACTCGGCGCGATCAATGTCTTAACGCTCACTGCAAATATAACACTTATTATCATAATCTTTAGACTGTCATTTACCTGGCGACGACCTCGGATTCGACACGCGAATTATCTAATCATGTACTGCAAATACCACTCTTATTATTATAGATATTAGATTGTAATTCACCTAGCAATGGCCTCGGCGTCAGCGCGCGCGATGGCCAGCTGCAGCTGGTGCATGAGGCCGGCGCGCTCGTGCTCCAGGTCGCGCGCGGCGCGGTTGCTCTCCTCCAGCTGCGCGCGCGCCTCGCTCGCCTGCGTGCGGTACACCGCGCAGTAATGCTGCTCGCTCTCCAGCTGCGAACGCAGCTCCTCGCTCTGTCAACAACACACGATTTATTAAAAAAATATGTTTAAGTGGCTTTAATTCTATACACTCTGCCTTAGCACCGTCTTCAGGCCTTCGATCTGGGTCTGGTGAAGCCAGTGGTAAGTAGCTACTAACACAGAATAAATAATAGTACAAGCTACTATTACTTAAGTGTAAAAACTTCAGCCCCTATTTTGCCACCCTTAAGGGTTGTTGAATGTTTTCTTGAACGCTATGAAGTATAACCTACTTAATAAAATAAGAATCATCAAAATCGATTCGCAATTGACGAAGAATGCGTAACATACATACAAAAATAAAGGAAAAAAAGTACAGTTGAATTTTTAAACTAATACTTTATTTAATCTTGGCTAAAAATAAAGTTTTCGCAGAAACTTGACCGCATAACGATTGCTACTTATACATAACCATTCATGTAATAATTGTTTGAAATGTGTATTACCTCAGAACTTTTTTCTAGGTGAACCGATTTGCCGATTATGTTTTTATTTGAAATCTAGTGCTTCTCATGTGGCCCCATATAAATTTGATCAAGATCTGACCAGTAGTTTTTGAGTTATCCTTAATAATACGCATTTAATTGACCTCGACGACATTGATGATGTTCTCATTTTATTTACATTGAAGTCGATTGTACAAAAACTTTAATTTTACCACTTGTGTGTATTAAATTTTAAAGATATTTTGCCATAATTGCTACGCTTGGCAGATGGGTTGGCAACCACAGTTTTTTATTATTTTGAGTTGTTATCAGCAAGATACTGCCCATCACGTATTCCAGTTTCCCTTCCCTGTGTCGCCTCTTAAGACACCCACGGGATGATATTGGGTAGTGGATATTCTTACACCGCCACTCGTGAATTTAATAAAATATAGTAAATTCCCCAAAAATACTAAATGGCCTAAATTCATCAGTAAATATTAGAAGTTGAACTGCTAAAATCGATAATGTGCAATTGAGAAACTAATAAGATTAAAAATCAATATCTAATAATTTGACCGCAGACACGGATTTCTCCTGTATTATTGTTCAAAAGATGATTCGAAATTAGATATGTAATACTTGAAACGTAGTAGAGGTACAATTTCGTGTTATTATAATGTCTGCGAAAGTGGCAATTGCAAAAAAAATGTAATAAGGACTTCCATGGTTAAATAAACCTCAAGTTATTTTGTACGCGGAGGCACATTGAAATATTATCGTCAATGACTGGGTCAAGCTGTTCTTATTATTCCCAAAATTACTCAATAACTTGTCAACATAATGTAAAGAAATCTGTAAATTAATTACGAATTACTGAATTATGGCTTAAGTACTTATCGTATGAGTAAGAGCCAAAAAAAATTAAAAAGATATGTTTATTTATGCATGACAAAAAAGCTCAGAACCAGGCGATTGCACTAAATTTGACGAAACGCCGGCTACACGAGTTAAATTTTGACGGCACCACTTCTCCGCGTTATACCTAACGTGACCATACGTCCCGCTTTGGGCGGGACAGTCCCAGTCTCTATACGTTGTAGAGCCATGCTGCAGCTAAATTGGTAGTATAGTTGCAGCACGAATGGGTCGGCTCGACCGGGGAGGGACCACTTAGGGACCTTCAAGAAAAGAGCCTACTACTTTTTAAAAGGCCGGCAACGCATCTGCAATTCCCCTGGTGTTGCGGATGTTCATGGGCGGCGGTAGTCACTTACCATCAGGTGAGCCGCATGCTCGTTTGCCCCATCTCCTATAAAAAAAAACCACGCTCGCACAGAATACCTACTGGAGCGGCTGAGTTTTATAGGACAAGCAAAGAATATTTGGAGCCGTGGTGTCAATTCAACATAGAACTACAATTGTTTCAATGGGCAAATTTAACAAAAGAACCTACTTGGGATGAGGTACAAAAAGTAATGGATTTGCTGATCACGCAAGGGTTTATTAGCAGCAGCCAAGATACGAAAGTCCTTGACGAGTTTTCGCTTATTTCCAACTTATTTAACTTATTTCCAAGATGGAAAAATCACTGGCTGGAATAATGAGAATATTGCTGCTGAAGACAATTGGGTTGAATTATTCCAGCACTTCCGTGCCAACTATCTTCACCTAACGAACTTTTGTACACTTATTGAGTATATTATGTGTCTGCTAAGAAGTAATGCGCCGGTAGAAAGTTTTTTCTCAAATGAACAAAATATGGACGAGTGATAAAACTCAGACAAATGTCGCAGTAATGAAAGCAATTACAAAAATAAATATAAATAAATCCTGTACTGAGCTCCATATGTACCTAAAAATCAGACTCGATATTTTAAAACTAATTTGTTCAGCCGACAAATACAAAAATACTGTGTAGAACTCACGCCACTACTAGGGCTTAGTAACTCATGCAACCTCATTGAGTTATATGTACTACGTACTAGAGAAGCCATTCCAAACAAAAATTGTGTCCTACTCTATGTCTTCGCGCATGTGCGGGAGTAGTAGTCGCGCATGCGCGAAGACTTTAATTTGATATAAAATAAGATATTAATATAAAATAAATATAAGAATTTAATATAAAATATCTTAATTTAATCTAAACAAACATATTTCTAAATAAAATGTAGTAATAATTATTTTATGGAATTCACAAATCTTCAATTTACGCAATATTTAATTTGTATGGATTGCACTACAGTTCAGTTGAACATAGTCAATGTTCGGAATGGCTTCTCTACGTACGTAGTACATATAACTCAATGTGCAACCTACTTAATTATTTTGTAATAAGTGCTTTGATTATTTTTTATTATTGTTATTACCTTCTATAATTAAAAAAAAAAACTTGTAAACCACCAAAAACATATATTTACTAAAATTTCGCAAGAGACGTCCCGCTTTGACAAAAATAATAAATGGTCACGTTAGTTATACCTAACGTCGTGAGGAGACCTGGCCACATGCATGCCTAGAAATAAAAAAGATTCAGAAGAATCGTAAAGTCCACCAATTTGCAATGACGCAGCGAGGCGCAATACTTTTCTGCTCTATACAAGTACAAGTCTCAGAAATTAGAGCAGGCCTGCACGTTATAAATAAAGAATGACTGAATCTTTTACATACATAATGTCACATTTCGCACATTCTTTATATGGCCACATTTTAAAATATACTTATTTTATGGAAAATCATAAAAGAAATACCATAAACTTTTAATTTCTAGACAATTGTCCCATGTAACACATAGCCAAAGTAACAGTTAAAGTTACAACCTATATACTACGTTCCACAGCTGGGCACAGGCATCCACTCATTTCTGAGGGTTTAAGGCCAGGAAATGTCTGCCGCGCTGCTCTAATGCGTGTTGGCGAACTTCACATATCTTCGAAATATTTTTGTTTATTTCTCACACATGCAGGTTTCCTCACAATGTTTTCTTTCACCGCCGAGCACGTGGTAAATCAGCACTTAAAATTGCAATTAACAATTTCATTGATGCCTGCGGGGATCGAACCCGGGTGACTTGCGTACTGTGAAATTTACAGCGAGCCCTTAGTCCCTTAGCTACCACGGTTGAAAAGTAACAGTAGGTAACCAAAAGATATCCCTATAATCCCTAGCAACAATGATATGATCCTTTTTTTTAATTAAAAATACCTATCTATTATTTTGTATAGATTTCTGCTTATGTTTTAACTATGTATATCCATCATATCCTAATTGTGGGAATCGATGAATTCTTTAAAAGCGTTTTTCACCTCCATGTGGGACTTGTCCTTTTAAAAAGTAACTAATAATACAAATAGCAGCTACCAAAATATTCATAATATTTATTACCTTCTTAAACCGTAAGTAAAAAGAAGGGATTATTTTATTGAATAAGAACACGAAAGTCTTAAGTCATAACTCGTTCGTGCTTCGTATAACTATGTATTAAATGTATTCACATTTTATGCTTTGAATGAAATGACTAAATCAAGAGGACGACACTGACCTTACAAAGTGCTTACGTCATTCAAAACAAACTCATCGCTGTAGACCTATAAAGCGAATTAAAACCAATGTAAACGTAAATAAACATAACAGCGCAATAAAAATAGGTAGAGACGTCCAGGAAATAAAGCGTCGTCAAGACATTTTCTGCTTATTAAAACACGTAATAAATACGTGCACTTTATACGGGCCGATACGTTTAATGTGGTCAGTGTTTGTTAAACATTTATATCAACAAATTCATGCAGCGCGTTATTATAGTTACGCCGTTTATCGCTCCATTTGACTTCACAGAGCGCTGATTGCTAGATTCAACGTTGATACTGCAAGATGTTAACGCACAAGTTCTGAGTGATCGTGGAACAACAATTACAGGACTCTCAGATGCATATTTAAACTGCACTGAGGAGACATTTACCTTTTAACCTAGTTATTAATAGATAACAGCCAGGTTCGTAAAACATTAAAAGAATATTAACAATACGAGTCTGAAAATTTGTGCGAAATCGTAAAAAAGAGTAAGGGGTATTGTCTTGTTTTTCTTGCAGATTATTGCGGCCCCTGACAGTAATAAATGTAGAATTTTTTTACATATTCTGACTATCACCATAATTTCTCATTATAAATATTAAAATGCAGATGCGTTGAGGTAAAATGGAATGCCTCGCTACTTATTAAAATGGGTTCCGATTCTCTTCACTCGCCATTCGAAACAAAGTAGCGTAATGATGCTGTTTTATCCTGGTATTGCCTTGAACGTGGCACTTCCATGATCGAAACAACCAATTCGTAATGAAGCCGTACGTACCAGCTTGAACGTACTCTACCAAAAAAAAAAATACTTATTTTAGATACTACTTATATTTAAAGCATAACAGTTATCTACTCGCAGATTCTAGGAATGCTTATCAAATTTCTCAAGTTTGCATCTATGCTTTTCGTAGAATCGGTCTATCTCATTTATTATGAAGCAAACGACTAACGAAGTTTGTAACGGTATTTAAACCCAGTGTTATGATTTAACTATTCATTAATTAATTATAAAGTAAAGTAAAATTAATGTAACAGCCCACCAAGGCCACTGATAAGCACATACCTCTAATTTCTGAGTATGGTTGACCCCTTGGACGTCTGGTGGCCCTGGGATCTTGCTCTATCAAGTACACTAGCGCAAGCACATACATACCAATACAAAAATTGCATCATAATGTTTCTTTTTCTAAACAAACACGATAATTTCAACAAGAATGTGAAAGAATAACTGACCTTATTAATAATAAGAATCACCGTGTAGTAGCGGCGTAAGAAAATTGACTACCCCATAACATCCTGAGGCAGCCAAACCGCCTGGCAAGCGTGGCAACTATAGCAAAGATCCCCCATATGGGGCACTATTTGTCCCCATATAGGGGCAGCCTTATATTCAGTATTGTACTTTTGACAGGCTGTAATAAATTAATGAATAAAAAATTAAGGGAACACTACATTGCTGCAGTATTTTCATAAAATAGCAGCTTAACACTGCTGTGTATCGTATGGTGAGTGTAGAGAACCGGAGACCCTTTTTACTGGAAAAGAGGCATTCCATCTTAGTCCTCACGGGTGACAACGCATCTGCATTTTGATTCAGAAACGCGGATAGATGTAGTTGTCTATGGGCCACAGCAACCACTTACCATCAGGTGGACTGTGTTGCTCGTTTGTCACCCTTATCCTATAAAAAAAATTACACATGAACATCTAGACCCGGAATCCATACAAGTAGTGGTTCCGTGTGGATTTGATACAGCGGTCCGTAGTGTCGTTGCCACAGTTTAAAGGCCTTATCTTTAAACTGTGCCGTTGCCATGCGCTAGCTCTGCGCTACCGCACCGTCAAGGTTTATAACATCGCCGAAGTTTATTAATAATAGATTTTTCTAATTGTTTAATACAGCGGCGATTGTGAAATCTCTATTCTTTCACGTACAGTCGAACGCACGTCAAGCGTAACTTGAACGTCACTTTAATAAGAGATATTCGCGGTGATAGCAAATAATCCGCGGATGAATGTGTTTATTGTTTCTGGTAGACTGCTCGATCCGTGAAAATAAAACTACGCATACTATCGAATTTGTATCGTACGTATCACACGGCCTTATTACGAACATACTCCGGATAAATAACATTTTGATTTAATGATTTAATTGCACATTTGAGGACATGTTGATAATGCACATTGTTTACTACAAAACAAATGTCACTTACGAACGTTATGACCTGTCACATATAATTTCTAGTCATATCTATGTTGCATTGTATTCGAATGCGAGCAGATTTCTCTTAAACACAACTAATGTGCAGATATCATAATTAAATTTGGATATAATTATGTTATGAAATAAATGTCTATCTATTTTACATATTCGATAATGTCCCAAGTATTAATTATAGGAAATGGTGGTTAATCATGGACTCTGATAAAAGCCAAACGGCGACAAGGAGCAACGTAAAAGGTGCATGATTTCTGGTACTATGTGATCTTGATTAGTGTTAAGCTTGGTGATTATTTTTTTACATCGACCGAAAGGTCAATCGAGTGATTAACTCGGCTGGGCAGCGTTCGGGAAATTACGACATATCTTCTCGTCAGGTATACCTCAAAACTTGAAAACGAGACTGTACAACCAGTGCGTGTTGCCAGTGATGACTTATGGTACTGAGACGTGGTCCTTCACTGTTGGCCGGATGAGGAAGCTCAAGGCCGCTCAGCGAGGTATTCAGAGGACTACGCACGGGATTTCTCTGTTTGATAAACTTAGACATGAGGATATCCGCAGTAGAACCAGAGTGACCGACATAGCCCAACGGATTAGTAAGCTGAAGTGGCAGTGGGCCGGCATATAGCTCGAAGAACCGACAACCGATGGGGAAAAAGGTTCTCGAATGGCAGCCTCGTACGGTAGGCGAAGTGTAGGGCGACCCCCCACTAGATGAAGTGACGACATGGTAAGACATGCAGGAAGTCGATGGATGCAGGTGGCTCAGGACCTTGTTTGTGGCATTTCTTGGGGGAGGCCTATGTTCAGCAGTGGACTTGTGAATGGCTGTAATGGTGATGATGATGATGATGATGATGATGATGATGATGATGATGATTGGTGATCTATGTAAATCCTTACTAATGACAGAGGTAACACACATATCAAAAGTATGAGATACTTATATTTTACTTTACACAATACGTATTTTTATTGTACATTAGCAATTGAATTTAATGTAATTAAAAAATTATGATTTTTCCGCTTACAAACTTTGCGTTGGTACAAAAATTGAATCAACAAATCATTTAGCGATGACGATTTCTATTTTTGAAAAAAACCATAATATGACTCTTATAATAAATCTAACGACAACATTCCTTGAAACATTATGAATGTGTTGTATTAATTTTAAATGACTAAATTCTTACAGCACAGTAAAACCACGGCAATACGTAATACACTATTTATTTGGAGACACTGCAGGTGTCGCGTTTAAGGCAAAAGCGTTTTAAATACATATATTTGCATTAGTCTCGTGAGTCATGTTGTCGTAACAGTGAAGGACAATCTATTTCGGCGTGATGAGACTATGATTAATTCACAGAACAGTAAAAGCCTCAATCTAGTCGCGGTTACGTCCCTCCAACGAAACCTGATGTACAATTCACCTTTAAAATTACGCGCGACTTAATTTTTGCTACGTGACTCATATTTTTGTTTATAATTATAAATATTTTAATAAAAGATGTTTTAAAGTTTCCTTAAATGCAATATTATACTAATGCAAGGTTGTGAAATATATCTTTGTGTACCACAACAGAAGATAAAACTTTAAAAGCAAAGTTACATAATATATTGTATTAGGTACCATATATTGAATAGTAGACTAAAAATATTTTACCATTTATTTTTGTATGTATTTTTTTTTATTGAGTTTTAAATTGCGAGCGTGGTTTCACCTGCGCGTACCCAGTGCTAGTCGCGAGCGCGGTACACTCACACGTGCACATACCTAGTGCTTGGGGCAAACGTAGTACTATCACCGCGCATATTTAGTGCACGGTGCGTACATACACTCACCCATACGTATGTAATGCATGTCACGAGCGCCGTACACTCACCGCTCATATTTAGTGTACGGTACAATCGGCCACACGTACGAGTATGTAGTGCTTGTCGACAGCATGGTAGACTCACCCGCGCGTAGTGCATGTCGCGCTCGGCGCTGGCAGCGGCAAGCTTCTCCGAGGTGTCGTGCAGCGCGGTGCGCACGGCGAGCAGGTCGCGCGCACGCGCGTCCCTCTCGGCGGCGGCGGCTCTGGCGGCCGCCTCCGCTGCCGCCGTCTCCCCGCTGGCCGCCAAGCGCGCCGTCCTCTCTTGCTCCAACGCCGCAGCAAGACCAACAACCTAACCGAAAACACTATTATCACTATCCTTTTTTTACGTGGTAGAGTCATGCTGCAGCTATATTAATAGTATAGTTGTAGCACGAATGGGTCGGCTCGACCGGGGAAGGACCACGCTCTCACAGAATACCAGCGTAAAATAGCAGCTTAATGCTGCTGTGCTTCGTATGATGATTGTAGTGAACCGGATACCCTTTTTTACTGGAAACGAGGCATTCCATCTTAGTCCTCACGGGCGACAACGCATCTGCATTTTGATTCGTAATCGAGGATAGATGTAGATGTCTATGGGCCACAGCAACCACTTACCATCAGGTGGACTGTGTGCTCGTTAGTCACCCTAATTCTATTTAAAAAAATCCTGCTATGGAAGTTGAAAGTAATCTTGCCTCTATTTTCCAGCATGTATCTCGACTTTTTTTTATATAATATTGGTATCAGAAACACTTCAATAAAAATATTATTATTTTAGAACTCTGTTATAATATATTTGGAAGACTTCTGAAAGAAACTTCAAAAGTAAATTCGTGTGTTCAGTGACCATATAGTGGATGGGGTAGTGGATATTCTTACACCGCCACTACCTACGCGATTTATTTGCCGTCTTTTAGGGACATTACTAATTATGCACATTATGCCCTATATCGTCCCGTGGGTGTCATTAGAAGCGACAGAAGGAAACTGATAACAACTCAAAATAATAAAAAAAACTATGATTGCCAACCCCCCGACCAAGCGTGGCAACTATGGAAAAATCCTTATTTAAGGGGGAGGCCTATATTCAACAGGGAACTTTTTAAGATGTCAAGAATGGATGGATATATAGAGAAGGTAAGTGTAACAAACAAAGACTTCTATGTATACTACTACTATATCGGCAATTCACATCGATCACTAATAAAAACTAGATATACAATCAGTAACAAAAACTGTCCTTACCGAATGAGCACCCACTCGAACATTAGGGTGCGCTTTTAATTTGTACGTAGCTTTGTGAATACAACTTTAGGCAATGCATTTAAGGTTGAATTTACATTAATGTATATTTATTTCAATTAGAATTACGTCAAACCAATTGGCGACAGTTTTTAAAGAACTTTTGCATGGGATTGTGTATCTATTATTTATTAGTGATCGATGGCAATTCAGAACAAAACTGTCATAGCTGTGGACCGCGCGGGCTGGGCGGCACAATTAATACGCCTCGCAGACTCGCAGTTTTATTTTCATATACGACATTTACAGTTTTTAGGCAAATACGAAATAAAGTTATTTGTAATAAACTTCAAATCACGTTGAAAAGTGTACACATAAGTAATGACAGCGTTTTCGTCGTATTAAACAAAATCAGTGTTAAATTGGAAGAAACAACGTTTGCGGTTTACAAAATAATTTAAAATTAATTTTGTACAACCGACTTCAATATATATTATGGAGTAAAAGAAATCGGTTCACGTAGAACATCGTTATAAGGTAACACATTAAAAAAACATACAGTCGAATTGAGTACCCCCTTTTTGAAGGCGGTAGACAAAGGACTAGTCTTCTCGCCCACTCGAAGTCGACTAAAGGGGTTACTGAGAATTGGCTGTAACTTAGTATACAATGTATTAAAGATGCAGAGTCTGTCTTGTACTACACATAGAAGTCTTTGATAACAAACTACATACTTAAAAACATTCATCTATATACCTTGTTACAACAGATATTATTATTATCTTTAATAGACTGATAATAAAAGGCTCTCTTAAGTCTTTTACTAAGATTCCTAGATCCCATAATCAATATTCCTCTTATGGAGGAACATTTATTTTTAAATCAATCATATGATTACGATATTAAGTCGCAGTTGTGTAAGGACAGATATTACGCTCTTCATAAGTATTAATTTTTTATTGATGTTGACATTAATGGTTAAACTAGGAAACACAAAATGTACCTTTTCGCTTTCTTGTCGATGTTCACCTTCCAACTTCTGCAATCGTTGCTGCATCTGTCGATAGTCCACACTAAGCATAGACATCTGCCGATCTTTTTCCTGACAAGCAGCTTCGGCTCGCTGTCGTCCAGTCTTCTCTTCATTAAGTTTACCTTGTAAGGCTGACAATCAAAATACATTAAAACTTTATGCTTGAATATCGTTATTTAACTGTCAAATATATTCGATATTTGAAATACAAAAAAATCAATTGATCAGATTATTTGTAGTTTGAGCTATGAATTATATTAGTCCCAAATTAATCAAACTTCATTATAAAGCAATAAATAAATCTATGTAAGGACGAACAGGAATTGGCTAATAGAATTACAGTTCTACTTATATGCAAGGTAATACTTATTAGCAAAATGAACAATACCTTTTAATATTTTTTCCAATGTTCCTGATGCATGCAAAAATTCAATTATCAAATTACAATCGCAGCCGCACCATTATGGAGTGTAGGTACATATTTATAGCACATGTATTGATGGGAGCAGCTAGACATCTAAAAGCTTTGGAAAAAATATTTGCACACAAAAACTCACCCTTTACTATTTCTAAATTGGCTTCCTGTTTAGAGAGCAGCTGAGAGCGCTGGGTGTCTTGGTGTGCACGGACTTCTTGTTGGTAGAGATGTTGTGAAGCACGGAGCTCGTGTGTTAAAGATGCGCACTCTTTTTCGAGCGAGGACACACGCTCCGATAGCTGTCGATTATCATTCATGATCTGTCCCATTCTCGCTGAAGATCGCTCCAGTTCCGCGTGAGCGGCATTTAGTCTATTGGTAGCTTCCGTCACTGATGCATCGGAACGTTGCTTAGCCGCTTTTAAGGCTGCAAGTTCTTCGGACAACGCACTTCTTTCCCGTTCCAGAGTGTCACGTTGAGCACGTAAGTTTGCCATTGTCCCATCACTAACAGCAGCGGCAGCAGCTTGTGCGGCACTCAACTCGGCGGCTTGTTTTCGAGATTTGGCTGCTGCTTCTGACTCCTGTTTTAATTTTTCACGCATCTCCGACAACTGCTTCTCCAACAAAATAACTTTGTCATTGTAATTTTGCAAATTGCTAATTTCTTTAGCTCTCTTACTTTGTTCCTCTTCAAGTCGACGTTTAATATCGCTGTAGTTGAATTCTGCTTTCCGTCTGGCATCTGATTCTGCTTCAGCTTTCCGTTGAATATCTTTAAGATCATGTCTCAGTAAAGCCAATTCCTTGTCAGTGTCAGCTATGATTTTTTTATTTCTAGATTCTCTTTGAGCTAATTCTTCTAACTGAGCGCAAAGCATAACTTGTCTATCTTCCAATTTCCGTCTTCCATCTCTTTCTCTCTCCAAAAGTTTTTCCAACTGTAATATTGCTTCAGATCCAACATTGTTTAAATGGTTGTTTGAAATAGTATCAACTACATCAGCTGCTTTCCTTTTTCCTCCACAGAGTTGGTAGTCACCATTGTAGGTAAAGCCTACAAAAGGCAAGTGATTGCCTACAAAAGCCTTTGGAACAGGAAAAGACTCATCGAGTGCATCAGATTTCTCAATATCATCAAAATTTCTTGTGTCATCGTCACTAGATAGTTCTGGCACTACTGGAGGAACTGAATCTCTTAAATTGTCAAAGCTCCATTGATCATTAATAAAGAATGGGTGTTGCTTAATTTCATCAACACTATTTTTACCAAGCCTTCTGGTTCTGTCTGTTAGGAGCCCTCTTATAAGAGATTTAGCATCTTTCGATATTTCAACATCATCAGGAAACTGCAAGGAATTTCTATGATCCATAATTTTTCCATATGTTCCTACTAAACTATCTGCATAAAATGGTGGATCACCTATTAACATTTCATATAAAAATATGCCCACAGCCCACCAATCACATTCTCGACCATAAACTCCTTCACCATTTTGCGATTGTAAAACTTCTGGTGATATATAATCAGGAGTGCCTACTGCATTGCTTGCGCGCACTAAACCATCAGGGCCCATTCGCATACATGTACCAAAATCGGCCAATTTAAGATGGCCATATCTATCAATTAACATGTTATCAGGTTTTACATCTCTGTGAACAAAACCCATACCATGTATAACATTTAAAGCCAGAACAATTTCCATTGTGTAAAATTTTGCCCATTTTTCTGGTATATCAAAATTAGACATTAAGCTAACCAGATCACCACCAGGCATATAATCCATCACCATATAGAGATATTTTTGATCTTGAAATGCAAAATGAAGTTTGAGGATCCATTCAGAATTTGCATGTGCCATAATGTGTCTCTCTTCCCAAAAAAATGTTGAATCTGACCTCTTAATCATTTCTACTTTACTTAGAAGTTTCATAGCATACACATGCCGTGTGGACTTTTGTCTGACTAGTTGGACTTCTCCAAATGCTCCCCGACCAATAACTTTAATTAAATCAAAATCTGATGCTTTCATGCGCAGATTCACTATATCTGAGGCAAATTCTTCATCTAAAACAAAAAGAAAAATAATTGTAGTATGTAAAAATTTAATTAAATATATTATTAAACTTAGATACTAAAGTTGATGCTATATAACGCTATGCTATATAACCTGTATTTATTTTAAGAAGCTTTGTAAATAAAGATTAAATTCAATTCAATTCAAAGATGTTAGAGTGATAATAGCAACTGTTTCTCCAAATGTCAACCTCACCTACATATGGTATTATGCACTCAGGTTATTAATGAGATTCTAACAACCAACAAATAGCAGTAAGTACATCCATTAAAATATGTAAAACTTAAAACCATAGATTGGTGATAGGTAGTAAATCATCAGGTGATAGGGTATTAGTGCAGCACTCATCAATCTGCCTGCACAATTGGCCCATTAAAATCATTTATCACAAAGAAAAAGAAAAATATAAGATTAAGAATATAAAAGTATACTAATTTTTATGTTTAAAATATTTATTATATTTTTTAACATGATCTCCTATAGAGGTCTGGTATGGTGAACCAAAATTAACAAAACCTTACAATGGGCTTAAGGTCACAATAGGTATTGAACCAGGCACATATGTGGCTGATGTTTTAGGCCAAGGAGGATATTATGCACTATGTGAAATTGGACAAACCGATTGTTCCAATTCTCTTTGAGCATATTCATTTACTGGTTTAGAAATTTGCATAATCCATAAGGAATGCAGATAGACAAAAGAGACTTTGCCCACAAATACCTATTGCATCACAAAGGCACTAATAAGATTTGTACTGTAATAAATGTTTTAACTGGACAGCTGCTGGTTTTCTATCTGCATGTCAACAGATATATATCTAGATGCGCCAAAGTAGATGGACTCTAGACTAAAATGCTGATCAGTTCAGTTAATAACAAAACCCTGCTATCTCTACTAGTAATCTAGTTTATTCTAAGTCAAAAATTCTACAATTCTATAATAAATATAGCAGTATTTTATTAACTTTTTATAAAAGTTTCATCTTATTAATTCTGGAAATTATACTGTAGTTCATATAGCATCAAACAAAAAATTGCAATTATTTATGGAACCCATTTAATTATTTACTAATAAAAGTGACACAATTGAAATATTACTATAACCAGTATCTTCGACATTTCTGCCATATTACAATCCCTAAAACACTTATTAGTATCATTCACTTAATTGTTATAATAGAAATAATGTTTTCTAGACCGATACTTCGGTCACGGCGGATAGTCTCAACGGAGACTAACCATCTGCCCATGACAGGATTATAGTGCATGAGTATGTGCACATACACAGGAACACTTTTACAGTTTGATGGGATGGAAATCCAACATGTACACAGACAGATCAGACGCAGGAACAACTGCTTTGCGTTAGGGTTTACGTCCTTTTCAAGGCATGGGGGTGAACCACCGCCAACTTATTCACTCCGTGCTGCTACCGAGATTTTCTTGACAGAATTTCAGAGATTTAAAACCTAGGACCACATTATCAGCAGTCGCGCTTGCCACTTACGAATAAACAAATAACATAATTTAATTCCATGAATTACTTTAAGTAAAAAAACAATAACCCCAGAGTTTCTAGCCAGTTCTCTTTAGAGCAGGAGTTTTCAAAGTGGGAGGCGCGCCACGCATGGGGGCGCGGAGACCCGAAAAGTGAGGCACGTGACATCTGTGTACGCTGATAAATTGCATGGGCTAAATATAAGAGCTAAATATAAGGACTTAATTAGGTGTTATTCCTTCGGGGCAAAGGCAGATTAAAATAGTACGTAGTGATTATTACTGGTGAAATGACAGGCACATGAGACGTTCCACGTTCTCATCTCGGGGTTACAGGTAGAATGAATTGCGACTTATTTTATATATTTTTATGCTCATGTTTTTTTTCCGTAGAGAGGGGGCATGACTCATATAACTTTGGGAACCCTTGCTTCAGAGGTCTCACTTTTTGAACTATTGGTAGACTGATGCTCATATTAGCAGCGACTCATGCTACAGGTTTAAGGTTACAGCATAAATGGGTCAGCTTGACAGGGGAAGGACCACACTCTCACAGAATCCCAGCATAAAATAGCATTTTAATACTGATGTGTTTTGTTATAGAGATCTGGAGACCCTTTTAAGGGTTCCTTCTTGGTCAAGTGTCTGCATTTTGATTCTTAATCAGGGATAGACATAGATCATCCACTTACCTACGAGGGGAGGTTAAAAAGTTCGCGGAATGGCGGGGTAGGCGAGGATTAGTTTACTCATCCAGGTAGGCGCTAGTTGAGTGACTCATTGTTAGTATACATGCCAAGTTTCAGCCTAATCGGGTCATTAGCTTTTGAGTTATCAACTAGTAAGGAAGTCGATCGGGAAGAAATTAGCCACTATGGAGAAAATTGAATATCGCGCCGTCATTAAGTTTCTCAATAAAAAAAGGAAAGACACCTCAAAGCATTTTTCAAAAGATGTCAGCTGTTTATGAGGACTCCGCTCCTGGGAAAACCATGATTTATAAATGGCACGCCCTTTTCTAACAAGGGAGGGACTCCATTGAAGACTACCCCCGACCTGGACGGCCAATTGATGCTACCATGCCAGAAATAATCGAAAAAGTTGAAAAACTTGTACCAGAAGATGCCCGGCTAAATAAAAAACAGCTTGCAGCATTAGTTAGAGTATCAGAAACGACCATTTTAAACATCCTACATGAACACCTTGGCATAACTAAAGTCTGTGCAAGATGGATTCCGAGAATGCTTTCTGCGCATCAAAAACACGGGCGCGTCGAAAGTTGTCGCGAATTTTTGGACCACTGTGGAGAGCAAAGCGAGGAAGTTATGGCCCGAATTGTAACTGGCGATGAAACTTGGGTTCACCATTACGAACCTGAGTCAAAGCAAGAGTCCATGCAGTGGCATAAAAAAGGCACACCCCTCCTAAGAAGTATAAGGTGTCTCAATCGGCCGGAAAGATCATGGCGACGATCTTTTGGGATACAGAAGGTATATCCTTTTGATTGATTATAAGGAACGTGCTACAGCCCAAACCTGGCCCGAAGCGACTATTATTTGTTTCTAAAAATGAAGAAAGAACTGCGTGGGAAAAAAATTGTCAGCTATGATGAAGTGAGGTCGGCATTTCGGCATATATTGACGCCCAAGACAAATATTTTTTTTTTGACGGTATTAATAAGTTATTTGACAGATCTAATAAATGTATTAGGGTTAAGGGACACATTGAAAAGGAAAACTAGTTTAATGTTTCATTTCATTATCCTACCCTGCCATTCCGCGGACTTTTTGACCTCCCCTTGTACATGTGGACTGATTGTCACCCATATTCAATAAAAATACTATAGTCCACAATTGACCACTTACTATTGTCTTTACGGTCTATTAAAATACATTGCTGAACATAGGTTTGCCATAGATTGGCTCATAGAGGCATTTTGCAAACACATTTTATAATTTTGAGTTGTTATGAGGAAGATGCTGCTGCCCATCCCCTGTTTCAGCTTACCTCAATTGCCTCTTACGAAAAAGGACAATATGGAGTAGTAGATATACTACTCCATATTGTCCTGTGTCCTACGCCACTACCCAGTGTCACTCATAGCAGGATTTTAATTGATTTTATGTTATAGTTTAAACTTCAATTCTTTTTCAAGCTTATTGCATCATGTGTTCAAGACCACAACTCTTCCAACACATTCCCCTTAATTAAGTCTACAATACTCACAAGACTGGAAAGATTTATGTCACCACCACACAGTTGTACTGAAATATTAAAATTTTCTTTATATACTTGCACGTTTGCATATTTTCTACAGTTGCCTAACCACCTGACAAGTGTGGGAAATATGACAAATGTCCCCCCAATAAGGCAATCTATGGGGAAGGGTTCCGCAGTGGACTTTGGACAGGCTGTAATAATTGCAGCCAGAATGATTGAAGCCAGAATTGTGAATAGTTCCATCAGCATATCAGAATTGAACATACAGTGCATGCAACAACCTGAATTAGTCAACATTCTTAATCTTTGTCTACATAATTTGTATGGTTCAAACAAGTTTTTTCTGGTGTTTTCCATCCTTATTATTTTTAATTAGTAGTGCATGGCACAAAGTTATGGTCTTGTTTATTAGCTTGCAATTTTTATCACTGTGATTTATTTGAAAACAATATGTATTTGATTAGGTTGAATAAATTTTTACTTAAGTCTGAATTTGCTTTGATCTATGTCAAGATGACTCATCTTTTAACTTATTTCTAGAGCCAAAAATCTTTGATTTATGTCAGTCCACAGATTTCAAAGTGTGTGTATTATGATAAAATTTTAAGTTGCATTTTTAAATAATACTACTTATAATATTAGTCACTTACTCAATGTAGACATCTACCTAAGCTAAAAGACCGTATTGTTAAAAATAAATATATACACCTGAAATAAAGAAAGAAATAATGTTTACAGAACCAGAACTTCCAACTTCCTATTTCCAACTTTCTAAATAAGCTACTGGACAAAAATTCAGACCATTATTGTTGCTTCAGGGTCATATATAAGGCACAATTGAAATCTGATTTTATTGAACACTAGAGATCCGCACTGGCTTCGCACGGTTGATTTCTGGATCTCAACAGCAATGGCATCTACTGGAGCTAATTGTGAATCTAAACCATTCTCTAATGAACTCAATCACATACACAACGTTTCATCAAAATCGGTCCATCCTTCTAGTTCAGTCACATACACATAGACAGATGAATTATATAATATGCATGTATTATACATACAAACCTTCCTCTTGAATCATTCTGTCTACAAATGAAAACCGCATCAAATTCCGTTATGAAGTTAAAAAGACTGCGGGAAGTGTCTATGTAGAGATCAAACAGGATGTAATAACTTATTTATTTATAAGCCAATAACTTTATTTCTTTTTGAGTGTATTATTTATTAGATTACATATTTCAATATAACATAATTATAAACTGTACACCATAAATATGATAATGGTATAGTGCAGATAAACCCAATTATAAAAATTACTATTAAGAATATAAGACTGTTGTGTTGTGTTCTATAAATTAATAAAAATCTACATGATATCTGTAGTCTGTGTGCACTGTAAAAGGAGAATGGAATTTTTGGGCCTGAAGTTAACTAATTGGTTTATACTTTAAAAATTTGCTTATATTTTTCTAAAGTTAAATACAAAAAACTAGCTCTTTTTACAATCTAGAATAAAAAAAAAACACAAAATAAGAAATGTTAGAAAATCAATTGTATTATGAAATACAATCAATTTTATATTTATGCAGATCCAAAAAATAAAAAGAAAAAACTTCCAGTTTCATTTAAATTCTATTATTTACTTTAAATGATATCATTCATTTGGAAATAAGATATATTATACACATAAGGAAAAAAGAAATAAACATATTATGGCAATAAATCAATTACCTTAAAGAATACACTAGTGAAATTCTGGTTTCTTAATGGTACCTACCACGGAATATAAAAAACAAGAGGAAGTCCAAAGTGGGTGGGGCAGGCGTGTCATAATTAGTGACAGTAGAGCGTAATAGACTGTCAGTCGTAAACTCAAATTGTTGCGAGCTGACGGGTCGCTGCTTAAGTGACATATGCGAAAATATGCTGTTTTGTGCAATTTAGGAGTGTAAAAACGAAAGTAAAAAATAAAAATATTTCGAATAGAGGTGTTTTGTACCAAAGGCACGTGTAATTTTTTAATTCTTTGGATAGAAACTCAACTAAACATGGACAAAATGTCAAGTTGCCTTTATTACAAGCAATATTCAACCTTATTTCGTTAAGATAAGGTTCAGCTGTAAATACGTTTTGAATAAAATAGCTCCGATAGTGTTGTAACTACGCCGACATCAAAGTTTTCGATAAAATCTTATCACAATACTGTTCGTTCACTAACATATTAATGAAAATTTGCAAATGCTGGATGTCTTTGAAAAGATACGAAGTTGTAGGGTGAAGCCTACGAATGAACATTTGTTAGGGTTGCTGAGCCAGAGAAATAAGTAAGTAGTTTAGTAGTACTCATGACTTTTGAAAAAAGCTGAAATAAAAGTGATCTTAATATCATGATCTACATTGGTAACCGAATTCATTATCATCTAAAATTTTATATTAAAGTGTGAACACGATAATTTTTAAAGACATATGTGTTATTTCAATGACAATAAACAATTGCTAAATTATTGTTTTTTATTATTCTCCTTGTTTCCATTTCAAAAATGATAATTTAGCTTATTGTAAATAAATTTTCATTAAATACAATTAATTATATGCCGGCTATATGAATTACAGGGATATACGTGGTACGTTATGGCAATTTCCATTAAATTTTGCTATTTTACTCATTTAGTCATATATTGTTGTTTTTTTCAATTTAGTTTCTTCAGTCAATTCATATACATGATAATAATCGTATACTGAATGTAATCTCGATATAAGCCAGATCATGTTCAGGCAGAGTAACTACATCACTAACATCATTCACGTAGCAGTACAGTTTAGTTAGGGCATGGGTAGGGTAATGTCAACGTTATACCTATTGTCATTATGTCTCTAATAGCGTGAATTTATTATTGCGATATCTAACGTTAAGAAGCTAAGTTTGCTCATTAATTATAAAACTTCGTTGATGAAAAGGAATATAATCTCTATTCTTAAGGACTTATTGTTCATGCTCAAATGAATGGTGAGTAACATAATGCCTTTCTCTTTTATTTTTAAATAACCAATCACGCGAAAATTATTGAAATGGTACACAATTGTTGATACACATTTCTTTCCTGTGCATGTGTGAGTTTGGCGACAGTGGTTTCGCTATAAATTATGCATTTTGCTACTTCCTCTTGTTTTTTATATTCCGTGGTACCTACCACTAGTACTTTACTTGGTACTTTTCTTGGTTGCTCATTAGAGTATAAATACATACATATTACCCTGAGATTTGGACAATTAGTTCACCTATTAATTTATTAAAATTGAATTATTGAATATAAGCAGAATTTTATTAAAAGAAGCCATTAATTAAAAGAAAAAAATGACAACTGTTTGTCAACGTCTTTCATATTGAAAATATTTTCTGAAATTGATTTAAGTTTAGAGTTAATATTTCTTATTGCGTTTTGCTAAAATTCAGTTATTATCAGTTCAGAATAATTCATTTTCGTTTGTAGGCATTTCTTCACGATTGTGTGTGTAAAGATTTTTTGTGAGATGTTGACTCTGTATGAGATATTGACTATAAATTAATTTATTATTTAAAAATTGTATGCACCATGTGTGATCAGAATCGATAGTAGAGAAGTGTTTTGCAAACAAAAACCACAAAGTTATCTGATTACTTTCTGCAGGTTTCTTACAATAGAAGAAGAAAAACATTTGACAATATTGTGGTAAATCTTTAAACATTTTGAATTTATTGATCATTATATGTAGGGATTACTACTATATTAACTCGAATTTTATCTGTTTCAGATTATGTATTTGGGCTTAGTTAAGTCTTCACCATGAAAATTTTGTTGATTTAACTTTATGTTAATGTTCTGTGAAGAATAACTGTCACGATAACATATTATGTTACAATATTACGTATGGAAATATTATCTGCAAAAGCAATAAAAACATCAATAATAATATATAGTGTCTCTATCTCTTACAAAACATAAAATTACAATAACTATACCTATTTTGAGTTTTATTTTATCCCACATACTCCAAAGTAAATTTGAGGTAATTTTGGTGCAACCTTTCAAATGTATGGGAATTCACCCAATAGGCTCGAGCCAAAATTACTCAAACTTGTCTTAAATAAATGTGAAGTTTAAAAGCTACAGAATACAAGGTTTGAAATTCCTGCTAAAGTTTTATATGGGTGCACACTGTGGTGCTTTTAGTGTACACTGATAAACACATGTTTCCTTTCTTAGTATGAAATTGGTGTTCTTCTCTCAGTAGAGAGTAATAAGCATTTCTCATTTTGAAACTTGACAGTTCAAATTGACTTGACTCTTTCGCTTAAAAGAAAAAGACCAATTTTTAAGTTGATTTCAAACGAGCACAATATAATCAATTCTCAATTAAATTCAGCATTTTAATATCTATTTTCGTTTATTTTTCTGTGTTAACTGGGGATATAAAAAATTGTGAACATATCTGGAAAATAATAATAAAAAATATCAACATGCCTGTGAAACACAAAGTAACAACAACAATTCAAGTAATTGATCTCATATTGATATGCCTAATATTCACTTCAATTAGTTGTTTTAATTTTCGTTAATCGTTTCACCATTTCATTTCTTTACCACAGCTTTTCTTTTTATACTGATTCTGCTTTTATATCTTTAAGTAATCGTAAAAAATATCCTGTTACAGTCTAAACTGCGTCGGCTCAATTACGCAAGTAAGGAGCAACTAAACTAATTACGGGAATTACTGTGTCAAAAGAGGCCTCATGCTCAGACCAGAGGTGGATCTGCTTCATACTACATATCTCCGATATCTCCGATACACCACCATGGAGAAAGCCCCGCAAGACGGATAAAACAAAATACCTTAATAGGCTGACGTCTTCGCTCGCGGGTTTTGAGGGGACAAATACTATAGCAGATCAGTTGCTCCTAGAAGAACAGGTAGCAGCTGTTATTAAGGCCATGATAGATAGCTACCATGAATCATGTCCAGAAATCATTCCACCAAGACATGCTGAGGTAAAGCAACCGTGGTGGGATAAAGAACTAGATAGAAAACATAAGAAGGTAAGAAAAGCCCTGAATGCCTCAATGGATGAAGACTGGCTAATATACAAGAAAGCCAAGTCCGAATACAAAAAATGTATCAGGTATTGACGCTCAACAGGGTGGCAAAAATTTTGTGGTAACATAGAAACCTGTGAATAAGCAAATAGGATAAGGTAAATCCTAGCTAAACAGAACACGCCGACAGCCATCTGTTTAAAGAAACCCGAAGGAAGCTACTCAACATCGCCGGACGAAACCCAACGCATCCTAATTGAAATGCACTTCCCAGGTTGCTGCGTAACTCAGGGGGTAAACCGGCATGAAGATACACTGACACCAACAGCAGAAGACTGGAATTTAGCACAGAGAGTGGTAACGATAGACAAAATCCATTGGGTCATTCACAGTTTCCTCCCCTACAAGGCGGCAGGACCTGACGGCGTATTCCCAGCACATCTATAGTGGGGGGTAAAGCCCTAATAGTCAGACTTGTTGCCATAATGAAAGCCTGTTTAGCTCTTAAATATGTTCCTAGGGGATTTCATACCCAAACCAGGTAAGAGTGACTATACAGACCCTAAATCCTACAGACCCATTAGTCTCACATCCTTTCTAGGAAAGATGATGAAGAGGATGTGTGAAAGGGAACTAAGGGGGTCGGCACTAATGGACTTACCACTACACGACAAACAACACGCCTACAGCTTAGGTAAATCGACAGAATCGGCACTACACCAAGTAATAACAAAGATTGAAGAGGCCATTCAAAACAAAGTAATATATCTAGGTTCCTTTATAGATAAGATGTTAACAGATAAGTGCTTTTGACAGAACAAACCTCTCCAGCATAAAAAGTGCACTCAGTAAACATAAAGTTGAAATGGCACTGATTGACTGGATTTTCTCAGTACACAAACAGATGGACATTCTCAGTACACAAACAGTAGATTGCTGGTGTATCACAAACAATCCAGATTAAGAAAGGCTGCCCACAGGGTGGGGTTCTTTCACATCTCCTGTGGAATATGGTGATAAATTAACTCATCAGCAAATTAAATGCCAATCATTTCTACACTAGTTATGCTGATGACCTAACACAATCTAGTCTCTGGAAAGACAGCAAGCGTGGTGTGCGACCTGACCCAAGTGGCTCTCTGTATAGTGGAGAGATGGTGCAGGGAATATGATGTAACCATAAATCCAAATAAAACGGTTCTAGTAATGTTCACACAAAAACGAATGCTGAATAACTATCATTTTTCAGCACAAAACTTCAGCTATCCTCCGAGGTATCAACAAAGCTGGTATAACTGTCTGGCAATGCAGAAACATGATTGGCAAAAGATGGGGTCTGACACCAAAAATCATACTGTGGCTATACAAAATTGTAATTCCGCCCATGTTCACATACAGAGCTCTGGTATGGTGGACCAAAACAAATGAATCCACCACCATAAAGAAGCTCCAGTGTTACCAAATACTGGCATGTATGGCTGCCACAGGCAGCATAAGAACTATGCCAACAGCAGCCTTTGATGCGATGCTGGGGCTAACCCCAATTCATCTACACATACAACAAGAAGCGACGTTAGCTGTCATTAGACTCAAGACCGTAAGTAAATCTATGAAGTAAGAATAGAATCCCACATACAGGAATAATAGAATTGATAGAATTCACTCAAAAATTCCTATCTTACAGACCAACTATTTGTTGTCGATAAGAAGTATAAGATACAATTAAATGAAACCAGCCAGCCGGAGGGATTAAGCCCAGAAGAGCTTAGAGCCTTCACCGATGTTTCTAAAACAAATGAAGGTGTAGGATCTGAAACTTTTTCTGAAGACCTCAACATCTACATATGCACACCGCTGGGTACCTACAGCACAGTCTTTCAGGCGGAATATATGGGTATCATTCAAGCAGCTATAGCAATAGACACTAAAAAGGTTAATGACTTCTCCATCAGAATACTGACTAACAGTAGGGCGGTACTACAAGCCCTGAGCTGCAATGTGGTGAGTTCAGGACTAATATATGAATGCCATCAACATTTAAATGAGGTATGTAAACACAACAATGTGACTCTGCAATGGATAAAGGGACATAGTGGATCCAGAGGCAACGGATGCAGCAGACTAACTGGCCAGAAGAGGATCGGTTCTAGCCACTATACGGCCAATCATACCAATCCCCTTTGGTAATGTTCATTCACTGGTACATAGACACTACACTAGACAAACTAGGGAGGCCCTGCCTTAAATAAACCGTCATTTAACCAAGGTTCTAATAAGACTGAACAGGCCGCAATTCAGGGTAGTAACAAGTACTATCACAGTAACTTTAAAAAACATTTATTTACCATAGGTGTTACGGGCAGGCACCTGTGCAGGGTATGTATGGGTGAGGAAGAAACGGCGGCCCACGTGTTACTGACGGGTCCGGAACTTGCTGTATAGAGGGCTAAACATCTCTGCACGCCGGGATCACTCCCCGAAGTTGCTTGCAACATCAAAGGGGTTGGCTATAGACGTCCGGTACTTGATTTTAATTATGTTTTCAGTATAGGAGGCTTGTCAGGGTTAAGTATGAATCTTTTACACCGTATTTGGATGTCGGAAATGCGTTTTGAATTAATTACGATAAAAATAAATTTCAATAAATATGGCGTTAACAAAACGCAAATACTCGTATGTCAATTTGGTCTAGTATTATGAAGTAACATCGAGTACTGGGTTTTTATTATGTTTTCAGTTTAGCAGGATTGTCAGGGTTAAGGTAGAACCTTTTATACTGTTTTTGAATTACGGAAATGTGTTTTGAATTAATTACGATAAAAATAAATTTCACTAACTAAAAATTGCATAATATAACGAAACAGGTCACCCATAAAAAAATTAATTACTCGGACCCAGACAATACATTTGTGGCTGAAGATGGGACTCATACACAATGAATTGAGTCGCAGTGGAAAGCAGTCAGAGGCTTTTCAGAAAACAAAATTATAATAATTCACATTACATTGTTTCATTTACCACAATCATAGCAGAGTTTAGGGCAACCTGACTTTATAGATAAGATAGGTCGAATCTGTACTAAAACCGAATCAGAACACCCCGACTCCACGTAGTCTTGTCTGCCCTACCCCTAGAGTGTTTTTGTAAAGCCGTAGGCGAGGAGGGAGAGCAGCCCCCGCCCGCTGTAGCAAATCGCAGGCACCTGTGTGAGCCGTAGCGGCTGAGGTTGGTCGCCGAAGGCGACCGACAAGCCGAAGCTGCGGAGGTGAGCATGGATGCCTGCGATTTGTTATGCAAGGGCTACACTTCCCACAGCGCCGAAGCCGTTACAGAAGTAACTTTGAGTCAATATTCCTGTGTAAAAAGGTAAGGTTATGATTTTACAAAAAAAAATATTACTCATAAAGTATGCATGCAGTTGAGACACCACCAACTTCCTGACTCCGGCAGCTACTGAGAATTTCTTTGATGGAAAAACTCAAAAATGAGATTTTATTAACTATAGTAATAATTAAGAATTTCTTTGATGGAAAAACTCAAAAATTAGATTTTATTAACCATAGTAATAGTATAGGAAGAGTTGCAAAAGATAGGCAACAATGGAAATTGTTAGAGGAGGCCTTTGCCAAGAGGCACACCGAAGTCAGAGACATATTATATTAAAACTGAATAAGATAGGATTATTTGTTTTGGGATATAAAGGCTATATTATTATTATTATAACTATAGTAATAGTACAAGGCCGTCAACTTCAGTTGTGGAAGGTAATTTTTTTTCTAGTCCAAAAAACATTACATCTATTTCATCAATTAATTTTATATCCAATCAATGGGTGAAGGTAAGTTTTATTTTTATTGCAGATGGACAAACACTCGGATCCTAAAACATTATTTAGAGGTCATAAAAAGCTAGTTCTATATGGAAATCAAATCTGTTGCACAAAACATTTAGCCACTGCTTTACTGAAATTACTACTACTATATTGAAGTCGATAATACTTACAAGGAGGACTTCATGATTTACATCAAATATAAAATAATATCTTTATTTTTAATATGACATGAATATCAATAACATAAAGTTAAATGTCAAGGAAAAACAATATTCCAAATTAAGAAAATAAATGATGATAGACCATCAATGAGTTACCAGTCCCTAATCTGTCAATCAGCAATGGCACCTTGATAGGCAGTTAGTTATAAGTTGGGGTAAAAAAGTGATAATATTACCCTTATATCCGTTTGTATGACGATCGGCCAGAATTAGGCCGATGGATTATCATGCGCATCTGCTAAGCAACCAGATACTGGCCGATCCATGGCTGAGTATTTGGCGGGTAATATTAACGTCGACATGATTTACATCAAATATAAAATAATATCTTTATTTTTAATATGACATGAATATCAATAACATAAAGTTAAATGTCAAGGAAAAACAATATTCCAAATTAAGAAAATAAATGATGATATACCATCAATGAGTTACCAGTCCCTAATCTGTCAATCAGCAATGGCACCTTGATAGGCAGTTAGTTATAAGTTGGGGAAAAAAGTCATAATATTACCCCTATATCCATTTGTATGACGATCGGCCAGAATCAGGCCGATGGATTATCATGCGCATCTGCTAAGCCAGGCGTGTCACTTTGTAAAAATCTGAGGTATGGAAAATGGTGGCGCGATTTTCAAATTTGTTCGCATTACTCGTGGGGTATTAAGGTTTAAGAGTTTGCAGTGTATATACTCAACTTATTTATTGAACTATAAGATGTGGGGTATTGAGGTTTAAGGGCTTGCGATTTATTTATATGGGGTTTGTAGTAATATGCGATTTATTTCCTAATTTCAGCTATGGAATTCCATACCTTGAAAAACTTGAGGTATGGAGTGCTCCATACCTTCCATAGTGGAAGTGACACCCCTGTGCTAAGCGACCAGATACTGGCCGATCCATGGCTGAGTATTTGGTGGGTAATATTAACGTCGACAATGATTGCTATCCCTTTTTCACCTATAGAAAATTATAAACCAATGAACGAGAACCCGATACAAAGCTACTAAAGTACTTCAATATTTAGAAATTTCAAATAAACAGCATGTGTCGCAGTTGCATGTGAAAGTCGCCTTCCATGTGTCAAGAATTTGAAAAGCTTATGGTGTAAAAAAATGTATAGGAATGTGTGGTTTTTTTGCTTTTTTATTATAAAGTAATGTATATTGATGTAAATAAATTACATTATTTTATTAATTAATGATTTTCTTGTTTAATTTTCACGAACTATGTACAGAATACTATTAAAAATTTGGTTGCCTAACTTTGAAATTAGAATAATAAAATCTCTTAGGTTGTATTCAACTTAGATAACTACAGAGTAATAGCAAATAATATAACAATTCAAATAAGTTTTAGACATAGCTTCCATACAATATTTTAGAGAAATTACTAATTTAATCGCCACGCGCCGATATCGCGTGGATTACCTCTTAAGGCCCTAGCAGACGTGAAATTCTTGCAAAATGGCCGCCACCAGACTAGGGGTTAACATACTAGGGTTATAAGCTTAATTTTAATGAATTAGCTTGATAAACATTAAAAAAAAGAAATTTAAGCAACAAAAGATTATAATTTTGTTTGCATAATATACAGTTTACAGTTGATTAAATATAATTAGAAAAGAAAATAAATTCATGAAAAAAAAAAACAGTACCTTAACAACATTTACAGTAAGTTTTTTTTATTATTTTAATATATTTTTATTTATTATTTTGAATGATACTCTCATATAATATGTACATAGGTATATCAAATTAATTGATTTAATTTAAGATCTTAATGAAGGTAACTCCAGTATTTTAGCTTTACATATAATAAATCTTGTTACCATGTGTAGATAATCTTAAATATTATAAATTTGGATAAAGTCAATCATAATTTTCCAAGTTTATTACTTACAAATAAAATCATATTAAGTGTAAGCTAGTTACACAGGTTATTATTTGACTTATTAAATATTGGTATTTGTAGTAATTAAATAGTCAAAGTACATTTGAAATAAACATTCACATCTTATTTGTTTGCCTTGCAGTGGTGGGGTAGGAGAACTTACTACCCCATATAAGCCAGTGGGTGTCATAAGAGGTGACAGGGGAAAATGAAACTGGCAATAGGCAGCAGCATGTTTCTGATAACAACTTAAAAATATAAAAAAACTGTGGTTGCCTACCTGCATGCCTAGATTAAATTAGTAAATGAATATATAAAATAAAAAAGCGTAGAGAATATCTATGAAGGAGGCCTATGTTCAGCTCCTATATTTATCAGTGTTTATTGTTGTATTCATGGTCCCATTATCATTATTATGTGCATACCTTTAAGTTGCAGTGATTTATGTGCAAATACACTGAACCAAACTTCTTACAGAATTTATCCCTGTATTGAATTATTTTTATACTTACATCTGCTGGTATATGCCTCCACATTTTTCATACGTCGAATTGCTGGATGATCGCAATCAGAGACGAGTGCTGTTACGGTGTCAAGCAAGCAGTCAACGTTGCCAGTGGAACGAGGATCACATAGAATCTCTTCCAAAGCACACAGCCGTCGCCAGCGTTCCTCATCCTTTACCGCTTCCATTCTGAATCCAATTTTTGATGTTTTCTGACACTAAGCGCCACCGCACATTCTCCTGATTAGCACCCCGACTGAAGACACCTCTCTCATCACGACACATCAACAAGCAGATATTGTTTTGTTATTTTGTAATTCTGTCACTTCAAAGCCTCAATTTCGAGGGATAACTTGTTTCATTATCGAAAAATTTACTTGAGCTCAAAATGACAGGAGATAAAGGTGGTTCTCACAACAAAGCATATGCACGTTTGCAAACATAACTTGTTCTTGGATTACAACAATAATTTTTCATACTGTTATATTTGAAGACAGGTTTAAAAACAAAATTGTAATTGGCACAACATAGAAGAAATATGAAAAAATAAGATATTAAAATAAAAACCGCTTGATTGACGAACGATGATCAAACAATAACGTGAAGATAGGAACATATTCCATTAGTATTTTGTATTATCTATGGGAACACCAGAATATTTTTTGGAGTTGACTGGAGTGGGAGTATATAATATTACTCTATGCTACTGAAGGATGAAACTGCTGGGAGCACATCTTATTATTATAGTTTGTAGGCTGGGAGCTTGTGCTTCCGTTTCGGAATTCCGAACGGGTCGAACACACATATACGGAATCCCGTTTTGCCCGCAAAATTTCGAACGGAAAACTACCGTACGTGTGTGACGGTCATAGATTTTATATGAACTTGCAGCGTTCGGAATCTCACATCGGAATATCGAAACGGAATCCCGAAACGGAATTTCGTATGTATGTGGCGGGCCTAAGTGTGACACGTTCATATCTATGCTCTGTGGAGCAATTTAGCTAAGTTTTAGCTCAGTAGTTCATCTAATTCCGACTGTTCCGAGTTCTGACTGGTTACACACCACATGGTTAAACTATTATAACTAACTCTCATTCGAATACCTCTTTTTCGACGAGTCGTCTGGCTTAATTAAGTTTATAATGATTGACTGGGAGAGAATGCTTTATGGCATTAATCGGCGATATGTACAATTTTTGAGCATAAACGTTTAAATTAATAAGATAATGATATTAAATGTTCTGCAGTATGCCTATTTATATTATAAACAAAACTTAAATTTTAAAACATTCTCAAAAATGAAAGGAAGCCTATGTCCTGGAGTGCGATCTATATAATAAAAGCAGTAATTTTTTTTTCCTTCAACAGAGGCCATCGATTGATCGGAGGGGAGTAGCCATACGCAGGCGTTCCCCTCTGTCAAAATATAGGTGCAGGCGGTCCTATGCATACAATAAAACTAGTTGCAGCCGCATTGCTCACTAGACTATATCTTGTTTCGCGGCTGAATCGACATCCTAGAAAAATGCCAAATTGAGATCTGTTCTGCCATATCAAATTTATAAAAAGAGACAATTCATATATAAGTAATTTTAATCACATTATTGCTACTTACTTCTTTTTAAACTTAAAAACTGTAATATTAATGATCATGTTGTTTCAGAGTTGTTTACCAACACGGCCTGTGTTGGTAAACAAATCTGAAACAACTCGCTTGCCCACATACAGTATGCAGATTGGTAGAGCGAATTATCCGAGTTTGTATCCGAGATGTCGCTGTCACCTAGCGATACTATTATAATGTATCCATGTGCGTGTGAAATTGTTAGTACAGAGCGATAAAACCATGGTAACCCCTGCCACGCTATCCGTGGAATTCTGCAAGATTAGGGTACTTCACTCAAACCTTAACGCCGTCCACTACCATCTGGAGACGGTGAAGTCGGCCTTGCTCTTTTTCACAGAGACGCGGTCCTCTCCGTCTGATACCTGTCCTACCTGGGGTGTAAGTTATAACACTTCTTTGTGCCCCCGGGCTGGAGTTTGCGTATACGTCAAAGAGGATATTTGTTCTCGACGCCTCGGCAGTCTTGAAGGTACGAACCTGTCCATCCTTTAGCTGGGCGTAGACAGCAACGACCATCCCCGCATCTACGGGTGCCTTCATAGGTCCCATAGCGGTAATGCCGACACAGACCGACTCATCGATCACGTCCAAATGTCTACAGATGCCATCCTGTTGGACCTTCTGCTGACCTCTCATCCTGATGGATATCAGGTTTCCGCTTGGCCCCTTTCGGCTCTTCGGACCATTGTCTGATCCGGAGTGTGGTGCTACTCACTGGCGGTTGCGTTCTGCAGGCTGCCACCGTGTTTGCCATTACAGGTCTGCGAATTTGGAAGGAATGCAGTCTTTCTTTGTATCCTACCCATGGGGGTAGGTTTGCTTCTCGCCAGATGATCCCAGCGCTGTTGCTGACTCTGTGACTGATGTGGTACTACAGGGAATGGAACTATTTATTCCATCATCTATGGTACCCATTGGAGGCAGATCTCAGCCTTGGTTTGGTCGCTCCTGTAAGACTGCATTACGCAGTAAGCAGGAGTGTTATCAGGGCTGGGCTGACTGAGTTATTGCTAAAGCAAAGTATGAGCACATTGGCAGAATTGGCGAGAAACTAATTCACCTTCCTTCGGGAACCCGCGCATTCTGGTCTTTCGCAAAGGCTGTCCAAGGGAATTCCTGTAAGCCATCTCTACTATCTCTGCATAGGGAGGACGACTCACTGGCCCACGCCCCAAAAGAGAAAGCCGACCTTTTAGGCTCCCTTTTTGCGTCCAACTCGACTCTCGATAACGGGATAAATACAACGCCGACCATCCCGCAGTGTGAGTGCTCTATGCCAGATGTGCGATTTACACAGTGCTCATTACGCAAAGCACTCCTTTTCCTGGACATCCACAAGTCGAGTGGGCCTGACGGAATCCCGCCAATTGTGCTGAGGACGTGCGCTCCAGAGTTGGCACCGGTTCTAACGCGTCTTTTCCGGTATTCCTAGACAGCTGTCGTGCACCCGATCCCTAAAAGAGTTTACCGCTCTGATCCATCCAACTTCAGGCCTATCGCCATCACCTCCTTGTTCTCGAAAATAATGGGGTCCATTATTACTGCCAGCTCATGCGGTACCTTGAGGAGCACCAGCTCATTAGTGATGTCCAGTACGGTTTCCGTCGGGGTGGCTCAGCTGGTGATCTTCGTGTTTACCTAACATACAGATGGGCGCAGGCGATCGAGTTCAAGGGGGAAGCTTTGCTGGTTAGTTTGAACATAGAGAAGGCCTTCGATCGGGTCTGGCACAAAGCTATTCTTTCGAAGCTTCCTTCCTATGGGCTTCCGGAGAAATTGTGCAATTGGATCACCAGTTATCTGGCTGATCAGAGCATCAAGGTCGTAGAAAATCTTCCTGATATTTTACTGATTTGTAAAATTCTTGACTCTTTACCAGTCAAATATTTTGGATTTAAAAGCAGTTGGCATTTATTGGCAAAAAATGATAAAACAATTGAAAATTTAACTTACCAGCTATGTGCCCATGACAAAGCTTTGTTTGTCAGAATAGATGGTGAAAATTGTGCTGAGGTGCTATACGCAAAACCAGAAAGGAAAATTAGTGGAAAAGATAAGAAATAAACAAATTTTTTCAAATGTAATTACTGTGGTGAGCAAGAACATAGAGTAATGAAATGCAAGAAGGATCAGTGAAGAAAGGCCACCTAAACTATTAAGCGTGAATATAAATCAAACTAATCTAACTATCTTATTGATAGACAGTCTAGTCTATACGACTAATTGCTATGCGGATAATGACGCTACCAGTCACATAACTAATAGAGGGGATATTTTTGAACATTTTGAATATTTTAATAGTTCATACACCGTCACAGGGGCTAATGGGTAAATTATCGAGGCTGTTGGAATTGGTACTGTTCGTGCTTAAGTTTATGTTTAAGATGGATTATAAAATATTAATATACTTAAGGATGTTTGGTACGTACCTTCGATTACACGAAATCTATTTTCCGTACTTGCTGCAGAAGATCGCTCACCAAATTGTAATTTCGAATCAACTGCTGAGACCTATTCATTGAGAGCAAATGAAAAAAATGTGTTAAATAGGCGAAAACATGGAGGGTTATTTAAATTGAATTTGAAGTGTAACAGAAACAAAAATTTTTTATTCAATATAGATTATAAATAATACTTATTGAAAGTCAATCTTTTGTTTAATTACCGGAAAAATTCCTCTGATTATAATGATGAAATATATCTTTAATTATCGAAAAAAAAAACTCCGTCCTAGGAAGAACCAGCAAGAAACACAGCGGTACTTTTTTTTAAATAACAGCTTACAATCATATATATTACACAATTAACAACACAAAAATTAAAAGGGTTATTTTAAAGGGTTATTATCATCCATAAATTCCTTAATATTGTAATAAACCTTTTTATACACACTTAGCTTAATAAAGTTTTTTAACTTTGAGCAGGTCAAATTTTGTATGTTTTCTGGGATTTTGTTGTAAAAGCGTATGCCTCAAGAATGAATTACTGACTCGGTGGAGTCGAGTAACTGTGTCTACTAACCTGTGTCTGTTCCTAGTATTTACATTATGAATATCACTGATTTTAAATGAAACTTTAAATGAAACTAGCAGGTAGTTTATCTAGCTAGCTATCACTTATTTTGTCAAAACTACTTTTATTTTTGTGTTCGTACATTACATATTCAGAAATATATTGAGAGGCTAAAGTTAATATAATAATTTCCTTAATTTTTTGTCAGAACGACTCTTTAGGGTTTAAATCACAGATTGTTGTTATGGCCCCTCTTATATAAAACAAATATAATTTCAATTTTTTAGTATTAAAAATAATAGCTAGTTGAGGCGAGATTGGTATTTATTGTAGACGCAATAACTTTAACGGAATTTCGCCACAGATCTGCAGTTTTCTTAATATCAATAGTTTTAAAATATTTTACAATATACTTTTATTGATATTTTATGAAGTGTAAAATTCTTTTGTTTAAGTAATGTTTCGGCGACGGCAGGAGAAGAATTCAGTGACTTACGCCCGACTTACGTATTGATGTCAATGGACATTATTTTGAAAAGATATAGGTAATAAAACTAATAAGTTGCTAGTTTGTTCAGTTTTTGATTTTCCAAGAACTTTTAGTGTCACCCTCGTACAGAATATTTGCATTTCTTTCAGGGTTTTTTTGAGAAATAAGATGATTTTAGAATCTGAAGAAAGGAAATTAATAAAATTAATAAGTCAACATTATTTCCAACTATCGTAATAGGTTGATTTGCAAATTTTGCTTTCAATTCAATATCTGTTCTATCAAAAGATCTGCATCTGCAACCAAATTTCTTTCAAACATTGCAAACAAAAAGAAGTTTGTTTATTTAAGTTTGCTGAAATGATGTCGACTTACTAATTTTATTAATTTCCATTTCTTCAGATTCTGTAATCATCTATTTTATCAAGTCCTGAAAGAAATGCAAAAATTCTGTATTCAAAGCAAAGTAACCGAGATTAAAAATCATTTTTGCAGTTGCGAAAATGCATCAACAACGCAAATAATTTTAGAAGATGATAATTCATTGAAAGATAATGATGATGATGAAAGGGAATATTATCGTGAAGGAGAAGAAATAAGGACTGGAAATTATACATTTTCTGAACTAGATGAATCAACCGAGGGCTTCATTGAATCCATCTAATGAAACAAAAATGGAATTTGATCACTATTAAAAAAATTAACATGCTCATGTTTCTAACTTTGTAAATGTCAAAAATATATTTTTCATATATTTTACTTTTGGTTAATAATGACTAAACTTTTTTACTATTTCTTTTATGCCAATTACATTTTTAGCAAGCATATTCTAAAAGTGGCAAATTTTGCTAGTCTACTTTTGAAGTTCCCATAATTTTTAAACTTTCAAAATAATATTTATTTATTTATTTACTTTTATCTTTGAATAAATTAAACAAAAACAAAACAAACAAAAATTTTAATTAAGTCAGGATTTTGAATTTATTCAATTCAACAAAACTTTGAATTGCATCAAGTGCATATCTGGGTCGATTCTAAATTGCAAAATTCAAAAAACTAACTTGATATGTCGGGATGATTTTTTTAATTATTTGTAAGCCAAATGTTTATAAAAAAATGTTAAATTTCAAAATCAAACCCAACATGTCAAGTTATTTTTTACAAATTATGAAATTTAGAATAGATATAATATATTCACTCTCATCGGGACACTTAAAAAATCTTCGACATATTTTTAAGAAATAATAATGTTAAAATAATTAAAACAAATTACTTCATGGTTTTCGATGATGCCTTCTCATTCTTACTCGGACCTCGTATAGTACTCGGGACTTAATACAACGGCGTAAGATTTAAAAAAGACTTTATACCTGTATAAGTTCACACCTGCCGAAATATACTAACAATTTTTTTTCCAAAAAATAAATAATTCATAAATTTTTAAGCATTGAAATTTAATTTAAAATCTAATCTTTACGTTAGATTTTTTAAGCAATTTAAAAAAAAACGCTTATTTTTCTACTCCCTACGATTTTTTAAAATTAACGTTAATCCCTTAAACTTAAAACCTCCCTAACTCAGGTAAATTTGACCGGAGGAAAAAATCATTTAACCTTTTTTATATAAAATTATAAGCTCTACATATTGTTCAAATAACTTTTTTGTCTAATTTTTACCGTTTTCGAGTAATTGTGAAAAAACACCTTTGACAATTTTTTTTAAACCTTGCCGGGGGTTCTGGACACAAAAACCTTTACACATTGGTTTTGTATCATTAATACTACATTATATCACAAATGCAAAGTTGAGTGTCAAATTTTGATTTTAGACCTTATTTGACTGGACTATGTAAGGCAATGTATACTAGATCAATTTATATACCTTTAAAGTATTTATATAATCAATATATTTTAATAATTGATTTTTATTAACATTGCTTCTTCTAACAACAAGAATATTAATGTGCTATTAGGGCAAAATTTACTAGCTAAAACTTTATTCATAAATGACTAAAGGATGCGCCAGGCATGCAATAATTATTGATCAGATGTCCTTTAAAACAGTTATTTAACATCATGCCCAAATGAGGGTATCCACGACTTTTTTTGCCACCAAGGCGGCGCCACTTAAAAGTGAAGTATTAATACATGACAGATATCATAACGGGGAAGTTTTGTTGGGAAAACGTAAAGGTTTATGTTTCTTTCTGTGGTATTAGCTATATTTTATATTAATAACATTAAAAATAAGTAAACTAAACCACAAAATAAAAGTAAAAGAATTTAAAAAAGTTAAAAATGTGCATAAAACTTAAAAAGGAAATCACTGAAGCATTTTTTTTTTGTATTAATATAATACTTTGAAACTGATAAACTTTTATTAGAACTAACTTCTCAATTAATAGAGATTGTGTAACAAAAAAACTTTACCTCAGTGTCAACTAGCGACATCTGGTGATCAGAAAATTATTAGCCCTCATGTTTGCCTATGTTATCACAATAATTATAACTTTATTTTTTTTATATTTAAATTACTTTTTAAGTTTATATTCTTTGTCATGGCACTGTCATAGAGTGTATTTGAAAATAATGAGTCCTCACTGTTTAGATTATTATTTACACATATTGTCCCCGATGAACCTGATGTCAAAGCGCTCCGCATTATATTTACATTACTTTACCAGATCATTCATGGCCAATATGTATTCTTTTATTTCATCCTTAGCCGATGCATATTTATTTGATATAATTAATAGATAGTTTTTAAGTGATAAAATTGTTGCATCAACAAAGATTGCAGGAAAGCCTACTCATGAATTATGGCAAGGCAAAAACCCAACTATTGAACATCTGAGAAATAATATACAAAATAAAATGAAAATTAACAAGAAAGTTCAAAAAGTACTACTGTTAGGTTATGAAGGAGACAATGGTTATCGAATCTATAATATAAAAATGAATCGCTGATTGTGTTGCCAAGCGCAAATCTCGAGAGCAGCTGAACCAATTTCGCTAATTCTTTTTTATAATATTCCTTGAAGTACGAAGATGGTTCTTACGGAGAGAAAATTTTTAAAAATTGCCTGAAAAAGTCTACACAGTACAAAAAATTCGTAATAATACTTAAAAGTCAATTTGAACTTTAATACCATACCATAAAGTTTAAGTGTTTGTGAAGGGGTGCCGGGAAGGCAAAACAATTATAATTTTTATTTTTTGACATAATGTAATTGTTGACTTGTCAACTTTCTTTTTTTCTTTTTTATCTTACTAGCTGACCCGGTGTCCCGAATAGCAGAATAAGTATTAAAAAAAAATTTAAAGAATCAACTGTACGAAGTTCGCCGGGTCAGCTAGTTTGGAATAAAATAGATCATAAACTTATTCGCTCAAGGGGCCTTACTTTCCAAGATGTATCTTTGATACATAAATCACATAACTTTCTAACTAATGACATAGAAACTATACCAAAATGTAATCAGTTTGAATTACCGGATTTTCCGTAAGATGTTTTTAAAGTAGTAACGTAAGTAAAGTAGTAGTGTTTAAAGTAGATACGTCATACTTACTCTAAAATGGCAATACGAAAGTCAGGTAATTGCCCGACTCGCATTCAGTCGGGCACGCTCTCTTGTCGCGGTAATACCTTCGTTAGAGCGCGTAAATCTTCTAGTTATTCGGGGTAAAAATACCTTCCTGTGTTTTTTGGTGGTGCACAAATTACACGGCTACTGTTTTATTCATAATTGGTTTTATTATTTCAACACTAACCACTAGTGTAAACTTTGACGCTAGCTAGTGTGTTCATTCCCATATCGGTATATCACGCGCTCGCGCCAATGTGAAAAAATGATGTATAATCATGTTTTTCTAACGTTAGGTATGCCGTATCATTTGTCTCTTTTTGTTAGCGTATCGTGTCATAATAAATAACTGTACGTAGATATAGTACCACTTTAAATTACAATAATATTAGTGTGTACATAGGCTGCACTAAAAGTATCAGGAATGGAATATTTCCACTGTTCCTGTCATATTAAAATCTTTTTAATTTAAAACTCCTTGGTTTTAAAAATCGAATACCATTTATTTATTTAAAAAAAGATTCTCGGTCTTGTCACAAGGTTTTGTCAAATTTGTTTAGTCGTTGAGAAAATGGAATTGACTCGAGAAAATTCAAGAGCGATGATTTATTATGACTTTCAAAGTGGTTTAACTCAAAAACAGTATGTTGACCGGATGATTTCTGCATTTGGTGATGAAGCCCCATCCAAAACCACAATTTATCGCTGGTTTGCTGAATTTCAACGTGGACGTGTCAAGCTCAGTGATGATCCCCGTCAAGGTCGTCCAAAAACTGCAGTCACCCAAGAAAACGTTGATGCTGTGCGTAAGCTGATTGAGGAAGATCGACTTGTGACATACCGCGAAATTCAGGCAACTTTAGCCATTGGCATGAGTCAAATACAAATAATCTTGCATGAACAATTAGGTGTAAAAAAGTTGTTTTCCCGATGGATACCGCATTCGCTCTGTGAAGAGCAAAAAGCGGTTCGCGTTACTTGGTGCATCAGAACTCCCGAAAGATTCCACGCAGGATCCTCAAATGCTGTATACAAAATTTTTTTTATAGTATAGGGTGACAAACGAGCACACAGTCCACCTGATGGCAAGTGGTTGCTGTGGCCCATAGACATCTACATCTATCCTCGTTTGCGAATCAAAATGCAGATGTGTTGCCACCCGTGAGAACTAAGATGGATTATCTCGTTTCCAGTAAAAAGGGTCTCCGGTTCTCTACACTCACCATATGAAACACAGCAGTGTTGAGCTGCTATTTGACGCTGGTATTCTGTGAGAGCGTGGTCCTTCCCCGGTCGAGCCGACCCATTCGTGCTACAACTATACTACTAATATAGCTGCAGCATGACTCTACCACGTACAAAATCGTATCAGGTGACGAATGCTGGATATATGCTTACGAATCCGAAACAAAAAACTAGTCACGAGTTTGGGTGTTCGAAAATGAGTTAAAGCCAACAAAAATTGTTCGTTCACGGAGTGTTGCTAAAAAAATGGTGGCCACGTTTGTCTCCAAAACCGGTCATGTTACGACTATTCCTCTTGAGGGACAAAGAACGGTTAATGCAGAATGGTATGCTAGCATTTGTTTGCCACAAGTCGTTTCTGAACTCCGTAAAGAGAACTGCAATCGCCGCATCATCCTCCATCACAACAATGCGAGTTCTCACACCGCACACAGAACAAAAGAGTTTCTAGAGCTAGAAAACATAGAATTATTAGACCATCCGCCGTACAGCCCCGACCTAAGCCCTAATGATTTCTATACTTTCCCTAAAATAAAGAATAAATTGCGTGGACAGAGATTTTCATCGCCTGAAGAAGCTGTGGACCCCTACAAAACGGCCATTTTGGAGACCCCAACTTGCGAATGGAATGGTTGCTTCAATGATTGGTTCCATCGTATGGAAAAATGTGTCAAATTTTGCGGAGAATACTTCGAAAAGCAATAAATACATTTTTAAATAGTAATGTTGTGTCACTTCCTTGATTCCCGAAATTTTCAGTGCCGCCCATAAGATCAAAATTAGTTTTGATTTAGACCTATGGTTAGCTAAACATAGGTTTAGTTTTGATCGCCTTTTGGCTGATCCTACGTATGTTATTCTCTACGTATAATTAACGTTACAAAAAAGCTTACCCGTACAGTATACGTATCAGTATTAGGCTACGGGCTACGAATAGGATAATTGACACATTTGTGACAATAAGTCTGACTCGTAACCTGTCTCTTTTTTAATACGTCTTTGGATTTTCCTGCCTTATCTACTCTCCCAAATGATACTGAAATACTTCAAGAAGTTATTTCAAATGATGAGATTGAGGAATTTCGTGATAGAATTGCTGCAATAGAAGAAACAGGTGATATAAATAAACAGGAATCTTGAGTACAAGAATAAAATGAAGACAACATAGAGGAATTGTTAGAACATGAAATAAAAAATAAATCTCAAATGACACTTCAAAACCGAGCAAATCTTAAAAGTCCTATTCGTTTTCAGGCCTATGCATACCGGGTGTTACAAAACTACCCGTTAAGCCGAAATGAGGTTAAATGGGGCCTTATAACGAGTCCATTCACAATATTTAAGAACCGTTTTAACGCTGTATAACATACCCCAAAAATTATCTTCACTGATGCGCAAACCCTATTTCAGTAAAATTAAAGAGTAAACTACGCAGAATGTACTTACATTTCTACCTAATTCGCGGAACGACCAAAATTTTAAAAGACCTAACCTAACGAAACAACCTTAACGAACACTTATTTTTTCATAATAAACGTCAAATTTACAGAAACGGCTCAAAGTGTGCTCCGCCTTGCTGAATACACAACCTCGGTCGTCGGGATATGGCTTGTGTGGCATTTCGCACCATCGTCGGTGTTATTGATGCGAAAACCGATTTAACACGCTGTTCCATCTCGGCAACCGTTGGGCAATCGGAGAAATACATTCTGTCCTTCACGTAACCCCAAACAAGAAGCCCAAGGGTGTGAAGTCCGGAGAACGAGCAGGCCATAGCACCGGTCCCCCGCTGGCCGATCCATCCTCGCGGAAAGCCAACGTTAAGATGTTCTCGTACGCTGTGAGCAAAACGTGCCGGAGCTCCATCATGCTGAAACATCATGTTTTTTGGTTCTCAAAGTAATTCCAGTCAGTCGCAGGAAAGTCGTCAATCGCCTCTTTGAATTCCGTTTGTAAAAACGTTAGTTGCTACCGTTCAGAGGTGATGACATAATGACGGGACCGATAACATGCCCGTCATAAAGGCTAGCCCACGCATTCAGCCGCCACTGTTGTTGGAATCTGCCCTGTCGTAAAGCATGTGAATTCACGCGAGCCCAAACGTGATCGTTATGCATATTTGAAAGTCCTGACCTCGTGAATGTTGCCTCGTCCGTCCAAAGAACATAGTTTACGTAATTAGGGTTTTCCTCTAACTGCCTGAGGTACCACTCGCAGAAGTTCCTCCTGGATGCAAAATCGGAGAGTATAAGCACCAGTGTACGGGAACAGTGATAAGGGTGACGATTGTCGTTACGAAGAATTCGCCAAACTTCAACATGGTTTATACCGAATCTTGTTTCAGCTCGCCTCGTACTTGTGGTGGGCTCTTCTTCAAAACGCTCTAACACTAATTCCGCCTGCCTGGCGTCGACTGTGCTTGGACGTCCACTTCCAGTAGACCGATGAAAAGAGCCGGTAGAATGTAGTCGTCTTGACATGTTCAGAAAACACTGGTATGAAGGCAGCCGCCGCTGTTCAGTGGGGGGTCTACCATCGATAAATCGTTGTCGATACAGTTCGCGAGCACGATTTAAATCGCTATCTTCATGGCCTACGCATAACATCATATCGTAATATTCCGAGTTAGAAAGCATCGCTATTTTGAAAAAAATGTTGGAAAAAAACTCGAAACAGTTGTAGGATATCGATTAGAAGATTTGAAATTGACAACATATTTTTTTTCCAACCTGACATTTTTTGAAGCCAGTACTTGAGTATAATGACATTCTTGTATTGAGGTAGCAAACATTTATGAATGAAAAATAGAAAAACTATTAAAGTAGACAATTATTAGGTAAAATAGGTACGTAGAGCTTTCTGTTAAATAATGTGGTTCCCTGACATGACAGCTTACTGGGGTTGACAAAATTTTTGCCTTTGTATAGTTGTATATGTCTTTGAATGATGAAATAATGGAACCAAAAACGTATAAAGAAGCCACTTCATGCTCTTATAGAGACAAATGGCGTGAGCCTATGGATAGCGGAATTAATTCCCTTATGTAAAATGAAACCTAGGAATTTGTAACATTACCTAAAGATTGGAAAGCAATACCTTGTAAATGGATATATACGTTGAAAACGTTGACTTCTACGAAACTTTTAGTCCTGTTGCTAAAGGAAGTACGGTTAGAGCTATACTAATCGTCGCTGCAAAAGAAAATTTAAAGATTGCCCAATTAGACGATTGAACCGCATTTATTTATGGAACACTTAAAGAACATATTTATATGAAGCCTCCCGAAGGTTATACCAGTAATTCCAACATGGTCTTTAAATTGAAAAATATTTTTTATAAGCAGGCGCCACTCCGTTAGAATCATTGTATTATACAATATATATATATATTACAAATTGGTTTTAAAAAAGTGAATCTGACCCTAGTTTCTTCATAAGAAAGCGTGGTTGTATTAAAGTTGTCATAGCTCTATATATCGTTGATGGATTAGTAGTAGCAACAAATCTAAATGAAATAGACAGTTTTATCGATGAGATGCGGAAAAAATTCAAAATCACGTTTAAAACAGCATCGTATTTTCTCGAAATTAAGATCGATAGAAAAGTAGATGGATCCATAAAAATCGATCAAAAGGGATTTATAAAAAAGGTAATTGAACGATTTGGTATGCAGAACTATAAACCAGCTGCTACAACGATAACCAGGACTGAAAATGACAAAGATTTCAACAATGAAACAATCAACCACTATCATTCCCTAATCGTTAAGCCGTGGGTTCCTTATCTTATCAGAGGACTGGAACTCGACCAGATATAGCTTTTGCGGTTGGAGTTGTATCACGAAATCTGGATAATCCTACAGCAGAAAATGTGGCTAAGGTGAATAAAGGCATAATGCGATATTTGAGAGGCACTACTGTATATGGTATAATTTACAAGAGTTCGAGTAATTGTAATTATTTAGACCTGATTATAATCCTCCATTTGAAATGCACCAGCGAACGCTTCTTTATAACAGAATGTGTTGAGCAAAGTAATTTAGAGGTGCTGTAAACATGTGCCATAGATCAGCTTGTTGACATTAACAATACCTTTTTACAAGCCACGAGTTCTGGAATTAACTATAAAAATGGGCATGAAGTCCCAAAAGGAAGGCGGATGTTAAGAAAAATATATGGTATATTATGTATCCGTACACACAAATCTAAATCTCCAACACCAGACAATAACATCCGCGGCTTAGCATAGAGACTATTGGTACTCTAAAGAGCTGTAATTTTGCATTACATGAACAACACTTACAACATCTGTTAACATTAATGTTGGTAAAGCATATTTAGCAGACTTATTTGCGCCGTTTACTAGGCAAACATTGAAATTGGGATGAATCAAAGTGCCTCGAAAAGATAGTAACTCTGCGAGTAGGTTCCCAACCCCTTTTTGGTTGATAATATTGTTACGCACATGGGGTTCGAGACAATTAAAAACTGCCGATTGAATTACCAAAATTGACACTTTAATTACACAACACTAATTACAATCTAAAATCACACTAATAATAAAACACAGTTCGCCGTTATTTCGCTTCGAAGTATTCTCTTGTATCGCCAATTCAATACCGCCTCGGTCGTGGTCTATACCGGCCTTATATAGGGCCTCAGATAGTTTCCAGAATCTTCTACTGTAGCGACATCTAGAATGTTCGAGTACATATCGGTCCCGAAATTTCTGGAAGGATCTTGACTCTCCTAGTTCTGCTACTCGACACTAGAGGGCGCTAGTGTAACTAGTGTTGCCATGTACAATACATTAATAGTGGCGCGCAATATTTTCATTTACTCGACACTAGAGGGCACTAGTGTAACTAGTGTTGCCATGTACAAGACATTAATAGTGGCGCGCAATATTTTCATTTACTCGACACTAGAGGGCACTAGTGTAACTAGTGTTGCCATGTACAAGACATTAATAGTGGCGCGCAACACTGCCCCCTCCTAAGACATGCTCGTCCCGAGCATTATTGGCCCCATAATAACGCGCCAGTCGATCCACATGGACAATCTTAGGAGTACCTCTGGCACCTTTCTGTATCCGGTAGGTTACATCATTGATCCTTGTGACAATCCGGTACGGTCCGTCCCATTTAGCTTGAAGCTTAGGAGATTTCCCTTTGCTGCGAACTGGATTGTGTAACCACACTAGTGAACCCTCATCAAACCCCTTGTTGTTCATTTTGCGGTCATACCGTGTTTTCATCTTCTCAGACGTTTGCTGGCCCGTCTGTCTGACGTGCTCATAAATGTCATTCATTTTGTTCCGCAAGTCATTTGCATAATCGGTTATACTGCGTGGGGCATCAGGTGGTATTCCGGTGATCAGGTCTGCAGGCAGCCGTAATTCTCTCCCAAAGTTTGCGAAAGCTGGCGTCACTGACGTACTTTCGTGAACAGCGCTTCGATATGACAACAAAAACGGTTGTATGTGCCTGTCCCAGTCTCGTTGCCGTTTTTCCACAACTTTTGCCAGGTACCTTTCCAATGTCTGATTAAATCGTTCTACCATTCCATCAGATTGTGGGTGGTAAGAAGTTGTTCGTGTTTTATGAGTACCCATAACTCTGCAAGTTTCCTGGAATATTTGAGACTCGAAATTCCTTCCTTGATCGCTGTGAATCTCTAAAGGTACTCCAAAACGACAGAAGACTTCATGAACTAGTTTATCTGCAATTGTTGAAGCTTCTTGATTTGGAATGGCGAAGACTTCTGGCCACTTAGTGAAGTAATCCATCACAACCATGAAATACTTGTTACCACTTTCACTTTCCGGAAACGGCCCCGCAACGTCAATGGCTATCCTCTCCCATGGTGCACCAACACTGTACAATTTCAATGCGCCTCTACTACGAATTTGAGGTCCCTTTACAGCCGCACAACTTGTACATTTGCGGCACCAGTCCTCGACATCGTCACGACAGTGGACCCAGTAAAACCGTTCTCGGATTTTCAGTAGAGTTCGTTTAACTCCCAGGTGGCCTCCTGAACAACCACTATGGCACAGCTGTAGAACATCCGGTACTTTAGCCTTAGGGACAACCATTTGCAAATGACAACTGTCTCCCCGACCATTTTCCCATTTACGGCACAGGACTCCATCCTGAATCAGCAAGCTGTCCCATTGGGCCCAATAGCTTTTCGTGGTCGAACTCATTGCTGAGACATCGCTCCACTTGGGCTTAGGAGCACTGGCCTTCATCCATTCCAGAATCGGCTTAATATCCGAATCTTCCTGCTGTGCATGTTGTAGGCTGTCCTTCCACTCATTGCTGAGCTGGTCTGTCCTGAGCATCCTCACAGATACCACTTCCTTACCCTCTTGTCTAGTACAATGCTTGCAATCTTCAGGGCAAGGTCTTCTTGACAATGCATCTGCATTGCCATGAGATTTCCCGCTGCGATGTTCGATCACAAAGTCGTATTCCTGCAGTAGTTCAATCCATCTCGCAACTTGTCCTTCCGGATTTTTGAACTGCAATAGCCATTTCAGTGCAGCATGGTCAGTTCGTAAGTGGAATTTCCGCCCTAGAAGATATTTGCTAAAATGCTGCAAGGACTTTACCACAGCAAGCAATTCTTTGAAGGCTTTGACAACGACTTGCTGAAGTACGCTATCACAATCTCTTGATCACCATTCCGTTGAGACAACACACCGCCAAATCCTATATCACTTGCGTCTGTGTCAACTATGAATTCCTTGCCCGCATCAGGGTACCCCAAAACAGGTGTTTTGCACAGACGGTTCTTGAGCTCCTGGAATGCAATATCGCAACTTTCATCCCAGCAGAATTATCGCTTCTCCTCGGTTAGCTTGTGCAGAGGTTTGGCTATATCTGCAAAGTTCTTCACAAATCGCCGATAGTAAGAGCACAAACCCAAAAATGCTCTAACCTGTGTCTTGTCTTTTGGAATCGGCCACTCCTTGACAGCGGCAACTTTCTCTGGATCCGTGCGGATACCTTCTTCCGACACTACATACCCCAAAAACCTAACTTGCCGTTTGAATAGTGAGCACTTCTTTGGACTCTACTTGAGGTTGGCACTCTGGATCTTCATGAGCACGCGTTCCAGGTTTTGAAGGTGTTCCTCAAACGTACGGCCTACGATGATGATGTCATCCAAGTAGACCAGACAGGCATCTCCAATTAGCCCGGTAAGTACAAGCTCCATCAATCTTTCAAACGTTGCTGGAGCATTGCACAATCCAAACGGCATGACTTTAAATTGCCACAGACCCTTTCCTGTGGAGAATGCAGTTTTCTCCTTGTCCTTAGGGTCAATTTCAACCTGCCAGTAGCCACTTTTCAGGTCCAGCGTACTAAACCACTTTACGCCTGTGAGCATGTCCAGCGTGTCATCAATTCTAGGCAAGGGATAGCTGTCCTTCTTCGTAACGTCGTTCAGGCGGCGGTAGTCAACACAAAACCGCATGCTGCCGTCCTTCTTCTTTACCAGCACCACAGGTGAACACCATGGACTAGATGAAGGTTCAATAACACCATCCTTCACCATTCCCTCAATCATGGTTTCCACTTCCTTTTCACGTGCTACAGGCAATCTTCTTGGCCGCTGACGAATAGGCAATTCTTCTCCTGTGTTTATTTTGTGTTGAACTAAGCCAGTCTTTCCTATATCAGCTTCGTTTGACGAGAAAACATTGGCGTACTTGAGTAACAACTTCTTCGCCTTGATCATTTCATTCGGGGAGAGAACGCTGCGACAGTCTTCTAAAAGTGTGGTCACTCTCGTTTGTCCATCCTTGCGGAGGGTCCCAGTCGATAGATATTGGCACCGACGCAACCAATTCACTTCCTCACTAGTACCAACCAATGTGCCTTTTTCTATAATCTGTTCCTGTTCACAAAGGTTCAACACACGTACTCCTGAGATGTCGGTGGTTCTGACCAAGGTTCGAGCCACTTTCCATGGAAGGTCATTGTCTACCCTTTCCACGAGTACACAACGATGAGCTTGCCCAGGACTCCGAGGAAGACTAACCGGCACAATCGTTTCCGATCTCGGCGGAAGAACAATCTTCTTAAGGCTGTACACATTCCCTGGTAACGCCCCTTCCATGAAAAGTTCCTCTTGTCCACATTTCAAAACACCTTGCTTAACGTCGATCTCACAACAATTCTTCCTCATAAAGTCTAGGCCCAGGATGCAGTCGTCCATTATAGCAGCCACGATGACATTATGCAGGTAGATCATGTTGCCTAGCTTCAACTCCATCTCCTTCTCTCCACGGACGGGTATGCGCTGACCAGTGGCTGTCACCAAATTAATGCGTTCTCGGTTGTATGCGGAGTCCCCAAGGAACCGACTTATAAGTTGGGAACTGACAACCGTGCGAGAGGCTCCAGTGTCTATGGTCAGTTTACACGGCGTTCCGTTGACTTCGCCCTTGATGATCAGGCTGTTCCCATCATGGGTTTGTGAGATCGAAATCCTTGGGGCTTTTTTAACATCAGCCAGCACCCGCCAGTTTCCCTGCTGCTGCTGGGCGGTGCTGTTAGCCGCACTACCCTCTCGAGATCGATCACCTTCCCTTTCTATAGTTCGCTTAGGGCAGCTGGATCGAAGATGACCCCTTTCTCCACAGCCGTAGCACCTAGGGCTGTAGCTTTTATTGCGGTCCTGAACTGTAGCTGCTGCAACCTCCCTGACGCGGTGGGAACGATGATCCTGCCGCACGGCTTCCACCTCCAGTGCATGGGTCAAGGCGTCCTTAAGCGTCTCGTGGTGCCCGAGCCTCACAGCAGCTCTGACTTCAAGGTCGCGGATGCCGTCGATGAATGTCTGCACCAGGTTCCCTACAATAAGCGCAGGTACAGACTGGTACGCTTTTCGAACCAGCTTCTCCACCTCAAGGGCCCACTGCTGCAGGTTTTCGTTACTGCGTTGCACGCGATCTTTGAGCTTCGCACGAAAGACGTGTTCCAGGTGAGCATCACCATATCTCGCCTCCAATGCCTCAAGGAGCTGCTCGTAAGTCACTTCCTTACCGAGAGCTTCCAGAACAGTTAAGGCCTGATCGCGCAGGCCTAGGGTGAGAGCAGTCATGGCCTGACTTTTATTCCAGCCGTTCGCTTTCATGACAGCCTCGAACTGGATTTTGTAGGCCGACCAGGAAGAAGTCCCGCCGAACGGTGGCACTTTGAATCCACGTAGCGGAGGTGTCGTAGCTACCACGGGAGCTGTAACTCCATCCCCAATTTTGAGGTCGTTCAGTGTTTTCTTCACGTCAGCCATCACATTGTCAACCCGATTTTACACTTGGTCGATTCGGGTTTCAGCTTCCGACAGGCGGTTGTCATATTGAGCAACCTTATCCTTCACCTCACTTATTTCTTTCCCGAAGGTATCGTGAAGGTCCTTCATGAGAAGTATCTGCTCTTCCTTATCGCGTTTAAGCTGCTCTTCCAACCGACGGCCCTGTTCCTCATGTTGGCGGGCCTGTTCCTCCTGTCCGCGCTGCAGCTGCTCTTCCAACCGCCAAGCCTGTTCCTCCTGTCGGCGGGCTTGTTCCTCCTGTCGGCGGGCCTGTTCCTCCTGTCGGCGAGCCTGTTCCTGCAGCATCATCATCAGAGTACCTAAGTCAGGTGCTGCAGATGCAGGAGCTGCTGACGGGCCGGCCTCCGTGGTCGGCAACTGGCCTGCCGACGTCTGTGACGTTGCACCACCATATCGTCTCTGGTCCGTCTCCTGTTGGCGTTGACTTCGGGTACGGATACCCTCGGTGTCGTCTTTAGGTAAAATCGGCATATTTGATCCCACTTCTGACACCAATTGTTACGCACTTGGGGTTCGAGACAATTAAAAACTGCCGATTGAATTACCAAAATTGACACTTTAATTACACAACACTAATTACAATCTAAAATCACACTAATAATAAAACACAGTTCGCCGTTATTTCGCTTCGAAGTATTCTCTTGTATCGCCAATTCAATACCGCCTCGGTCGTGGTCTATACCGGCCTTATATAGGGCCTCAGATAGTTTCCAGAATCTTCTACTGTAGCGACATCTAGAATGTTCGAGTACATATCGGTCCCGAAATTTCTGGAAGGATCTTGACTCTCCTAGTTCTGCTACTCGACACTAGAGGGCGCTAGTGTAACTAGTGTTGCCATGTACAAGACATTAATAGTGGCGCGCAATATTTTCATTTACTCGACACTAGAGGGCACTAGTGTAACTAGTGTTGCCATGTACAAGACATTAATAGTGGCGCGCAACAATATATATATATATATATATATATATATATATATATAAATCAATCGGATCAAAATGTTCGCGAGAATTAAAAAGCTAAATCCATGTGGACGAAGTCGCGACATTAATTAATTAACAAACAAAATAATTGAACATATTTTAAATACAATAATTAAAGGAAGTTTTAACACAGACATATCGATAGTCCGATTTTTTTCGTTGAATTTATTTTATCTGAGGACAGACATTGTTCATTTACACTTTTATTATAATAGCTGTTCCCCGCGACTTCGCCCGCGTGTTATTTGGGGTTTTAATTTTTTTGCGCGGAATCCTATGGTTTTTCTAAAATAAAAGTAGCCTAAGTTACTTCTTGTGACATCAGCTATCTGCCAGTGAAAATCCCGTCAAAATTGGTCCAGCCGTTTCGGAGATTAGCCGGAACAAACAGACAGACAGACACACAGACAAAAACTTTAAAAATTGTATTTTTGTTATTAGTACTGTATATATTTTCACATGCATTTAGTAAAAAGCTGTAATTTTTAGATTACAAACAGACACTTCAATTTTATTTATTTGTATAGATAATAGACTCTACACAATAATATTCTTCTTTAGTTAAGTGATTAAATTAATTTTATGCCTCTTCAATGAGTAATAAAAAAAATATCGATATCGATCCGCAATCATATTACATAGCAATTTTGGAAAAATCTAAAAATTAACGCTACAGTGATCGGGTGGAATATAATATTAATCTAATTTTAAATAATATGAAATTTCAGAAAAGTCACTTGAATAAATCTTTTGATACATCAAATATTCAATGTTGAATAATAGGAGGATATGCTCAGTGCAGCATGTGCACTTGCATTTATTTATTATTTATTTTTTAATTGGTAACTCACTTGTCGAAGAATGTACCAACGAATAGAGGGTACACTAGCGGTCAAATTATTATTATACACTGCAAACAAAAAAATTTTCAAAGATAATTCGCCGCTACTCTCTTTATTTCCCTCTCCTTGAAATGGATGAAAGATTAAAAGAAAACTCATTATCATGAAGTCTGGCATTCAAAATTAAAGATTTTTAGATATTTCTGAAACCGATATTCCTTGTCTACTTCAGCATAATTGCAAACTAATAGAGTAGGTCGCCGCTAAGACTGCGGAAGATCGCACAATAAAAGTACGCACCGATCGTGCACTGCATGTCGCAAATTCATTTGTCTACATCATAAAAGTACATATGTTCCTCTTGTTTAGAAACAAAAGTTATATCACAAATAAATATCTAAACTAATTTGTGATCTAACTTTGAAATTAAGGTGTCATTTTTATATATTAATATGTAAAAGTTTTTTTCATTATTATTATTTGAATAAAAAAGGAGGTATAAATGTTTATTTAATATGTTTAACCGTTGACTATATTATTTAAAATAGAGTATTTATTAAAGTCGATATTTTATGGCTTTCTTCTTATTTTAAATCGGACTACATATGTAATTCACGCGACCACTTACGTATTTTTATAAACCGCGATAATTGCAGGGTTAAGAAATAGTCTCCTCACAATTATTTAGCTGTCATGTTATTTGTTTTTTCGAATTTAAATCTAAGCTTTATGCATTGTTGGTTGAAATTGCTATACACAGATAAAATAGTCTTGTAAGGAGTGTGATTGCTTTTCACTTTCGTATTCAAATTTAAACCAAATTTGTAGCGAAGGAAGGTTGAAATTGTTAAAAAGAAACAAATAGTCTCGTAGGGAATGTGGTGGTCACATTGCGATGATCACTACGATTTTTATGAAATACTAGCTATACCCCGCGACTTCGCCCGCGTGGAATTTACTACGATTTCATGGATATCAATTTTTTGCGCGGCACCCTAATTATGTTTTTGAGTAATGATACCATCTTATAAATATTGACAAATATTGACATTAATATTTATACGATACTAACGTCACTCAATTGTTTTGCCTTCCCGGAACCCCTCCACTAACACTTAAACTTTATGGTATGGTATTAAAGTTCAAATTGACTTTTAAGTAATATTACGAATCTTTTGTATGGGAATATATAATAATTTTGTGTTGTTATTAGACTTTTTCAAGCAATATTTTAAATTTTGCTCTCCGTAAAAACCATCTTTGTACTTCAAGAAATATTATAAAAAAAGAGTTAGCGAAATTGGTTCAGCTGCTCTCGAGATTTGCGATTAGCAACACATTATAGATTACGTACTTTTACATAATCTGTAAAGTTTTCGATTATTTTAAACGATTTTTATAGAAAATAACCGGCTAAGTGAGAGTCGAATTCGCGCATGAAGGGTTACGTACCAACGTATATAAGAATTACACATGTGATCTATATTGAATAAAAACGTTATTGTATTCTACGTAAAACACGTTTTTATTAAAGGAGCACTAATTCTCTAATTTTTATTTCTAATATTTGTTGTTATAGCGGCAACAGAAATACACATTCTATGAACATTTCAACTGTCTACCTATTACGAATCATGAGATACTCCCGCTGACAGACAGACGGATGAACAGCGGAGGCCTAGTAATAGGGTACCGTTGGTTATCCTTTGGGTACGGAACCCTAAAAAGCAAGTATGGCAATAAAAATACTTACTTAACTTCATCTTTTTGTAAATTTTAAGTATTTCACTGCTTTATGTACACGTTAACCGCACAGATCAGCATTTTTCAAAGCGCACAATTGAAAATTATTAACTAATCTATGCCCGAATCTTTGGCCTGAATGCAAAGATTAAAGATTAATCATTCACTGTAAGCTGTAACTAATCTTTGATCGAATGATTTGTTTTAATTTTTACACACCATTTCCATTTTCCAATCTCATCTTTCTGCTCACTCACTCACTCACTTGCTCCTCGTTCGTCGTTCGGACAGAATATGGCGGTGCTAGACAGGATGTGCACAGGCTTTTAATTTTTGCTTTATCGAATAGCAAGCAATATTGGTTGTATTTCTATATTTACTAGAAAGATTTAACGTGTTTAATTTAATTTGTTTTGTCGTGTGTTTTGAAATCTTGTATAAATTCTTCTAATCTTTTGGACCAATTTGCAATGAAAACCATTACTTCATTGGTGGTGTAAAAATAATTGTGACAAATATAGCACATTATTTCAGGTAAATTTGTTGTTTCAATAAATAGTTGAATACCTCAAACACTTTCTTCCCTTATTTATAACAGCGTCCGCAGATTGCCATTCAGGTGATGTGAAGTTTTGTTCCATTTTACTCCACAATATAGTGTTATTTTCTAACAGTTTTGAATTTTATGGAATTTATAATGGTAATATTAAAAAAAAAATACATTTAATACAATTTTGCCCAATAACATATAGCCAAATTTTTTATTTTCTAAAACGATTCCTTTGTGCCTTTCAATCACGTGTGGATTGAGCGTTATTTGTGGGGTCAATAACTGCTGACTACCTATTTCAGCTTTAATCATATAAAGAGGTTAAAATTGAGTATTAACTTTATGGGAGCTTCCTTTGATTGTAACTAGTTTTGATTTAGCAATCGCTAGAAAAAGTGCAAGTTGTAGTTTGCAATGGATCAATCGTTCAGTTATATACTCCAGTACAAGACGAATATAATGATTATTTGGTGACATATGGGCTGTGGAGGCTGTTCAAATTAAATATGGTCTGTCCTAGAGTTGGTACAGCCAAATCCTGTGTTCGCGACAGTGATGACAGACGGTGGGCGAGGGCATGTCCGACAGTCAGCTGTGCGAATGTCATGTTGTCGCACCGCGGTGCGTCGTGGGAAGTGGCCTAAATTATTGCCCCTCCATTGAATCTTCGCGAAATTTGGCTCTATGGAGAGTAATGACCCAGATTTAAAATCTTTGCAGATTTTAAAAGTTATTGCTAAAATAATTTGCATAATTCCTTTTTTGACAATATAACACATTCTTTTGTTCTAATATATATATTTAATCAATTTCAGCTTATTTATGTTATACAATGATCATTAACTTACAGGATTAGTATGTATTGTCAAAATAAAGAAATAGTGAGATTATTTCATACTGATAGTTTTAATGCTGTAAAGCAACAGTTTTTCTGGAAGTAATTTAGAATTTTGTTTTGTTTTAAAGGTTTGAAAAATGTTTTCTTTTTTATAGTTCTTTATTTATATAGTACAATATTTAAACATGATATCTATATTATTTGATAATATATGATATTACTTAATAAAGGAAACTAATTTGAGGATAAATTATTTCAATAATTTAATTTAATTCTTTTTGTAATAATATTATATTATATAAATATAAAACTTACAGCCTGTGATTAATAATTATTTAACCCATGTAAGATGTGAACAAATTAACCCATGTCAAATGTTATATAAGAACCTATGAAGTCATGTAAAACATTTTTATTGTCGTGTGTTTGGTATTTGCCATTGTTGTGCAATCAACAATTTCAATAAAGTTCTCTTTATGGTTTGTTGCTGGACGGTGCCGATAACCACTACACTCGTAGCATTTAATCAATGTTTGATTAAGCTTATGTGATTCATTTCCTTTTGTAAGTATTTTAATATTTGGGAAATATTTATTTGCCCTTACTCAAAATTTTATAAGGAAGAATTCAACACTATTATTCTTATTTATAAGTTAAGAGCTTTACATAATCAATGTTATGTATTCTTTATAACTTTTTTTTTGATACAGATTCATATTTTATTTTCATAAAATTTTGTATTTATAACTAGTAATTTTTTTAAATATGTAAATGTGTAAATTGCAGTTTTAATAATTTATATTGTATGTAGCTTTGGAAAATTTTATTATTATAGGTGAGAATTATTTTTTTTCACCAAGTGACCTAGTGCAATGGTGGAATAACTATTTCAAAAATAATAATTGATCCTAAAAGCTCAGGTCATAGGTGCAAGTATTATAAATAGTACCAATACTATAAGTTTATACTAAAAATACTTGGTCGAAAAGATATTGCTTTTATATGTATTAAATATTTATTAAAATAAGACAATTATTTATTCATATAATTTTTATTGTGCTATATTTATGTTTAACATTTCAGCAAGCTGTGGTGGACATGGCTACACTTATTCAAGAGAATGGTATTAAGGAGTTGAGCAAAGGCACTCATGGAGTTGTGACAAATCATGGCATATCAGCTCATAGTGTAGCAAGTCACATGGTGCCTGATCATGAATATTGTGAGACAGGCCAGCCCCAGGAACCGCAACCTCCTTGTGCCAATTCAGGCCAGGAGGCGCCGGCGGAGACCATCGCAGAAGATGAGGAGGAAACTCCTGAAATAGACATAATGATAAACAATGTTGTGTGCAGTTTTAGTGTTAAGTGTCACCTGAATTTGAGACAGATAGCATTGAATGGTGTTAACGTAGAATTCCGCCGTGAAAATGGAATGGTTACGATGAAGTTGAGGCGCCCCTACACCACTGCGTCTATATGGTCGTCGGGGCGCATCACATGCACTGGCGCTACCAGTGAGGACCAAGCAAAGATTGCAGCGCGGCGATACGCGCGAGCACTACAAAAACTCGGCTTTCAAGTACGCTTCCAGAACTTCCGTGTTGTCAACGTCCTAGGAACTTGCCGTATGCCTTTCGGTATACGAATCATAGCCTTCTCTAAAAGATATAAGGAAGCAGAGTGAGTATGACACATTCTATCAACTAACATATATAGATAACATTTAATCACTGTTTACAATAGCAAATTTTAGAATAATTTGCTGCTTAAAATATTAGTGTTAATGTGAATGACATTTTAGCATTGGAATATAATATCAAAGATATATATGGTATTTAAAATATCTAGAATGAGTAGGTCATTTATCCTTTCAATATCTTAAATGGTTTATGCATGCTCTTTTAAGAAGTTTAATTAAACTGCATATTATGGTTATGTTCTCAATAAATTATTAATTATTAATGTGAGAAAATACGACATCTGCCCTTAAATCTGCAAAACACCTACATATTATCTATTGGTACAACTTAGTAGATATCAACATGTTGGCCAGACCAAATTTTGGTCACAGTGCAGAATCTCATCAGATAATATCCTCCTGCACAGGACAGGATTATAGTGCAGGAGTGTGTTCACAAACTAAGCTGCACTAACTATTCTGTCACTCAAATAGTCCAATGGGACAGAATTCCGACATGTATGGAGGGATATCAGGCGCACAACTAAATGCTTTATGTGCTTTCCAAGGCGCGGCATGAAACACGGCCAACTGCCTGAACTGATTTTTGGACCAACCCAGGATTCGAACCTGGACCTCATGATCAACAGCCACATTTACGACAGATCAACGATACAGTAAATCATGCCAATATACTAATATAATCCATGTCAATAAATGAACCATGCCAAATACATCAATCATCATAACACCAAGTAAGTTACTTAAGAAGGTTTCATCTCCTTCATTTTTCTTTAAAAAATGTTTTTATTACAAAGAATCTACAATGAAAGCACTTAGGTATGAGATATAATTATCTCATTTTTGCATTTACCTATTTTATACAATGATTATTCTGTGAATATTATCTTTTTAAAACATTTAATTTCTGTGACACTTCCACCCATTTTTAATAATCACAACATGAAATGTGATTGGTATTTTTTTTTTGAAGTGTGAGATATATATGTGTTTTATAAAGTAAAATAACTGACCTGTATACTGTTGCCATTTAGTCTATGGTTACATTCACAGGTTGATGTGTAGAGATTGCTCTTGAACAACATTTTTTTCTTTATCCTTTCTAGTCTGAACGTAATGTATCATGTAGAAAGTTTTTATTTAGAGGCCATAAATCAAAATAATATCTCAAACATTTTTTGTTACTATAACTTGCTGCACCTTGCACCTGCAAAATCTTGTCACAGGTAGTCATTTCTGTGACTCTTTGCCTTATTGTTTTTACAAATTGGCAATATCTAAAATAAACTAATCAATATTATTAATCAATATAATAGTATAATTTGGCATTTACTCATTACTTAAAACAATCCATTCATTGAAGATATAGCTCAGTAACTATATCTTCAGTGAATTGAACTATGGGTAAAGCAGCGATCACAATAGATCTTACAGGTCACAGTGATACTGGTCTCTCTAGACATGCATAGCTGCTTGTACAATAAAAAAAGGGTATCCGGTTCTCGTCACTCGGCTGGCGGACTAATAATCATCATACTAAATATCTTGCACGTATAATGATACTACATGTTGCCGGTTCTGTTGTTATATCTATCTTTATTTAATTGAAAATTATAACCACTAGTAAAAAGGGTCTACTCTCACTGGTGAGTGAGAGAACAGGTGATCCTCTTAGACAGATTACATTATAGATCCCTTAGATTCTATAATGTAATCTGTCTCATCCAGGGCTGTGCTTTATCATACATATTTAAATGTCTATTCAATAAGGATAGTTGTACAGTAAAACTCGCTTAAGACGATTTTGATGGGACCCTGCTAAATCGCGACTTAAACGGGACAATGTATTATGCGGGATAGGAAAAATAAAACATATCATTTATAAATTTAGGGTGCAACATTCTCATCAATGGAAGAATATCCAGGAAAACCCTGTAATATCACAAGTTCTTCTTCCCAACACAATGTCAGCTACGTTATTTCGGAAACCGGCTTTCTTGAAACAATTTTGTATGGTTTCAGGCTTAATTGCTTGCCATGCCACTACAATGTTTAGGATCACATCATGCATAGTAAAGGGTCATTTGCTGTCAGGGTCTTCCATTTCATTAAGATAGCGATGTAGCAATCTTATTCTGTAATGCCCTGATCTGAGGTAATAAAACAAGCTTGATGTTCTTTAGCTCAACATCTTTAGGGTGAACATAGCTAACTAAAGTGAACGGGGTGCGCGCATACACGCGGGGGAGGGCTCAGCAAGGTGGTAAGTGAGCACGCTCAGTAACTCTCGACTTGGCTCGGGTGTTGCACAGATGGTGTATTAGACGAGATGACTGAGATGCCTCAAGTTGCAGGGACTGTTATAAAATGGCGTATTTTGCGAGAAATCGCATTAAACGTGATCGTATTAAGCGAGTTTTACTGTAATTAAATGAAACAGAAGCATTTAATGAGTCAGGGGTGCGAAGAATCTTCAGCAGTAAAACTGACAGTGAAGTTCATCACCCGTCACATTCTGTATCCCTTGGCTACGCTGAATATATGTGGAGCAATGAATGATAAGATGGATGAAGTATGCGAAATTATGTATGATAAAGGAATATATTTGTTATGTGTAAATGAGACGAAACGAAAGGGAAAGGATGCCACTACACATGGCATGTACACTGCTTACTTGTCTGGTGTAGATGAGACCAAGCGATTCACTATAATCCTTTCAGAAAGAAATTTATGTGTGAAATAGTATGAATATGTAAGCCCAAGGCTGCTATGGATATAAATGAAAATGGGCTTAAAGGAGTTGTTTGTTCTAGGGGTTTACGTCCCATACATGTCACACACTTATATCCTAGAGCAGTTTTGGGAGATGGTAAGGATGGTGTTAATGAAATGTAAGGGAAATGAAAATATTGTTATGATAGGAGATTTTAATGCAAAAGTTGGTGTGAAGAGGTCTAGTTATGAAAGGGTATTGGGAATGTCTGGTGACTAAAGAGTATAAACTATGAGAATCGTGAAACCTTCTTACTGTATGTGTGGAAAAAACTTGCTTTTGTTATAAGAAGATTCACATGTATATATGGAAAAGGGAAGGTAGAAGCATGATTATTAGATTACATTATTAGATTTCATAATTGTGAATGAAAGAATGAGGAGCGCAGTGGTAGAGGGTTTACAGGGGGTCCAACTTAGGGACGGATTTACTTGGTCTTAAGCCGACTTAATGGTCTGTTCAGACGTTGGCGGCATCGGAAATTTGTGTCACCACTGTGTTACAGTGTATTGGAATAGAAAGGTTACAAGATGAAGGTGTGAAGGAGAAGTATAAATGTAGACTGAGGGAAAATATTAGAAGTCTGGATGAATTGCGTATTAGACTCGGAGACTGTGTGGGATAATGTTAAGAAAGGTTTGGTGGATGCAGCAAAAAATAATACTTTATGGTGGGATGATAAAGCAATGATGGATATTAAAGCAAAAAAGATAGCATGGTTAGATTTAGCAACCAAAGTTAGTAATTTCTGGCGATATGGATGAGGAGGTTGAAAAAAAAGGCAGTCTCAAAAGAAGTTGTTGAAAGGAAAAAGCAAGAATGAACGGATAAGAATGATAAAAAAAATATCTGTAAACTTCCAGGCAATATTAAAATGTTCTGGAAACTCGTAAGAACTGTCAGGGGAAATTTAAAACAGCCTCGATTGAATGATATACGAGACGAGAATGGCTGTATTTTGAATGAAGTTTAGAGCTTAAAGAGACGGAAGGAATACTTTTAAAGCGTAGTTAGTTTATGAATGAGGAGACGTTTCATAACTCATAACTTTTACTGGGTGAACCGATTTCGATGATTCTTTTTTTATTTGAAAGCTGGTACTTCTCGTGTGGTCCCATATGAATTTGATCAAGGTCAGACCAATGGTTTTTGAGTTATTCTTAATAACTTATTAGGAAGTCGGCTGTAAAAAAAATTTTAATTTTAAATCATCGTCGTTATATCCGGAAGTCGTTACAGGCAAAGGTAACTAATTCAATATATTACAGTTGCTACTCAGAATATCACTTTGTAACTGAACCATAAATTTAACTCCGAAACGTAAACGTTTCCCTACTTACTTAGCTGATATCTATAAACAAAAAGTAAAGGTCTCCACACTTGCTGACCATTTGTGTGGATGTAAACAAAAGATTACAAATCTTTGTGAAAGAAAGAAATCTTTGAGTCTTAGACGGCTGACTCCGGTCGCAATATCTGCATGGGATTTCTAGGAATTTGTTACAAATGATTCATTAAAAACAGTCGCTACACCCGAACTCGGCGTTACATCCAAAGTCGCTATAGCCACATGAATTTTGTACTAAAATGTGCTTTAAATTCAAGGGACTTAGATTTAACGTCGCTATAGGTAAATAGTCGCTACAACCAAGGTCGTAGTAAATGAAATCCACTGTATATAAAGGCAAAGGGTCACAGCAGCACTGTAAAAACTACCGTGGCATCTACCTGCTTAGTATTGTGAGAAAATTACAGTTTGTGCTAAGGCGTTGATTGAAGGAGTTATGAAAAAAACTGACGGAAAAATTTGGGATATGCAAGCTGAATTTAGAAAGGTAATGGGGTGTACGGATCAAGTATTTTCCATGCGAATGATCGCGGAGAAGTTTTTCCCCAAAAACCAAAAAGTATTTTGTGCATTCATGGACATGGGAAAGGCTTTATGACAGAGTGGACAGAGATGTTTCATGGCAAACACTGGACTCATTTAGGTTGAGCGCTGGGTCGACATAGGCATTAAAATATCCTTATAGGGACTCTAGTGTTTGTATCAGGATCAACGGGGCTAACTCGGACTGGTTTCGCATTCATAAAGGTGTCAGACAGGGCTGTGTAGCTTCCCCGTGACTGTTCAACCTATTTATGGACAGTTGTTTGGAAACATTGAAAGTTGAAGGATGTGGGTTAAGAATGAGTGAGTTAACCGTCAAATGCCTTTTGTACGCCGACGATAAAGTCATATTTACGTCGTCGGCGGGCGAATTGCAAATGGTAGTTACATTAATGAACAGATCATTAAAAGAAAGGGGAATGAAAGTGAATGCAAGTAAGGCGAAAGTGATGGTTTTAGAAGAAAGTAAAACAATATGTTAAATAAGAATAGAAGGGCAGTTTGTTGAGCAAATGGATGAGTTTGTGTATTTGGGATGTGTATTTAGCAGGGATGGTAGATATGATAAGGCTATAGAAGGACGAGTGTACGCTGGACATACGAGTAAATGGGGCTCAAAAAAAACGCACATGTGGAAATTCACAATGCTGATTGAGGTTTCAAATAACAAGTTCCTACGTTAATGTATAGTAGGAAACGTTGGGTGTGGCAGAAGAAGCACGAGAGTGTAATAAATGCTGTAGAAATGCGATCATTAAGGAGTATGTTAGGACTGAATCTGAATGAGTGGGTGAAAAATTGTGTGATAAGAGAATTGTGGTGTGCAAGATGATGTTGTGATCAGAATTAAGAAAGAAATGCTTCGGTGATTTGGTCATTTAGAAAGAATGAATGAGAAAAGAGTGACAAAGCAAATTTATGTTGCAGAGGTGAACGATAGAGTTGGGAAGGGACGCCCTAGACAAAATTTTATCGACCAAATTAGCGATATATTGAATATGGGCCAAATTAAGGGTACCCTTAACTGACGCGCATGTATGCGTATGTATATGGATGTAAAGGAGGCGAGAGAACTGTGTCAGAATCGTGCCAAATGGAAGTCCGTAGTCTCTGCCTAATTCTCTGGGTGACAGACCTGTTTATGTGTTATGTATGTATGTACAGAAGCAATAAACTGCTGCCTGTTTGCTCATTCTGCTCATTCTGGAATATAGTGTTCACCAACTCTTCGCCTGACATATGATTTAGGGTATACTGAACACTATTGGAATAGAAATAAACGAGATTATATATAGTAATAATAAACTTGACAAAACTCTGATGTTTCAAGGACTGAGCTAGCTAAAAACATGGTTAAGCCATGGTTATAATTACTTAAGGTACATTAGATTTTTCCAAATAACTAAACTTGAGTGGGAACGGTATTGGCAATGAGTCTGACGACTTTAATTGCCAATAAAAGTGTCTTCGGTTTTCTTGGTTCATTTGATTGTTGATTCGAATATCATCGTTGCATTATTCAAAATCTATTGCATTTTGTTTACCATTAATGAGCGTTACATTTACGTAATATGCATATATTTTTAACGATGTGACAAACAAATGTAGAATACAAAAATGTATGACATACGTATGCCTGAAAGTCATTTTACAGCAGTTGGATTGAGAAAAATTGAGCAGCACGTAACTTAGAAACTTTTGTTTTAGTAGTAGTTTTAGTATGTTGTGATTTGCGTTTTTTCGCATCAAGAACTTTCCTAAAACTACACCGGTTGTACACTTTTTTATGTAATGGTGACAATTTGTTACAAACTAAAGTGTTTGTTTTATATTTTGATGACCCGCTTTCAACTCTTATAATTTCATCCAAATACTTTTATTCAAAAATATGATTATTATCATTACTTAAATTTCATTAAACCTATTTTCACTACATATTAATTTAACTATTGCAACTATGTTAAGCCCGAGTCAAATAGACAGCGAACGGATAGCGTTGCGAAGCGTTTTTATTTTGTTATATCGTTTGAATCCAGTCACATATAAAAAGCGAAAACGAACCGATACTTGCATACATAGTACATACATTCGCCAGGTTTTCGGTTCAGTTCGGTTCGCTGTTTTGATTAACATAACCTTTACTGTGTCCTGTTTTTAAACTGAATTGTCCTAGTTTTTCAAGTACAAATCCTATCTTTTTTAATTTGCGGTTGGCAACACTACTGTATATATAAATGTTTTGTGTTATAAAAAAGTAATTTTATGTAAAAAAATGTGTTACAATACCTCTTACATACAAGGCACTTTCGCCTTGTCGGTAACCGTTGCAGGTGCGCGCACGACGATAACTTACCAAAGTGGCATTGTAAGGGGATGAATGGTACAAGAAGCATAGAAGACGATCAAACAAATTTAAAATTAAATGTACGAATACCTACCTACTTTGCGGTCCGCACACAAAAACTCACTAAAGTTTCATCGTAATAACGGTATATAGGAACGCATAGAAGACGAACAATCAAAGAACTAAAATACTTTTATATATTAGATATTTTAAGTACTCATTTTGTAACGATGTTTGACATAAAGCGCAGCGACCACTGTAAATGCCATCGCTTCCGTTTTTAGAAACCATTATTTCGTAACCAAGAATTATAATTATAGAACATCTTGTTGTATATTTAGATTCATATTATGCATAACAATATTGACTCAGCCCAGAAAGACCTCATGAACCCCGACTGATGGCAGTATACCGTCTCATACATCGCCGTTAAGTTAAGACCGAAGCGGAGCAGCATCAAAATTGTGAGACGTTTAATGCTGCTATTACTAATCCATCTGCCAAGCGTGGTGATTACGGAAAAATCTGTTTACAATTGAGCCGTGGTAGCTCAGATGATTAGCGCTCGCTGTAAGCTTCAAAGTACTCGAGCAATCCGGGTTCGATCCCCGCCGGCACCAATGAAATTGTTAATTGCAATTTTAAGTGCTGATTTACCACGTGCGACGGTGAAGGAAAACATCGTGAGGAAACCTGCATGTTTGAGAAATAAGAAAAAAAATATTTCGAAGACATGTGAAGTTCGCCAACACCCATTGGGGCAGCGCGGCGGACATTTCCTTGCCCTAAAACCCTCTCAGAAATGAGAGGAGGCCTGTGCCCAGCAGTGGGACGTAAATAGGCTGCAAATTAATGGTTGGTTCTGTCATTTCCAACAGTAGACTGTTCTTGGCTGATAATGTAGAAGAAGAATATTGACGATGTAACGCCAGTACGGGCGTGGTATTTGGATCTGGATGGATTATTATGATGTACCCGTGTGAATGACACGGTATCGAACCCTCGGACTTCCCTGCTTCGTTAGTTTAGTTGTCGTAAACGGGATTGCTGGTCATGAGTTCCCGGGTTTGAATCCCGGGTCGGTTCAAAATCAGCCCGGAGTTAAGATGTTGGCAGTGTTTCACCCCCGTGCGTAGGAATTAGGAAAGTACGTAAAGCCTTTGGGTCCTGCGCTCTCTCTGTACTTTCTCCGGTCGTGTCGGATTACCGTGTCATCGGATTATTAAGAGTGAGGAAATAGAGAGCGCACCTGTGCTTGCGCATACACTCGGGCACTTTAATCCTGTTCTGTGCATGTGGCTAGTCTCCGTTGAGATTGGCTGCCGCTGTTTTTTTTATAGCACTAAGGGTGACAAACGAACACAGTCCACCTAGTGGTAAACGCGCACGGTGTTACAACACATCTGAAGCCATCTTTGTTTGAAGTTGACCGCAGGTGTCCATGGATTGCAGTAGCCGCTTACCATCAGGTGGACTATTAATCCAGGTTTATAAAAAAAAGTTAATTCGGATACTAAAGACGGACGTAGTCCGGAGTTGACCTGGGGAGCTTCACTAGTCAGCATCAGATTATTGTATTTCTGAATAATTCCAACCACCCAACGATCGTAAGTTGTCCTATACACGGGATTATGTTATGGTATCCCGTTTACGTTAGCATAGGGGTCTGCATTCGTATTCAGTTTCCATATCCGAGTGCGTAAGCCTATTTACGTAACACTATTAAATAGTTTCCATTGCCATATCATGGAAACGGGATAGACAATAAATACATCCTGATTGTAAATATATCCTTATACGAAAATATCGAAGGATGTAAGAATGATATCAAAGATGTGCGAGATTTATTAATACCATACCCAATTTTTAAGACTAAATTCCACAAATGTTAGTTCTAGGTTTGATTCCAATCTAAGACCTTAAGAACCTTGGTCCAAATTTAAAGCGAGGGCTTATCCCCTGGGGATACCACCATGGTTCTGAGTAGACATGTAATGAATAGCATATGCGGCCACACTCCGAATACCGAATATTCTGCGGACTTCTTGACCGAATAGCCGAGTTTATACAGAGCGTCATTTCTCTGAAGCTGGGATTGTATACGAGAAGAAAAGGAGTGAACTACTACCTGAAAATACAGAAATATTAATCTTTCTGCACCATGATCTCCACTTTAATTACATACAGTCAAGTATGGCAACTTTACCAATGGAAGGTAACTTTGCTATCAGGGATGTACTGGTACAAAATTACGATTAACACGGAAAACGTAACGTTTTTCGAGATATGCCATTTTTTTTTTGGATGAAAATACAATAACTAATTGACGACAGCATTGCTTTCGATATGGCAGCATGAGAGTTAATTTTAGCATTTTATTTTAACGCGCAATGGTGCCGGCAAATTAACCTCTTTGTTCAGTGCTCCAAAACTGGTTTTTTCTATTTTAAATACTGAGTGTAGGTGTCTTTGTAGTAACGTAATATTAATTGTTATCAAATGTAATTTATACTTTTTAACACGTTGGTCTTAATATTTATCTATAAACTAACTTGCCAAAGTTACCATATTAGTGATGCCACGATTTGACGGTTACTTTGCTGTTTTGTTACAACCAAGGGTTGTCACTCAACTTTTTATCAAGGATTTTTGACAACCCTGACACATATTTTCAAGTTTGTATACAATATTGAAAAATGGGAGGGCAACTTTGCCATAAGAGTAAATTTTACTATTTACAACACAATTAAAGGAAGCAAGTCATAACTTTGTGTTGTGTATTATATTATGAGGTAAACTTACCTTCAACCTTTAAGTCAAATCCTATTATTTTTTTATAAACCCTGATGGCAAAGTTGCCACAAAGTGAGGTTAACTTTGCCATTTTCTATTTTTGAGTATTTTGTCTATTTAAAGTGAGTATTTGTTTAAATCACTAATAAATACCAAATCTATGAAGAATATCATGTCACATTTAACAATGACGCCCACTTTGACAATATATTTTTTGTTGGAAAATTGGTCCTAAACTTTCCTTCGTCCTTCCAAAAATGGCAAACTTGCCAAGTTTCACGATACGTTAATTCAAGTGCATCGACATTTATCTGATAGTTCTTTGTTATTTTTTGTTTGGAAGTTGATTATGTACCTATGACTACTTTAATGTTACGTGAAAAATATATTACGGTATTATATATATAAAAAAAAAAACAATATTTTAATTATACCAATTATCTGACTACAACAAAATAAACATCTTACCATCACTTAGTATTCGGTATTCGGCCCAATAAGCCCTGGATATTCCATGAATAGGATAAGAGTAGCCAAATAGGCCGAATATCAATTAATATCCGAATATTCGTTGCAAGTCTAGTTCTGAGCTACTACGTTAATATTTATACCAGGTTACGTTAACCAATGCTTGGTACCTATCATACGGTTCGCTAGAGGCCGTCTGTTTCAATTCAAGGTGCCACGTGTGATGATACACTTGCAATTTTTATCGTTGAAAGCGAGAGTAGCTTTTTAAATTGAATTCTATTTTTAGCTTCCTATAATTCATTTTCAATTTGTTGGTCTAAACCGTTAAGTTTTATTTCGGTTTACACGCTGTTATATTCGTCTACGAATGCCGTTTTATTACACACGAGTTTTTAATAATTTCTTAAGATAATGCATCAGTGTACTGTGTATAATAATGTTTGTATGTAGGACGAGCTTACTATTTATATAGTGCAGTCTTCCTGACTAAATGTTTCTATTAATGTACCTGTCCAGGTTGTTGTTCAGGATTTCAATCGCTCCTAGGCTATATCACATTGAAGCATCTGTATATCATTTCTTAAAAAAATATAGCCGCCTTGTCAAGATAAAAAATTCTTTTCTGCGTGCTCCAGTTCAGAACGCATCTATGCCTGTAGGATAAGTCTGGCTATGTACGTTTGTTAATGTCTATTTAAAGCATCACAGTTACAATAACTTAAAATCTAATAAAGTTAACGTTAAGAGACGTGTAAAGGGATATAATAATGATGAAGTGTTTGTGATTGTAGTATGTGTACATGTGGGGGCGTTACCGTATGTTGGCGATGTAAGAATATCCACTTCCCCATATCATCCCGTGGGTGTAGTAAGAGGCGACAGAGGAAAACAAATGAGGATATGGTCAGCGACGTCTTCCTAGTAACAACTAAAAATAAAAAACTGCGGTTGCCAACCAGCTTGCCAAGCGTGGCGACTTATTTCTATTGTGTATAAATATTTAACATTGTATACAAAAAAAATAACGCTTGGGTCATTTAAAAAGCCTGCGTGAGTTGTCTGACTCGCGTGTCATAGGTTCGTCGTCACTACAATAGTATTAAAAATATAATATTTTCACAATATAATATAATATTAGCGCGTTTTATAATTTGTGACTTAAATAAACAATTTTTGTGTACAATGTGTGAAGAGACTAGGGTTTTCAATTATGTTATTTTATACTTGCGGTAAACTTTATGTAAGATCGAAATACGTATATAACTATAACCAAGGCCGATAAATTTTTCTCTTGAGGCCCAGGGAAGCACGATTTTGAGTCAATACTGCACTCGTTTACACAGTATGCGTCACGGCATTGCTGATAATATTTCTAATTTAGACTATCGAACGCAGCTGTAGTAGATCAACTTGTTCCGGAAAGTTGTATCGCGAGATTACTATATTTGTTGATCCCTTATCGAGATCAGTCGCATCCTTGCTTATCTATGCTATTGTTGGTTGGATATATTATGAAGTATAAACATTTGGTTAGTTGTAGTTTTTATTTTGTTGCGATAGATTTAGATGTATCTAAAAAAAATGTTTTCAACAAACCTGCTGGAATGGGCCCATCTTTAAATGGAAAATATTGCTTTGGTGGAAATTTTATACTATACTAAACTATATTTTTCATTACCAGTCGAAAGCATATTAAAATAAATCTATAATATATCTGTAGAATGTGGCAGTATATGTATGTATGAATCTATTCTTCTTCGTCACATTCTGTGTACAAAAATACGAGAACGATATTTCGTTTACGTTCTACTCATTAAACGTAATCGAAACATCGTTGTTATTGCTCGAATATAATACGAATAGGTTTAAAGTAATAAGTTGATATATTATATTCATCGACATTTTATGATTAAAATGTGAAATACAATAGGCAGGTCCACAACACGTTTGCTTGTTTCGGTGTTTTAAAAACGTTTATCATTTCTTGTTTCAGTTACGAGCCAGAACTCCATCCGGGCGTCACGTATAAGCTGTACAACCCCAAAGCAACGCTAAAGATATTTTCCACGGGAGGTGTGACAATAACAGGTTTGTTGACAATAATTCCTAATATCACCATGATACACTTATCATCAGCATTCCGCCAAATTCGGTTAATTCTACTGAATAAAATTAATTTAGCAAATGAAGCTTAAAAATACATAAACTAACTTTAATTATTAAAAAAAAAAAACAACATTATATCGGACCGCTGCGAAAGTATATCTAGATAAAAATATCAACGAAATCCGTTTAACGAACTCGAAACTATTTTGTTACGTATATCAAAAAATACAATCGAAATGATGCATTTCCGTCGACCTTCATCCACTTTTGAAAATGATTGTTGGAAAATACATTAGTTTATTTTTATGATATTATATTATTGATTGATTATTCTTACTGCAACTTCCAACATACATATTTTAATTTTGGAGTAAAATTACACATACAACACACACACATTTTCTATATTCTATGACTACATAGCAGTGACTGTGGTAGTTGAGAGTCGTTGTTTCCATTGTAAACCCTAGTTGTAGGTTAGGACGAGAGAGTGCCTCTGTGTATGTTTCACTTGTGGAAATATAACAGGCGTTATAATATCACCTGCGCAATTGATAGCTTCCGATTAATCAGAAGCTGTAGTATAACTTCGGGTGCGATTATTAGGTCGTTAGTCACTGTCAATCTTATTCGAAAAGTGATATCAGTAGTTGGAAAATTACGAAGTTATTGTTATTTGGATCTGGATGTCGCGTTTTTCCTAGTATTTATGCCGCGCATCCGCATATTCTTTAGGCGGTATTGTTTGTGCGCCCGCATGAACAAGCACAAATTCCACCTGATGGTAAGTGGATGCTGTGAAACATAGAAAGCCACTTAGAAAAATGCAAGTACAGAGGTTATGTCACCCCTGCTGAGGTCTATAATGGAATTCCTCCTTACTTAACGTACGAACACAGCAGTATTAAGCTGCTATTTAACGCTGGTATTCTGTACGGACGTGGTCCTTTCGTGCGGTACCGACCCGATCGTGCTACAGTCATATGAAATGAAATATGCCCGAAGGTTAAAAACGTCTAACATCTGTAACCAACTTCGAAATGTTTTGTCAATGCTCGCGTATCATTTAACAGATTTCTTTGCACACTTACGGATAGGGAAACTGTCAAAAAAGCCTCTCTTGCTGAAATAAGATAATACCTATTTGATTTGTATTTAAATTTGTCAGTAGACTGTAAAAAATATGAATAGGCGAGTTGTTTTTTTTTTATAAAAAGAAAAATTATATTCGGGTATTTTAAAGTATTTACTAGAAAGCTTTGAATATTTCATGAAATAGAAATTGAATTCGCATTCAATTTATACATTAATAAACTCATTGTTCATTCAGCAAAATGATGTTGCAGTGTCACATCCTCGGCCCCGCCAAGTGCTTCCGGGAACTGTACTGATTAGATCCGATTAAATTAGGGCCTATTTATCATGACCCATGTGTACTCCATTTGTATTATTTACTATCGCTTATTATGGGTTTATTCATATTAAAGTTAAAGTGATTGATTTTTATTCATAGCTTTTGTCAAAGGTTTTCTTGTATTAACAGTTGTGTAAGTCCAAAAGACATTTGACACGACTTTCGAATGTATGACGTTATAATGTATATGTAAGCATGTATGTGGGACAGTATTTGGAAGTTTTGCGTTTAGAAAACATATAAATTGGCGCGTTTGAAGAGACAAAATTTTGTAATGACCTTATTTAATTTATTGTCTTCTGCTATAGAAGTGTCCTTTTATGTTTTTGACATTAAAACCTTCTGCCAATCGTATTGTTCAGTGTATTTTGACGATGGAGAACTACTACTAAGATCACCCACCCGTCGGTCAAAATAAAAATTGATCTTACTTGAAAGAGACTTACTGATTAAGAAATATAATTCTTAAACCACGTGATAGACGTGTAGTTATGCATGGGTCTCAGTGAACATTAGTTAATAGCTAGACCATGTACACTGTTATTCACATTAAACAGTCCTTTTCCAATGCACCAACGGAGCGTGATGAGATCACAATACGGAATATTATCTTTCGGTTAAATATATTATCTACATTAGACATTTAAATAAAATTAAAATCTGTCAGTAATATCTAAATAACTGCATTTTATAGAGCTCACGGGGTTATCTCCATGTCATTACGTTTTGAATAACCTGTTTAAAAATTTTGTCTGTCTGGCTGTCTCTGTCCGGGCTAATCTTCGGATGGGCTAAACCTCTTATTATGAAACTTTACGAACAGAGAACATACCTCAAAACCTTAAAACGAAATTGTACAACCAGTGCGTGTTGCCAGTGATGACTTACGGAACTGAGACGTGGTCCTTCACTGCTGGCCGTATGAGGAAGCTCAAGATCGCTCAGCGAGCTATGGAGAGGGCTATGCTCGGAGTTTCTCTGCGTGATAAACTTAGGAATGAGGATATCCGCAGTAGAACCAGAGTAACCGACATAGCCCAACGGTTTAGTAAGCTGAAGTGGCAGTTGTCCCGGCCATATAGCTCGAAGAACCGACAACCGATGGGGAAGAAAGGTTCTTGAGTGGCAGCCTCGTACCGGTAGGCGAAGTGTAGGACGACCCCCCACGAGATGGAGTGACGACCTGGTAAGACATGCAGGAAGTCGATGGATGCAGGTGGCTCAGGACTGTGCTTTGTGGCATTCCTTGGGGGAGGCCTATGTTCAGCAGTGGACTTATGAAAGGCTGTAATGATGATGATGATGATGATGACGAACAGATAGAGAGCAAAGCCAGGAGTGAGCTAGTCTATATTTTATTTAAAATAACTTGGAGATTTTTTTATGTGAAATCGTAAAGATTATAAAATATACGGTCTTTGATGATATCCTTAAACTAAATGTCTTTACTTCAATAATTCCAACCCAAACGAAATCGACGCGGGTCGTTAGTGTATTATAAGATTATTCGCGTATGCGTTACACTTTAAACAAGTATATACATTTAGAGATATTATATTAAAATTTATAAACTTAAAATATTAATTGCTTCATAGTGTCGTTCCCTTCGTAAGTATTATCCATACAGCGTTGTTCTCGTTTAATTACTAACCATATAACAAATGGTAAATTTAAAAATTTTGTACAACTGACTTCAATATAAATAAAATGAGAACATCATCAATGTAGTCGAAGTCAATTAAATATAAGGATTACTCAAGAACTACTGGTCAGATCTTGATCATATTTATATGGGACCACATGAGAAGCACCAGCAAATAAAAAATAATCGTCAACATCGGTTCACCTAGAAAAAAGTTGTGAGGTAACACACATAAAAAATACAGTCGTATTAAGAACCTCCTCCTTTTTTGAAGTCGGTTGAAAACGGGCGTTAGAGGTATTTTTTTTTAACAAATTGTAAGTAAAAAATAGAAAGGTTGATCTCTTTTTAATGGCCAAAACAAACGATGATGTCGGTTGTTTTGGCTTTTTTTCGACTATGACGGGAACTTATAAATACTATTAGAACTGACTTCTGCGTACGATATATTACAGAGCTACCACATTAGTGCGAATTTAAATGTACTCACTTTTCTTTACTGCCTAATATTCTTCTGCTTTATCAACGGCGCATAGAAGTTCAATGCTGGACATTGACCTTTCCCGTTGTAGGGAGAATATGCTTTTATCCCACTAGTGGTAATTAAACAAAAGAGTGACTTTCAATAAGTATTATTTATAATCTATATTGAATAAAAAAGTTTCTGTACCGTGACGCCTCGTACCTTTGACGCTGCTGCCAGTCGCCGGTCTGCATGATCGTACAGAATTTCTTACGTTTATCGTAGACGAGACAGTTATACCGCCATTATTTGGAAGCCATTTAAAGATCTTTTTAGCATATCACATAGCCCTCTTACTACACCCACGGTACGAAATGGGATGATGGATTCCTTACCGTGTAGTGGCAGTGTAAGAATATCGGATATCCCATATCGTTCGGTGGGTGTTGTGAGAAAAGTAACAGGGAAAAACAAATCAGGAGATGGGCAACATTGTCTTTTCATAACGACTAGAAAATTCAAAACTGCATTAAAAGTCCACTGCTGATCACAGGGCTCCACGTAGATTTCCCTAATAGGGGAGATATAATAACAACAAAATAAAAATAAAACTAAAACTCCACGACCGCAGAATGGCGGTGTAAGAATATTTATTACGCCATTTGGGTTATTCCGTTTATCCACCCTGTGTGTGATATACGGGGTGGAAAGTCTGAATTCACTTTTTGATTGTTGTTCCGCCTTTCACCCCCAAGCGCAGTTCAACAGAAAATATATTGATACTTTAATATATTATTTATTAATTTTTAATAACCACAAACTTAAACAAAAATCATAATTACTTATTGCATTTAAACCAAATTGAACTACCTCGTTATAAAAATTATAATAAATAATTTATAAATTCTGCAATATGTCTAGGAAGTGACCAACACTAATTTTATTATTGAGTAGACGTGTATATTCTGTATAAATTCATCTCTAATGTACATTTGCAATCGTTTCCTAAATTTCTTTGTTACGACAGATGTGTTAGCAAAAATCTGGTTGTTTTTTGCAAGCAATCTAAAATTATATTGCAATGAATTTGTAGTTCTGTGATACACTCCGAATGAATTCCAAACAGTTACATAATTTTCATACTTGAGCCATGTCTTTTCATAGTAATTCACAAACGCCATCATATTATCATTATTCAATGACGTAAATTATGTCACATCAAATGATACGAGGGCGACACGCAGCACTGGAATAATAATGCTTCCTGTTCCTTCAAGCTACTCTCTGCGCTACAGTGTTCGGCACGGTTTTGAGCCTTACTGCTCGCCTCTACTTCACGGCACTCTCGTAGATTACATGCCTTCTTCTCGACTCACCGCAGACTATAAGGCAATCCCTGGCACTTGCTTCGGCTCATCGTTGTCACCGGCATCACTTGCATGTATTACAAACCGGCACATCGTTCGCACCGGCGTCACGTGCCTTTACGCACACAGCATGCATTCCCCACCGGCATTAAGGACGCACCTGCAATCGGACTGCACTATCGACCTCCGGTCTATCACTATGCACTATCATCTCCGGTGATGTTGCGGCGCTGTCATCGCGCCACAAGCGAAACACATCGAAGCCTAAATCGCGCTAACAAAGTTCCGAAGTTAAAACCGTATATATAGAATAGCTGCGAACTACCACTTGGAGCGTTTCCCGCTCCCCGGGCAGAACACCTTGCCCGGCGGGAGATCTCCCCTTTTCCGCCACAACACCACTGACGACAATACGACACGCTTTATTATAGTATAGATTTACTGACAAAAACTATGCCTTATTAGGCAATATATGGGCTGGCCTAAGTTCAACAGTGGACATTAATAGACTGCAATTAATGAATGAATAAATTATCTACCCTATACGTCTATAAAACATTAACTTTTATTTGCAGCTCGGAGCGTGAGCGACGTGCAGTCGGCGGTGGAGCGCATATTCCCGCTGGTGTACGAGTTCCGCAAGCCGCGCACAGCCGCCGACGAGGAGCTCCTGCGCCAGAAAAAAGCCGCGCGTCCGCCCCCCACCACCAATACCACCCCGCCGCTCACCACCGACCTCTGCCTCGTGACGCTCTCTGACGATGATGCCGTGGAGCCCGACGTCGACGCCGACGCTGACGCCTGGCAATGACGACGCCGACGCCGAAACGCCGCCGACGATCGTGCCAGCGCCGATCTTCCCCGCTCGGCCTCGCACGCAACGCTCGACGGCGCACCCGCGTCTCAATCGTCGGCGAACTTTCCAGTTCATGCCAAAGATATTTATTAGAGGTGCTTCGCGCTTGTCCAACGCGAACCGCGCTCGCGCTTCTACTAATACTACGAGTGTATCTTAGTACGCGTACATCGATTGTGTAAACTCGTAATAAAAAAAAAAATTACGTCTGTTGAGAATAAATCTCGATACTGATACTCAATTCTTTTTCATTTTGCCGTTGCAGTTAATGATTGAAATTGTAGTGATAATAGTGTTCACGTTAAGATTCATTCTAAGAAAGTGATGACTGAATGATTAGTTAGTTGTTAGTGATTGTAAATACGAAGCTTAGACATTATACATTTCATTAAAAATACTGTTGTTTTATTAAACATTTATTGAGATTTGTAGTACAATAATTACATAACAATGAGATAGATGATTTAAACAAGAAATTTCACTGAATAACATTATGGGGGAGGGGGAGGGGGAGGGATTTTACGGGGTTAATGCGTGTTTGATTTAAGAATCTGACTCGTGGGTATCGTACTCATCGCTAGTGAAGCCTCGGGCTCGCGATGGTCTCGAAGGGCGTCTAGCTTGAATCCGAGAACAGCTGAACGGATTATGTTGTAACATTTCCGGAGTGCGGATGTTTGCGGTCAGATCAAAAACCGATAAACGCGGAGTCCTCACCGCGGTACCTGCGGAAGTATAATTGTCAACAATTTTCGGCCTGGAGATAAGTTTTATTAATCTGCATTATCTGTACATATAACTCCACTGTTAGACATGATCCTCTCTTGTTGGTCCGTTGGCAGGATTCGCCATATTCGCCACGCCTGGTAGCCGAATTGGTGATCGCAATTTCAGACCACCAAGTCGTAGATCTGGATATTTAAAAAAATATGATAGTGCCATCATCTATAGGAATTTCTAGCATTCCCAATAGTCGCCTCTTATGCCACCTACTGTATGAAATGAAACGATAACTTCTCTTACGCGGTCTCAACATACCAAATATCTTTTTATTTCATTACAGCCAACACGCTGTTCTGTGCTAGGCACAGACATTCTGAGAGGACTATGGAGCAATTAGTCCGTCACGCCACTCCAGTATCGTCAATTTCGGATGAATATTTTGCCTGTGTCAATGGTGCTTGTGTCAGGATCAATGGGACCTACTCGGACTGGTTTGGCATCCATAAAGGTGTCAGACAGGGCTGTGTGGCTTCCCCGTGGATGTTCAACCTATTTATGGACAGTTGTTTGAAAAAATTTAAAGTAGAAGAATGCGGGATAAGAATGGGTGAGTTAACCGTCAAATGTCTTTTGTACGCCGATGATCAAGTCATACTTGCGTCGTCGGCAGCCGAGTTGCAAATGATGGTTACATTAATGAACAGGACATTAAAGAAAAGGGAATGAAAGTGAACGCAAGTAAGACGAAAGTTATGGTTTTTGAAAGAGAAGAAAGTAAAACGATATGTGAAATAAGAATAGAAGGGGAGTTGGTCGAGCAAGTAGATGAGTGTATATTTGGGATGTGTATTTAGCAGGGATGGTAGATATGATAAGGATATAGAACGACGAGTGAACGCAGGAAATAGAGTGAATGGGGCTCTACACCCTATTGTGAGAAGTCAGAATGTGTCCAAAAAGGCACGTATGGCAATTCACAATGCTGTGTTAGTCCCTACTTTAATGTATGGTAGTGAAAGTTTGGTGTGGCAGAATGCTGTAGAAATGCGGTCATTGAGGAGTATGTTAGGGATGAATCTGAATGACAGAGTGAGAAATTGTGTGATAAGAGAAGAGGGTGGTTTGCAAGATAATGTGACCAGGTGGGTTTGGTCATGTAGAAAGAATGAATGACGAAAGAGTGACAAAACAAATTTATGTTGCAGAGGTGAACGGCAGAGTCGGGAAGGGACGCCCTAGGGCCCTAGGCGAAAGTTTATCGACCAAATTGGCGATATATTGAAAATGGGCCAAATCAAGAGTACCTTTAACCGACGAGCGTGTATGCGTAGGTATATGGATGTGGAGGAAGCGAGAGAGGTGTGTCAGGATCGTGCCAAATGAAAGTCCATAGTCTCTGCCTACCCCTCTGGGTGACAGGCGTGAGTGTTTATGTTATGTTTTATGTTATTTTGCCGTTTATCAGTCGCCAAAACCTGGTTGATTAGTTGGGTTTAACTTGTGCCTACGCATAGAAGCGGCTAGAGCCTTAAATTAAGCACATATTATAGAAAGAAAATTTATGGTTAAGGTAAATACAAAAAGTTCCGAATTCTTACGGATCCGTAAAACTGCGTGCTGCGCAAAACTGAAAGCAGTTTGTATTTTTAGTAGTTTGTACCCGGGTAAAATTTTAATAGCAATTATATTTTAAAGTGTTTTGCATCACTATTTGTTTAAGTTTTAAAGGTGACACGATATTTTTTTTTAGTATAAACATATTTAAGAATATTCGAATACGCTATAAAAATACAAAGATTTTTGATCAACGAAAAAAAACATAATTATTATGTGTAACATATACCTATACAGGGCTTTAATATATCTACGCATAGATATTTTGTTTGTAAGCATAGTTAATAATGATGAGATAATTAATTACAATTATAAAGCTGTAGTGGGTCAGGAGTTAAGCGCTAAATTTCACAGTACGGTATGACCTTTTGTTCGATCCGGCTATCGCAATGTAATGTACTGATATACCACGTGCTTGGCGATAGAAAAAACATAGTGCGGAACCCGGTATATCTGAGAAATAAAAATATTTTTATTTCGAGTAGAGTAGGTTAGGTGCGACAACATGAATTGGAGCAGTGCGGCGAACAAATTACCCTCTTACGGATGAGGGGAGGGATATGCCTAGCAATAGGACGTATATAGGCTGTAACTTAGACTTTACAGTTATAAAAAATCATAATTATGGACCGTTTGTATTAAAAGCATAAAATAGCTTTAATTTTAAAATAACGTTAAGTAGTTTAAAGCAAATCGGAAATTCTACAGGGGCAAATACGTAAAAATATAAAAGAAATGTTTATTTCTGTAACCAGTTATAATAGGCAATGCGTTATCCTCATGTTTGTGTTGCGGTCGTGTGCGTAGAACTGAGTGTCTCATAGTTCGCGGTGGTAACGCGCGAAGTGGCGGCGTTGCGCGAGGCAATGGCGGCGACAGGACGCGGGAAGCCAGCACGCGTCGCTCTGGAGACCAGCTGGTCGACCTGTCATCATCATCAACAGTCTTTTTAACTTCATACGCGCACACACACACACACACACACACACACACACACACACACACACACACACACACACACACACACAGACACATTTGTTGGAGTATTTGTCCATACCCACCTCGCTAGGTAGGCGGGTTGATGGGCGCGGATCTATCGTTAATGGCTCGCTGGTAATGCTGTACCCCATCACTATTTTGTGGAAATTTGTGTTTTTTTTATAGGATAAGGGTGACAAACGAGCACACAGTCCACCTGATGGTAAGTGGTTGCTGCGGCCCATAGACATCTACATCTATCCTCTATTACAAATCAAAATGTAGATGCGTTGTCACCCGTGAGGACTAAGATGGAATGCCTCATTTCCAGTAAAAAGGGCCTCCGGTCACCTGCACTCTCCAAGCGAAACGCAGAGGTAAACCTCTACTTCCCGCTGGTTTTCTGTGAGGGTGGTACCACCCCGGTTCGAGCTGGCCCATCCGTGCGACAGCAAAAGCTGCCGCGTGGCTCTACCACTGTTTAGATAAATGTTTGTGTTAGATAAATGTTCCGCCTGCCCAATTCAAGGGTTCAAGCTTTCTTCATAATCATCATCATCATTACAGTCTATCAAACACGGGTTGGCAACCGCAGTTTTTTTATTACTTTGAGTTGTTATCTAGAATATGCTGCTGCCCATCTGTTTCATCTCCTGCCGCCTCTTTCTTCGTACCTACCAAATTTCATGTACCAATGCAGTAGTTTAGCCGTGAAAACATAACAGACAGATAGTTACTTTCGAATTTTTAATATTAGTATGGATTAATAAACGTATAATATTAGTAGTGTACTGCAACTTAAGAGAATCCGTAACTCCATCTCGCCCCTTATAGGTTGTTACTCCATTTGCCCATAGAACAACACGGGCCACCGGCGGACCGTGTTGCTCTATACAATTGACTGATGAAATTCCAGTAAAAGTCGCATGGTTTTGACAACCACACTTGTAATGTTCTGCCTAGAGTTGCCAACATTTTTATATCAAATAATCTTGTAACTATAAAAATATATATTACAATTAAGAATTTTCCATCTATCTATATAATACAGTAGGATTCGCAACCCTAGATATGCCTCTGCCACTTTTTTTACTTTACAAATGCGTTCCCATAAATTTTTATATATAAATAATTGGGCGCTCTTCTTATTATTTTCATAGATTGCAACACCTTCACCATGTTTGTTTATCGTGGATACGTTGGTTACTATTGAAACCATTATACCGCTATAATTATAACTTAAATTAAATATTTGAAAAAAAAAACCGAAACAAAAAGAGTTGATGATCTTCAAACGGCTGAACAGATTTTCTTGAAACAGCTAAGAATACTCTCAGGAGCTATGATACCACAGTCAGACACACAGATACACACGTTCAACATATTATAACACTCCTCTTTTTCGTAGGGGGTTAAAAAGAGCTTAGATTATAACCATAAAGTTTTTTTTTCGGTGGGTAGGCGCAAAACTGTGTTGACATATTTAAAATCGTTCCTGATTTTTTAAAGTTTTAATTATAGTAAATTTAGAACAATCAAGTATATAAATGTACCTGTAATTACATAAATCCACCAGCATTGTTTACTAATAATTTGTTTTTCATTGCACAACTTAAAACTTATTTTGCCACTTCACTGTCACTTGACATTGACCTTTAAGTAACCTTTAATTGAATATTAAAAATGGATTTGCTTAAGAAGTCAATTGAAGAGCTAACACTGAATTTCACTTCACGTATGGATGAGTTCCAGAGGGAGGTCAGAACATCCATCCCTGCAACGAGCCCTTCTTCCAATATTAATGCACAATTTAATGCATTTAGGGCATTCGTCCTGTCAGCACTTGAGAATCTGCAACTTCAGCTCCAGCTTCTCTCTAGGCAGCAAGATGAAATGGAGGTAAGGACCAGGAGGAAGATGTTGCTTGTCCATGGAATGCCAGAAGCTCAAGATGAGAACCTAGTACATTGCACAAGTAAGGTATTATCAGAGCGGCTGAACATCCCTGAATTAAGTGTGGACTCTATTACCAGATGCCATCGCTTAGGGCGCCCCCGTGGCGACAAGCCTCGTGTGTTGCTCGTGAAATTTCAAGATCAGGATCTCCGTGACAAAGTTTGGTTTTCCAAAACCAAGCTAAAGGGTAGCGGAGTTACTCTATCTGAGTTCATGACTAAGGGTCGTCATGAGGCGTTTGTTGCTGCTCGGAAGCGCTTTGGTGTATCCCAGTGTTGGACACGCGATGGATATGTTGTGGTGCTTGGGTCCGACGGCACGAAGCACCGGGTGTACACCGTGGCTGAGGTGATCGCCATTCCTGATGCAGCTGGTGGTGTCCCTACTACCACATCCTTGACTGCGGCGACGGCGGCGGCGGCATCTTCGGCTCCCAAGCCCTGTGTTACTACTGCTAGGGCTAGGAAGACGGCTAAAAAATGATGGTAGTGGCATGTTTTTCTTATGATTTTGTTTTTACTAATTTACTCCAGCAGCTCAATTCTTATATTTTTGTAACTTTTAGGTAATCAGGTTTTAATTATAATTCTTTGCCATTCATTTTTAAGACATAAGTTTTATAATAGGTTTCCACTGCAACACACATTGTTACTGAAATTATTTTAATTATTTCACATAACTGGTAGATTAATTAATCATTATATTTTTTGTTAATAATATTTACGTATAAATACCTTTATTTATACTAACAGTGACAGTTGTTACCTGTTGTCAGATTTCTTTCTTATTTTTTATTTTATTTTATAACTTTGGCAAAGGCATCTTAATCCATACTGCCTAGTCTGACGTTTACAGTTTCAAAATGTCTTAAAATCTATTGGCGTCAGACTGCAAGGTTTTGGTAATTTTTATATTAAACTGATTGTTTTATTTCTTTAAGTTGTTGTTTTGTTATGTGCTTTCTCTTTCATGCTGCTGGTGGTTGTAATAGTATAGGTACCTTTCGATCTTTATTTATATTTTTTTTTTCTTTTTTTTTTAGTGTATATAAGAATTTATTTTATATTTTAATTTAATATTTATGGCCTCCTCAAACATTTGTAACGATAGTGATTTGTTTCTATCGTTGTCTTCGGACGATGGGACACTTAGTGATGATAGTTATCACAGTACAACTGCTCCTCCTTCACTCAACATCACCTTAAATTCTTTTTTCTCAGACTGTGTGAATAACTTTAATGCTATTCATATTAACGCCCAAAGCATTCCGGCTCATTATCCTGACATGCTTGCGTCATTTGAATCCCAAAATATTCACGCCATTTTAGTTTCAGAATCTTGGCTAAAACCCTGTCTGCCTTCCACTTCTTATTCTTTGCCTGGGTTTCATCTAATTAGAAATGACCGCACTAATAGGGGTGGTGGGGGCGTGGCGATCTATCTAAGATCCTACCTTCCATTTAAAATTGTTAGTTCGTCAAGTCAACCACCTCCTGTTGATTCTGCTGAGCATTTGCTGGTTGAGGTCTCCCTGTCTCAGAATAAAATCCTACTTGGAGTTTTCTACAGTCCCTCCCTTTCTATAAATTATTTTACTTCTTTTGAATCTCTTTTAGAATCACTAGTCCCTACGTATAGTCACACTATTTTGATGGGTGACTTTAACACCTGTTTGCTTAAAGGCGACAATCGATCTATAAAACTTGAAGCTATAATTGAAGCGTGTAATATGCAAATCCTACCCCTTTCTGCTACTCATAACTTTCCTAACAGTACTCCTTCCCTTCTTGACTTAATAATGGTGTCATCTTCCAATTTAGTTTTCAAGCACGGACAGTGCCCTGCTGATGCATTCTCTTATCACGATTTAATTTTTCTTTCGTATAAACTACGCCCTCCTAAAATCAAACCCAAATTAGTTCTGCGACGTAATTTTGGAGGAATGGATATTGAACAACTTTGTGAAGATGCTTATAATATTGACTGGTCAGTGATCGAGAGAGCTCCATGCATTGACGATAAAGTGGAACTGTTCTGTTCTCTTCTCACTCAGCTTTATGACGTCCACGCGCCAATGCATTATGTGAGACTTAAACACCTACCTGCTCCATGGCTCTCTGATGATCTGAAGAAGCTTATTTTGCAGAAGAATGCGGCATTGTCAAAGCTTAAGAGGAATAAAACAGAGGAAAACGTAAGGAAATACGCCAAAATCAGGAATCGATGCAACACATTGTGTAGAGATGCGCAACGACGCCATATTCATACATCAGTCGAGAACGGCGACTCATCTAGGGTGTGGAAGTTTCTCAAAACAGTTGGAGTTGGTAGAACATCCCTAAATACTTCACCTCCTAGTGTTGATTTTGAACTATTAAATCAACATTTTTCTAATCCTTCTAACTCTTTTGATAGCGAACATAAACTGCAAACACTTCGTTCGCTTTCTGTAATTCCGACTCCTAATTATCCTCCGTTCGTTTTTAGTCAGTTTACTGAATGTGATGTTAAGAAGACCATATTATCCATCTCCTCAAATGCTGCCGGTAGCGACAACATTAGCCGTAATATGATTGTTCCTCTCCTTGATGTTATTACTCCCATTATCACTTATTTACTCAATGCTTGTGTCTCTTCCTCTAAATTCCCTCAAGCCTGGAAGAGTGCTCATATTATACCCCTTCCAAAGAAATCTAATCCCGTCAACCTCTCTGATTTCCGTCCCATCTCGATCTTACCTTTCCTTTCTAAAGTCCTTGAAAAACTTATTTGCCAACAGCTGACCCTTTTCCTTAATAAGCACAATTTATTGAATTCCTTACAATCCGGTTTCCGTCCAGGTCATAGTACGGCTACTGCCTTAATCAAAGTTACTGATGACATACGGTGGGGTATGGATAATAAACAACTCACAGTCATGACCTTGCTGGATTTCAGTAATGCGTTCAATACTGTTGACTTCGATATACTGTTGAGTCTGTTATGTTCCCTTAACATATCTCCATCAGTAATTGACTGGTTTCAAAGTTATCTCTGTGGCCGTCGGCAGTGTATTCGTGTCGATGAAACTCACTCATCTTGGTGTGATATAACTGCAGGCGTGCCGCAGGGCGGCGTGTTGTCACCTTTACTCTTTTCCATTTTCATTAATTCAATCACTCATAAAATATCCTCTCTCTACCACATGTATGCGGATGATGTCCAGATTTACACCCAGTCAACTCTTGAGAATCTGCCGAATGCAATCGCTACATTAAATAAGGATCTAAATTTTATACACGAGTGGAGTAAATCATATGGCCTAAATGTCAATCCTAAAAAGTCTCAGGCTATCATTATTGGTAGCCAGAGCTTTATCTCAAGAATTGACTGGTTCTCTGTACCACCTATCGTATTCGATGGAGTTGTTATCCCTTACTTTGACAATGTCAAAAATCTTGGTATTTATATTGATAATTCCTTAAATTGGATACGCCAACTGAATGAGGTAAGTAAGAAAACTTTTGTCGCTCTTTGTTCACTGCGTCGCCTTCGATCATTTCTTCCCATTCCTACAAAAATTATGCTCGCACAGTCTCTTCTCCTTCCGATTCTCGACTATGCTGACGCAAGCTATGTAGACATAACTGAGGACCAGCTAAATAAGCTTGAGAGACTTCAAAATACTAGTATTCGGTTCATATTTGGATTGCGCAAATTTGACCATATTTCCCAATTTCGCTCACGTCTCAAGTGGTTACCTATCCGACTTCGCCGGAACATGCATATACTTTCTATTCTGTACTGTGTATTATTTCACCCTTCTACTCCTCCCTATCTAAAGGAGAAGTTTAATTTTGTGGGGCTTCCGGGGGAACCTTTACGCTCTTCTAGAAAATTCATTTTAAGTGTGCCAACTCACAATACATCATTTTTCAATAAATCTTTTACTGTCCAGTCTATTAAGCTCTGGAATGCCCTACCTTTGCATATACGTGAGGCACAAACTATTGTTATCTTTAAGCGATTACTTAAAGAGCATTACTTGTCTCAGTCGTTCGGAGACCGTTAGGATAGATTGTGTGATTATGTATTTATTGTATCTATCAGTTTTATATTATTGTTTGAGGAATTTTGTATATATATATATATATATATTGATATATACGTGTTGTGTGTATATTTATGTATATATGTTTATATATATGTGTGTATGTATATATGTATGTATATGTGTATGTATATGTATATATTATATGTGTTACCTTATCTTTTATTATGTGTTAGTAATTTATATTATTTCATGTATTACTTAGTTATTTATATCTTTTTTTTTTTTTGCATTTATTATTTGTATATTTATATTGCACCACCTACCACCTACCTATTCATTGTTTGTATTACTTTACACCTTTGGTTGCCTGGAAGAGATCGCTATGTAGCGATAAGGCCGCCAAATTGTACATATTATAATCTGATTTTGTTATGACGTTTGTATATTTGTTCGTGGTGTACAATAAAAGTATATTCATTCATTCATTCATTCATAATTAGGTATTTATAGAGACTAGAATTAGTATTTTATTAATTAAAAACTTAGAACATAATGTACCTACAACATTGAGTTATATGTACTACGTTTATTGTTTTATTGTTTATTATTTTTATTGCTATTCCAAATAAGAATTGTTCGTTACTCTATGTCTTCGCGTCTACGCGGAAAATAGTAGGTAGAGTCGCGTATCCTTGAAGACTTCAATTTAATATAAAATAAAAATGAGAATTGAATATAAAACACTCTTATTTTAATCTTAACAAACATATTTCTAAATAAAATGTAATAATAATTATCTTATGGAATTCACAAATCCTCAATTTATGCAATAATTAGTTTAGTGTACGGATTGCAGTACAATGTTCGGAATGCAAAATCTAGTGCGTAGTACATATACATCGATGACCTACAAGAAGAATGAAAGATGTCTTTGCGCTACAGAATGTGTTATTTTCGTAAAGAACATAACTAAATGCAGTAATAATTTAAAAATGTCATAATTATTTTATTTTAGGTAAGTTTACTATAAATCGATCCAATATTAAAGTCAGTGAATGCCACAGAGTACTTTATAGTGAATGCTCTTGACCTTTCCCGCTCGTAGGCCGCGCGCCTACGCCGACGCCGGCCACGCGCCTCTTTCTTTTTACTGGGCGCACTGACTCGCGGGGGCACAACGCCTATGTGTCGGTAATAGTCGCACAGAGATTTCACAAGAGCTCTTCCTATTTTTGCATCTGTGTTTGGGTCACGGTAATTACTTCTGAAATATAGGTAATTCAAGAATTACAATGTAACTGGCAATATTGACAGTGTTATAGGGAAAATGCTGTGCTGATACTTTATGCTAACTCATAATTAGATAGTTATGTAATAAATTATCGTAGTCACCACATTTATTTAAGTAACTTTATGCATGTTTTGAATTTTTTATTTTAGAAATAGCTGAATATAAGACTGACCACGAGATTTTTTTTTAATAATTATAATCACACGATGGAAAGTGACTACTGCAGCACATGGACACCAATAAACTTTACAAGCAGCTGCTGCGTTGACACCCGCGATTAATATAAAAAAAATTAGTAATAAATAATTATGCTGGAAATACCAGAACACAATAGCGAATGCACTGCTGATTGGCGACGTAATACCGTGGTTCTAAACTTAATGCTCTAGGCACAGAAATGGAGCTCTACCATCTAGTAATTTTAATGAAGTATTTTAAAAATAAAAAAAAAACAAATACGATACGTCGGTGGAAGACTTTTGTTGTGTTGTTTTGTGTTTTAACTGACGTTTTTAAGACATGCCTAGTACAACCCTAGAAATCTAAGGAAATAGAGACCAGATGAAGAGATTATAGAATAACATTACATGTCTGTAATAATATCGCGATACGCTTGAAGCAATGTGTGGCATTTTTATCGTTCATTATTAATCAAGTCATAGGTACCTCAAAACATAAATTAAGAATGGCCGAGTTAAGATAACTACTGGATTTGAAAAAGGATACATGCATCTTCGTTGTAGTGTATATAAGGGCCCCTAGAGTTCAACCGCCTGCCGCCCATAGAGACGGTTAGTGTGTAGGCGTCGACAGCGGCCGTTGGTAAGGCGCGACGAGCGGTGCCTACCAGCGACGCGTCAGCGTTGTACAAGCAGTTTTCCGACTGCCAAGCCTCCACTCGCATCGCTAGGAACTTCGGAAGCACTGCATGCCGCTCAAACCTTATGTTATGAGTTGAAAGGTAACATGTTTAGCTAAAAAAAAATTAAGACGAAATCGAACTTAGGCCATAGATTTTGAAAATATGTTGTGCTATATTAGGTTTGTCTTAGGAATCAATAATCAGTGCCTTTAGGTACCTATATAAAGCTTAGCCGCTAGACCGGTTATCATATGTGTTCATTATTTAGAGTATAATTAAGCAAGTTACTTATAAACACTCTAAGGTTCACTATGATTGTGTAAAAGTAATTATTAAATGATCTTGCCGTATGGTGACAGCATATAATAATCTGTCACTCCACTTCGTCCCATGGGTTTCGTAAGAGGTGACTATGAAGAAGGCCAGAAATAATTCTTGGCCTCTGATAGATTGATGGTTCCATTACGCATTACATTAAGTTGAGGCACTGAGGGCCTGTTTGCATCCCAGACGGAACAATGTATGGCCTAAAAATAATGTCCGGATGTTTGTCCTTGTGCAATTTGTGTATAAACTGCCTCCACGATACAGTGGAAAGTCCTAGTGAGGTGAAAAACGTAATCTGAAGAGATAAAAAATAATAGATAACAGTGAACGACTTCGTATATTTCAGGTGTAAAATAGCCAGATTGATATCAGTGAGAGCCAAAGACATTTAAGTAGAATAGTATACCTATATATTTAAATCTCTTTGGTGAGAGCATTGTGAAGTTTGTGGGATATTTGGTAATCGAAATTTTTGCCAAATGCGATGATTACGCCAAATCCTTCCTGCAATTTGACATCATTGGACTTACGGTACATTAAAGAAGAATAGAAGAAGGAATTATTGAATAAACAAGTTAATAATAACAGTAGCACTTAATTTATACGTGAGCCACGCTGCAGTTACATATATTATAGTTGTAGCACGAATGGGTTAGCTCGACCGGGGAAGGACCACGCTGTCACTGAATACCAGCGCAAAATAGCAGCTTAATGATGAGAACCGGAGCCGACTTCAAAAAAGAGGAAGTACTCAATTAGACTGTACAATATGTTCCTTTTTTATGTGTATTAATTACCTTATAACTTTTTTCTGAGTGAACCGATTTCGATGATTCTTTTTTATTTGAAAGCTGGTGCTTCTCATGTGGTCCCATATAAATTTCTCTAATAGATTTCGAGTTATTCTTAATAATTTATATTGAAGGCGGTTGTACAAAATTTCAAATTATGTTTAACGAGTACTTCCGTTTTAGTCTTCAGGAGCTCTGCATCTCGACTTTTAATCGAGGATGGATGTAGTGTATGTTAGCCACTTACCATCAGGTATGTATACCACCCTTGTGTGTCACACTTATTCTATAAAAAAAATGAGTCTCTAAACAAAAACGTGCCGCTCTAAAAAATTGTATATTATATTATTTCTTTACAATATATATAAAAATAATCTTGTTATAATCGTGTTTTCCTTTGTACCTGTACACATCTTCGTATGAATTACCACGTACAAAAACGCCCTCGTGGCTTATGTCAGCGTGAATGTCGATGATGAAATCCAGCTGCAATGTCTGCAATGATATTATAAGATTTATACATGTATTTTTAAATTAATTACAATCTAATATATAAAAAATAATGCTTGTTTGTTCGTATTTTATGCGCTGCCGTACCGTTCATCAGATTGCGCTAAAACCATATTATTTATTCTGTATAAGCATAGTACAATTAACTTACAGTAGGTGGCGCGCGTATCGTACCAACAAATTTATTTGAATGTCATATATATCACTCAATTTAAATGAATGTGTTGTTTATATTATTCCTAATTAAACAAACCAAATTAAAAACGATATTTATACAATAATTTCTTCTGCGGCAGCAATGTGCTGGGTACCAGTATATAAATAAGTATTCGCTGCCATTCTGTGAAGGTCTTTATGGTTTACTAGTTGGTAGGTACTTTCCTGCCTTGGAATCAGTTTAGGTAGGTAATACTCTCTTACCTTAAAAGTTAGTAAAAATTGCCCCGTGTACATCCGCTCGATAAAATAAAATGATGTGTCGTTTCGGTGGCTGACCGCTAAGCTTCTTACGCAGAGTCTACATCATCTGAAGATGCCTTGTGTAGAGGCGAAACACGTGTCGTATTGTAGTCAGTGGTGTGTATTTCCTAGTGTAGTGGTGTTGGGAAAAGTGGTGCTGGGATTAGTGGAGACTGGGATAGTGTACGCAATTGAGGGAGGGCGAGAGGTGCTCTTCAAACTAGGTAAGACACATTTTATTTTATCCAGCGGACGCACGCAAGGTAATTTTTACTAACATTAATATAATGGATTTCCGTAAAGTAACGCCTGATTCTATTAATTAACTCTCTTACCTATTTTTGCCACCAAATAACGTTGCGTGTACTGCTATGTTCCAGTTTGAAGGGTATGGAGAGCCAGTATAATTATAGACCATTAGATATTCCATCTTAGTCCATAGATTGAATACGTATCTGTAGACTTCTTCAGGTGTCTGAGCTGCATACAGTAAGCACTTACCATCGGATGGACAGTAATTTCGTTTGTCACTTTAATTTTATAAAAAAATGTCCAATAATATATTATTAAAAAAGGCTGATGATGAAGAACGTAAATTTGCTGACGAAATAATTTATGTTTACATAAACAGGGTAACAGGACCACTAAGAGTTTCCATTATAATTACAGATTTATTTTAATGTTTTGTTGAATATAAATGTTAATTATACTAAACAAGCTTTTCGCCTCGCGGTTTTATTCGCGTTATATTGCGAAAATTGCAAAGTAAGTAATAATTTATTTTATTTACTTTCAAAAAGTTTTGAGTCAATCGCCCCGTAAAATATAAAGCTTTCTACAAACTTTAAAACCTTATTTCACCTTCTTAGGGGTTGAATTTTCCAAAATCTCCTCAGAATTATACATTTAATATTTCGGGCTGAGCGTTGATAGATGAGTGAGTCACTCAGGACATCTTTTGTTTATAAAACTTTTAATTAAAGATAAAGCTACCTGTAAGCTTTGTTTATAATAAAAATATTTTTCTTATTTTAAAATAAAAATTAATATTATAAATCGTGGGTATAGATGTTATTAATAAAATAAAATAAAATAAATATTTACGATACGATTTGATTTTCTTTTCTCTTATTTGTTCAAATTTGGATACCGTCATATAAATGGGACGTCTGGCAGATAGTAGGCTCTGATATCAGAAATCTAAATAATCTAGATGGAATAGAATGAAATTACGAGTATTTAGATTTCTGTGGCCACGATAAGAGGCACCAAGTTTCTAAAATACCTTTTCAGCAGTTATCTTCCGTATGTGCTCTTTGACGGCGATAAGCTGTGGGTGAGCGAAGGTGGTGGCGCGGTGCCAGCAGCGGTTGAAGTCGGAGCCTAACAGGTCCGAGCGCTGGTTGCCTAGGAATACCCCGTCTGGGTTTAACATCGGCACCATCTAAGTCATGAAATTAAATTTCTTTCGGTATTTGAAGAATTCCTTGATAACATTTTAAAAATCTCGTAAATATACATTATCTTTAAGATTCTTAGATAAGAACCAACTCTTTAATATTGGTATGGATAAATCTCTAGGTACCAGAAAATAAATGCAATGATTTTTTTAAATACGTAAAATAGGTTTAATTATTTACTTGTATGACTATGTGGTCCTTTAGTGCAGATGCGTTCTCTGCAGAACTTACAATGTAATCCAAGAAACCTGTGAAAAGGCACAAATTATATATACTCAACATTTTATTAGGACAATTCAAGTCACCAGTCGGTCATCGCTACCTTGACAAATAAAGGAAGATGGCGGTTCACCTCCATGTGATCTAGCTAGAATAAGAACGACACGTTTCTTTGTTTCGTTGCTTTTTAGTTTTGTAATATTCTCGTCTTTGTTTTCATTTTCCTTTGCATTTAAATCTCCAATCGTGATAAGATCAACTTGACGTTTTTGCTAAAATACGATAAGAAAGATTTTAATTATGTTCTTAAGGTTTGTAGAAAAAGAGGCCGAAACATGAAAGACGGAGATATGGAATATTAATAAAAGTATGGCTGAAAACAAAATTTTGTTTTTGGTCTGATGAAACTTTAAGGCGACCACTAACCCCGGAGCTACCACGGTTTCTCAGTTAGAAAAAGGGCTATTTTATAGTATAAAAGAAGTATCTCCTCGAAATATTATCGATTTCCCAGACATGCATGTTTGCAAGTCTTCCTTTACCACTAAGCACGTAGTGAAAAAGTACTTACTCGTAAAATTGCGATAAATAATTTAGTGGTGACGTCTGGAACCAAACTGATTTGAGGCTTGCTATGAAATTTAAGAATCATTTTAAATACACATAAAGGAAACTTTTATTGTTTCATCACAATGCACGATGAGAAATTTTAATCCTTTGATTACTGCGGTGTGGTTATATAGGAAAATAATTAATTCTCATTTTTTATCAAGGCAGTTTCAAAAGTCAACGAAGGAAAGTCAGATTTCAAATTCAAATACTAGTTGCATATATTAGATATACTCAAATACTACTTACATATACTTGATGTATTTAAATATAACAAAAGCTGCCAAAATATATGTGTAAAAATATATAATAAAATACCTAAAGAATTTAAACTATCAAGCGAAAGACTATATAAGCAACATTTGTATGATTGGTTAAAAATTGAATGCTTTTATGACCTAAAAGATTTTTTAGATTTAAATAATTATAATATTGTCTAAACATTTTAAAATTATAATTTGCATGCTATTATTAGCGAAACACGACTGCACTATATAAATTATTACATCTTTTTATACCGTGATATTTGCAAATAAAGATTTATAATTTAGATTTATGATTTATGATGAAAAACTTCCAAAAATAATATACAATGAAGAAAAACTCCAAAAAAGTAAAAAGTTCCAAAATATGTTCATCTAATACCTTAAGAGATATGAAGCATGGTTAAGTGGAACGCGCGGGTAATATGGCTATGTTTCAAGATATTCTTTAAAATACTTCGTTATTATAATTCTTTATTACGAAATAAATTAAATTTAGCTAAATATTTCTTTAAAGATGTCTCACTAACCAACTTTTACGCACAACAAATTTAATGACGGCTCCGTGGCGCAGTGGCTTAGCAATGAGTTATAGCGCTAAGAGCCTCGGGTTGGAATCTCGCAGGGACCAAGTATTTGTATGGCCTTCCAGTAATTGTTTCGGGTCTGGATGTTTGTCCTTGTGAAATTTATGTATGTAAACTGCCCTCACAGTACAGGAGAAAGTGTGGAGGCAGCGTTTTTATTAAGCAAAAAAAAATTTCGAAATAATTTACGTAATTGCCTTACAGTAGTCTGTGCGATGGTCTTCCTAGTGGCAAAGGTTTGAGCTCGTTTCTCCCAAGTTGCTAAATATTTTTGCAGTCTAGAGTAGGAATAAGGTGCCGCTGCTGCGAACTGATACACGTCTTCTTCACGGTCAAATCCAAAAGCCAAACTCAGGATCTTGCGGCCTCGATGGACCAAAGACTTATGGTAAAATATAAATCTCTTTGGGATTCGTTGCCTAAAATATATATATTTTTTTTTAAATTGAATATCTAATAAAACAAAAAAGTAGTAAAAAGTTTAATAATAAAGTGTCGAATTAGACAACTGTCCTAAAGCAATCATTATTTTTGTACACTCTGAAACCTTCTTGGTTATTGCCGCCGGGGCGGCAGATACGTTCATTAGTTTTTCTTGAAACTGCCGCAGACTTACTGCGGTAGCCAAGCAACAGGCCCCTTATTGTTGAGGGAGTACAGCTGGAGCTCTCCACTCTTTCGTCTTTCTTGGGGCACGCGAAAACACCACACAAACGTCTCTTCATTGGCGTGGTTAATTGGAATAGGTACTAGTCTTTTCTATAGAATAAGGATGACAAACGTACACACAGTCCACCTGGTGGTTAGTGGATGTTGTGACCCATAAACATCCACATCTATCCTCAATGAAGAATCAAAATCTAGATGCGTTGTTACCTCCGAGGACTAAGATATAATGCCTCATTTCCAGTAAAGAGGGTCTCCAGTTCTCTACATTCACCACGTAATATTCGTAAGCGCTACAACAGATATTGTGGTCCCGTATAATTATAGGCCAAAGTTACAAAGTTGACATCCCGGATCGGACTAAAATCATTTATTGAGTTTTTCTTCCATTAAATTCTCAGTAGCAACTCGGAGTCAGGAAGTTGGCGGTGTTTTATTCCTGCGTTTCGGAATGCACGTAAGGTCGTGTGGGAATGACGTCCGATCGGACTTTGAGAGTGAGGGAATAGAGAGTACACCTACGCCTGAACATTTGCTCTTTAATACGTTCCTGGCTTCAGCATCAACTCATCATTGTTGCTTCATGTTTTTCCACTCAATCTTAACGTGCATAACCAGTTTCAAGTCACGTCACGTCGCAACTTCATTGAGAACAAGGGATACTGGCTATGTGTACACTACCAAGATAATACTATTAACTATTAAACAGTTCCTTTAGACCAGGGATACAGAGAGGAGAGGCTTGTGTAAAAGTTATCTCCAGTTTTAGTTTGGTTTTGATATCGTCCGGATGTATATGTATTATGTTTACAAAATACGTTATTTTATTTAATAATCGCACCTCTATTACTAGAACCCTCTCTAAATGAGACATATATTTATTCATACCTGGATATCTGAGACACTGGGTAAGTGGAATACCTCTTTAAGTGAGACAAATTTGCAGGTCCCTTAAGGTCCTAGTTATCTAAGTTTCACTGTACTACTTAAATATTTTGTTATAAAGAGTGACAATTAAATTTAAACTTTAATTAATTGTTTGTGGTGGCCAACTTTGTGATTGTAGAATTTTGTGAGTCGCCGTCCTAAATAATTGTTACTTAAATAAAAAGATAAATAAAAGTAAACAAACAAGTAATAAATGTTGCGCATTTACTCGAAGTTATCTGATGTAGGATGTAGGACAAAGTTTAAGTGAGTTTCGAGTGACTTTACCATTTTTGGCGCGAAGTTGATCTCACTAGCGGTGTCATGTCTGTATCGTACAATGTGCACTCCTTTCCAAAATTTACTATGTTAAATATCACTTTCTGGAACAATATAGTGGAAACTTTTAATTAAATTAATTAGAAAGACACTTAATGCGATTAATAAAAAAAATGTGGTCAATTTTCACCCATGGCGATACTTTCTGAATATTAGGAAACTTGTGTAGAAAAAAATTGTATCATCAGTGTTTGCTCAAATATGCCAACATTTTGCTATTTGTCTTGATAGCACCTAACTCGTGCTCGATGTAACCCCATGAGTAAAGAAACCGACTCCTTACTCTCAGATGTGACGATCATTCGTTAGGCTCGGCGGTCAGGAAAGTATATTAACATCGCAATCAAACTAGTAAGCTAACAATTCTTTTTTACAAAATTTTTGTTTCGTAAAACATTAAAGTTTGTGTCGGAAATGCTTAGCTGATTGAAAAAGTTTCGAAAAATACGGACAGAAAAATTTGGCATGTACAAGCTGCATTAGAATAGAATAGAATAGAATAGAATAATTTTTATTCAATATACATTTGTAATTCTTATTGAAAGTCATTTTTTACTTTACCACCGGTTCGAAAAAAGAAGAACTGTCCTGGGAAGAACCAACAAGAAACCCAGCGGGACTTTTTTTTTCAAATAAATTTTACTAATTCTAACCCCTTCTAAATCCCATCCCTTTTCTTAATAAAAAAAAATTAAAAAAACTTAAAAATAAAAATAAAAATTTTAATATTAAGAAAAGGGGTGGGATGTACGGGCTAGGTGCGTTCTTTGAGCGGCAGATTTTCACAGAGAAGTTTTTATCCAAAAACCATAAAGATTTCTGTGCATTTTAAGACTTGAAAAGGAAAGGAAAAATTTGTCAAAAAAGCTCTCATGAAAATTCACCATGCTGTGTTAGTCTCTACCTTAATGTATGATAGTAAAAATGGTTGTGGCAGAAGAAGCATGAGAGTAAAATAAATGCTGTAATAGTGCGGTCATTGAGAAGTATGTAAGGGCTGACTCTGAATGATAGGGTAAGAAATTGTGTGAGAAGAGAAAATTATGGTTTGTAAGAAGATGTTGTGACCAGGATTATTAAAGGAATGCTTCACTGGTTTGTATATGTAAAAAGAATGAATGGGAGAGCGACAAAGCACACTTATGCTGTAGAAGTGAGTGGCAGAGTCGGCAAGGGACGTTCTAGATGGAAGTTTATCAATCAAATTGGCGATATATTGAAGACTAGCTGTTCCCCGTGATTTCGCCCACGTGTAATTTAGGCGTTTTAATTTTTTTCGCGCGAAACCCAAATTCTGTTCCTAAAATAAAAGTAGCCTAACTTACTCTTTATAACATCAGCTATGTGAAAGTTAAAATCCCGTCAAAATCGATTCAGCCATTTCGGTGATTATCCGAAACAAACAGGCAGACAGACAAAAATTAAATTTTTTTTCTTGTTATAAGTACTGTGTATACTTTCATATGCAATTAGGAAAAAGCTGTTATTTTGACATTCTGAATGAAAACTTAAATTTTATTTATTTGTACCCTTAACCGACGTGTATACGAGTACAGTCCTCGCAGCGTAAGCTGAGCTTTGCATTTGTGTGAGTGCACACAGATAATGTACAGTGGGATACGGCTTGAGGCGCAGCGCGTCCCGCGCATGGTTTAAACCAGTTTATACTGGTTTTTAAAACGCGGCCTGAGGCGCGGCGCATCGTCCACGCGTAGCTTCCCTGCCGCGCACATTCCCCACTTCACCTCTGGTACCGCTAGCAGATAGACGTGTAATTTTTTGTGGTTGTGTTCGAATTTTTTGTGAAATGGCTCCTACTGTAAGTAAATTGACTAAACGACCATTAAGCAGCCAAACAAAAGAAATTTTATACAAATTGAATACGTATTTCAAAGATTTAAACGACAAGGATATGTCAAGTGTCGTTACGTCGGCCCAATTGGTAGCGACATCGACGGGAATTCCGCTGTCAATAATAAAAAAAGGTTTTATTAGAAGGTAAATGTGCTTTGGAAGATGGAAGCAAATTTAAATCTCCGAAAAAACAAGATGCAGGAAAAATATCATTGTGTTCGATGATTTTGATAAAGCGGTAATTCGGAAAATACTTCATAACTTTCACATCACCCACAAACAAGTTCCCACAATGAAAATATTACACGAAAAGTTAAAGGCAGAAATAAATTATCCAGATGCAATTACGTCATTAAGAAAAGAAGTATCTCTATTAGGATTCAAGTGGAAAAGGACAGAAAATAAACCTAGCAAGCTAACAGCATAGCAAAGTGGCGAAGCAATCAGCTTGTAGCGGTTTCTAACGGATGACGTTGAGCAATCAGTTTCAAAATAGGAGGTTCAGATGCCTGGGTGATCAGTAATCGATTGCTGAAAACAGAATTTTAAAATTCAAAACCTTTCTCGAGATAATCGTGGGACAGACGTCGTGAAATCAATAAGTGACTTCGCAAGCTTCGCCACTTAATAATCGCAGAATCCTTATGGAGAAACATGAAATACGATATCTTTGAATAATGTTTCTCATTAAAATTGTCGAATATCGCGCTCAGGGCCACCCAATCGTTTATACTGACGAAACATATATAGACACGTCTCACACTTCGTCGAAATCTTATTCAGATGGAAGCACTTCTGGTTTAAAGAAACCAATTTCTAAGGGAAATCAGTTAGTAATAGTTCATGCCGGCGGAGAGGACGGTTTTATACCCAATGCCCTACTCATGTTCAAGGCAAACCAAAAAAGTGGTGATTATCATTATAATATGAACACCGAGAATTACACAAAATGGTTGCAAACGCAGCTAATTCCAAATTTAAAACCGAATAGTGTTGTGGTGGTTGACAATGCATCATACCACAATTCGTATCAAAATCCCGCTCCCAATTCAAACCATCGTAAACAAGCTATGATTGATTGGCTCAGATATCGAAATATCGATCACTCTGGATCGATGCTTAAACCACAACTTTATGAGTTGATACTACAAAACAAAGCAAGATTTGTTGAATATAAAATTGATAATTTGCTCCAAGAACATGGTCACAGCGTTCTACGTCTACCACCCTACCACCCTGATTTCAATCCTATTGAAAATATATGGGCAATGGTAAAAGGATATGTAGCTAAAAAAACGTATATGACCACTATAATGAGATTAACAAAGGAAAAAGTTGACGCGATCACTGTACAAGAGTGGAAAAATGTTTGTGACCGTGCAGTCAAAGAAGAAAAAGCATTTGATGGTCGAGACGCCGCTATCGACGGTTTATCGGAGCGATTCATTATTAACACAGGATCTGATGAGTCATCAGACGAGAGTGAAAATGGAGATGCAATGAGCGGAGAAGAAGAATTATAATATTGTTATGTAGTTTATTACTGTTATTACTATAATTTAGGATAATCAAAATATAAGCATTAACTTTTAATAAAACATTGATTTTTTACTAACTGTACTTTTGGCGATCACTCACACAAATGCAAAGCTCAGCTTACGCCGCGAGGACTGTATGTACGTATGGATGTAAGAGAAGCGGGGTAAATGTGTCAGGATCATGCCAAATGTACGTTGTTTCGACTGGTATTCAAAGAGGCATATTAAAGCGGAATATTCTTCGCAGCGTAAAAAGTACATTTAAGCTATTAGTTTTTTACTACTTATCTTATTAATAGCGAGCTGTCAGTCGAGCATGAAGATCATGGAAAACAAGTAATAGACGTAACCCATTTTAAAATGTATCCAACATACCTGATCCTGCTTAACATTCTCCACTGTGAAATTGAACCAGAACCTTGCTCTTGGTCGGCAGGTATCCGGCCTGACATACAAGTCGTACTCGAGCTCGGTAATGTGGTCGGCGCGACCCAGGTTCCCACACTCGAATGCCGCGTCGAAACACAGGTGGCCGCGCTTCGCTTTACCGCTGTGCCCTGGCGGGCGAACTATCAGCCGATTCAGATTGCCTAGTCCACCTTCTTCGTCACTTTCCTCGCTATCTGTTCGTGTGCAGAAAAATTTCAAGTTTAAGTTCGTTTACAAAGGTTTAAAGATATATAGTAAACAACACAGGTAGTAATTATATCGTTAATTACCTAATAACAAGAAGACAATGTTCAATCGAAAGTAGTTTCATATTAAAGGAGAAATTATAATGAAAATTGAAAGATTAAGAGCTTGTTCTTATTATTAATGTCCTTAATAATACTAGCTATAAATTGGAAAGGTATAAGCTAATGTAATTTGTAACATAATATGTTAAATAAGTTAAAAAAATTAAAGTTTAGAATTTTTAATAAGCACAGAAATCAAGCATTGCAATAAGTAATAAAACTTTTTAAATCTGCATATTATAAAAAATTTAAGAGTAGTAAAAAGCTTAAAGTACAGTTCAAATTTCGTTTATATATGGTTGTATGATCTAGGTCTTCTACCAAGGCTTCCATTCTGTATACTAAACAGGCGAAAGGCTCAAGTGTTTCTCAAATCTATCTATAGGTATAATAACGGATAAATTGGATACAAAACCCTTAGCGAATGCACCAGCGTTACCTTAGGTAAATCGTTTACCTGACACGCTATCCGTTCGTATATTTTATGGCTTGTCAATTGAATGCTATAAATAACATTTTCCTTAAGTGTTGATGGGATATGTTTATGTATCGTTAGTTTTCGGCTACCGATACCGCATGCCGGTGGAAAATAGAATGGTGGAACTTTTCATTTTTTTATTTGAAATCACACTTGGTTTTTCTTTTGTATCGTGGAGGCGTTTTTCATATATAAACACATGTACCAACACTCAGAACCTACATACGTATACGCATATGCCTTAAACAATATCTTCTGTAAGGCAATGTTGTGCATTGTGCATGTTGGAACCTACGCGTATTACACCAATACCTTGAACAATATCCGAATGCGTAGCATGCGTCCGTTAGACATCACGAAAGCGGAAATACGTGTTGTATTCAAGGCACACTACATAAAAGACCTATCAGTTCAATTTACTTTTTTTCATATATTAATTAGGTGATCCTCTATGCTGATTTCTACCTAGCATACGTATTTAGATTATTATGTACACACATATTTTTTTGGAGCGAAGTTCCTTATCGGACGGTACGGGTTTGGCGGACGGGAGCTAGGCGACAAAAGTGTAAGATTTTTCGTCACTACCCCTTGTGTCATAGTGTATTTTATTTTAAATGACGCTTCATTTTAATAGACGCTAGTAGAAATACATTTATTTGTATTTGTTAATCAATAATATAATACGTTTATCAATAATACGGAACTTCGTTCCAACCGAAAGTTCCACGACCCTCACGCATGTTTTTTTTATAGGGGAGGGGGCAAACGAGCAAGCGGCTCACCTGATGGTAACCTATTACCTATTTAACCTATCACCTATTTATATCTATATAAAAATTAAAATTTTATAAAAAAATCAGATACCAGCTAAATTGTGGTACCATGTTAAGTTGAAGCACAAAGTTGAAATGACTTGCAATCTGCATGCTTTAAAATAATGTGTCTACAGCACGCGAACACTAACTAATTATTTAAAACATATTTTTATAGGGATTCTCTCAACAACAGTTACATACTTAAAAAATGCCTATTTCAAGTAACGAACTGTTAGAATAACAGCAAAAAAAAAATCTTTTAAAAAGTTAACAACAAAAAACTTTTAAAATGAGATGAGAGTGAATTTGGACCATGCGCGCATACCGACACCTAAAAACGACACCATGAAGTTGTTACGATGCGCGCACACACTGGCACCTAAAAGCGACAACTTCAGTGGGTAATTGTCTCTTTAAGTTTTTTTGTTTTGTTACGCTAAAGAAGTATAACTTACTACGTGCGTACCTAAGTACACACACACACACACACACACACACACACACACACGCACACGCACGCACGCACGCACGCACGCACGCACGCACGCACGCACGCACGCACGCACGCACGCCCGCACGCACGCACGCACGCACTGTTTTTTTTTAATAAACTGGAGTAATAAATGAACTTACGGTCCACCTGATGGTAAGTGGCTACTGCAGCCCAAGGACACTCGAAGGTCGAAGCAAACTTCAAACAAAGAAGGCTACAGATGCGTTGTCCCTCTGAGGACTAAGATGTACAATGTCGTACAGTCTGTAGTTATAGAATTTAGAATAATTTTTATTCAACATAGATTATTACATAATACTCATTGAAAGTCATTTTTTTATTTACCACTGGTCCGGAAAATAACTCTGTCCTGGGAAGAACCACCGAGAAACCCAGCGGGACATTTTTTTTAAACATATGTCACTACAATCATTTTTGTTTTGTTTGTACAAATTTTAAAATGACTTTTAATAGAACCAGCATGGTGGCGATCACCTCATTCCCAGGGGTTTTTTTCACTTATGTATTCTTTGATATAGAACCTTTAGAGCGGCACACAGCATTGCACGCACTACTATTTGATGGCAGAAATATGTAATAGGGTGGTGGCTACTAAACAGGGGGACTCCTAAGTAGATAAGCGGTAATATTAAAAAATTTGTACTACCGACTTCAATATAAAATATTAAGGGTAACTCAAAAACTACTGATCGGACCTTGATCAAATTTATGCGGGACCATTTGAGAAGTATACTCTTTGAAACAAAAAAAGAAATTTCCAAATCGGTTCAGGCGTCTTTGAGTAATAGAGAGAACCGCCTCCTTTTTGAAGTCGGTTGAAAAGGAGTTCTATCACCTAGTTTCTGATTTACCACGTGAAGGAAAACAAGGAAACCTGCTTTACTGAAGAATATAATAAAACCATTAAATAATATAATCAACCGCTACAAATGTTTGCTACGGGCGTAGTCATTTATATTAATTACTCTTTGGCTACGGGAAAACTAAACACGTTCCCAGCGCAATTTTTAAGCAACACCCACCGCAGTGCACTATGCGCTGGGCCATTTTCTGGCGCTAGGAATGCCTCCATGTTTCATTTGTGGTAAATGGTACTATTAGCTGCTAAATTTTATTCCCTACTTAGCTAAATTTTATTCGGAAATACATTAGCTTAACTCTTTGCAAAGATTTGTGAGTTAATATTCACAACGGATCGATAGGGTGTGGGGCTTTGTAAAATGTGAGCGTCCTTGCTTCAAACTTACATTTTTATATTTGGAAATGGCTATTTAATAGCTTTCATTTGACCCATATTGTTGCAATATCAAAATATAACATTGTTTATTTCCCTTCTTTTTATGTGTGGTAGAGCCACGCTGCAGCTATATTAGCAGTATAGTTGTAGCACGAATGGGTCGACTCGACCGGGGAAGCCACGCTCTTACAGAATACCAGCGTAAAATAGCAGCTTAACGCTGATGTGTTTCGTATGGTGAGTGTAGAGAACAGGAGAGCCTTCTTACTGGAAAAGAGGCAATCCATCTTAGTCCTCACGGGTGACAATGCATCTGCATTTTGATTATTTATTGAGGATAGATGTAGATATCTTTGGGTCACAGCAACCTTACCAACAGGTGGACTGTGTGCTCGTTTGTCACTATATCCTATAAAACTGACATCAAAAAGGAGGAAGTACTCAATTCGACTGTATGTTTCTTTATGTGTGTTTTGATGATTCTTTTTTATTTGAAGGCTGGTACTTCTCATGTGGTTATATAAAAATTTTATCAAGGTCCGATCAGTAGTTTGTGAGCTATCCTTAATAATTTATATTGGTTGTACAATTTTTTTTATTTTACCACTTGTTATATTCGAAGACGCCATATTTAAATTATATATCTACCCAACGTCACCTCCAAAACTAAGACGAATCTATCGATACCTCATGTATCAGAATCTGCTTTTGAAAGCTGTTTAGGCTACAGAGTGTGCCAAAGAACATACATTTATACATAATACATACAATTTACTCGAATAAGTGGTAAAATTTAAAATTTTGTGCAACCGACTTCAATATAAATGAAATGAGAACATCATCAATGTTGTGGCAGTCAATTAAATACGCATTATTAAGGACAATTCATAAACTACTGGTCAGATCTTGATTAAATTTATATGGGACCACATAAGAAGCACCAGCTTTCAAATAAAAAGAATCATCGAAGTCGGTTCACCTAGAAAATATTCTGAGGTAACACACAAAAGAAAAGAAATACAGTCGAATTGAGAACCTCTTCCGTTTTTTGAAGTCGGTGAAAACATTTTTTTGGGTCATTCGGATAAAAAGTTAAGTAAATTTTTTCTCCGCTCCTCTATTCATGGTAATTTTGCTAAACAACGGTCGCTTATATGCTGTTAAGTTTTTGTTGCTTAAATAATAATTGGCTTGCTTCTAATGTACTTGTTGTTACATAATATTAAGTAGGTATATAAATAAAATTGTCTATTACTACGAACTTTCGACAATATGTAAAAATCTTACCTGACATTGTAGAGTTTCAGACCATAATGTTAAAATTTTGTTGAATGCTTTTTGAGAGACTTACACAAAGTAAAGCCAAACTGAGACTTTAATGTTTAACATGCACTTCAACTTGAAAGTTAGAAATCCAAACGAATTTGTTCTTTAGTCAAGATGTTTTCGTCCTTTGTCTTCTGCAGAGGTAACACTGCCGTTGCCACGTTACAGGGCTTAGCGTCATTTTGTGTTATAATAATAATGAAAATATAATTATATGCTTAACGAAAAGTTGCCTTAACCTAAACATATTACGGTAGTTGCTTAGCAACTATTATATCTAATTTATAGCTAAAGTGAACCTAAAGTAGCACCTAGCTAGCGTATCAAGCTAAATGTAGAATATCTGAAAAATAGAACAATCGGCATACAGTCCACCTGACGGGGTAAGTGGATGCTGTGGCCCATAGACTCCTATACCTAGCTCGATTAAGAACTAAAATGTGGATGCGTTGTACCCTTGAGGACTAAGAAAGTTCTCAGAGAAAGTAAAAACCAGTAAAAAGGGTCTCTGGCCATAAGAAACACAGCAGCATTAAGGTGCTATTTTACGCTGGTATTCTGTAAAAGCGTGGCTTATCCATTCGAGCTATGAGGAGAACTATAATATAGTTAATGCATAGCTCTACCACATATAAAATAATTAGTTATTTTGTTATATATACTTCTTTTGGTAATATGTTTTATATATTACCTTGTAACTCGTCAATAGTTTACTACTGGCCAAAAGCCGTGTAGACATTTTCCACCATTGGCTTATATTAAAAGATTCGTTCAATACATTCAATCAAGCGCAAACAAGCAGCGATATTATGTCCGGAGCAAAAAATGCTCGTATTTCATATTAAACTAAAACGTAGTGTTTATATACTCTTTGATCTCTTTTTATATGTTTTTCATATTATTAGGGGGTTACGAACTATAGAAGGATGTCTGAGTTGTAACATAAGTATTTTTGAGTGCGCAGGAAATTCTCAGGCATGCATGAGTACATATTTAACGAGATATTTTTATTTGTGTTCGCCCGTAGCTAGTCCTTGAATCTGGTGATCTGCGATGGTTATCACATTATCGTATAAGCTCGATTCTTAGCACACATAACTACAAGAATGGGTCATATATTTTGATATTTTCTTAATAATTGTCGCTTCCAAAGAAAATGTCACTATTGAACAAACTAATAAGATACAGCTATACGGTTTTTTTTAGTTTTAGGAATGTATTGGAGTGTAGTTGCGGGTCCAGTATAATAAGTACACTTCAGGCGTAAGAATCATCACCAAATTTTGTTTTTAAAGTTTCACAAGAGGCGACCATGCGAAGTGTCAGATAGATCTTGCCAAGTGGGGCGTTAAAGCATCTTCTACACAATGGGGCTAGCCCACCGTACACGGTAGGACAGGTCAGCTTAGAAGTGTAATGTTATGGCATAATGCTGAAGTACGAATGTATACTTTGAATGTTACTCTAAATAGACGTTTAAGTTGTAGGTTCGCATGATTTGTGTTGTGGATGAAACAGATTTTAGTTTATGAGGCTACACGACTCGCGCAATTTCAAGGTACAGTAAAGGTACAAGCACCTTTGAATTGCGGTTCATCCTACTTCCAATCTTATTTAAGCATTTTATCGGTTGTGGGTGAATATTTCATAATTATTGCGTTTTTGTAAAGGTCATGTACTGTTTGTCGTTCGTTGTGTAAAAAAATTTACATTAGTGTGCTTATGAAAAAAAAAACTTTTTTTACATTAAAACGACAAACGAGGTAATAGTCCATCTTATGATAAGTGATTAATGCAATTTTTGGGCACCCGTAACTAACTACAACTTCAGAAAATTATAGATGCGTTATCAATTATCACCCTGAGAACTAAGATAAAATTTCTTACAGCCTGTAATTAAAGGACACGAATCTACACTACCTTCAAGCCGGAACATAACACTGGATGAATTGCTGATTACCAGCAGATATAGGTGATAGTATAGGTACTCAAACGGACCCTTAGGTAGGAAAGGCCTACCATCTAGTAGATAGCATCCCGTTGTGGATAATAACTAGGATATCATGTTTAAATAAAACTAATTTTACGGATTTTATCGCGTATATTAACTTATTTTACTTTCCCGACGTTTCAAGCACTTTACAGCACCCATGGTCACGGGGGGGACTGAGGTGTATGACGTCCCAATGTCATAGTTAACCACGGCTACCTTCAGATTAAAAATTATTAACTTTTGTTCCGATCTACGCAGTATGAACTTACAGTATCATGAAGTCTTGCAGTTGTATGCTTGGGTTGGGATTTAATTTTATTAATTATGGGATCCCAAGCAGATGGTAGCACCCAGCCATCTTCTCTATTGAAATTAGGATGTTTTTTGATTTCAATAGCCTCGCGAATCATCCTTGGAAGGAATCGGTGTTCTTTAGCGAGGATTTGTGGTCTATCAAATCTAATGTAGTGACGGGGGCGATCCTGTACGTGTTCACAGACTGCAGACTTCTGAAGTCTTTTATATATAAATGAACAAACCATAATTCTGAAAAATCTTTATCGCACACGATGTACAAATCACCAACATTAAAACTTAAGTTTTCCCACAAAAATTGAATTAAATCCGAGTGGTTTTAAAAGTTTGTCAGTTGCTGGTTCCATTTATGTTCCATTTATAAAAATATGATACGCCTTCTAACGGAATTGTTAAGAGATAGTAGGTGGTGTGTTTCTAAGTTATAAATATTAAAGTGTGGCCCCTTGTGTACCTGCGGGGGTCACATTACCACCTTCTCCTCTAATTATTTTGCGATCAAAGACAAACCGACATTAATAAAAATACATAGAAAGAGGAAAAAGAAATAAAATTATACAACTATAATCGATGGGGAAGAAAGTTTCTTGTGTGGCAGCTTCGTAACGTTGTGCGAAGTGTAGAGCGGTCTTCCACTGGATGGAGTGAAGAGAGGAATTGGTAGCAGATGCATAAAAGTCGATGGATCCAGATGGCTCATTACAGTGCTTTGTGGCATTCCTTGGGGGGGGGGGGGGCGCTTAAGTTCAGCAGTGGACTTGTGAAGGGATGTAATGAATGAATGAATACAATTACAGATATGAATACTTTTTTATTGTGTATTATAAATATTAATACAGCCATGCTCAATAACGTATTCAAGGCGAAATATCGCCCTCATATCCAACACCGAACAAAGCTCAACATACATATAACCCGTTATAAGTAAAACTACGTTTAAAATGTCACAATAACAACACTACATTTAATTTATAGCTGGATAATATTTACACCTAATGTTTTCTTATCTAAATATAAAGAAGAACAAAAATAGAGAAGTAAAAATTTTGGCTTTAAAAATAAAGTTCACATTATGAAAATACAAAATTTATTTGATTAAGCGATAATAACATATTTTTGTTCATCTCTGGTAAATTTACATGAAATGTACTATGTCTTTACAACAATAATTACTTATTTTACGATAAAATAAAAGAAAAATTATTAATACTGTAGATTTTCGGAATTAAATTTGAAATTGGAAAGCATAAACTTTATTGAATTGGAGCAGTGATGGAGAGTGACCGCAAATTTTGAAATGAACAATAACGAAAACACGTCATTACCTACTATGGAAGAGACAAATATCTAGCAGTAGATTCATAGATAATACACTATATACCAGAGAAGTTGGTTATTCAGTTGCTAATGAAGAGTAATATTATTAGCTAACAATGCATACATATTAAATACTAAACAAAGTTCTTATAACAATCCCTTTTCTTAAAATAGGACAGCGGATGACACAATGAATGTTTAAGAATTGCATATTCTACGATATTTGCTTTCTTACCCTTAAAATTTTTACATTACACATAATAGAATGCCTTATCTTTTTTATGTTTCTTGTAGTATTGTAAATCATTGTTTAAAGCACATCCAAAACACTTATAATATTGTTAGACACACTTTCCTAAGTAGCACATAGGTTGGTTAAAAGTTAAAATTAACCCTGAAATTTCTTAACACATTATACTTAGGTATAATAAGGTTCTTTCTATAAGTGAGATTATTTGGGGACGTGTTATAATTTATTGCTAAACACTCATGATAATATTGCCTTGGAGAAAAACATTTAATTTCAAATCCTGCATTCACAATATCGTTCGAATACGTGAGATATTGTTTTATGATTTACGTGCAAGTATCTATACCGTGTATTACATTAATATTGTAAATCTTGATTGTACCACAATGTCTGCTATTCAATAACAATTCAGATATATTTGCATTGCAAGCTGGGAGTAATGTCTTATCACGCCTGATCTCCTTCTGTGTAGTGAGAAGGACCTTCAGCAGAGCAGACTGAATCTTCTGGTGTTCGCGAAGCATCTCCGGCTTCGCTGGCTTCCGCCATACTAGCACTGCCACCAGTTTTGTTTTTGCCGCCACGACGCGCTTGTAGTGCCTGTATGTAAATTAGAGGTGAAATTTTTGTATGTCAATCACTTGTTTTGTATCATTTAATATCGTTCTCATTCTATATTCGATATCTGTATACTATATTAAGTCGTGCATTGTACTTATAAGTAAAATAGTGATTACAGTCTCTTTGCCTATACTAAGAGTGTTTTAAATAACGTTAGATATGTTAGATAAACATATAAAATATATAAGTAGACATATTTTAGCAATTACAAAACATACATTTAGAAAAAAAGACAACATGGAAAAGCATGTGTTTTTTACTAATTTAGCTGACGTTACAATTAATAATTAAGAAGAAGTATTAAAAATCAGAGCTATAAAATTACGACATATTAATCGCCAATGTTATGTCGTCCGCTTTAAGGCAGTTTTATCCATACTCTTCACGACCGACGTACACAAAAAAGCAGATAAATTACGGATCACAGCATACAGGCGAAAGTGTGACAGGATGGTGCTGTGCAAGTCGGTGCTTCGCCAGGCGGGACTTCCACAGGGGCATGCGGGACCACATTTCTTCTCATGCGGTACATTGTACTCCTTTCTTACCTTTTCTCGGCTGCCTTTTTTCTAAAGTCGGAGAGGGATGGAATATGAAACATTTAATTAATGAAAATGATTGTTTGTTAAATATTAATACAGAAAAGGGTACGAAATATCTAAGGTTACTTGTATTTGTATCTAATATCGCAAGCATGTTATACACGTAATATTAAATTCTTTAGTAAGAAGGAAGGGGATATATTTGTTTAAGTAAGGCGAGGAAGGAAAACGGGTCGGAAACTGAAACCATATTATAAAGAAAGGAAATAAAAAATCCATATGAAAAAAGTTAAAAGTAGTACTAAGTTATACTAGTAATTGTTAAGTTATTAATAAAAAATATCAATTTCGAGTTGTCCAACGTTTCCAGGAAACGGAATCAAACCTTCTCAGTGCAGTTGCATATCTCTTCAACCTCTTCATCTTGAGTCTACAACTCGTAGATCAAGGACTAAGCGCTCGCCGTCAACTTCGCAGTACGCAACAACTCGAATTCGATATCCGCCAGGACCACTCCAAATAGCATTTGTCATTTTAAGAGCTAATTTATCATATTGTACTCGGCGGTAAAGGAAAACATCGTAGGGAACCTGTTCGTTTAAAAAAATATTTCGCAGACATGTGAAACCCACCAACATCGTAAACGCAAACCGTCGCAGAAATGAAGGAGCACAGGATTGAGACATATATTACATTATCTTTACTTTTGCTTTGACGCCATGGAAGGAGCTGAAACTGGTTTGTAGGAATTACAAAAAAAAAAAAAATATGATAAAAGTCTGCTATAGTCTATTTACATAATATTTTTTTATTCTTTTACACCTTTGGCCAGTGTGGTGTGTACACATAACCTCTATTTTCAGAACTTTCAATCCTATAATGTTCGTTATATTCTAATCTGAAGTAACCTACTCAGTAAAGGCTATTTTTAGATTTTTTGACATTTTTACTGACATCATTTAAAAAGTTAAGGCGGGGCTGATTTTCTTTCAAAATGCTGTCAAATAAATTCTGCCACTCGGGGCCATAGGCCTAACTTGATAATAGAAAATCTGTGTAATATGCACTGATGTGTACATTACACAAGAAACATTTTTATCAAGAAAAATGGGAGATGTATCGCATGCCGAATCGATTCAATTCCAACGAAAAACTAAAAGTAGATATAAAGATTACAATTCTATTATAAATATACCTGTTTGCTATTTATTGCGTGTGAAGTTAACACATTTTTATTTATGCACTGCTGTAAACGAACGGCTTCTGTACTACTACTACATTTAGAAGACATTAAGATTTTTGTGACTAAGCCATTTTCATTGCTCACAAGGTATATAATACAAGTTTGTAGGTATTAAAATAAATATTTAGTGTTTGAAACACGACAAAGTTACAGTACAAACCGACAACAGTCTCAGTACATTTCAATTACCGAGGTATTTACTTACTTATTCGCGTTTAGTCCTCCGATAATACATACAGAAAATTTGGTGCTATCTGTAGTACAAAACAGGTATTTAATCAAAAACCTTAAATGTGAAATAGTGGTAATCAAATTATAAATCCCAACGAATCACTATTGGAACTAAGCAGAGCCTTTTAGTCTATTATCGCCATGCTCAAATTCTCCAATTCCCCAAAACTTTCTTTCTCAGACATTCTTCTATACATTTTCCTTCATTTTTCTTCACCGCCGAGGAAGTGATATATCAGCACTTATGATGAATTAAATTTTAATAAACAACATTACAGTAATCAACTACATTGTATTGGCGGTGATCGAACCCGGGTTGCTTGCAAACTGTGAAATTTATGGTAAGCGCCAGCAGGGCTTAGTGCTTTCTATCAAAGGTCCCACACGTTTAGTATCATGTATTTTTTAAATAACGTATGTTTATACAGGGTTATTTTTCAAACACTAGCCATAAGCTTAAACATATAAACAATGATTACCGTTATTGCAGTTTTTGAAAATACGAGTAAATAAGGCTTCTCATTTTATTTGGAATTATCCCAAATTGAATGAGATCTATGGGCAACAATTACGCGTACGCGCGCTCCTCTGTGTGCGATTCAATTCACAACGTTTATGACCGTCCGCCGTACCGCCGACTGAACGACTCCTATATGCCCGTATCCGTGCGTAGTAAAATAGTAGGCGTAAGATATTTTTGAATGACAATCAGTTAAAATAATTCATTATCACGCATTCTGAATTTAAAAGATAAAAAGGACAGAATGTTTAAGATACTTTTAAATTAATTTTTCTTCATTGTTCGTCTATATTACTTATTCTGTACCTTCTCTGCAAATTTGGCCGTATATTGCAAAATGTAGCCTGTATACAGTAGGTGTAGAAGAAGTGAATTATCCAGCACCATACAGTCTAACTGCCACCTTGGAAAGCCTATTCTTATTTATTATCAAAATTATAAATAAACTTCGGGGTATTCGCTTTTACAGACCCTGTAACTGCGTCCAAGATCGTGGAAAAGAAGTTAAAGAGTAAAATTATTACCAACTTTGCCATTTTTGACTTTCTAGAAACGTTTAGTGTTACCCTTATAGGAGATATGTTTATTTGTTATCGAATTTTGCTTGCCATAAAAATGTTAATAAGTAGTATATTATAATGATTAGTACAGATATGGTTTGTCCTAGGTCCTACTAAAGCAAAGTTACGCATTGATGATAAAATAGTAGAAGATGAGTATCACAAATACTTATATATCCATTTAATTGTAAAAAATGAACCGGTGACATCAATTAACTAATTGATAGCAATTATTTTGTCCTATTTTATCATAAAACGTACTTGTAACGAGAACCGTCTGTGAGGTGGCTTCCTGCCTCCCCGGCGCTTGCTGATGTGGGGATTGTCACGACGCAGTGTCTTGTTGCGAAGGATTTCTAGCTGCACATACAACCGCTTTAACTCTGCGCGAACTTCTTCTGAAGTTGGTTCTTCTTCGCCTTCAGCGCCAAAACCCTCCGCAGGGCCACGGCGAGACACCTGGGAAGTATGTTTTAGCAAAATTGAGATATCATTCACTAATTACATTTGTTAACATTCGTAAGGTGAAATATTATGACATTTATTTTAAAATATCATTGTTATTTTGTTACCTCTGAGAACCGAAGGATTTCATGGGCCTTTAGAGTTAACAAGAAACCAAGACACTGTATGTTTTCATCCAATTGATTCCATTTTATATTGGATCAAAAGGAAATGAGAAAGCTGACAAAACGAATACAATAACTTATAGTGAAGGAAGGGATATAACTTATTCATCGTTAGTCTGAAACGTTGAGCTAGAAAATACTGCTTTAAAAACTGGCAAAGATTTACTTATGTAAGTTTAATTTAATATTATAATATTGATAAATACTATGTGGTATATGGAGCGTCAACTGTGAGCCTCCTCAAATTCTTTTGTTCTTAATTACAAGACTGAGTGGGCAACGAAATGTGTTTATTCATTAACACGTTTTGATGCCTACTCATCTTCAAAGTAAACTTCAATAAGTTTAACTTTTAATGTAAAAATACGATTCTCATTTAAATGAGTTATGCGGAAACCAGGATGGCCATATTTTCTATTGGAATCTGCTCAAAAAGAAAATAGTAGACAAATTCTGAAGCGTCGATATTGATTGAATAAATTAAATGTAGGTGCGTGCATTCGACTCAATATTGGTGGCTCTTACATCAAATCCAGCATGACGTGTTCTTTAATTTAAATTTAATATTTTTATTTGTATTAATTTAATACACGTTAGCGTACGTTGGAACTGTTATCGTCACATAATGAGTACCTAAATGAAGTAAGAAAGTAGAAATCGGGAGACAACCCACCTTAACCTACATGCGTGGCGTGGGTTAATCATGCGCTGCTGTAACCACTCCATACTAACACACCATTAGGTGGACTATGAGCTCATCTGTTAAGTCTCTACAGAGGGATAGGTGGAGACTATGGACTATTTTCTATGAACTATTTTCACGACCCTGACTCACATGTCTCGCCTCTTACACATTTATTCGTTTCTTACTGTTAAGATATAAAAGAAAATTACGAAGTACTTACCTCTTGTGCGAGTGAGCGTGTTCGGTATCCGTGCCAGAGGCGCGGCGCTAGCACGCAGGCGAGTGCGGCCCCGGCGGACAGGTGAGCGCGCGCTGTGGCAGCCAGTGGCGCGCTCTCCGGCGCCGCGCCCACCAGCGCTGCCAAGCGCCACGCGACGCCACATAAACCCTCTGCCCACAGCGCCGCCGCAAGCCAACCTCGCTCCTGTTTATATAAACCACTATTCACGCCCAGTCGTGACTTACGGCGAGATCTGCGATTCGTGGTGATGACTCTGAGTAAGTTATACCGCCCGGCCTTTCCTTTCTTTTACAACGGATCTACTTATCATATGCACGCGATACATTGCCTTTGTAGATTATTTAGCCGAAAGCCTTAAAACCCTAAGAAATTCAGTTCAAGATTGGCTACAATTAATAATATACTATATCCATAATACACTTGGACGGCCAGCGTAAGTACACAAGTATGACCCCTGTGCGTCGCCATGCCAGTCGCGCTCTCGCTCATTCGTAACAGTTAGTTCAATTTCGGTGCTTGCAAGAAAACGAGAAAAAACCGAAGCAGAAAGTTTTTCTGAAAGTGGTTTAGTCAAAGCTTCGGTTGGACAGATTTTTTTTAATCTTGAGTGTAGAACAACCACTCCCTTTATCTTATTAAGGCCGGCCACATACATACGGAATTCTGTTTCGGGATTGCGTTTCGGAATTCCAAACGGGTCGGCCCCACACACATACGGATTTCCGTTTTGCCCGCAAAATTTAGAGCGGAAAACTACCGTACGTGTGTGACGGTTCATAGATTTTATATAAACTTGCTGCGTTCGGAATCCCGAAACGGAATTCAGTTCAAGATTGGCTACAATATAGTATGTGGCAATATAGTATGTGGCCGGCCTTAATGTTGTTTCCAGGATTTAGCTACGGCATTAACAATTAATTTACACAGCTTCTTTTGTAAATATAGATATTTATGTTTAATTACAATTGATTGATTTATAATCCAGCAATGTAGTTTTCATAATATTACAACGCTGCTAGACGTGAGCTGACGACGGAATCATACGCCGCCATAAACTAATAAAAATTATTAGGTCATTTGCTGCGAAAACGTGTGACAGACTGGTCCAGCGTGAAATTTATCGTATCGAGTTTTATCAAAATAGCATTGATGTCGGTAAAGCTGTACCTGAAAGGGTACGTTGGCGTTGCGGGCGGCGTGCGCAGTGCGCAAGCCGGCGGCGAGCAACAGCAGCTCGGCGGCGGCCGTCACGTGGTGCCAGGCCGCGTGCGCGCAGCCCGCCGCACACGTCGCCGTCGCTGTGAACGCCGCCAGGTAGCAACACGTACCCAGCACCATCGCGCCGAGCACGCGCAACACCTCAAACAACCAATTAGATAACGTGGTAGAGCCATGCTGAAGCTAAATTATGGTTATAGCACGAATGGGTCGGCTTGATCGAACTCACGGAATACCAGCGTAAATTAACAGCTTAATCCTGCTGTGTTTGGTATGGTGAGTGTAGAGAACCGGAGACTCTTTTTACTAGAAACGAGTCATTAGTCCTTAGGGGAAACAACGTATCTGCATTTTAATTCGTAATCGAGGATAGATGTAGATGTCTATGGGCCACAGCAGCCACTTACCATCAGGTTGACTGTGTGCTCGTTTGTCACCATATCCTATAAGAAAACCAATAGTTTTATCATCCTACTGCCACACAATTATTGTCAGATATGTATATGTTACGAGCTACACCCAATTTCAGGATAAAATTGTGTTCCTAAGCCCGACAGCAACTGGAATATAACTACAAGATGTTCGCAGCGTCGGGGTAGCCCAAGGTCCGGCCTGGCCGTACCTCAACCTACTGTCGCTGATATTACTCAATAACTGCTTTCGTATTTTGTTATTTCCATAGAATTTTAATATATTTTTTCCCGTTAAGTACGTTATCAGGACCATTATTCAAACGTATAGAAATAACTTTTTTTTAAAAACTCGAAAAATATTTTTTTTTTTTTTTTTTTTTATATGAGAGGGGGCAAACGAGCATGCGGCTCACCTGATGGTAAGTGACTACCGCCGCCCATGAACAACCGCAACACCAGGGGAATTGCAGATGCGTTGCCGGCCTTTTAAAAAGGAGTAGGCTCTTTTCTTGAAGGTCCCTAAGTCGTATCGGTCCGGAAAAATCCCTGGTGGTAAACTATTCCACAAGGAAGTTGTGCGAGGAAGAAAACATCTTCTAAATCGCACAGTGGTGGACCGCCAATCATCCAGATGGTGTGGATGGTATCGGGAGTTCTGCCGCGATGTGCGTTCGTGAAATTTGTCGGCTGGGATTAATCCGAACAATTCCTCAGAGCACTCCCCATGGTAGATGCGAAAGAAAATGCAAAGAGATGCAACATCTCTTCGCAGTGCCAATGAATCGAGCCGATCGGAAAGGGCTCGGTCGTCGACGATTCGAGCCGCTCTGCGCTGGATGCGGTCAAGTGGAAGGAGCTGGCACTGGGGAGCCCCTGCCCAGAGATGGGAACAGTATTCCATGTGAGGCCGAACCTGCGCCTTGTAAAGTTGCAGGCGGTGTGCCGGCATGAAATACTGTCCCGCTCTGCTGAGCACGCCAAGCTTTTTAGAGGCCAATTTGGCCTTCTCTTCCAAGTGACCACGAAACTGCACGTCACTCGATATGTCGACTCCGAGGATACCGATACTGGCTGAGGCAAGAAGGGGAGTGCCTTGAAACTGAGGAGATACGACAAAGGGGTTCTTTTTAGCGGTAAACGCGCAAACTTGTGTCTTCTGAGGATTAAACTGGACTAGATTTAGTCGCCCCCAATCCGAGACTTTGTCCAGCAAAGACTCGACTTCAGACACAAGTTTGTTCCGGTACTCGGCGACGTTTTCCCGAGAAATATTGGCCCGGCCGGTGTATAGAGCATCACCAGTGCTGTCATCCGCATAGCAATGAATGTTACCAGTTAGCAACATATCATTGATATGCAGAAGAAACAGCGTTGGTGATAGCACACAGCCTTGTGGAACACCAGCGTTAATAGGCTTGTAGTCAGAACATGCACCGTCTACAACGACCTTGATGCTCCGATCTGCAAGAAAGCTGGTGATCCAATTGCACAATTTCTCGGGAAGCCCATAGGAAGGCAGCTTTGAAAGAAGCGCTTTGTGCCAAACCCGATCAAAGGCCTTCGCAATGTCCAGACTAACGGCCAACGCCTCCCCCTTGGACTCTACTGCCTCCGCCCATCTATGGGTCAGGTAGACAAGAAGATCACCAGCTGATCGACACCGACGAAAACCGTATTGGCGGTCACTAATCAGCTGGTGATCCTCAAGGTACCGGATGAGCTGGCAGTTAATAATGGATTCCATTATTTTGGAGAACAAGGAGGTGATCGCGATAGGCCTATAGTTGGACGGGTCTGAGCGGTCGCCTTTTTTAGGGATCGGGTGGACAAAAGCTGTCTTCCATGAATTCGGGACTACGCCTTGGGAGTAGGAGTACCGGAAAAGACGCGTTAGGACCGGTGCCAACTCCGGAGCACACGTCCTCAGCACAATTGGGGGGATTCCGTCAGGCCCACTCGACTTCTGGATGTCCAGGGAGAGCAGTGCTTTGCGAACCGAGCGCTGTGAGAACAGCACATCCGGCATGGAGCACTCACACCGCGGGATGGTCGGCGGTGTTTTCCCCCCGTCATCAAGAGTCGAGTTGGACGCAAAAAGGGAGCCTAAAAGGTCGGCTTTGTCTTTTGCGTCATGGGCCAGTGAGTCATCCTCCCTGTGCAGAGATGGTAGTGATGGCTTACAGAAATTCCCTTGGACAGCCTTGGCGAGAGACCAGAATGCACGGGTTCCCGAAGGAAGGCGAACTAGTCTCTCGCCAATTCTGCCTATGTGCTCTGACTTTGCCTTGGCAATAACTCTTTTGAAGGACCTGGAGGCGAAGTTATACTTCTTTTTAAGTGTGCTGGTGTTTACATCCCGAGTCACCGAAGCTGCAGCCCAGGCTTGATAACACTCCTGCTTACTGCGCAATGCAGTCTTACAGGAGCGACCAAACCAAGGCTGAGATCTGCCTCCGATGGGTACCACAGATGATGGAATAAATAGTTCCATTCCCTGTAGCACCACATCAGTGACAGAGTCAGCAACAGCACTGGGATCATCCGGCGAGAAGCAAACCCGCCCCCATGGGTAGGATGCAAAGAAAGACCGCATTCCGTCCCAATCCGCCGACCTGTAATGCCAAACACGGCGGCAACCTGCAGAACGCAACCGCGAAGGGAGCGTGAGTGGCACCATACTCCGGATCAGACAATGGTCCGAAGAGCCGAGAGGGGCATCGACGGAAACCTGATATCCGTCCGGATGAGAGGTCAGCAGAAGGTCCAACAGGGAAGGTGTATGATCCTCCACATCTGGAATCCGCGTAGGCGAAGTAACCAGTTGTGTCAGACCATATGCCAAGGCAAAGTCATAAACAGATCTCCCCGCATGATCGGTTAAACGTGAACCGAGCCATTCGGCATGGTGGGCGTTAAAATCGCCAAGGATCACGATCTCTGCGGATGGGACCTGTTGTAGCAAGGAATCTGTAGCCATTTGGACGTGGTCGATGAGTCGGTCTGTTTCGGCATTACCGCTATGGGACCTATAGAGGCACCCGTAGACGCGCGGATGGTCGTCGCTGTCTACGCGTAGCCAAAGGATGGACAGGTCCGAACCTTCAAGACTGCCGAGGCGTCGAGAACAGATGTCCTCTCTAACATACACGCAAACTCCAGCCCGAGGCACAAAGGAGTGCTCCAATTTGTACCCCGGGTAGGAGAGATACGAAATATCAGTCGGAGAGGAAACCTGCGTCTCGGTCAAAAAGAGCAAGGCCGGCTTCGCCGTCTCGAGATGGTAGTGGACGGCGTTTAGGTTACAGCGAAGTCCCCTGATGTTGCAGAAATTCACGGATAGCGTGGCAGGGGTCGCCTTGGTATTGTTGCTCAGCTTGCCCCGAGCAGTTTTGTTTTTGAGCGGAATTTTGCCCCCCCCAGAATACGCGGGGCAGCCTGAGCACCCACGCTCAGGATTGGAATAACATGGTCGTGGATGCTCAGCGAGGGATTCTCCAGGGGTACTGGTACCCTCCTGGGGTAGTCTATTGTCTAATTCCGCTACCATGTTGATGGGGGGGGGGGGGGGGGGAATTGGGCCTCCGGCCACCTGCACTCACCAGGCGAAACGCAGAAGCAGAGCCTCTACTTCACGCCGGTATTCTGTGAGGTCGTGGTACCAACCCGGCTCGAGCCGGCCCATACGTGCAGCAGCAAAAAACTGCTGCAGGGCTCTACCACCGTAATATTAAATATATTATATTTAAAAAAAAATTGTATGCAAATTGTATGTGGTTTTATTACCTCTGCATTGTCTGGGGAGAAAGAGGATTTTCAAAGACCCCGCTTTACTTAGCTTTAGCATCGTCTACTGCCATGTAGGAAATTTTTTTTTTAAATAAAATAAAAAAAAGAGGATCGAGTTTAAAGTTATTTCTATAGGTTTGAATACTGATCTTGATAACGTACTTAACGGGAACCACAGGGTTTTTGTTACATGTTGTACAGCTGATCCTATCAGACTCAGAAAAAAATGGGACTTCACTCGAACCTAAACGCCGTCCACTACCATCTTGAGACGGCGAAGCCGGCCTTGCTCTTTCTGACCGAGACGCAGGTGTCCTCTCCGGCTGATACTTCGTATCTCTCCTACCCGGGGTACAAATTGGAGCACTCCTTTGTGCCTCGGGCTGGAGTTTGCGTGTATGTCAGAGAGGACATCTGTTCTCGACGCCTCGGCAGTCTTGAAGGTTCGGACCTGTCCATCCTTGGGCTACGCGTAGACAGCGACGACCATCCGCGCGTCTACGTGTGCCTCTATAGGTCCCATAGCGGTAATGCCGAAACAGACCGACTCATTGACCACGTCCAAATGGCTACAGATTCCTTGCTACAACAGGTCCCATCCGCAGAGATCGTGATCCTTGGCGATTTTAACGCCCACCACGCCGAATGGCTCGGTTCACGTTTAACCGATCATGCGGGGAGATCTGTTTATGACTTTGCCTTGGCATATGGTCTGACACAACTGGTTACATCGCCTACGCGGATTCCAGATGTTGAGGATCATACACCTTCCCTGTTGGACCTTCTGCTGACCTCTCATCCGGACGGATATCAGGTTTCCGTCGATGCCCCTCTTGGCTCTTCGGACCATTGTCTGATCCGGAGTGTGGTGCCACTCACGCTCCCCTTGCGGTTGCGTTCTGCAGGTTGCCGCCGTGTTAGGCATTACAGGTCGGCGGATTGGGACGGAATGCGGTCTTTCTTTGCTTTCTACCCATGGGGGCGGGTTTGCTTCTCGCCGGATGATCCCAGCGCTGTTGCTGACACTGTCACTGATGTGGTGCTACAGGGAATGGAACTATTTATTCCATCATCTGTGGTACCCATCGGAGGCAGATCTCAGCCTTGGTTTGGTCGCTCCTGTAAGACTGCTTTACGCAGTAAACAGGAGTGTTATCAAGCCTGGGCTGCGGCTTCGGCGACTCGGGATTTAAACACCAGCATACTTAAAAAGAAGTATAACTTCGCCTCCTGGTTCTTCAAAAGAGTTATTGCCAAGGCAAAGTCAGAGCACATAGGCAGAATTGGCGAGAAACTAGTTCGCCTTCCTTCGGGAACCCGTGCATTCTGGTCTCTCGCCAAGGCTGTCCAAGGGAATTTCTGTAAGCCATCACTACCATCTCTGCACAGGGAGGACGACTCACTGGCCCACGACGCAAAAGAGAAGGCCGACCTTTTAGGCTCCCTTTTTGCGTCCAACTCGACTGTTGATGACGGGGGGAACACACCGCCGACCATCCCGCAGTGTGAGTGCTCCATGCCGGATGTGCGGTTCTCACAGCACTCGGTTCGCAGAGCACTCCTCAAGCACAAGTCGAGTGGGCCTGACGGAATCCCTCCAATTGTGCTGAGGACGTGTGCTCCGGAGTTGGCACCGGTTCTAACGCCTCTTTTCCGGTACTCCTACTCCCTAGGCGTAGTCCCGAAATCATGGAAGACAGCTTTTGTCCACCCGATCCCTAAAAAAGCCGACTGCTCAGACCAGTCCAACTACAGGCCTATCGCCATCACCCCCTTGTTCTCCAAAATAATGGAATCCGTTATAAACTGCCACCTCATGCGGTACCTTGAGGATCATCAGCTGATTAGTGACCACCAGTACGGTTTTTGTCGGGGTCGATCAACTGGTGATCTTCTGGTCTACTTAACTCATAGATGGGCGGAGGCAGTAGAGTCCAAGGGGGAGGCATTGGCCGTTAGTTTGGACATTGCGAAGGCCTTCAATCGGGTTTGGCACAAAGCGCTTCTTTCGAAGCTCCCTTCCTATGGGCTTCCCGAGAAATTATGCAATTGCATCACCAGCTTTCTTGCAGATCGGAGCATCAAGGTCGTTGTAGACGGTGCATGCTCCGACTACAAGCCTATTAACGCTGGTGTTCCACAAGGCTGCGTGCTATCACCAACGCTGTTTCTTCTGCATATCAATGATATGTTGCAAGCCGGTAGCATTCATTGCTATGCGGATGACAGCACTGGTGATGCTCTATACACCAGCCGTGCCAATATTCTCGGGAAAACGTCACCGACTACCGGAACAAACTTGTGTCTGAAGTCGAGTCTTTGCTGGACAAAGTCTCGGATTGGGGGCGACTAAATCTAGTCCAGTTTAATCCTCAGAAGACACAAGTTTGCGCGTTTACCGCTAAAAAGAACCCCTTTGTCGTATCTCCTCAGTTTCAAGGTACTCCCCTTGTTGCCTCAGCCAGTATCGGAATCCTCGGCGTCGATATATCGAGTAACGTGCTGTTTCGTGGTAACTTGGAAGAGAAGGCCAAATTGGCCTCTAAAAAGCTTGGCGTGCTCAGCAGAGCGGGACAGTATTTCATGCCGGCTCAACGCCTGCAACTTTACAAGGCGCAGGTTCGGCCTCACATGGAATACTGTTCCCATCTCTGGGCTGGGGCTCCCCAGTGCCAGCTCCTTCCACTTGACCGCATCCAGCGCAGAGCGGCTCGAATCGTCGACGACCGAGTCCTTTCCGATCGGCTCGACTCATTGGCACTGCGAAGAGATGTTGCATCTCTTAGCATTTTCTTTCGCATTTACCATGGGGAGTGCTCTGAGGAATTAGTCGGATTAATCCCAGCCGCCAAATTTCACGAACGCACATCGCGGCAGAACTCCCGATACCATCCACACCATCTGGATGATTGGCGGTCCACCACTGTGCGATTTAGAAGATATTTTCTTCCTCGCACAACTTCCTTGTGCAATAGTTTACCACCAGCGATTTTTCCGGACCGATACGACTTAGGGATCTTCAAGAAAATAGCCTACTCCTTTTTAAAAGGCCGGCAACGCATCTTTTTTTTTTTTATAGGAGAGGGTGCAAACGAGCATGCGGCTCACCTGATGGTAAGTGACTACCGCCGCCCATGAACAACTGCAACACCAGGGGAATCGCAGATGCGTTGCCGGCCTTTTAAAAAGGAGTACGCTCTTTTCTTGAAGGTCCCTAAGTCGTATCGGTCCGGAAAAATCGCTGATGGTAATCGATTCCACAAGGAGGTCGTGCGAGGAAGAAAACATCTTCTAAATCGCACAGTGGTGGACCGCCAATCATCCAGATGGTGTGGATGGTATCGGGAGTTCTGCCGCGATGTGCGTTCGTGAAATTTGGCGGCTGGGATTAATCCGAACAATTCCTCAGAGCACTCCCCATGGTAGATGCGAAAGAAAATGCAAAGGGATGCAACATCTCTTCGCAGTGCCAATGAATCGAGCCGATCGGAAAGGGCTCGGTCGTCGACAATTCGAGCCGCTCTGCGTTGGATGCGGTCAAGTGGAAGGAGCTGGCACTGGGGAGCCCCTGCCCAGAGATGGGAACAGTATTTTCCATGTGAGGCCGAACTTGCGCCTTGTAAAGTAGCAGGCGGTGTGTCGGCATGAAATACTGTCCCGCTCTGCTGAGCACGCCAAGCTTTTTAGAGGCCAATTTGGCCTTCCCTTCCAAGTGACCACGAAACTGCACGTCACTCGATATGTCGACTCCGAGGATACCGATACTGGCTGAGGCAAGAAGGGGACAGGGTCGCGAACTCATCCTTGTTTAATTTTTTTTTCAGAAATAAACAATGAAGTGTTCAAAATTTTGGCAATATGTGTGACAATATGAAGGCTTTTACTTTCCTGTTATACGATATGCTAATCACAGGAAATAAAATTACCAATAATTCAAAAGTAATTATTGCTTGTTCAATCAAATCGAATTAGTTTTCTATATCAAAATATATAATAATATATATAAATAAGAGAGTTAAATAATAATATTTTGTAAGTTATAAAAGGTACGTGTATGTAATGAAATATTCATACTTCGGCATCCCTTGGAGTCCACCGATGAGCTTTCCTTGTTCGGAACTCCGCCAGTAACACCCACAGCCGCAGTACTACGGAGCCGTAGCACGCTACGAAGCCGAGTTCACGTAGCCACGCGCCGACCACGCAGCGCCACTTCGAGTCTGATATGAATTGCGAAGCCGCCTAGAAAATTGAATATTGAGGAAACTGTTTATAACTTTGTACACTTTTAATTTTTTTTTATAGAATAAAAGTGACAAGTGAGCACATAGTGTAACTCATAATAAGTGGATGCATTGGCCCATAGGCAACTACATCTGTCTTCGATCAAAATGTGTTGTCAGCTCTGATGATTAAGATGGAATGCTCCGTATCCAGTAAAAAGCTTCGGTTCGCTACACATACATAACATATATATATCCTCCTCATCGATTTCGAATGAATGAACCCTGATATGGCTTGCTAGGCCGAACTTGGTCTTAAAAGCTCTTTGACATGCGTGGCAGTAGAGTTGTCCAGCCGAGTTGTAGGTGTATGTGTAGGATTTTACACTTTTGAAGCTGGCCGATCGCCAAGATGACCTTTCTGTTGCAAACTCCTCCCAACACGCGGGGTCAATAGCATAAGCGTTAAGGTGTCTTTTGAACATATCCTTATAGCCCAAATGCTGGCCACCGTGCTTTCGTTTACCTTCCGCCATCTCTGAGTAGAAAACAGCTTTTGGTAAACGTCGGTCATCCATGCGAAGGACATGCCCATACCATATCTGACGTAGCATTAAAAGAGCTTCCATACCGTGCATCCCAGAGCGACGCAGAACCGCAGAGTTAGGAACATGGTCCTGCCACTTGATCTTTAATAGACTTTTTAGACACCTTAGGTGGAGAGATATATATCTTTATATATAAAAATTACGTGTCACATTGTTTGTCCGCGATGAACTCCTAAACTACTAAACTGATTGCAATGAAATTTTGCACACTGTGTGCAGTTTGGTCCATCTGGAGAGATAGGATAGTTTTTATCCCGATAAGTGACCCTCAGTATTTTTCATTGCGAATTTAAGGATTTTTATAGTACCGAGGTTCGCCGCTAAGGACAGTACAACGTCTGCCTGGCCAGCTAGTATATATATATATATATATATATATATATATATATATATATATATATATATATATTCAATTAATATTCTTTTGAATCGAAGACCCTTTTTCCTAAAAACCTCCTCAGTCCTCTATGAAGCTACCTATGAAGGTACACATCAGAATTTTAGATCGAGAGTAAATGTAGATGTCTATAGGCCACGGCATCTATTTACCGACACGGTACTGTGGACTGTGTGTTCGTTTATCACCCTTATTCTATAATGGTACGTTTAGATTATCGGACTCGCTGAGTTATTCGTGGACGAGTACGTCGCATTTACATAATTCATCTGTATTCATTCAACGTACATTTTTCAAACATGAATGACGTGCGTCTCGTTGTTATGGCATTGTGTACTTAACTTTTATAGAATCACTAATATTTTGAATGAAAAAAGATGAAAAGGCGGCAGTAGTGGAAATAGTATAAAGTAGAATATATAAAAGTAGTATCATTCTTGTGAAATTTATAATTTCAGCTGAACTGAGTACATACTTAATTTTTTTTTAAATTTTGTCAAAGGCATATATGTAAACGCGTCGTACTCGTTCACGAATAACTTGGCGAGTTGCTCGTGCCGATAATCTAAACGTGACAAAACATAAGAATATGTTGTAACCAGGATTAAGAAAGGAATGTTCAGTGGTTTGGGTACGTAGAGAAATTAATGAGGAAAGAGTGATAAAGCGGCAAAGGTCATCCTAGATGAAAGTTTATCGACTTCTTAACCCATCTTCAATATATTCACCCATTGGGTGATATATTGAAGATGGGTTAAGAATATCCTTAAATGACGAGCATGTATTTAAATTTTATATTATGGATGTGATAGAAAGGAGAGATATGTGATACGATTATACGTGGTAAAGCCATGCTGCAGCTGTGTATTTGTGTCACGAATGGGTCGGCTCGACCGGGGAAGGATCACGCTCTCACAGAATACCAGCTTAAAATAGCAGCTTGACACTGCTGTGTTTCGTATGGTGACTGTAAAGAACTGGAGACCCATTTTAGTGGAAAAGAGGCATTCCATCTCAGTCCTCACGAGTGACGACGCATCTGTATTTTGATTCTTTATTGGATTCTTTATTGAGGATAAATATAGATGTCTATGGGTCACAGCAACCAGTGAAGTAGAGGTTTGCCTCTGCGTTTCGCTTGGTGAGTGCAGGTGGCCGGAGGCCCTTTTTACTGGAAATGAGGCATTCCATCTTAGTCCTCACGGGTGACAACGCATCTACATTTTGATTTGTACTAGAGGATAGATGTAGATGTCTATGGGCCGCAGCAACCACTTACCATCAGTTGGACAGTGTGTTCGTTTGTCACCCTATCCTATAAAAAATAGGATCATGCCAAATGGAAGACCCCAATCTCAGCGTAATCCTCTGGGTGACAGGTATTAGAGTTCATCTATGCTATAGTATTTTTCTGTGTTAATATATAAATGATCTAGATTACTTTTGTGTTTTCAACTTACGGAGGCATACATCAGCATGGCTCCCAGAAGCACTACTTCCAGTACTGTCCACATGCCCATAGCAACTGCCTGTAAAAAAAATAACTGTTATTAGTTTAACTTGTAATCAACTTATCTTTCTCTTTGACCGATTTCCGAATACTCGAAGTTATAAACTGCGTAGGAGATATTACTCGTATAGCGCCACACGGTACACGTAAGCATAGAGGCAATCTTTTGTCCTGACGTTACCGAGCCAAGGTCAATTGGGGTGTAGCTTCAAAAATAATTTAGATTTAATAATTTAAGTGTGGCTCGAGCTGGAATTGAATTCAAGTTTCGGGGCAGGCTGGCTCTCTCACTACTATCCTTTTAATTATAAACATAACCAAAATATAAAAATTTTTGCAATGTAGATAATCAGCAGTACTATTGTGTAACTGTGTTGGAAATCGTGGTTGGTTTCGTTTTGACGTTTTACCTTTGGTTTGGTTGTTTTGTGTAAGTGCATTAATATTGATAAATGTCTTAATAATTTATTCTAGCATTTGTTGTATGTCCTCTTTAAGTGATAGATTCTTTTATCATGGAATTTATTTTTAACGCCCACCTCGGTCGCCCAGGTATTTTAATCATAATGATAAAACATAACGCAGTTGCGAAGTTATTTCTACCGGTAAGCGTTTCCCACCACAGTTACACAATAGCATAGTTGGTCTGTAATCTTTACCATTCATGTTCAGACCATTATCGATACGGGAATTCCCCAGAACCCTACCGCTAGCCAGGCTCTTCTTGTGGAAGTGAATGTGATGATGAAATAAAAGAAAATATTGACAAGCGTCAACATGAAACAAAATGGAATATTTATATGTGGTAGAGCCATGCTGCAGCTATATTAGTAGTATAGTTGTAGCAAGAATTTGACTGGCCTGTTGGTCTAGTGGTTAGTGACCCTGACTGCTACGCCGGAGGTCGTGGGTTCGATTCCCACCCAGGACAAATGTTTGTGTGATGAGCACGATCATTTGTTCAGTGTCTGGGTGTAATTTATCTATAATATTTATGTATTTAGAAATATATAAGTATGTTTATCAGTTGTCTAGTACCCATAACACAAGCTCTGCTTAGCTTGGGACTAGATGGCGTTGTTTGATAGTTGTGGAATATTATAAAATATTATTATAAGAATGGGTCGACTCGACCGAGGAAGGACTGCGCTCTCACAGAATGCCAGTGTAAAATGGCAGCTTGACACTGCTGTGTTTCGTATGGTGAGTGTAGAGAACCGGATACCCTTTTGATTGGAATAGAGGCATTCCATCTTAGTCCTCAGGGCTGACAACGCACCTGCATTTTGATTCGCAAACGAAGATAGATGTAGATATCTATGGGTCGCAGCAACCACTTACCATCAGCTGGACTATGTGCTGGTTTATCGTTTATCTCTCGTTTATCCTATAAAAAATATGGTTATGAGCAGCAGCATGGCGTGGGAGAGCTCTTCGAAGAAAGTCTTAACAGATGGTAGTAGTTCTGAAAAAGTATATGTATGTAGATATGTTAAAACTACAGATGATGTTACTATAATTTAACGGTATCTAAATGTTTCTACTATGGGAGATATCGATTTAAAAAGTGTAGTTATTGTACGGGGTGATGGTGAAGAACAATAAGCAGCGGCTCACTTTGCACTTTCGTTTTTTGAAAATGACGATTCCTATGATAATGCAGAGAAGCACGCCGGCGAGGTCAGCGGGTAGAAGCACTACGCGGTACGCGTCGGCGAGGCACGCGGCGCCGTTGGACGCGCACGGCACGCAGCGGAGCCCCGCCCCTGCCCCCATCCCTTCGTCCATCCCCACCCCAGCCTCTACCCGGAGTGCCAGCACGCGTATCCAGCCTCCGCCATCGGCGTGCCAGTGATCCGCGCGGCACTTGCACTGGTACTAATAAAATGGAGAATGCAACTCTGAAATGATGCTGGGAAGCCATTGTTAAAAAATAAAAACAAAATGCATGAGTGTCGTGGAACACTCGGTTGGAACGAAGTTTCTTTCCTAGTATATTATTATTGATAAAGGTATTATATTATTGATTAACAAATACAAATAAATTAATTACCAGCGTCTATAATATTAAAATGAACCGTCATTTAAAATAAAATAATATTTCTTTCATGGCAAGATAAGAAAAAGTGCGAGGGAGATGGACATTATTCCATCTCGCTTCTTTATACGTCGTCTACACTACGTCAGAAGAGGTCGTGCGTGGTGACGGAAAAATCTTACACTTTTTGTCGCCTAGCCCCCATCCGCCAAATCCGTACCGACCGATAAAGAACTTCGTTCTAAAAACTATAAAATATATTTATGAGGGGTGATAATAAGGCTGGATCTTTTCTTGCTCATAGGCTAAGTGTCATTAGGCGAGGAAACGCGGCCTACGTTAATGGTACTACAACGCGAGGAGTAGGATTGTACGAGTATGATAATTTAAGTTTTTAGTTTTAGTTTTTTTTTATCATGATAATTGTTAATACGAGGGCGAGACAAAATGTTCGCGAAATGAAGGGGTTAGAGAAGGGAGGGGGATTTTTTTTAATTTTCACTACTTGGTGACTTAATACAATTATAAATACCAAATTTCAGCTAGATCGGTTCGTTAACCTTTGAGATAAAAGGGGATAAACATGGCAATCGGAAAATGGACATTAACTATGGAGAAAATTAAGTTTCATGCCGTCATTAAGTTCCTTACTTAGCAAGGAAAACCGCCACATATAATTATAGCAGAGATGTCATCTGTATAAAGAGACTCTTGCCCTGGAAAAACGATGATTTATAAGTGGCATTGCCTTTGCAAGCAAGGTAGAAAGTCAATTGAAGACCTTTTTTGTCAGACACTGTCGAAAAAGTTAAAAAACGTGTTCTTGAAGATGTTCGTCTGAAGAAAAAACAGATAGCAGAAATGACTGGAGTAACTAGGGCTGTTTTAAACATTCTCCGTGACCATCTCGGTTTGTCTATGGTCAGTGCAAGATGGGTGCGAAGAATGCTCACACTGCACGGTTTCGAAAACAGCAGCGGTCGAGTGTACGCGCGATTTATTGACCCAGTGTAGTGAGAACAGGGACAAAATTATGAACCGAAATGTGACTGGGGACGAAACTTGGCTTTATCATATGAACTTGAGCTACAGGTGTCCATGCAGAGGCTAAAACAGGCGCAGCACCGCCTAAGAAGTTCAAGAGGTCACAATCGACTGGATAGACTATGGCTTCAGTTTTTTGTTGAGCAGAGGTGATTTTATTGACCGATTATAAAGATAAAGATGTCAATATCACGGGACAGTATTATGCTACGTTATTAGAAAAATTAAAAGATGTGATTAAAGAGAAAAGATGGGGAAGGTGGTTTCGAGATGTGCTCCTTTTGCACTAAAACGCACCCGTTCACAAGTATTATGTTGTGATAGCTTCCTTCAACAAGTGCGGCTTCGAAACTTTAAACTATCCTCCCTATAGTCTACAAGACGACGCACCCGTTCACAAGAGTCATGTTGTGATAGTTTCCTTACACAAGTGAGGCTTTGAAACTTTAATCTATCCTCCCTATAGCCTAGATTAGGCCCTCCGGATTATTATTAGTTCCCAAATGTGAAAAAAGAGCTTCGGGGAAAGAAATAAAAAATATATATAAGTTATTTGTACATTATGTGAATTATATTAAGGTAAATGGAGAATATATCAAAAAGGAAAAATAATTTCATGTTTAATCTCACCCCCTTTTCCTATCATTCCGCGAATTTTTTGACCTCCTACCATGAAAAAAAAATAACTGAGAACAACTGTGTCGTGTTTAAACATTTTAGATTTCATTACGAGAAAAGTTTAGTAAAATAACAGTATAGTAAAGTTAAAGTCATCCTGCTTTGTTTGGTTTGCGGGTGTAAGTTTTTTTATAGTTTTTTTATACCTCCAAGCGCCTCTCGGGCGATCCGAAGATTGGAATAGCTTGACATTCTGTCGTGGCGGGGTCGCAAGGTGGTGGTCCCCCGAGCCAGTCGTACATGGCTTCCTCGCAAGGCACCGCGGGTAGACGGCGAAAGATCGCTGCTGCGGCTCTCATTGGCCCCGCGCCCCTCGCCGCCGCAGCCCCGCTCCACCAGCTCCCGCCGTCGTTCTCGCAGGAAAACCACGCGTTCGACCAGATGACGGCGCTCGCGTTCCAGGCGGATGCGAGCGTGCGCCAGAAGAGTTGTAAAGCGACCGAGTTGTTCTGTTGAAAAACAAAGAGGCGAGAGGGGTCTGTACGGTACAGAACACCCAAATGCAGCTGCGGGGCTCCTAGAGCTACGGCCGCGGGTGGCGGATGGAGGGGCGCGCGTGCGGCCGCCCGCGCCAACGCCGCCGCGCGCTCCTCGTCCGCCGCGCCAGCCTCCACTAGCTCGGACAGAGCTCGCGCCGTTTGTGCTGCTATAGCCTCGTGCTCTCGTATGTGCTGAAAAATCACGATATTTGAGTAGAACATGTTTATCTGTCTATTTATATATACTAATCTTTATCATCATCATTACAACCCTTCACAAGTCCACTGCTGAAATGGTACGACCTGGTAGTCGCAGATGCATTAGATTCAGAACCGTGCTTTTAGTATGTTTGGGTGGGGATCTAGTCTTGATGTGAACTTGTGATTGACTGTGAATTTGATGATGAAATTGACGGTAGAGTCATTTTCATACATAATGACAGCCCGTACTTTCTTCCATATTTGAAAGGGTTATCGAATGGATCGTAATTCTACTCCAGCTAATTAACCGTGGGCATGGTTCACATGTTTTCTATTTTTTATTTTTAAATATTGAATCACAAACGAGCTCATGGTCCAATGATGTTAAGTGATTAATGTGGCATATAGAGGCCACTCATTATCCTCGACTATAAAAAGGTAACTAACTATTTTCTTCGTTTTAAAAGATATAATATTTAGATTATTTTGGGCAAGAAATGCAAGTTTTATAAATAAAATTGAAAATATATGAAGTGTCTGCCGCTGTAAAATATATATTCTTTTTTAATTTGAAAAGCTACTAATACACCTTAAGTACAAAAGCTCTTAGATCTCTTTGAAAGTGAAATGAATTAAGTGAAAAGCGTCGCGTAAGACAAACCATTGGTGTTGGGTACCTGCGTTCTACAAGAGCGCTACTAAGTCAGGGCTCGGCCCGGCTAAAACTAATTTCCTTCAATTCGGGAGACGCACGTGCCTTATTTCACCTTTTTCCAATAAAGGCAATTCTGAAAATCTTCATTGAATACGTAATACTTTATTTTACAATAATACCTATCTACACATTTTATACGATTTATTGATTAATGAAGACTCAACTGTATTTACTTTTTAACCGAGTTTAAATAAAAAGAGAAGGTTATAACAACATGTAAGAAAAACCCAGCATCGTATTCGAACGTATAGAAATAACTTTAATTAAGAAAAACCGTCCATAAAAATTAAATTAAAATTAAATAAATTTTTATTTGAACACTGGCGATCCGCCCCGCCCAGCCCAGCACGGGCGATTTATGGATCTCGACAACAGTGCCACCTTACGGCTCCAAATATAAATCTAAACCATCTAGGGTTCCATTCAAACACATCCACATATTTTATCAAAATCCGTTGCGTGGTTTTAAACATCTAAGCGTACAGACGGCGGGAAGTTACTTTGTTTTATACTATGTAGAGATTCTATGTGGTTTTATTACCTCTAACTGACACTCGCATCGGTAAAGCAGGGTACAGCAAACACTCTTACTTCCCGATGCAGAGGTATCCATATCCATATGGTTAACAAGAACCATAGGGTTTTTGTTACATGTGGTATATTCGACACACGTATGTTTTTGAAGTGAAACTTCTTTAGAATCGTTCTGATATGTAACGCATTTAAAGGAAAAAGCAACACTAAAAAGAGACAAAATATACATCTATGTGATTTAGCCTGCGAGAGAATGAGATAGAATATATACTTAATTTAATGAAGCGGAAGAGGTTTATTGTTTGTTCAACACGCTAATCTCTGGAACTAATATATGTAGTCCGATTTAATAAATTCTTTTTGTGTATGATATACAGATTCATGAGGAATAGTATAGGCTCTAGCATTAGGCTACGCCTTTCAGCTAGCCTTAAATATTCAGTTTTGTGAAGCAAGTCGGAAGGAAAAGTGCTCAAGAACAGCTTTATTCGCGTACGCTGGCTTAATGGTTACTGATACGTAAATACAATGTTCTACAAAAATATAGATATTTCCTCCATCTAAAAAAAGTTTGCGACACCATAGACCTATTTCTTATATATAAGACACAATAAGGTATTTTGAGACAAAAAATATTTAAAATAAAAAGTGATTTATGAGCGTTATTATTAGGCATGACATATTAATCCTTACGAACGAAAGTTACTTCATCATGTAGACAATTTTATGAAGATAAACTTTGATTGAAAGTCATTCTTTTTAATTTTACCAGTGGTGGGACTTTTTTTTAAATCACAATTTACAATATAATTTACAATAATTGTTAAAATAAAATAAAAAATTACAAATGTATCAAATAAATAAAATTAATTATATTTAATATAATTAAATATCCAAACAATTCCTAACTTCTTCATATCATACCGATTTATGGACCACCTTGACAGTCAATCAATTTTTGTTTCATAAAATGACTTTACCTATACTGTTCGTGCCAAACGCTGTTTTGTTGTATCGACGTCAGAGGGCGCGCGGCTCGGTGCCATACCGGTTTGACTTTCGGTCGTGCGTAGAACGCGCAAGCGCAGCAGTCGTCTGCCAGCTGTGCTAACGTCCTCACGCTGTCAATTTTTGTTCGGGAACTCGGAATAATTAGGCGCGGTTCGTAAATATACTGTCTAGGATTTGTGACGCGCATTCCTTGCTGGAGAGCTTCCCAGGGACTCATTGTGTCTCAGAATCTGTATAAGTGCATTCGACAATATTAGCTAAAGCGGCTTTTGATATTCTAGAAATAACTGTTGCTACGCGAAGCGGTAGTGACACTCCCTGTTCGTTTTGTGTGTTAAGCTTTATAACAACCGAGAATTAGTGGCTTCTGTAAGTTAGTTAATAGTACGATAGAGTTAATGGACTGTCATCGTGACGAACGAAGAAAGTGACTGTGGACGGCGCCGCGGAAGATTACCTCAATTTGGAGCGGTGCTGACGCCCGGGCTGCTGCTGACGGCCAAGGTCACCATCAGTCACACCCAGATACATGTGTATCTGGGTGTGACTGATGATGATGATGACACAGCACCTTATTTCCATTGCACTACACAACCACATGCGACCTGACCGACTCCGGAGGGACCAGTTGCCTTGGATATAGGTAAGTAAGCTCCGTCTAATATTCTCCCTGTTGAATGGCCGTACCACAGAACGCTGCCCCTTATTGTTTAGTGTAACTAGAGATTTTCCACTTTGGCCTTAGGAGGCCCGACCTACGTCTGCTCGTCGAAACTCAGCTGAATGGGCCCCTGAGGATTTGACCTTTATGGGAACAGCCGTAGGCCGTAACATACTGGTAGCAGGGCGTGGTTCCGGGTTCGATTCCCCGGTCGATCCCGACCATAGTGTTTGATAAAAATTAAACAATTCTGGTGGCAGGGAGCGTTGGTATGATTGGTTTAATTTTGTATCTACAATCACGCCCGTCCGTAATATGTAAAAATATTTTTTGTACGTAATAATAAAATTATTTTCCTTTGTTGCTTGCTTATTTGGTTAGCGGGTAGATTTGAAAGCCGCGCCCTTTTTGTGCGCAAGCGGGAGTTTTTCTAGAGGTATGCGTCACGTAGGTAGATGGATATTATCACGTAATCAGTTAATTATCGTTGTCGGATAGTTGTAGTGGATTGCTTATCGAAGGGTCGATTTCCGAGCTAGGCATTTTTTGTTGATCGGCCGTGAGGTGTATCTTCGTTTGTATTGTAATTTGTATTTGAACTAAAGAGCAGTAATTGTATTTGCGCAATTTGAATTTAACTTGATTTGATCGCACTAGTATTTGTTATTTGTTAACACTTTCACTGTCCGGTTTCCAGACACAATAGTAAGACAATAGCAGTGACCTATATGTAGTGCACGGGACAGCGAAAGGGTTAATTTGATTTGTGTCTTTTCTTTTGTGCTAACTTGTATTTGGTTGATAAGTGGTAATTCGTATTTGTGTAATTTCTATTCAACTCAATTTGATAGGAACTGCATTTAATAACTGTTAATTTTTTGTTGTATTTTTTATTTATCTTTGTAATTTGTGCTCGAGCCGCGTCGTAATTTGTATTTAGTAGTGATGTCATCGCCCAAGCTACTAATCCGTTGCCTGCGGACTGAGTTACGCTGGGCCACAAGCGCCCATGCTTTGATAGGTCAACCGGATAGGGTCCATAACTCGATGAAGCGGTTCGAGCAGGTGGATGCTCGAAGGGCCGTAGTGGAGGAGGTTTACGCTGAGCTCGAGGATTCAGATGTGGAAAAGGGAGTCCTGGACTCCTGCTTCGCGGACTACGAGCAGTTCTTTTTGCTCACGGACGAGTTGATCGAGGCTGAAGGCAGGTATGCCGAGGAGGCGCGTGAAGCTCGGATGAGTGGCCTGCCCGAGTCCTCTCGCAAGCAGCTTCAGCCGGAGCTGTTGGGACGACTCCCAACTCTGGACCTGCCAAAGTTCTCCGGGGTCCTTTCCGAATGGCTGACCTTCGTTGGTCTTTTCGACAGTCTAGTGGACGCCCGGAGAGATTTGACCCCGAGACAGAAGATGGCGTACCTCCTGGCCTCACTGGAGGGGGAGGCCCTGGGCGTCGTCGGCCACTTGAGATTGTCGGACGACGCCTACCAGACTGCTCGGGACCTCCTAGCCAGAAGATACGCCAACGTCCGGCGAATTGCGGACGAACATGTTAAGCAGCTTCTAAGCCTCCCGCTGCTTAGTGACCGGGTCAGACTGCGTCCGGACCTGTTGGATCCAGTCTTGGTGGCCTGTAATCCGTTGAGGCGGCTGGATTTACCAGTGGGCGAATGGGCTTTTTTGTTGCTCCGCATCGTGCTGTTCCGTCTACCTCTCGACCTTCGAATCCATTTTGAGGAGAGGTACGGCGGGGACGAGGCCTCCTATATTCCGCCCTTCTATGACCTGCTGCGGTTTTTGGAGGAGCAGTACCGGCAGATCGAGAACGCGACGGGCACCGTTGACGACTTATGAGCCGTGCCCAGTGAGAGGCTGAATCCGCCAGGCAAGTCGTCGTCAACCCCCCCCCCCCCCTGCTCCTATTGTCGAGCAACTGATCACCCGGTAACGTCGTACCCGAAACTATTAGGTAAGCCGGTTCCGGCGAGGCGAACTATCGCCAAGGAGCGCCGCTGGTGCTGCTCATGTTTGGAAGGGAACCTCCAGCGAGACTGTCTGCATCGGCGGCCCTGTCTGCATTGCCAGGGCAATCACCATGCAGTTTTGTGCCTGGGTGCGAATGGCGTCTCCTCTCGGGGCTCTGCCAGGCCCTCGACCCTCACGGGCGGGGGAGCTCAGCCACGCCCTCTGCCGGACGACTCTCGGCGCCCGCCGGCCAGCCACCAGGCCCCAAGGTACGAAAAGGGTCCCTCCTCCGACCCGTCGGGGCGTAATTCCCCCAGGGGCGGGGGTGTCAACAACCCCCCTCAGCATTTGGAGAGGAACTTCACGGCCAATCATCGGTCCGCTGGACCCTTCTCACTCCCGTTAGCTGAGTGGCCGCGACTGGTGTACCACTGTTCCCCATTTGATGGAGGCGGCCATGGCTAGCTGCCGCCTTAGCTCCCACCACGGCCGCCTCCACTGAGCCTTAAGCCGTCAACAGTCTACTTTTCAAAATGTTCTGTTGCCGACGGCCTCAGTGAAGACGTACAACCCGAGTGGCGACTGTTAGCGGTTCGCGCTCTATTGGTCTCGGGTTCACGTCGTGTGGCCTCCACTTGGTGGTGGGAAGATTAGGGCCCCCCTGGAGCGTGGAATCACGCTGTCAAGGGGTATTAGATTGGTTTGGTCGAGCACTTAGTTAAAATTCTTTAAATTAAATTTAAAAATGCTTTTGGGTTTTACGCGAAATTTCCATATTTGTAGCGGTTGTGATTAAAAGAATTGAATTTAATCTACTCCTTTAAATGCTGCTGCATATGTTTTGTAAATATATTTAATCACTGTGTTTGTAGCTGCACGGAAAATTGAAATTGAATTATGTGTATTAATGCTTGTGCGTATGCTTTGTAATTGTATTTGATTGTTGCGCCTGGTTGCTGAAAAGAAAGTTTGAATTCATTTGAAATTTAATGTCGCGCTATTGGGAAAATTATGTATATATTTTGTGATAGTGTTTAATCATATTGCTTTGTGAAAAGGAAGGCTGAAATTAGATAACCCTATTTGTGCCGAAGTAAATAAAAGTCAATTCTCCTTTGGTTTACATTTTGTTGGCACTGTCTAAGTTATTTAAATGAGAAATAGGGCTGTCTCTTGCGTTTATTGTTTTGTTTAATTTGTCAAGTTGACCTATGTGCATCGGTGATTAATTTGGTTGAATTGATTCTGTAGTTGAACATTGATGCTTTGAAAAATTAGTTGAAATATGAGCATAGGACTACCTGCCTAACAGGCTGGCTAGTTGTAGATTATCAGATGGAAATCAGCTGTCGCACCATTTGGTAAATGATTATAATATGGTGGATGGCCTGGCTAGGCCTACTTGTTGAAAATTCATACTAGGGACTATCTGTGCGTTTCATTCGGCTCTCCACAGATGACGTTCATGTGGAATTGTGGGTGCTCTCTGTACTGAAGCTTAGGAAGTCACTCTGGGCCGCTTCGTGTCGCGTCGCTGTTTGCAGACCTGATCCGGTCGGATTGCGGAACTAATCATAGGAGCACAGATAGGTATTTGAAGGAGATCATCGGACTTCTGTCTAGGAATAGGACTTATTTATGGGCTGCGATGTCCAGGAAGGGCATCCAGTTAAACTCCGGCTTGCCCACGTTGGGGCTGTAATTTTGAGGCGTTGGTTAGGGTTGCAAGATCTGATGGGGTGCCTAAGGTGGCCTAGTTTGGTTGCAGATTCGGTCTTGCAACTTGCCGTCGCAACCTTGTCCCGTTGACCGGTTTGCTCGCGGACCTAAATCCTTATGTCCGGGACGGGGGTTTGTTCGCGCCAAACGCTGTTTTGTTTCGACGTCAGAGGGCGCGCGCCTCGGTGCCATACCGGTTTGACTTTCGGTCGTGCGTAGAACGCGCAAGCGCAGCAGTCGTCTGCCAGCTGTGCTAACGTCCTCACGCTGTCAATTTTTCTTCGGGAACTCGGAATAATTAGGCGCGGTTCGTAAATATACTGTCTAGGATTTGTGACGCGCATTCCTTGCTGGAGAGCTTCCCAGGGACTCATTGTGTCTCAGAATCTGTATAAGTGCATTCGACAATATTAGCTAAAGCGGCTTTTGATATTCTAGAAATAACTGTTGCTACGCGAAGCGGTAGTGACACTCCCTGTTCGTTTTGTGTGTTAAGCTTTATAACAACCGAGAATTAGTGGCTTCTGTAAGTTAGTTAATAGTACGATAGAGTTAATGGACTGTCATCGTGACGAACGAAGAAAGTGACTGTGGACGGCGCCGCGGAAGATTACCTCAATTTGGACCGGTGCTGACGCCCGGGCTGTTGGCGACGGCCAAGGTCTACTAAGGTCAATCACCATCAGTCACACCCAGATACACATCACAGCACCTTATTTCCATTGCACTACACAACCGCATGCGACCTGACCGACTCCGGAGGGACCACTAGCCTTGGATATGGTAAGTAAGCTCCGTCTAATATTCTCCCTGTTGAATGGCCGTACCACAGAACGCTGCCCCTTATTGTTTAGTGTAACTAGAGATTTTCCACTTTGGCCTTAGGAGGCCCGACATACGTCTGCTCGTCGAAACTCAGCTGAATGGGCCCCTGAGGATTTGATCTTTATGGGAGCAGCCGTAGGCCGTAACATATACAATGAGTTAAATGTCGCTACTACAAAGTAATTTTAGTCGAAATAAAATATATTCTTTTAATTTAATTAATGTAAAATTTAGGCTCTACAACTACATGTCTAAAAATAAGGATTAATTTGACATTTTTGTGCTGTAAACTTAAACTTTTATCGTATATTTTATGCCGCACTTGTGGTTGAAAATTATCAAATTAGATAAATCATTTGCTGTGATATATTTTGTTTTATCTTTAATTTCATTTGAAAGTTTCACTTCTACCGCGTGTAAAATGCACGTATACTTTTTTATGTATGTTCATATATTTCTCGTAAACGGCTGAACCGATTTATGATTGTGATGATTGTGAAATATATCATATTCTATATAAGACGCAGTGACATACCATTTGCTTGCGGTTTGCAGGTTCTTTTACCACACGAAACAAGTACTTGTAACAAGTAAAAATAAAGTTACAGCCTGTTATATATGTTCCACTGATATGAGAGTCTGCACGTGGTAGCGTCACGCAACAGCTATATTATAGTTGTAACACGAATGGGTCGACTCGACCGGAGAAGGACTACGCTCTCACATAATGCCAACGTAGAATAACAGCTTAATGCTGATGTGTCTCTTCTTAAGGTGAGTGTAGAGAACCGAAGACCCCTTTGCCCTCCTGGGTAATGACGCATCCGCATTTTTATTCTTAATCGGGAATAGATGTAGATGTCTATGGGCCTCAGCATCCACTTACTCTCAGGTGGACTGTTAGCTCATATATAATTTTTTTTTATAAAAAAATAGGAGGTCTGTGCCTAGGCCTACGCTCATCTCCAAGAGAGGTTTCAGGGTAAAGAGATTTTGGTTACGTCGGCACATTCGAGAAAGAACGTTGAAAGGGGAATATAGGCTATCCAATAATTTAGACGACGAAAAATTTAAGAACTATTACAGGGTTAGCAGAGAACAATTTCAAGATTTTTATCCATTTGTAAAGGATGACATTTTAAAATTTAAAATGTTAAAATTAAATTTTAAAACAGCAGCGTCGAGCGAGTCCGTTTCAAACTAGTCGGCGAGACCGCGACGCAGCGGACACATGTTACTCGTTTGGTCCGCTCCGCCCAACTCTTTTTCGGTAGAAACACTACTTTGTAAAATTCAATTGCAAGTTGAACGGACTCATTAATGACTCCGGTCCGAGTCCGCAGCTCATTTTTACTCCTTTAGGCCTCGTTGTCATTTACACTCGACTCTTTGTTGGTGGAAACACATGTATGCAGTTTTGTATTGCGAGGTAAAAGGAGTAATTAATGGGTCCGTTCCGCTCGCGGTGGAAACCGGGCTTAAGGAAATTTACGCCGCGCTGCATCATGCGTGTTGGCGGACTTCACGTGTCTTCGAAATATATTTTTTTAATTTCTCAGAGATGCACCTCACGATATTTTCCCTCACCGGCAAACACGTGGTAAAACATCACTTAAAATTGCAATTAACGATTTGATTGGTGCTAGCGGGTATTGAACTAGGCTTGCTCGCGTACAGCGGGTTACAGCGAGTACTCACAAAATACCAGCGTAAAATAGCAGCTTAATGCTGTTGTGTTTCGTATGGTGAGTGTAGAGAACCGGAGACCCTTTTTACTGGAAAAGAGGCATTGCATCTTAGTCGTCAAGGGTGACAACGCATCTGCATTTTGATTCGTAAACGAGGATAAATGTAAATGTCTATGGGCCATAGCAAACACTTACCATCAGGTGGACTGTGTGCTCGTTAGTCACCCTATCCTATAAAAAAAAACTTAACCCCTGAGTACCACGTACAAGTACTTGTCAAGTACAAATAGTGGTCCATAAAAAATAATTTGTTCCGGGTCTGAGTGTTTTTCCAAGTACAATTTGTGTATGTGATCACCGGCACTGATATACTTCTCTACGATGTACCTTTAATATCACAAATGACATTATTATCGTTTAAATACAGATATAGCATTAATGTATCTTTCATTTCGTTTGTGGTAAGAAAAATAATTATACAGGAGAAGTTTGGTATAAAATTTTGTATAAAATAAAGTAAGTACTAATGCTAGTATTTTTTTTTTCATTTTCCGATACAAACCAGTGGCATGGGTGGTGGGGAGCGTAGCAGTAACGTGTCGCATGTTTTCGGAGGTGGGCGCAGCGAGGGATGCACCGCGGTATGGGGGGAGGGGTGCGGCGAGGGGGAGGGTGGGGGCGCGGGGGGCGCGGCGGGCGCGGCGGCGCACGCGCACCACGCCAGCGCCAGCGCCGCCCACCGCGCCACCATCGCTCACCGCGCGCGCATCTGCCGCTGCAAACAAACAACGTTAGGTCAGTACAAGTACGTATTACTATTATTTATTCTGTGGTACAGGCGTCAATAGTCTACCGTATGACAGCAGCCTAATGGCAGGGTGCTCATTCGAATCCGCCATTCGACTACTGTCATGAACAACACCTAACACAAGAATTTTATCGGAAGTGTTTAAACGGAATATTAGTAATTTTAATATTATTGGTAGGTAATATTTAAGAAAAAAGGCATACATGTAGCCCCCTAAGATTACTATGACACGAATTTGTTCAAATGGGTAAATTGTGAAATGTCAAATTGGACATTAAGTACTGACATAGTTTAAGATGGGGCTTCAAATGGAGATCCGGTGACTCTTGTGTGATGATTTTAGTCGTTAGAAGTATAGCAAAACCTTTCCGTTTCCCAGCAGCGTTAAATTTGATGAGAATCTCCTCGAGTTAAAGAGGTTTCAAGTGATGCCAGGTCAAGCTTCAGATTGGAGTGCCTTTTATACCAGTAGGTATTTTAAAACGGAACAGTGACCTATTGTTTTTTTTTATAAAACTGAAGTGACAAACTAATTAATAGTCCACCTCATAGTAAGTGGCTACTACAGCCTATGGACATCTGCAGCTACCTTCAAGCAAAGAAGTCTAGAGATGCGTCGTCACCTCTGAAGCCGTCCGCCTGTAAATATGCTGGATCTCTATACCCTCGAGCACAGTAATGTAAGCCCAGCTATTTGGCGGCCAGAAACAGACAACAGGGTGGTACATACTCATAAAAATTCCTAGGGAGGAAAGGAGTTCCACCACCTAGCAGCTGATAGTGACTGATAATGACTCACACTAGCTTTTAATTTTCAAAACATTTTCACTAGATGTCAGAGCTCTGTTTCTGTCTAGGTGTTCGTGCAGTTAGTTAGCTACCACCAGCTTGCCTATTTCTGTAGCCAAAAAACACCGCTGTGTACTGTGAAATAAGACTTATGTCGCAGTGTAAGAATATCCACTACCCGATATTGTCTCGTGGTGGTAATAATAGGCGGCAGAGGGAAACTGAAACAGGATGGGCAGCAGCATATTTCGAATCCCAACTCAAAATAATAAAAACTGCGGTTTCCAACCCGCCTTTCAAGCGTGGCTACTTCATAGTTTTTTTTTATAGAAGAGGGGGCAAACGAGCATGCGGCTCACCTGATGGTAATTGACTACCGCCGCCCAAGAACAACTGCAACACCAGAGGAATTGCAGATGCGTTGCCGGCCTTTTAGAAAGGTGTAAGCTCTTTTATTGAAGGTCCCTATATCGTATTGGTCCGGGAAAATCGCCGGTGGTAAAAATTCCACAGAGAAGTTATACGAGGAAGAAAACTCCTAGTAAAACTACAGTCGTGGACCGCCAAACATCCAGATGGTAAGGATGTTATCGTGAATTTTGATGCGATGTGCGTTCGTGAAATTTGGCGGCTGGAACTAACCCGAACAATTCCTCAGAGTACTCCCCGTGGTAAATTCGATAGAAAATGCAAAGGGATGCAACATCCCTACGCAGTGCCAGTGTATCGAACCAATCAGAAAGAACTCGGTCATCGACGATGCGGTCAAGTGGAAGGAGCTGCCACTGCGGTGCCCCAGCTCAGAGATGGGAACAATATTCCATGTGAGGCCGAACTTGCGCTTTGTAAAGTTGTAAGCGATGTGCCGGCATGAAATACTGTCTCGCTCTGCTGAGCACGCCAAGCTTTTTAGAGGCCAATTTGGCCTTCCCTTCCAAGTGACCCCGAAACTGCACACTATTCGATATGTCGACGCCGAGGATTCCGATGCTAGCCGAGGCAGCAAGGGGAGAGCCTTGATACTGAGGAGATACGACAAAGGGGTTCTTTTAAGCGGTAAACGCGCAAACTTGTGTCTTCTGGGGATTGAACTGGACTAGATTTAGTCGCCCCCAATCCGAGACTTTGTTCAGCAAAGACTCGACTTCAGACACAAGTTTGTCCCCGTACTCGGCGACGTTTTCACGTAATATTGGCACGGCCGGTATATAAGGCATCACCAGTGCTGTCGTCTGCATAGCAATGAATATTACTAGTTTGCAACGTATCATTGATAGTTGCCTCATAAGAGGGATTATGTCATTGACGGCCCCGTGTTGCAGTGGCTTAGCAATGAGTTGCTGCGTTGGGGGTCGCGGGTTCGAACCCCTCACGGAACAAGTATTTGTATGGCCTGCAAATAATTGTTCTGGGTCTGGATGTTTGTCCTTGTGCAATTTATGTTTTTAAACTGCTTCCACGACACAGGAGAATATCATAGTGTGGTTGTAACCTTTTAAAAAAAGTCTCTCATATGAAGGCATCAAATGGATAGATGAATACGATGTACGATAAGCCATCACATTATCTCTGCACAGGGAGGACGACTCACTGGCCCACGCTGCAAAAGAGAAAGCTGACCTTTTAGGCTCACTTTTTGCGTCCAACTCGACTCTTGTTGACGGGAAGAACACACCGCCGACCATCCCGCGGTGTGAGTGATCCATGCGTGTTGTTATTTGCATAGCAATTGGAGATGCACCGATCCATTTGAAGAAGATTTTGTGAAAAGATCTTGGCTTTCGAGCTTATTAAGGTCCAGCTTGTGCAATAGTTGTAATTGCATGACCATTATGCGCGTCGTGTTCGGTAAATGGGCCGAAAATAATATTCACTTTGAACCTATTTTTAAAGGAAAATATTTGTTTAGCGGTGAGGTCATTTTGGTTAAGCGTACAGATAATAAATGTAATTTATAAATGTAATATAATAAATGGAACAAGAATTTGTATGGCCTACAAATAATTGTTCCGAGTCTGGATGTTTATCCTCGTGCAATCTATGTTTGTAAACTGCCTCCACGATACAGAAGAAAATCCTAGTGTGGGGGTAGCCTTTTATAAAAAAGAAGAAGAAGAAGAAGAATTGCCGAATGTAAAGTGAAGAATTTTTTTTTAAAATAAAGCCAACAGCAAAAACATTAACATTATTTTTCAGTCTTATATTACATTTAAGTTGTTACAGCATTATAAAATCAAGTGATGAACATAGGCCTTCCCCAAAGATTGCCTCATAGGGGGGATATTTGCTAAAGTTGCCACACTTGGCAAGCGGGTTGGCAACCGCAGTTTTTATTTTTAGTCGTTATTAGGAAGACGCTGCTGCCCATCTCCTGATTTGTTTCCCTCTGTCGCCTCTTACGACACCCACGGGATGATGTGGGGTAGTGGATATTCTAACACCACCACTACACGGTAATACTAATATATCTACGTTAGGATAAATATTAAAAAACTAGCGATCCGCCCTGGCTTCGCACGGGTGATTTCGGGAACTGAACAACAGTGCCACCTACCGGGTCCAAATGTGATTCTAAACAATCTAAATACTCATTTAAATACAAACAAAAAAATCATCAAAATCCTTCGAGCCGTTTTCGAGTTTTAGCGAGACTAACGGACATAAATTGATATTTATATAGAGATATTTGCCGATAGAATTGTTATCTTTCATATGAAATTACGTTAGTTTGAATCTTGAGAAGATCTTTAACGTTGTCACTGACTTAATTTTAAGAAACAAACCTTGTTGAGTGCTTTTTTAATGTCAAGAGGGAATTCCTTCCAGAGTCTAATGGATAATGGTGATTGAACGAGTGGAATAGGTTTCAGAGGCTAACATTGAATTACGATTTTAGTAACGGAAAGATATCGATAAATTATCATTAAAAAAATTGAAACAAGTAAAGCACATCTACCTAAGATGAAACAGTGATCGGTTATCGTTGTTTATTTTAATTTTAACGACCTTCTGTTTATCGGTATTGATGATAGATTCATCGATTGTACTTAGGATAATCTATAAAATACGGAAGCTACATGTTTTTGCTTCCGTATTTAATATTTAGACGTTCAACTTCTTTGCGAGTATCGACGCGCACGTATTCTTTGAAGTTGAACATCTATACAAATAAATAAAATTGAAGTGTCTGTTTGTAATGTCAAAATTACGGCTTTTAAAGTATATACGATACTTATGACAAAAACACAATTTTTAAAATTTTTGTCTGTTTGTCTGTCTGTCGTTCTGTCTGTCTGTCTGTTTGTTTGTTCCGGCTAATCTCTGAAACGGCTAAACCGATTTTGATCGGACTTTCACTGGCAGATAGCTGAGTGAGTACGCCTAGCTCGGCTCCAAGCCTGAGCGGTCAGACGCTGCAGCAGCGGAAAATTCCGTTGTTCCTAACGGTTAAATTTTATGATTAGATTCGTGGATTTTTGACTATCTGTTCGCGTATCTGGAGGTTTGCGACCTTAATCGCTCCATATAGGGTGGATATCCCGGCCACCGCGCTGTCTGGTCAGGTGGTCGTAGGTCTCCCGCTTCGGGCCAAACGTTAAGGGTCGCATGTTTTAATCGCTTAAACTTTTAAGCATTTTCATTCGCACATTCAATTCGCGTTCTTGTAAAATGCGGCAACAAATACTACGCCGAAATCGGCGTACCCGATCCAGTCGCGTTGCAGGCGACATGTGATGTGGACGTACCGAATGTTTTATTAAATTTTGATCATAATCCGAAGTAAAATACCAGCTTGCGTAGTAAAACTGTGTAAAAATAATACTACAAGAAATAAGAAAGATACTGGGATCACATACTATCAGTAAGTATCATACAATTTCGAAATTTCAACATAAAATAACACGAGCTATAAATAAGTTACAAAATATGAATTACGTCATTCAGTGTTGCGTGTACAAAAATAAAGTTCCCCGTGGCTGAGATTTTTATATGTGAATTTATTGTTACTATATTTTATAATATAATATATTTAACTTATTATAATATAATCTAATTCTATATTATTTAATGTTTATTTTTGTAGTATTGCTCAGATGACCTAATATTTATGTGTTGTTTTATTAATTGTTATTTTTATTATTAAAACATTATTTCGGTTTATTAGGGTTCCGTACCCAAAGAGTGTCAACGGGACCTAAGTTTCCACTATCTTTCCGTTTGTCTGTCAGTAGGCTGTATTTTATGAACCGTAATATGTAGATACTTGAAATTTTCTCAGAATGTGTATTGGCTATTTGTATTGCTGCTATAACAACATATACTAAAAATAAAACAAAATATTAAAGGATTCCTAAATCACGTTTCTTGTATGAAGGCCATAGAAGAAACGTGATGTTTTCTGTATTGATATGTGTTTTGTTTACAGACTGTAGCGAAACCTGGATTAACACGCAATAAGATGATGCTGTGTGTATGGTGGGATTGGAAGCGTTTCGTTTATCATAAGCTTATACCGCCTGGTAAAACCATCGATTCTGATCTCTACTGCCAACAAATAATGAGACTCAAGCAAGAAATAGAAAAGAAAACGGCCCGCATTGATCATCAGAAAAGGATTGGTCTTTCATCATGATAACGCCATACCACAAGATTAGTTACCTGTTTGAGACTTTCAATACACACTAACATTCCTAAAAATCCAGTATTTGCTTGAGTACTTATAACTGGTTTAAAACTTTTAACCATTATTTTCTTTTGTTGCTTGTGTTCTTTAAACGAAAGCTTTCTGGAGGTTTTACTATTTAAGTTTATAATATATTGTTTCTCATGTTCTAAATAATTAAGAATATTTTTTTTTATTTCCCTTATAAATGCGATCACTAAATCCTTGTTGCTTCAAATCTTTGGTATTGAATATATCTAATAAAACTACTTGTCCCATTTTTTTGATCAAAAATCCCAAGATTTCTACAGCGACGCGATTATGTCACTACCTAAAAGATCGCAACAAGTTATCGAACAAAATGGACCCATATATATTATAATTAAATGTAATAAAACTTTAAAACAAAAATGTCTTGAATTTGTATGTAAAATACGAACCAACTTTTTCCCCGACCTTATATACTAAGTAAAAGTGTAACAAAATAGTATTCAATAACTTAGGGAATGATTCTGCCCGTAAACATGAATAACTTTATCATGGGATCAGCTTCGAAATTTTCAATCTATACGTGGTAGAGCCATACTACAGCTATATTACTGGTATAGTTGTAGCACGAATGGGTCGGCTCGACCGGGGAAGGACCACGCTCTCACAGAATACCAGTGTAAAATAGCAGCTTAACCCTGCTTTGTTTCGTATGGTGAGTGTAGAGAACCGGAGACCCTTTTTACTGGAAACGAGGCATTCCATCTTAGTCCTCAGAGGTTTCAACGCATCTGCATTTTGATTTTTAACCGAAGATAGATATAGATGTCTATGAGCCACAGCAACCAATTAACATCAGATGGACTGTGTGCTCGTTTGACACACTGATCCTGTAAAAAAATCGCAAAATCAGTTATTCCATACAGAATTTCGTATAAACTTGTTCAAAATTTACGGAAGACCTGATTTTTCTTGCGATTTCGAAGATAGATCTATAGTAAAAGTTGTTGATATTGACGCGTAGAATAGAAATATAAAGCACTATTTTGGATACACCCTATCATATATTATAACTATTTTTTTAAATAATTTGTGAATATTAGTCAGACATTTAAATATAATCATTAAACTGATAAAAATGAGGCCTTATCATTTATATGACATTTATTCAGAAGAAAAACCTATACATAATATACACAAATATATATATATATATATATATATATATATATATATATATATATATATATATATATATTCGTTATTAATAAATTATTCATTTTTAAGTATTTCTGGTCTACGTTCATAACTATGAACTTTAACTACTACTAAGTATGGCTTAAAATAAATTTTCCCGTTAATCGGGTAATAGTTAAGCTGCTGGCATATACATATTTTCACGCACACTAGCATCCTTGCAATTGTCTTATACACACTACAATATTCAGATGCCGTATTCACGGAGCTGTCATTTTCAAGTAGTGCGGTATCTAGTCAGAGCGCGCGATGACCTATTATTAATCTATGCTCCGCTTCCTTGCGTAGCGTTTCTCTGACGTAAATCCTGTTGAGCTCATGCTCTCCCCTCTCTCCCCGCTTCCGTCCTGCGATGATCCAGAAATAGAGTTCGAAACAGGAACTACTAGGCCAGACGTTATTAGGCCTACGTTGATGGGATGAGTGGAGGTTACTGGGGCGAAGGCGACCTTGTTGGCCGGCCGTGATAGGGTGACGCGCGCAACATGGCCAAGTCCCCGTACCCCTCCCAGGTCTTTCCGCAGCTTTTTCTAGGGCCTCAAGCGTGAGGATACCGAGGGCACAAAAAGCGCCTCTTCATCTGTCGACGAGGGATTCACTCTCTTCGAAGAAGGGAAGAGGCGTAAGACCGCCAAAAAGGCGGATACTTCTAGGCCATCCATAAAGGCCGCCTCCTCCTTCTCCGTTACTGCTCCTTCTAAAAAGTATCAGACTCCCCCAAAGCAGGGAGACTCCATTGCATGGGCTGCTTCAGGACAGAAAAGTCCTAAAACTCTTCGCCTATAATTATTCAATATAAGGTTCAAATGATACGGCATACCTATCGTTAGAAAAAGATGGATATACATCATTAGTTGCGTATTGATTGCGGTCGAACGCTCATTGGCGCGAGCGCCTGACATACCGATATGGAAAATGAACACTCTAGCTAGCGTCAAAGTTTACACTAGCGGTTAGTGTTGAAATAATAAAACCAATTATGAACAAACCATATATATTCAAACATTAATGAGACGTTTTTCTTGTCTCTAACAATTGCCGTGTAGTTTGTGCACCACTTAAAAACACGGGAAGGCATTTTTGCCACGAATAACTAGAAGATTTACGCGCTGTAGCTAAGGTATAGCCGCGACGAGAGCGTGCCCGACTGAATGCAAGTCGGGCAATTACCTAACATTCGTATTGCCATTTTAGAGCGAGTATGACGTATCTATACTTTTAAAAACATCTTAGCGTGCTATCCCTATTATGTGGCAACTATCAATGATACGTTGCAAAACTGGTAACATTCATTGCTATGCAGACTGGACAGCACTGGTGATGATACCGACTGTGCCTATATTTCTCGGGAAAACGTCACCGAGTACCGGAACAAACTTGTGTCTGAAGTAGGATCTTTGCCGGATAAGGTCTCGGATCGGGGCGACTAAACCTAATTAATTTTATTAAATAAAGTTCAATGCCCAGAAGGCACAAATTTGCGAGTTTACCACTAAAAAGAACCCCTTTGTCATTACTCCTCAATTTCAGGTCACTCCCCTTGCTCACTCAGCTAGTATTGGAATCTTCGGCGTTGACATATCGAATAACGTGCAGTTTCATGGTCACTTGGAAAGGAAGGCTGAATTAGCCTCTAAAAAGCTTGGCTTGCTCAGAAGCTTCAGAGGAATTGTTCGGATTAATTCTAGCCACGAAATTTCGTCAACGCATTTCACAAATCCACATCATCGGGATGTTTGGCGGTCCACAACTGTCGGACCTATACGACTTAGTGACCTTCAAGAAACGAGCTTACTCCATTTTAAAAAGCCAGCAACGCGCCTGCAATTTCCCTGGTGTTGTATTTGTTAATAGGCGGTGGTTGACACTTGCCATTAAGTGAGCCGCATGCTCGTTTGTTTTAAATTTCGATATAATAGCACCCCCCGAGTATACTAGATATGCAGAGATTATTTCTCATAGCTCGTCCATAATAGACTTAGCACTGCTCAAGAACGTCTCCTTACCGTTACGTTTTTTTGAGTATTGGTGTTGTTTTGTTGAGTTTAGTTTGAGTTAAGGTCGGACCATTATTCGGTTCTCATGATTTTGAGACACCCCACAGTGAGGTTCGTTATACAAAAATTGTGATGCACTGGTGTAGGTTCGAGGCTAACCTTGACACTACGAACTCTTAACACCTAGAGCAGATTCCAAATGAAAATGACTCCAAGGCTTTAGAAGCCATCTCCTATCTCACCTCTCACATTAAACTGGTCGTTGGATAATCCTTGAGGCAGGTCGGGGTGACGAAAGATTTTCGTTTTGTACTAGCCGGGGATATGAGACGGCTCCTGAGAGAGAAAAACGCTGTGGTTAGGGCCTATGACCGATATAGAATCATATAAAATAGGTCAACCTTGCGCTGCCTCTGTAGAGAGGTCAAGGAGCTCATGACCTCGTTGAGGGAATTACGTTCGGGGAGGATAGTAGAGGACATCTCGCCTTCGCATACCGCCTTTTGGCTGTTGGCAAGAACTCTGAAGTCTGAAACTGTTACAACGATGGTTAGATCTGATGGTCAGTTCACGTGCGATGACTCGGAAAATACTAAATGCATGGCAGACAGCATCTAGAGCCAATGTTCTCTCAGCACTGGCTGTCGACCCCGTCCACCTGAAGAAGGTGAATGAGGAAGCGGCTAATTTATCCGCCACTTCACCAACGGATGATCCTCTCCCCCACGATACCTTTGATGGGGGCAAAACCATCATCCGAAATCTCAAACTCTGGAAAGCGCCAGGCGCTGAAGGTTTAAAAATAAGGTATTCAAAGCCTTCCTCCCTAAATTGATCTGCCTTTTAATGGCTATTCTTAATGTATTATTATCCAATTGTAGCTTCTCAGATATTTAGAAAGAAGCAGATGTTATTGGTTTTTATAAACCAAACAAACTGAGAGACAAGGCATCTAGTTATAGACTCATTAGTCTCCTTATTCCCATGGGAAAAATATGAGCGCATCATACTCAGCCGACTGTAGGATGTTGTGCTAGCCAACAACGTGATTCCCGACGAGCAGTTTCGTTTTGAGCCAAACACTCTTGTGTCTGGTGCACCCCTCATGGAGCACATCTTAGATTATGCCGCAAAGTTGCACAGGCACACTGCATATACTAGTGTACTGTTCTTTGATGTGGCTAAGATAAAGACAACTGTAGATCGTAATAGAAGTAAAAAGGCATAATTCAAGGTGTGGCTTTCTTCCATTTCCTCCTGCAATATTGGACCAATTTAAAAGATATTTCATAAAGTAAATAAGAAAGATAAACACTGTGTCCCTATGTTTTTTTTTCAGTATTAGTTATCAAATTAGAACACAAGGCCTCTGTTGACAGTGGTGTAAATAGGCAATTTTGAGAATTTTGTAAGGGTTCTAGTGCTTATAAAGATAATGTATCATCAAAAAGGAGAATATAGGGACATAGAAGAGCTGGTATTTATTTTACTGTAAAAACTCATTCCTATAAGGTCATAAACCAGAAAGAAAACGGGCGAAAGCGTTTGTATGGAGAAAAGACCACCCGCATTTCCTATTAAGGCTGTCAGTAATAAGGCGAAGTTCATAGTATATCGCCTTTTCGCTCTCAATAACAAACGCAGTACTGCATATTTATAAAACCTGCATACGGTCTATTATGACATACTCGAGTGTGTCCTTTGCCCACATACTCCCAATCATCTTCAGAAATTACAAGTTAACAGGAGCTCTATATTATGTGAGAAAAGCGGATTTCCACCGCGATCTCGAAATGCTTATCATCCAGTTATATCTTAAGGTATTATCCTATCATTCAGTCATATCTTAAGATTTTATCGGACTGAAATATTTTAAGTATAATACCTTGAGATATTTCAGTGCGATAAAAGAATATCAAAATCCGTTGGTGGTAGAGGAGGGTACATACTTCCCAGAATAGGGTGCCGGCCCCCCTCAGGAGACACCCTAAGAACGCTATTCTTAAGCCCTATGATGAGATCGCTATCCTCAATAGATTGATAAATCCCCCCCACCCTCCCCCCTCCCACATGATTGGGCATTAACATCGACACACATACACACACACTCAGACAGCAACACTAGGGCACACCGCGTTAGCATTAGATCCATGCTGCAGCTATATTAGTAGTATAGTTAAAGCACGAATGGGTCGGCTTGAGCGGCGGGGAAGGACCACGCTCTCACAGAATACCAGCGTAAAGTAGCAGCTTAACACTGCTGTGTTTCGTATGGTGAGTGTAGAGAACCGGAGCCTCCTTTTACTGGAAAAGAGGCATTCTATCTTAGTCCTCACGGGTGACAATGCATCTGCATTTTGAGTCGAAATCGAAGATAGATAAAGATGTCTATGGGACATAGCAACCACTTATCATTAGGTGGACTGTGTGCTCGTTTGTCACCTTATCCTATAAAAAAAAACAAGCCGTACACAATACCCGTGATACGGGGCGTTTTTAGTTTACGACCCGTTTTCCTCATTCCGATAGTGGTTCAAGCCGAGGTTCGTACCTCCTTCTGAGGTGCCCTTGAATCACATCGACCCCCCTTCATAGCACAAGGAGCCTTACTCCAAAAACAGGGGCATGGGTGCCTCGAGATCATAGTCGGCATCGTAGCGCTTGGCGCAGCGTCGCCGCGCCGCCGGCAGAATCGTTGCATTCGATAGCTCGCAAGTCCTCGCTTACGAGTCTATTGCGATGAAGTCGTAAAAAGGTCGCAGTGGCAAGAGCATACAATTAAAAAAAAAAGATATTTAGAATTTTGACAAGACCGACGTCTAGGGTTTCTTTTTTTTATAGGATAGGGTGAAAAACTAGCCCACAGTCCACCTGATGGTAAGTGGTTGCTATGACCCATAGACATCTACATCTATCCTCAATAAAGAATCAAAATGCAAATGCGTGATCACCCGTGAGGGTTAAGATGGAATATATATAATATAATTATTTAAATACAAATATATATATATATATATACACATATATATATATATATATATATATATATATATATATATATATATATATATATATATATATATATATAAAACGAGCGCGCGTCATTTCTTATATTTACGCGACACATTTAAATAAAACTAATTTTACGGATTTTATCGCGTATATTAAATTATTTTATATTCCCGACGTTTACACTACACTAGCACTTCACAGCGCTCATTGTCACGGCGCTGTAAAGTGCTCGAAACGTGCATAATTAGATTGACTTGACCTTCGCATGAAAACACAATGTATCTCACAAGCAATACATATTACATTAAATAAGATTGTTTAGTGCGATTGCCAAGTCAATATATGTATTTAAAACATAAAAGGTTTTAATATTGATATGGTCACTATAAGATGTTGTTAGGTTAGCTAATTACGTAATAACTTGAGACAGAAGGACCTTTAAGTAGGGCCTGAATAAATTAACCGATTTGGTATTACATGGAGCTCACAACTTTTTACGGTAGAAGAACTGAGTTGCGAGGCTTGGTTTTTTTTACAAGTTATGTTTTTAATGGCATTCATTATTTACTTTATTACTATTGAGTTTCAAAAATATAGCTGAAATTAGAACATTGTTAATTTGTAAAACATGAGACCGCGGGTAAAGATATTAATATAGCATCTGGGGATAAATGAGTATCTTTGTTTTCCTATTGAATAATATCGTTTAAATAAATCGAATAGGTATCACCGAAGTAATAAATTTAAATAATCTAAAATTAGTACACTTTCACTAAAGAATATCACATACATTATACGTTATTTTATAAAAATAAAAAAATGTGAGCAATCTTATTTCATGTTAAGAATGTTATAATGCCTTATGAAATTACAAATTGAATAGAAATGTATCTTTTGTTGAATTAAAAAAAAAACATGTGTGCAGTTTACACGCGATAGAAGTGAAACCTTCAGAAAAATAAACTTCGAGAGTATGATACGAATGAGGAGTATGAGGAATAGGATAATTGTAAGGTTAATTTATTAGATAATAGCTGTGCCCGCGGCGTAGCTCGCGTATATAGGTTTTACTTAGAGAATTTGACATTCAGGTAAGAGAATATTAAACGATTTATATCATTACTGTATCAATAAGTGATAACGTCAGTGTAACAGACGTCTCTGGTTAGTGCGTACATACACTAAACGCTCCGTCTCTATTTTCGCATACATGTCCACTATAAATTGGTTAAACAACCGCCGAAATCTTTGCAGATATGCAAGACGATTATGCCTTACATGTAACAGGTGCGAATAAAATTGCAGAGCAAATATTTTTTTTATTAAATTTGGTCTCTCTGGTATTAGGATTAACTTGATAAATTCCGAAATTGTACCCATTTTCACCGTGACAATATATTAATATTTTGTCGTAATATTTATTGATATTGTAGAGCATCATAATATCGATGCGTTTCATAAATCCCTGGCAGTCGATCGTCATGTGTGTGCAACACGATGTCACGTCTATCGCACTCCTGGTCAACTAATACAATTTTTCTATTACAAACTTTCAATTTTATCATCGTAAGTAATTCAATATTTTCTAATCAACAAATTTCGTCCTTATTCCTTATTGCTTATAGATAACATGCATAGTCTCCAAAAATAATAGTAAACACTGAATACTATCTCATTCCATCGCAGGCTAAATCCTATAGATGCACTGCCCTCTATGTATACATAGAGGTCAGTGTTAGACGCTATATGCTTGTCTATTTTCAATGTCGCTTGATGGTTTCATCGAGTTTCCCAACACAGACGTTATGACTACCGAGGAGAGATACTGAATATATTAATAAATAAAGAATTATAAGCTTAAATTGTTACATGTACAAAACTGCACCAAATATCAAACAGTGACTTTAGTTTGTAGTGAGAGTTTTAATAGTTTTTAAACTTAAATAAAATGCGGATATTTATTCATATTATAAATCTGTAGAAAAGTCCTGTCTTTTCTTTTTTTTTCTTTTTTTCTTTTTATTTCTTGGAAGATACAAGTCCAGGGGACTAAACCAAATTAGTGGTCTTAAAAATTTTGTCCTTCTGTCTGTCTATCTACTTGTCTGTAAATTAACGATTCACGCAAAAACTACTGCACTGATTTCCATGAATTTTCGTAAGTAGGTAGTCAGTGAGGCAACTTGTAGGTTGCTTTTTCCGATTACAGTACTTCAAGAAAAGAAGGTTAGTATTCTCATTCCTTCAGATTTTTTCTAGAGTAAGAATTTAAGACAAACGAAAAGAGTTAAGACCAATTCCTAAAACACACCAATATGTTGAGAATTTTAACGTTTAACAAAAAAATATTTTCATTTACTCAGTTCTGCCTAGGCTATGGTATGTGCCTAGTTAAGCCTAAACTAGATTGTCCTGGACTAAACTAGTATATCCTGACACGCGTCGGATAAACCGATTTGGCATCAAATAATCAGTGGTCGCGTTAATGCGTACATCTGCATTTTTGTATTTTTGAGTTGACACATCCCCAAATACATTTCGTTGGTTAGATTGGCTGACAAAACACTCCTTTCCCCAATTATCCCTTTCCGGAAAATTATGGCACATCTTCTTGTCAGGTATACATCAAAACTTAAAAACGAGACTGTACAACCAGTGCGTGTTGCCAGTGACGACTTATGGAACTGAGACGTGGTTCTTCACTGCTGGCCGGATAAGGAAGCTCAAGGTCACTCAGCGAGCTATGGAGAGGGCTATGCTCGGAGTTTCTCTGCGTGATAAACTTAGAAATGAGGATATCCGCAGTAGAACCAGAGTGACCGACATAGCCCAAAGGATTAGTAAGATGAAGTGGCTGAAGTGGTAGTAAGTGAATGGGCCGGCCATATAGCTTGAAGAACCGACAACCGATGGGGAGAAAAGGTTCTCGAGTGGCAGCCTCGTACCGGCGGACAAAGTGTAGAGCGTCCCCCACTAGATGGAGTGACGACCTGGTAAGATATGCAGGAAGTCGATGGATGCAGGTGGCTCAGGACCGTGCTTTGTGGCATTCCTTATGTTCAGCAGTGGGTGATGATGATGATGAAGACATGTATCGTGTCATCGAGTCATCAAGAGAATCGAGACATGCCACCCATTCTGTGTTACTGGATACTGTGTTTTACCCATTCTATTTTGTGAGCTGTCTTATTTATTGCTTCCAATCCGCAATAGTTCAACAATAGTCCTTTCGTGTCAGCATATTTTCCAAAGTATATTGAATATATACCGCACCGACACGTCCTCCATTTTGTTTTGGTTCCTCCGATCACCTTTTAATTCCTTCATTCCAGCATGCTGACCATTATTTTTTAGTTACCTTGTGCCGGAATTGTTGAATTCATAACTGTAGAGACCATTATTTTATGGTCCCATCGAGCCGCACCTAACCGCTGAATCAGTCAGACCGGTAGCCATTATCGGAATGATTTACCATAATAGCCACGTTTAGCAAAATCACAAACTAAACTGTTATACTAGATACTGTGCACACAAAACTGTGATTAAGAGAGAAGCGCTTTAGACGAATATATTGGGTGTCTATCGACGTAGCAATAATTTCACCATCTTCTTTTGGTGTCATGTTATCCGATGTAATTGAAAATTAAGTGCACTGTGAGATTTTATCTCTTTTGTTTGAATAGTTCTTGGCATCGTTGGATGACTAATTGCTAAGTATATGTGGTCCACAATAATTGTTTTCACAATTCCAAATTAAGTGTATTAGATTTATTCACGGCCATAACTAGATGTTGCTTTGGTTATAATAAAACATATTATAAATAATAAACTAATATATTTGTTAGAATAGATAGGAAAAATATACGCTGATAGAATCTTTACAGTTCAGATAAGTTACGATAATTTGCAACTTGCAACGATCTTTAACGTGTTCATGGACTTTATTTTTAAAACAAACTTTGTTGAGTGATTTTTTATTGTCATGTAGGATTCAAGTCGTTTATTTAACGACATTGTGTTTATCAAGTGCGATAGATGTATGCCCTTTAGATAATCTTTAAAAGAAGGAATTACTTTGAGATATTTAGTTTCGATAACACCAACGTCGAGGTGACGGTTGAATATAAACGTGAGCCTATATTAAATATATCACAAATATCAAGATAAAAGGAAAGGAAAATGTTATGTAAAATTGTTTTTCTGTAAGTCGTTTTCTTATTTTATTAATTACAATTCAATATGAATAGTAGTTTAAACTATAACTTTGATAATTTGTAAAACATGGGAACGTGGGTTAACATATTAGTGTAGATGTGTGTTTTTGTTTTACTATTAAATAGTACCTACACATCTTAGATCGAATTAACACATAATTGCTAAGTAGCAAATTTCCACTAAGTAAATTTATCACTCACATTAAGTATAAAATAAAAATGAGAACAATATTTTTTATGAAAAATGGCCTTATGAAATTAAATGTTGCATTGATGTTATCTATGGTTACGTATGTGTGTGTTATGTTGATGAATTAAAAAGCATTTTACAATAGAGAATATTGGAAAAATAATAGTTTTGTAACACTTATTTTAACCGACGATTAAAGATATTTTTTTGCAGTTTTATTGTAACAAGTCTCGTATCATATGAATGTAAGAAGCACAATGTTCGACGAGATGTAAGGAAATTTCCGGATGGATTTCTATTTGGAACTGCCACTGCCTCTTATCAAGTAGAAGGAGCATGGAACGAGGATGGTAAGCATTTTTTTGTGGAATGCGTTGGGTCTACTGAAAGATAAGTAACTAATAAATAGAAACAATTTATTTGTTAACAAATATATTTACTTGCTTTTCAAATTATTCTCTATTACATTTTAAACACTCTGTGGGCTGTGTGATTTTCACCTGTTGGTTGAACGCTGTCACTGTTTCTTCTATATATGATTAAGCTACCACGGCCTCTTCTGTTTGATATTTTTGAAGCCAGAAGAGGCCGTAACACGGCTTTCTCCCTTCTCTAAATATCAAACATTTCTTCAAATTTTTGATTTTTGGAAAAAAGAAGAAATTGCATGGGTCATGAGCTTCTTCTTATCAAAGCCAAAAATTACTTAGTCTTGTTCGCTGTGTACGCCGAAGCGTTGTCATGGTGCAATAGGATGCGACTTCTTGGTCGTTTTCCTAACTTTTTAACAAATACTGGGCAAGCAAGCGTCCACCTAGCAATAACTCTTTTGCTTATCAAGCGAGACTGTGCAGGCAGGACCCGACTAGGAGAAAAACAAAACGCTATTACTTTTTTGCCCATGCTTTTTGCTTGTCTACACTTTGGTGGTTTTCTATCGCTTTCTATAGTAAGTCCCCTATTGAAACAGTTCCATGTTTCATCTCCTGTCACAATATCATACACAACATTTAAACGACCGTCATCATACTAGTACTTTGACAACTTTTTTTACACCAGTCAATTCAAACGTAGGCGAGGCGACTATAAAATGAAAAATGTGTATTGATTTCAATAATTTGGTTTAATAAGTCAACACTTACAAAAATGAGTGTAGTGCAGTCGGACATTAAAATCAAAGAAAAATATATTCATCTATGGAGCAAAGGAAGTGAAAAGTTGTCAAAGGAAATCACTAATCGTACAGAAATCATAAAAAATATGAACAATATTTCATTAAGGCTCGTACATATTGTATAACATTGTCCAGAATTCATGAGGAATCCGACAAAATGTTCTAACTTTTAAATGTTTGACTCATACCTAAATTTCTTGAATCTTCTTATAGGTTTTCTTCAATTAGCCGTCTGACAGTAGCCACATATTCTTCAGTTTAGATGTAGATGTAATTTTTTTTAATTAGTTTCATACCAGCACCTAAATGTCTTCAAATCACCTCATAGGCAATGCACTGGTATTCTTCAATGAGCCGCCTGATAGTTAGTCACATTTTGTTCAGTCATTGTAGTTGGGGGTTGACCTTCACGAAATTCATCAGGGAGAGAATCATGACCTCGATCAATTTCTACGTACTAACACCTTACGGTGCTCAAATAAGGTGCTTCCCTCCCAAAATTCAATGAGCAGTGCAATCTCGCGGAGAGAATTTAAAATCATAAAAAATCAACGCCCTAAAATCTTTTCGCATTAATTCCATTTTTGCTACGGATGACGAACTTCAACTAGTGATAAAAACAATTGACACGCGTCTGCCCGTTTATGTTTTAAGCTTCGTTCAGATCTACCAGCACGTAGAGTGCCCAGCACGTAACGTGCAGACACCGTACCGACAACAGTTTTCACATCTCACGCACCCTGCATGAACAGACGTCATCAGGTAAACTATAAAGTGCACGTGCTTACAAGATTTTTCATAAATAAAATCCTTCTTACATGAAATTTGAAGTTTTTCTGCTACTTCTTTCCATGCGTAATCTTTTCTTTTGGTTGTCACTGTACCTGCGATCACACATCATACCAAAATGTATATTAAACACCCGCAGACATGCACCAGCACAGACAAAACATTCTTGTTGAGAATGCTGACCAGTGCCGGCCCGTGTCTGCGTGGACACGCTCCGCTTGTGTGCGTTAGTTGTGAATATATCTATATATATACTACTATATATGTATCTGTGTCTGGCACGCTCAATGTCTGTAGATCTGAACGAAGCTTTAAAGAGGAGGTCAGTTCACGTTACTTAAGTTTTAAGACATATAACATTCGAAATTCAAATATTTCTGAGAGGCCAGGAGACTGGAACTATCAATTTGCCCTATGTACTTAAAATATTTTTTCCAACTTTTGTATTATACTTTTTCCTCTTGTAGGGAAAGTGGAAAACATATGGGATCATTTAACACATACCCAGCCCTGCATCATCAAGGATTGTTCTAATGGCGACATCGCTGATGACTCTTACCATTTGTACAAACGCGACGTGGAAATGATGCGAGAGTTAGGACTTGATTTTTACAGATTTTCACTATCTTGGTCAAGAATTTTGCCCACAAGTTTCCCTGATAAAATAAACGAAGCAGGTGTTCAATACTACAACAACTTAATCGATGAATTGCTTAAATATAATATACAACCAATGATTACTATTTACCACTGGGATTTACCACAGAAACTTCAAGAAATGGGTGGCTGGACTAATCCACATATTGTCGATTGGTTTGGTGACTATGCTAGAACAGCATTCCAGCTTTTCGGCGATAGAGTAAAATACTGGATCACTATAAATGAGCCCTATCAAGTGTGTAAACTGGGTTACGGTGATGTTAAAATGGCGCCAATGCTTAATATCCAAGGCGTGGCGGAGTACATGTGCGCCAAAAACTTACTCTTAGCTCATGCGAGGGCTTATCATATTTATGACGAGGAGTTTAGATCAACACAAGAAGGTGTTATTTTTATTTCATACAACGCTGAGTGGCATGAACCGGCAACTGACAATGACACTGACGCTGCTAATGAAGTCAACGATTTTCAGGTAAAATACACATGAACTGCTGGCTAATATAATCGTTGCCTTAATTAACATATCATTATATTGCTTAACAATAATTTGCTGTTTGCTCTCATCTGTGTTAGATTATTATATCTATTTCAACTCAAACATGGTAGATGAGTAATTTTCAATACAATATATGCATAGTATTATCGTGGAATTTTTTTTATCGGAGAGGAGGTAAACGAGCATGCGGCTCACCTGATGGTAAGTGACTTCCGCCGCCCAAGAACAACCGCAACACTAGGGGAATTGCAGATGCGTTGCCGGCCTTTTAAAAAGGAGTAGGCTCTTTTCTTGAAGGTCTCTAAGTCGTATCGGTCCGGAAAAATCGCTCGTGGTAAATTATTTCACTAGGAAGTTGTGCGAGTAAGAAAACATCTTCTAAATCGCACAGTGGTGGACCGCCAATCATCCAGATGGTGTAAATGGTATCAGGAGTTCTGCCGCGATGTGCGTTCGTGAACAATTCGAACTGGGGAATTGTTCGAGGCTGGGATCAATTCGAACAATTCCCCAGAGCACGTCCCGTGGTAAATGCGAAAGAAAATGCAAAGAGATGCAACATCTCTTCGCAGCACCAATGGGTAGAGCCTATCAGAAAGGACTCGGTCGTCGACGATTCGAGCCGCTCTGCGCTGGATGCGATCAAATGGAAGGAGCTGGTACTGGGGAGCCCCAGCCCAGAGATGGGAACAGTATTCCATGTGAGGCCGAACTTGCGCTTTGTAAAGTTGCAAGCGATGTGCCGGCATGAAATACTGTCCCGCTCTGCTGAGCACGCCAAGATTGCACGTCACTCGACATGTCGACGCTGAGGATTCCGATACTAGCTGAGGCAACAAGGGGAGTACCTTGAAACTGAGGGGATACGACAAAGGGGTCTTTTTAGCGGTAAACGCGCAAACTTTTAAAAAATTTATTTTATTATTTATATATTTTAATAATAATAATAATAACCAGCAGCCACATATAGAGGGCGCCATGGATCTCCCCGCTCTAGTTGATTCAGGCGATGATGGAATGGTCACCCAAGAACTAGAGCAGATGAGGAGTAAATTGGAGGAGGCGATTGTGGAAACGCGCAGTATGCCTCTCGAAAATCGACCGCGACTCCCGCGCATACCCCTAAGCGAGCGAAATCGGGCTGTCGTGAGGGCTCTCAACCCAATGCTGGTGACCTATTTGGAAGCCAGCGGGGACCTTTGCGAGACGGACTCAATTCTTTTTGGCGCCGCACTGGCAGTTTGCCGTATTGTTGGCGCCAAACTTCCCACGGCTGGACGCGCTACTAGACAAAGTAGCGCCATCCCAGCCTGGAGAAGAAGGATTGAGGACCGTATCGTAAAGGCAAGGGCCCTCATTGGCAGGCTGATAAGCTTCAGGTCGGGCAATAATAGGCCGAGAATTGTGCGCACCGTCAGGTTGGCGTTTGCTGGGACAAATATCAGTTTGTCCCAGCCGGATATAACGCAAAAACTGACGGAGCGCATAGACGATCTGAAGCAGAGAATCGCTGCTTGGGGGAAGCGGATTCGGCGATATACCGAGAGGTCGACACGGTTCAACCAGAATCGTCTCTTCCAGAGTGATCAGAAGAGGCTATATAAATCATTGGAGCGACCAATGGTACGTGGAACGGGCCAAGCACCGAATCAGGCCGACACTGTCGCATTCTGGCGCGGCCTGTGGTCAGAGCCCATAAACCACAGTGAGGGCCCTTGGACGGAAGTTGTGGTGAGTCAGTGTGCGAATCTTACGCCCATGGACCCCGTCATTATAACGCCGGACGATGTAGCTGAGGCGGTCCGAAGGGCCCCGAACTGGAAAAGTCCGGGGCTCGACGGGCTGCATCACTACTGGCTGAAGGGGTTCGTGGTGTGTCACGCTGTGCTCGCCCCACAATTTCAAGAGGCTCTCGACCAAAAGTCGCTCCCGAGCCTCTTCACTACTGGGATCACTCATTTGGTTCCTAAAGACCGGGATACCATAGACCCGAGCAAATACCGGCCCATCACGTGTCTACCCACGATATATAAGACACTAACATCCATTTTGAGCGCGAGAATCACTCGTCACCTGAACTCAAATCAGGTGATGTCGCGCGCTCAAAATGGATGTCGGGGCGGTGGTCGTGGAACCAAGGAACCACTCCTCATTGACGCGGTCATTGGCAAAGTGGTTAAACGCAACCGTCGGAACCTATCCGCCGCCTGGATAGACTACAAAAAGGCATTTGACTCGGTGCCTCATACATGGCTGAAGAGGGTCCTCGAGCTGTACAAGGTTGACTGTACAGTTAGAGACTTCCTCGGGCAGTGTATGGGGCAGTGGAGTACGATCCTTTGTCATCTAGGCGAGCGGATGACGGCTGCGGAGAACCACATAAGGATAAGAAGGGGTATCTTCCAGGGCGATTGTCTGAGTCCAGTCTGGTTCTGCCTCTCTCTGAACCCTCTCAGTACCTTACTGGAGGGCTCCGGGAGGGGATTTCAGCTTCGGAGGGGAGGTACAAAAGTGACCCACCTTTTCTATATGGATGATCTCAAGTTATTCGCCTCCAGTCGCTCTCATCTTGTGGAATTGCTAAACATCACTTGTGATTTTAGCAATTCTATTGGAATGGGGCTGGGGACGGATAAGTGTGCGGTCCTCCATGTTGAAAGGGGAACGGTTGCTAACTCCGAGGGCATAGATTTATCTATGCCCATCAACATAAGGACCCTTTCCGAGGCTGAAACATACCGATACCTGGGTACGTCACAGAACATCGGTGTAGATGAGGCGGGTATGAAACAGTCAGTTTGCGATGTGTTTTATGCACGCTTGACCAAAGTGCTTAACAGCCTTTTGTCCGGTGTGAATAAGACGCACGCATATAACGGTTGGGTCATGCCTGTTCTCATGTATACCTTTGGCATACTTAGGTGGACTCAGACCGAACTAAACGCTCTGAACAGAAAAGTCCGCACTATAATGACGTCCCACAGGATGCATCATCCGAGATCGTCAGTAATGAGGCTGTACTTGCCGCGGAAGCATGGTGGGCGCGGCTTTTTAAGCGCGCTTACCATGCATAATCGCGAAGTGTGCAGCCTCCGTAATTACTTTCTGACGAGAGCGGATGATCCATACTATAGGGACGTTATTTCTTGTGATAAAGGACTGACCCCTCTATCCTTAGCCAACGAGCAATGGCAAGACCCAGCAGTACAGTGCATTTCCGACCGGGAGGCCGTATGGAAGGAGAAGGAGCTCCACGGGAGGTTCTACAAGGCTCTACATGAGCCTTTCGTAGACACAGTCGCCTCCCTTCACTGGCTACGTTTCGGTGACCTCTTTGGGGAAACCGAGGGTTTTGTCTGTGCGATACAGGATCAGGTTATTAAGACCAACAATTATCGGAGATACATCCTAAAGGATGGTGCCGTCGACATCTGTCGAGCTTGTCGCCATCCCGGTGAGTCACTTAGGCATGTCATCTCCGGTTGTTCGGCGCTTTCTAACTCTGAGTATTTGCACAGACACAATCTAGTAGCCAGGATTCTACACCAGGAGCTCGCTCTGAAATACGGCCTCGTGGATCGGAAACTGCCGTATTATAAGTACTTGCCGGAAGCCGTGCTCGAAAATGACCGCGCCAGGCTCTACTGGGACCGGGCCATCATCACAGACAGGACTATTCTTGCGAATAAGCCTGATATTGTGCTGATGGACCGGGCACAGTTCAGGATCTTTTTGGTCGACATTACCATTCCTTATGACGAGAACCTCGTGAAAGCCGAAACAGATAAGGTGACAAAATATCTGGACCTGGCTCACGAGGTTACCGGCATGTGGGGTGGTCTGCTGACCGAAATTATTCCTGTGGTCGTTTCTGCGAACGGGTTAATCCCAGTCAGCCTCCCGGGTCATCTGAGGCGACTGGGACTCCGTGACGGACCGCTCCAGGCTCAAATGCAGAAGGCGGTGCTCCTCGATACCGCCCGCATCGTCCGCCGGTTTCTTTCCCTTTCCCCCTAACCCTCGGCCGTCTGGTCTCCCCTGCCGAGGGCTTCCATCTGGTTGGGTTTTTATATATTTATGTATTTTTTATGTATTCATTTTATTTTATTCATATTTATGTATGTTTACCATTTTCATTTACAATTATATATTTATACTGCCCAACCAGATGAGAAAACTTTATAGATACCCCATAATAATAATTGTTTTATTATTTCTCAATACATTGCCATGCATTACATAAATTGAGGTAGCTCCAGTAAGTTATAAAATACTTGTGTTGGGACTACCTTTAACTCCTTTAAATAAAAATATATTTTATTTTTGAGTTGGTGATATAAAATTTTACTGAGCAATGTTTTTTAATTTTCCAGTGGGGCCAATATACTCATCCTGTATTCTCGGTGACGGGTGACTTTCCGCCTTCTATGAAAAAAAAGATAGCAGCTAAAAGTGCAGCTCAAGGCTATCCTAGGTCTAGGCTTCCTGAATTCACTCCTGAAGAAATTACATACATACGCGGTAGTTCGGATTATTTCGGACTAAATCATTACTCAACGTATTTAGTATACAGAAACGAATCTGTGTATGGTTATTATGATTCTCCGTCTTATGGCGATGATTTAGAAGCCTTGGTTTACCAGAAAAATGATTGGAAAATTGGTGAATCTAATTTTACAAAGGTAATGTACTTTGTGGCAGTTGCTTCTGCGTACGTAATATTACAATATTACAATTAGTACATAGTTAATTAAATGACAAGGTATATATATGCTATAGGTACTAGATAGGTCAAATAATGGTAGTAACAACGTACTTAACCTATTTTTAAAATCAAATACAGTCTATAAATAGTCCACTGTTAAACATAGATTGCCTCACATAGGTATAGTTTGGCAATCTTTTTTATTATTTTCAGTTTTTATCTGGAAAATGCTGTCGCATTTAAGGACACGATATGAGGTAGTGGATTCTCTTACACTGTTACTACACGGTAGATACCGTAATCTAATTCTATATTATTTTTGTATTTATACAGAGAGTTATAACTACTAAATGTGGTCTAAATTCGAAATTGGCCCAAATTAGAAAGTGGCCGCAGTTACGTAAAAGTTGAAAAGTGGAATTCTGCAAAGGATGTAAATCATATAACATGAAGAATGTGGACTATAGTCAGTGGATGAATATAAGACCTACTTTAATATTCTAAAAGGTCGAAGGTCTAAGAAAATATGGTGTTAAGGGCAATATGATTAAAAAAAAGTGAGTGAAAAGACTACTATTAATGTAGAATGGAAGAGGAAGACATGCTATGCCAACCCTAAATAACTGTGGATAAGGCCAGGAAGACGAATATTTGTAAGAGGGTTTAAATGTCAATCCAGTTGTAGTGTTCATATTTGATATTTTATTTTATTTAGGTGTGCGCAACGCAATAATGCAACTATTTTTATCATATTTTCTTTTTTCTCTTATGTTCAATGCTTTGTAAATATTTATTTTGTTTATTATATTGGACTTAATATTTATAATGCTTACAGTATATACCGTGGGGCTTCTACAAGCTTTTGACAAAAATTAGGAGAGATTACAATAATCCTCCGATTTATATAACTGAAAACGGCTTTCCTACTTATGGCGGACTGAATGATGAAGATCGCGTGACATACTACAAAGGATACTTAAATGCGATGCTGGATGCCATTGACGACGGGTCGGATGTTAGAGCGTACACGGCTTGGAGTTTAATGGATAATTTCGAGTGGATGCAAGGATATACGTTCGTTTTTTTTTTAATTTTCTTTATATCAAGCAGTAAAAAGTATAAATATTTCAAAATAATGTTTTTGTTTTCTCTCCTTAGAGAGCGTTTTGGCCTGTACGAGGTGGACTACGAGAGCCCTGAGCGCACGCGCACGCCGCGCAAGTCCGCCTTCGTGTACAAGCAGATCCTGCGCACGCGCGAGCTCGACTGGCACTACGAGCCCGACACCGACGTCATGACCATAGATGAGGGACACTAAAATATATTAATAAATAAAGTTTATTTATAAAAAATGCGCTAAATAGCAAGCAGTGACGATGTTATTAATGTCAAATATATCATATATTAGCACCAATTTTCTTCTATAATAATTCTGTAGACACTTTTGCACACAAAGTCAAAAATCAATATCAAAAGCATTTTATTCGGTTTAGGCTTATTTAAAGCTCCAATGAACGTTAAAATCAACTGAAGTTATTTTTTTACTTTTACCACCGGTTCGATATTTATAGCATACAATATAGCACAATAATTATATTGGAAAAAAAAAAATAGGTGAAGAAAGGCTGCACTTAGATATAAACTTATGAGGGAGTGGTTAATAAAGGTTTAATTAATGAGAGTAGGATTACGCTCATAGAAGGAGGCCCAATGCTTAAAGTAGAATTGAACAGCAGTAAAAAAGTTTACTGCAAAGAAAAATAATTTCTACCTTATGTTTTTCACATGCTCAACGGAAAGGTTTCGTAGTTTTTTATACAAGACCCTTTTCAAATAATAATTTGTCACCTCAGTCACATTATAATATCATTGCTGACCATACTTTGACACTTATATAATACGTTCTATACAGCTGCAGGTCTCCTAGCGTCTTAATCATCTATCTCAAGAGGTAATCTGTGAACAGCACTGTGGGCTGCGTTATTGCGTATATTAATGTTACTGTTACTATCTGTATGTAATATATATAATGTAGCTGTTAGATGTTCCACTTTGAATAAATAAATAAATAAATAAATAAATGTTACTTCTGAATGAATCTGAATCTAAGGTTACGAACTCATATGTTAAAATCAATCAAGCAGTTTAGACTCTACTGCCTCCGCCCATCTATGAGTCAGGTAGACTAGAAGATCATCAGTTGATCGACCCCGATGAAAACCGTATTGGCGGTCACTAATCAGCTGGTGATCCTCAAGGTAGGTACCGCATGAGCTGGCAGTTTATAATGGATGCCATTATTTTGGAGAACAAGAAGAGGTGATTGTGATAGGCCTGTTGTTGGACGGGTCTGAGCGGTCGCCTTTTTTAGGAATCGGGTGGACGAAAGGTGTCTGCGACGAATTCAGGACTATGCCTTGGGAGTAGGAGTACCGGAAATGAAGCGTTAAAACCGGTGCAAACTCCGGAGCACACGTCTTCAGCACAATGGGAGGGACTCCATCAGGCCCACTCGACTTTCTGACGTCCGGGGAGAGGAGTGCTTTGCGAACCGAGCGCTGTGTAAACCACACATCCGTCATGGTCACACCGCGGAATGGTCGGCGGTGTGCTCCCCTCGTCATCGAGAGTCGAGTTGGATTTTACAGGAACTGGCCATAATTCTAAGATCTGGCCAATACCTATATAAAGTATCTTTATTAAAACTATAAGAATAATGAGAGTTTTGCAATAATTTCAGTTTTTATCAGTTAATTTATAGATAAAGAAACTAATGCGTACTAAACGTTTTTATAGATTAGAAATTAAACTTAGAAACATCTCAGATCAGAAAATCTGTATTTACAATCCAACCAACTTAATAAAAGTGAAAAACAAATTACTCTAAATTGGTTTGTTTAATGCTGGGTCGCTGGGTACACGCCAAGACGAATTTATAGCTGCTCTAAAGGACTCCCAGGTTGACATTATGGCAATAAATTAAACATGGTTGAGGGAACGTGAGGAAGGCCACGCGCCCGTTGTGCCCGGTTACCGGCTGCGGCACGCGCCGCGGTCGATTACCGTGCGTGGCGACCGCGGAGATGGCGTTGGCTTTTACATACGCTCGGGGATAGCAGTGCGTACTTGCTCGCATCCCTCCTCCACCAACGTCGAGAAAATGTGGCCTTTTACGATCAACATGCAGAAAATTATGATTGGTACAGCTTATCGTCCCCTTGGCTCGATGTAAATATTTTTCTGGATGCCCTCACTTTATCGTTTCATTCGCAAGAGCAGACGAAATCATACTTGTAGGCGATTTGAATATAAACTTGCTTAAAACAGATTTTTTTTTTTATAAAAGAGGGGGCAAACGAGCATGCGGCTCACCTGATGGTAAGTGACTAACGCCGCCCATGAACAACCGCAACACCAGGGGAATTGCAGATGCCTTGCCGGCCTTTTAGAAAGGTGTAAGCTCTTTTCTTGAAGGTTCCTAAGTCGTATCGGTCCGAAAAATTCGCTGGTGGTAATTGATTCCACAAGGAAGTTGTGCGAGGGAGAAAACATCTTCTAAATCGCACAGTGGTGGACCGCCAATCATCCCGATGGTATGGATGGTAACGCGAGTTTTGTCGCGATGTGCAATGGTGAAATTGAGCGGCTGGAATTAGTCCGAACAATTCCTCAGAGCACTTCCCGTAATAGATGCGATAAAATACGCAAAGAGATGCAATATCTCTACGCAGTGCCAGTGTATCGAGCCGATCAGAAAGAACTCGGTCGTCGACGATTCGAACCGCTCTGCGCTGAATGCGGTCAAGTGGAAGGAGCTGGCACTGGGGTGCCCCGGCCCATAGATGAGAACAGTATTCCATGTGGGCCCGAACTTGCGCTTTGTAAAGTTGCAAGCGATTTGCTGGCATGAAGTACTGTCTCGCTCTGCTGAGCACGCCAAGCTTTTTAGAGGCCAATTTGGCCTTCCCTTCCAAGTGACCACGAAACTGCACACTATTCGATATGTCGACGCCAAGGATTCCGAAACTAGCTGAGGCAGCAAGGGGAGTGCCTTGAAACTGAGGAGATACGACAAAGGGGTTCTTTTTAGCGGTAAACGTGCAAACTTGTGTCTTCTGGGGATTGAACTGGACTAGATTTAGTCGGCCCCAATCCGAGACTTTGTTAAGCAAAGACTCGACTTCAGACACAAGTTTGTCCCGGTACTCATCGACGTTTTCCCGAGGAATATTGGCACGGTCGGTATATAAGGCATCACCAGTGCTGTCGTTTGCATAGCAATGAATGCTACCAGTTAGCAACATATTGATATGCAGGAGAAACAGCGTTGGTGATAGCACGCAGCCTTGTGGAACACCAGCGTTAATAGGCTTGAAATCAGAGCATGCACCGTCTACTACGACCTTGATGCTCCGATCAGCAAGGAAACTGGTGATCCATTTGCACAATTTCTCGGGAAGCCCATAGGAAGGAAGCTTCGAAAGAAGGGCGTTGTGCTAGACCCGATCGAAGTCCTTCGCTATGTCCAAACTAACAGCCAATGCCTCCCCCTTGGACTCTACTGCCTCCGCCTAGACTAGAAGATCACCAGCTGATCGACCTCGATGAAAACCGTACTGGCGGTCACTAATCAGCTGGTGATCCTCAAGGTACCTCATAAGCTGGCAGTTTATAATGGATTCCATTATTTTGGAGAACAAAGAGGTGATGGCGATAGGCCTGTAGTTGGACGGGTCTGAGCGGTCGCCTTTTTTAGGGATCGGGTGGACCAAAGCTGTCTTCCATGAATTCGGGACTACGCCTTGGGAGTAGGAGTACCGGAAAAGACGCGTTAAAACCGGTGCCAACTCCGGAGCACACGTCTTCAGCACAATGGGAGGGACACCATCGGGCCCACTCGACTTGCTGACGTCCAGGGAGAAGAGTGCTTTGCGAACCGAGCGCTGTGTAAACCGCACATCCGGCATGGAGCACTCACATCGCGGGATGGTCGGCGGTCATCTAGAGTCGAGTTGGACGCAAAAAGAGAGCTCAACAGATCGGCTTTCTCCTTTGCGGCATGGGCCAGTGAATCGTCCTCTCTGTGCACAGATGGAAGAGATGGCTGACAGAAGTTCCCTTGGACAGCCTTGGCGAGAGACCAGAATGCACGGGTTCCCGAAGGAAGGCGAACTAGCTTCTCGCCAATTCTGCCTATGTGCTCAGACCTTGCCTTGACAATGACGCTTTTGAAGGACCTGGAGGCGGAATTATACTTCTTTTTAAGTGCGCTGGTATTTACATCCCGAGACGTTGATGCGTCAGCCCAGGCCCGGTAGCACTCCTGCTTATAGCGTGATGCTATTTTACAGGAGCGACCAAACCATGGCTGGGATCTGTCTCCGATGGGCACCACAGAGGATGGAATAAAAAGTTCCATACCCTGAAGTACCACATCAGCAACAGAATCGGCAACAACGCTGGGATATTCCGGCGAGAAGAAAACCCGCCCCCAAGGGTAGGATGCAAAAAAAGACCGCATCCCGTCCTAATCAGCTAACGTATAGTGCCAAACACGGCTGCAAGCTGCAGATCGCAACTGCGATTGGAGCGTGAGTGGCACCGTACTCCGGATCAGACAATGGTCCGAAGAGCCCAGAGTGGCATCGACGGAGACCTGATATCTGTCCGGATGAGAGGTCAGCAGAAGGTCCAACAGGGAAGGTACATGGTCTTCCACATCTGGAATCCGCGTAGGCGAAGTAACCAGTTGTGTTAGACCATATGCTAAAGCAAAGTCATAGACAGATCTACCCACATGATCGGTTAAACGAGAACCAAGCCATTCAGCGTGGTGAGCGTTAAAATCACCGAGTATCACGATCTCTGCGGATGGGACCTGTTGTAGCACGGAGTCTGCAGCCATTTGGACGTAGTCGATGAATCGGTCTTTGTCGGTATTACCGCTATGGGACCTATAGAGGCACCCGTAGACGCAGGGATGGTCGCCGCTGTCTACACGCAGCCATAGGATGGACAGGTCCGTACCTTCAAGACTGCCGAGGCGTCGAAAACAGATGTCCTCCCTGACGTATACGCAAACTCCAGCCCGGGGCACAAAGGAGTGTTCCAATTTGTCCCCCGGGTAGGAGAGATATGAAGTATCAGCCGGAGAGGACACCTGAGTCTCGGTTAAAAAGAGCAAGGCCGGCTTCGCCGTCTCTAGATGGTAATGGACAGCGTTAAGGTTGGAATGAAGTCCCCTGATGTTGCAAAAATTCACGGATAGAGTGACAGGGGTCGCCTTGGTTGTATTGCTCCGCTTGCCCCGAGCAGCATTAGTCGTGAGCGGAATTTTGCCCCCTCCCAGAATACGCGGGGCAGCCTGAGCACCCACGCTCAGGAGTGAAGTAGTTTGGTCGTCGATGCTCAGCGAGGGATTCTCCAGGGGTGCTGGTACTTAGTATTTAATTCCACTACCATGTTGATGGGGGGGGGGGGGGGATTGGGCCTCCGGCCACCTGCACTCACCAAGCGCAACGCAGAGGTAAACTTCTACTTCACGCTGGTATTCTGTGAACCACCCCGGTTCGAGCTGACCCATCCGTGCGACAGCAAAAGCTACCGCTTAGCTCTACCACTGTTGACTCTAAAACTAAACTTCTTCATAGTTTTCTCAATTATACTCGTCTATCTCAAGTTATATCTGAGCCTACACATCATACAGACCACAGTGAAACATTCATTGACTTGGTATGCTCCGACATTGGACTTTGTAATACTACTGTGTCACATATACCACAATTTGGGCAACATGCATTAATAACCGTACAATTTCCAATTAAAAACAATAAGGTTAAAGCTCATAGAGCATATTAATGCAGATTTGAACAGTATTGATTATGTGATTGAAACATATAAAAAGAAATTAATATCTTGAGGAAGGAAAATACTTTACCCTCCTTTTTATAGTTCTGTAATCGGATAAAAAGTAGCCTTTAAGTTGTCTCAGGTCCCTAACTACCTATACACAAACTTTAATGGAAATCTGTCCAGTAGTTTGTGCGAGAATCGCGAATACACAGACAGACAGACAAAACTTCTAAAAATCACTAATTTCGCTTCAGTGACCTTTATTTAGTCCCATAGACTTGTTTTTTTTCCCAGAAAACATATGAAGTACAGACACGATTTTTCTATGGATTTATTACATTATATACAAGTCGGAGCGTTTATAAAATACCCGGTTGGATCGAGGTAGAGTGGAGGGTATATCGAGAAACTCCTTCTTGTATCTGTAGTATAAAGTTCACTGTAGGTACCGTGCGCGATAGATTCCGCTTAAGTCATTCAACGAGTGTGGTCATTATACTAGTGCTAAGATAGTGTCGTGGTTCTGTTCGTTGTTGTAATTATTCTAGTGCAGGCAAGGAGTATTGGTGTTGCTGAGAGGCTGTCCTGTGTTAAATTGAGATAAGTAGTGTTGCTGTTGGTTTACATATTTTGGTGTTATCATGTAATTACGTACCTCACGTTACACTGGGGTGTGATTGTGCCGGAGACGGGTTACGGTGTGGTCGAACTTTAATTTCACTATACTGAATGTATAGTGCGTTACGTTGTCTTATTAACGATAATGATTGATTGCGTAAGCACGGGAGCAAGTTGAACATCCGCTCTCACACTTTTATTATTATTAACAATTAACACTATCCTGTTGTAATTTCCGACATCAGAAGTGGGATCTCCTGTTGTCATTTCCGATATACATTTATTATATTTATCTATAATAATGTGAGCAATTTTATTTCATTTTAAGAATATTATAATGCGTTCTTTATTTCTATTCAAATTGTAACTGTAATTTGTAAATACTTTTGTCTGTGTATGCTATGTTGATGAATTAAGAAAAAAACGTGTGCAGTTCACACGCGGTAGAAAGTGAAATCTTCAGAAAACTTAACTTCGAGAGAATAAAATGAATGCAGAGCATCAGGACTAGGATAGTTATAGGGTTTATCAACTATGATATTGACCAAGTTTAATTATATTATGATAAATTATTTTATATTTTATTTCTACACATTACATTACATAAACTCCAATCTTTCAATTTTATCATCGTAAGTACTTATACAAATTCTAATCAAATTATCCTTAATACATATTGCTCATAGATCACATACATAACTTCCATACATAATAGGAAACACTGTATACAATGTCATTCTCTCGCAGGCTAAATCATATAGATATAGATGTACCTATATGTTTGGCTATTTTTAGTGTCGCTTTTTCGTTTCATTAAGTTTCAAATCACAGCGGTACTAAAGAAGTTTTTACTTCAAAAAGTATTATAGGCCAGCAGATTTATTTAAAAAAATATAGTGAAGAAAAAGAAAATAATTTTGTAACACTTAAGTATTTTAAACGTGTAGGAGTGGAAGATAAAGATATTTTTTTTACAGTTTTATTGTAACAAGTCTCGTACCATATGAATGTACAAACCACGATATTCAACGAGATGTAACGAAATTCTCGTATGGATTTCTATTTGAAACTGCCACTGCCTCATCAAGTAGAAAGAGCATGGAACGAGGACGGTAACATCTTTTTTGCGGAATGCGATGTAACTCATAAATAAAACAATTTATTTGTAAACTAAAGCAGTAAATATAGCTTTTAAAATTATTCTTCGTTACATTTTAAACACACATATTTGTGCTACGACGAGGAATTGTGTAGTCTAGAACATTAGACGCCGGATTGACTAATTATTGAGAAGTTAATGTTTAATTGTATCGTTGCGTTAAGTGCCTTAAAGGGTCGCGTTCGGTTTTCGAAATATTTTGTTGCGGAGTGAACGGAAGTGAACTTTGACCCACCGTTACCAGTCGTGCCGCGTGTTACGTTTTTAATTATAATTAACGGGATTTAGTTTCGTTTTGAAGTTACTTAAATGTACAATAGAGTTGATAGACTTGTAGTACCTACCTAGTATCTATACGTATGGCTGGGTATAATCTAATATATAAAGTTAACAATACGTAATTATAGACAGTCTTACGTCAACACTCAAGTGTTTCATTTCCCTCGTCCTTACATGGCGACCCTGCCAGGATGTGCGCTGCGGCAATGCCCGCGCACCGCCGGGTCTACTATTTAAAAGAAGAAAAATATTATAATTAAAGTTAAAGAAACAGCAACACGCGTCTCTATCTCATTGACACATTACCTATATCACCTTATTTCTAACTCTTATATCACATGGCGACCCTGCCAGGATTAGAGATTGTTCACCGAATGTTAAAATACTAAGAGATGGCAAAAATTACATTATTATTTTTCTCATTTATTGTGAACACATTAAGTCACTTATAAAAATTGTATGTTACTACCGTTAACAGTTTGTGCATGTGGTGTTTACCTAAATTAATTATGCATTTGGCTGTAAAACACTTATTATTGTTAAATAATCATTGATGTATTATTATTACAATTACTGGTAAACCTAATAAATAAATAAATAAATAAAAACCAAACTAAATTGTATTATCCTTCAAATAAATGTAATAAATAAACATATATAATATTGTAATAATATTAAAGTTTTAAGTTTATTAATCTAAAGTCATCGATTTTAATTGTAATAAATTAGTATATTAAGCTTTATTAATTAATATTACCTTACCTTAACATTAATACCAATTGTAATCATATTAACCTAAATATTATTTTAACTATTTCTTTATACCCATGTTTACATTTTATAAATTAGAATACTTAGGGATATAATTATTGTGTAATTTTAGATGTTAGTATATATAAAAAAGAAAAAAAAAGAAATGCACGTATTCATTTCTTTTTTTCTTTGGGAAGGAAGGTGTAGTACCTACCTAGTATCTATACGTATGTCTGGGTATAATCTAATATATAAAGTTAACAATACGTAATTACAGACAGTCTTACGTCAACACTCAAGTGTTTCATTTCCCTCGTCCTTACAGACTGACATAGTGAATTGAAGAAAGAAATTGTCCATTGCTGCCGCCGCTGGAGAAGACCACGCCGGGGGGCGGTGGCGGAGGCAGGATTGCTGCTGATTAAAAGGGCTAATTCGGGTTAGACATACATACACTTCTCACACACAACTTACATTCACTACACCTGACGCCTGAACGAGCCTTGTGACCCTTCTTCGCTTCTGACCCAGGTAAGTCTCATTAAGTACCTAATCCATATAGATATTAAATATCCATAGGCATTTAAGCCCCAAACTTAGTTGTCCTTCGAACCTAACAGCTGTATGGGCCCCTGTATGGTAGACCTTAGTTTGGGCAACTGAGTGCGAGTACACATTGTCATGATGCAATAGGATGCGACTTCATGGCAGTTTTCTTTCCCGGTAGGTGGCGTTGTTGTCGAGATTCAGAAATCAATTGTGCGAAGCCGGGGCGGATCGCTAGTAACTTATAAAACTTTACACTAAAAACGATAACATTAAAAACGCGCGAGTAGCGATCCTACTGCTACCTTTAGTTAAGTCTATTGTCTCCAGCCTCATCCATTGCCGCCCGGCTTAGCCTGCTGTGACTAGGTGCAGCCAAAAATGCAGTTGCTTAAAATTAGGCGTATCCGATTTATTCACGGGTAACACTAAATTTTGCTTTGGTTATAATAACACATATACGGGGTTATTTTGCAATAACCGGCCGAATTTGCATAGAAGGTTTAGAATTAGCAATAGAGGCAAAAAGTGAAAAAAAATCAATTAAATAAAATCTTAAACATTCTGTTCTTTTTATCTTTTAAGTTCAGTGTGCGTGGTAAATGCATTATTTTAACTGTCTGTCATTCATAAATATCTAACGCCTACTATTTTACTACGCACGCACACTTTCGTAAGGGTCGTTCGGTCAGTTAAAACCACGTAGCAAACCGTAGTTAAAACATTGTGCACAGAGAGGAGCGTGCGTACGCGTAGTTGTTGCCCACAAATTTCATTCAATTTGGATTAATCTATAAAAATAAATAAAATTGAAGTGTCTGTTTGTAATGTCAAAATTATAGCTTTTTATTAAATGAATATGAAAGTATATACGGTAGTACCGTATATATAACAAAAATACAAATTTTAAAGTTTTTGTCTGTCTGTCTGTCTGTCTGTCCGTCTGTTTGTCTGTTTATTCCGGCTAATCTCCGAAACGGCTGGACCGATTTTGACGGGATTTTCACTGGCAGATAGCTGATGTCACAAGGAGTAACTTAGGCTACTTTTATTTTTGAAAAAGAATTAGGGTTCCGTGCTAAAAAATCAAAATCCCAAATAACACGCGGGCGAAGTCGAAGTAGAAGTTTTATTTACTCGTATTTTCAAAAACTGCAATAACCGTATATCATCATTATCATCATCATTACAGCCTTTCATAAGGCCACTGCTGAACATAGGCCTCCCCCAAGGAATGCCACAAAGCACGGTCCTGAGCCTCCTGCATCCATCGATTTCCTGCATGTCTTACCAGGTCGTCACTCCATCTCGTGGGGGCCCTACACTTCGTCTACCGGTACGAGGCTGCCATTCAAGAACCTTTCTGCCCCATCGGTTGTCGGTTCTTCGAGCTATATGGCCGGCCCACTGCCACTTCAGCTTACTAATCCGTTGGGCTATGTCGGTAACTCAGGTTCTACTGCGGATGTCCTCATTTCTAAGTTTATCACGCAGAGAAACTCCGAGCATAGCCCTCTCCATAGCTCGCTGAGCGATCTTGAGCTTCCTCATACGGCCAGCAGTGAAGGACCACGTCTCAGATCCGTAAGTCATCACTGGCAACACGCACTGGTTGTATAATTTCGTTTTAAGGTTTTGAGTAATGTCTGATGAGAAGATATGTCGTAGTTTCCCGAACGCTGCCCCAGCCGAGTTGAATCCGTCGATTGACTTCTCGGTCAAAGTTGGACTTACCTAGTCGGACTATTTGTCCCAGGTAAACATACTCGTCAACAACTTCGAGCTTAGTGTTCCCAACAACTACCGGCATAGGTGTGACATGGACATTAAACATGATCTTTGTTTTGTCCATGTTCATCTTAAGACCTATTCGTTGGGCCAAGAGCCATATTGAGGTCATTGAACATGGTGCTTAAGTCCTCGAGCGATTCTGCCATAAGGACTATATCGTCGGCAAATCGAAGGTGAGTGATGTACTCGCCATTGATGTTAATACCGTACCCTTTCCAGTCCAGAAGCTTGAAAACATCTTCCAATGCAGCGGTGAAGAGATTCGGGGATATAACGTCACCCTGTCTTACACTTCTCTACAATTGGATAGGTTTCGTACTCTGGTTCTGTACTCGGATAGCCATTGTAGCCCTACTGTACAAGCACTTCAGCACTTCGATATACCGACAGTCATCTTGGCACCGCTGAAGGGAATGCAGTCCCGAACAGGACAACAGCTTGTTCGGGAGGCTGGAAGTCGTCAAGTCTGTTCGCGAGACGATTCGTAATGACTCTCGAAAACAGCACGTAGACGCGGCTCAGAAGGGAAATCGGTCTGTAGTTCTTCAAGAGAGCGTTGTCACCTTTCTTGAAGAACAAGATCACCGCAAATCTGCACCACGCCTCCGGTGTAATGCCACCATGGAGGACGGAATTAAAGAGCTTCTGAAGAACTTCAAGTACTGGTTTTCCACCCGCTTTCAGAATCTCCGCTGTAATTCCATCCTCGCCTGGGGCCTTGCCGTTTTTAAGGTGCTGAAGAGCCATTCTAGTGTCGGATAAGACTCGCTCTTGGATAGTTACTCACACTTGCGTGTGGCTCGAACGATGACGTGTACAGCTGCCCATAGAACCTCTCAATCTCACTCAAAATTTCAGGTGCCCCGGAAACGATGCTGCCACACTCGGTCCTCAGCTTTGACAGTTGGCTCTTTCTGGCAGACAGATCTCTGGCAAAGACTTTGGAGCCTTGGTTCCGCTCGATCGCTTCTTCAATACGAGCTGTATTGAAGTTGCGTAAGTCCCGCCGCATGCATTTGGAGATCTGTCTGTTCAGTTGCCTGTATGCTGTCAAATCTGTTGAAGAATGTAGCTTCATCTCATGTCTAACAGCCATGAGATTAAGAGTGTGATCGGAGAGTTTTGTGCTCTTCTGCGGTGGGTCTTGCAGAACTTAGCTCCGACCGCATGGACAGTTTCCACGAGCTTGTCATTCATATCGTCCACTTCATTGCAGTCTTCCAGGCACTGAAAACGGTTTTGTAACTCGAGCTGAAAGGTTTCGGGACTTTGGAACAGAGCAGGAGGGGGACGGAGCGTTGACTTCATTAGACGAGACCTCTCCAACTTAATGTTGAGGTTCAGTGTGCCTCTAACCATTCGGTGATCGCTACCAGTTTTCACCCTCGCGATCACGGAGACATCATTGAACAGTTGTCGCCTGGTCGTCATAATGAAGTCAATCTCATTTTTTGTCGAACCGTCGGGGCTCGACCAGGTCCACTTCCTGTGGGGCCGCTTCTGGAAGAAAGAGTTCATCATAAAGAGTCCCTCTTTCTTCATGAAGTCGGCCAGCTGCTGGCCCCTTGGGTTTCGTTGCCCTATTCCGAATTTCCCTACTTTCAGCTCACCGTTCTCTCTTGTGCCTAGTTTTGCATTGAAGTCTCCCATTAACACCGTATATTGGGTTTTGGAGGAATGCATGGCTCTAGAGATATTCTCATACATTTCCTCCACCTCCTCATCGGGGTGTGCCGAGGTTGGTGCGTAAACCTGTATGACCTTCAGCGAATACCCTTTGGTGATTCTGAGTATAAGGTACGCAACCCTCGTCGACACACTTTCGATCTTTACAACGCTGTTAACGAGAGACTTGTGGACGATAAATCCGACACCTCCTTGGGACAGATGGTCGCCCTCGCGGTGATAAAGCAAGTTGCCGGATTCGAGGATTACCGTGTCCTCCCCCTCTCTTCGGACTTCGGATAATCCTATAACATGCCAGCGTAACTTGTCTATCTCTTCTTCCAGCTCTACGATCTTCTCGTCAGTCCTCAGGGTGCGTGCGTTGTATGTTGCCAGATCGAGTCGTCTGAGGTGGCAACTGAACCTCCACCGGAGATTCTTAGCGCCCCCTGCCCCGCCGTTACCATGGTCGCCACCGTAGACAGGAATAGCGGGGCCGCCGGGGACTGGGGGCCGTCCCTTTGTTACACTCTTCATAGGGGGGTATTTGCCATAGTTGCCACGCTTGGCGAGCGGGTTGGCAACCGCAGTTTTTTTACCGTATATTATTATATAAATATTTGATTGATTCTTAGTCTATGATTTGACCGATGTTCTTTGGATTATCGTTGAAAAGTGACCCTGTTTAAGTAATCTATGCATATAAACAATATTGAAGTATCTGTTTGTAATAACATAACAGCTTTTTACTAAATGCATATGATACGGTAATTGTATAACAAAACACAATTTTTAAAATTTTTGTCTCTCTGTCTGTCCGTGTAACTGTCCGTGTAGTCTGTCCGTCTGTCTGTCTGTGTGTTCCGGCTACTCTCCAAAATGGCTGGACCAATTTTGACGGTACTGTCACTGACAAGTCGCTGATGTTATAAGGAGTAATTTAGGCTACTTTTATGTTAGAAAAGTAATTAGGGTTACGCGCAAAAAAATTTGAACCAATGAAATCCAATCGCAATAAAGTATAGCACGCGGACGAAGTCGCGGTAAACAACTAGTAGTAAACTAATATATATGTTAGAATAAATAGAAAAAAAAATTGCTCTTATTCTTAATTCTTTACAGTTCATACAAAATTGCGATAATTCTAAACTTGCAACAATCTTTTACGTGCTCACGGACTTTATTTTTATAAAGAAACCTTGTTGAGTGCTTTTTAACATCAAGAAGAATTTCATTCCAGAGTCTAACGGTGATTGAAAGAGTGGATTTTATTTCAGAGACTAATATTGTGTTACGATTTCAGTAGTGAACGGTTATATACGGATATAGTTAAATTATCTTTCACAAAAATTGAATCGAGTGCGATAGAATGATAGATTTATCGATTGCGATTTGGACAATCTATAAAATAATGAAGTACTTGTAGATATTTTGAATTTTGACAACACCGTCGTCAAGCGTACTTACAGTTGCATATAAACGCGAGCCTATATTAAATATATCACAAATATTTAGATATCATACTCAAATATCAAAATAAAAGGAAAGGAAAATGTTACGTAAAATTGTTTTTCTGTAAGTAATTTTTTTATTTATTAAATAATATTCAGTTTCCAAAATTTAGCTCAAACTAGAAAATTATTAATTTATAAAACATGTAACCGTCATTAAGCATATTAGTATACATAAGTGTCTTAATACATCATTGACATAATTGCTAAGTAGCAAATTTCCATTAAAGAAATTTATCACACACATCATCATCATCATTACAGCCCTTCACAAGCCCACTGCTGAACATAGGCTTCCCGGGAAAGCACGTTCCTGAGCCACATGCTTCCATCGACTTCCTGCATGTCTTACCTGGTCGTCACTCCATCTAGTGGTAGGCGAAGTGTAGGGCAACCCCTACACTTCGCGAAGTGTAGAGCGACCCCTACACTTCGCCTACCAATTCAGCTTACTAATCCTTTGGGCTATGTCAGTTACTCTGATTCTACTGCGAATATCATCATTTCTAATTTGATCACGTAGAGAAACCCCGAGCATAGCCCTCTTCATATCGCTGAGTGACCTTGAGTGTCCTCATACGGCCAGCAGTGAAGGACTACGTCTCAGATCCATAAGTCATCACTGGCAACACGCACTGGTTGTATAATTTCGTTTTCAGGTTTTGAGGTATACTTGACGAGAAAATGTGTCGTAGTTTCCCGAACGCTGCCCAGCCGAGTTGAATACGTCGATTGATCTCTTGGTCGAAGTTGGACTTACCTAGTCGGACTATGTGTCGATATATACTCGTATATCGAGCTTAGTGCTCCCAATAACTACCGGCATAGATGGACATTAAACGTGATCTTTGTTTTGTCCATGTTCATCTTAAGACCTATCCGTTGGGAGACACTATTGAGGTCATTGAGCATAGTGCTTAAGTCCTCTAGCGATTCTGCCATAAAGATTAAACCTCTTATATAACGTCACCCTGTTTTACACCTCTCTGCAGATGAATAGGTTTCGTACTCTGATTCGGTACCCGGATAGCCATCGTAGCCTTACTGTACAAACACTTCAGCAATTCGATATACCGACAGTCAACTTGGCACCGCTAAAAGGACTGTAGCACTGCCCAAATTTTGACGGAATCAAAGGCTCTCCCATAGTTCACATACACAAGGCAAAGTGGCAGATTGTACTCTTCTGTTTTTTGAAGAACAAGACCACCGCACTTCTGCTCCACGCCTCCGGAGTAGTCCCACTATGTACCGGTTTTCTACCCGCTTTCAGAAGCTCCGCTGTAATTTCATCCTCACCTGGGGCCTTGCCGTTTTTAAGTTGCTGGAGAGCCATTCTAATCTGCTCAGACTGACGTCCGGGATATCATCGGAATAGTGTCAGATAAGACTTGCTCTTGGATCCTTACTCACATTTGCGTGTGGTTCCAACGATGATGTGTACAGCTGCCGATAGAACCTCTCAATCTCACTCAAAATCTCAGGTGTCCCGGAAACAACGCTGCCACGCTCGGTCTTCAGCTTTGGCAATTGGCTCTTTCTGGCAGACAAAAGTCTGCCAAATACTTTGGAGCCTTGGTTCCGCTTGATCGCTTCTTCAATACAAGCTATTTTGATGTTGCGTAAGTCCCGCGCATACATTTGGAGATCTATCTGTTGAGTTGTCTGTATGCTGTCAAATCTGTAGAAGACTGCAGCTTCATTTCCCGTCTAACATCCATGAGATTAAAATTGTGATCGGAGAGTTTTTGTCCATTTTTCCGGACCGATACGACTTAGGGACCTTCAAGAAAAAAGCCTACTCCTTTTTTAAAGACCGGAAACTGCAATTCCCCTGGTGTTGCGGTGTTCATGTGCGACGGTAGTCACTTACCATCAGGTGAGCCGCATGCTCGTTTGCCTCCTCTCCTATAAAAAATATACATAATTATAAAATTCAGTATCACCTACTTAATAAAAATATACAACAATTAAAACAACGAATGTTAAAAATCTGAGTAAAACAGTAACTCTAAAAACCAAATATTCACTGCCATGGGTAACCGATGTCTGCAAAATGTGGATCGATGAGCGTAATTTGGCTCACGATGTCTATCGGAACTCCGGATAAGACGAACATAAAAAATATTACAAGGAGCTCAAAAGTATAGTTTTAACAAGTATTTCAGAAGAAAAGCGGGCTTATTTCAATAGCTTAGTTAATTCTCAAGCTGAAAATAGCAAAACATTTTGGAAAAATTTCAAGGAAAAAATTTTGGTTGACCCCTCCCTCGAAAGATAAATCCTTACCTCCCCATTACAATGACGCAAACAAAATCAATTATCACTTTTTAAATAATCCGGGAGACAACGTAGTTTCCAATGCAGATATATTATTTTTTGAACATAATAAATTCAATACAGAGGAATTTAAATTAGCTCCCGTAGGATCAGCAGATATTTCCAAATATATAATGTCCATAAAATCGAATGCTGTTGGACACGATAGAATTAGCAGAGATATGATCTTACTCTCTCTTCTTTGCACTCTGGATTGCGAAACTGCTAGAGAAAGCTATTTGCGAACAGTTGACTAAATATGTTGAAACGACTAACATCTTGCCTCATTTACAATCTGGGTTTCGCAAAGGACCTGGCACAGCGACTTCAGTTACAGTACTATTCTAACGCTGTTGGACTATCCGCGCGCTTTCGAATGCCTAAATATTCGCTTACTGCTTGCTAAACTGTCATATTATGGTTTAGTCGAAAATTCGATCAAGTGGTTCAGTAGTTACTTGAGTAACTGGCACCTCTCAGTAAAATTGTTAAAGAGTGATGGGTCTAATGGTTCTATACTTGGTCCACTACTTTTTATAATTTACTGTGCTGATCTTATCAAATTTATAAACCATTCTATGTACCACTGCTACGCTGACGATGTGCAAGTATACGAGTTAGATTCACCAGATAAGTTACCACAAGCTGTAAAACGGCTTAATGAGGATTTGGACAGAATTGCTGACTGGTCAATGCGAAATGCTCTTGTTATAAATCCCAGAAAGTCAAAATATATGGTCATGGGCACAAAGACGCAAATAAGTAGAATTACCTAGACGTTGTTAAGTTTTTGAGTAAACTTATAATGCGCGTGGATGAAGCTAAAACCCTTGGTAAACCTTCGACAGTAACCTTAGATTCGAAAATAGTCCTAGATATGGTAAAGAACTGTTATAATCTTCTAAAGGTACTATACCAAATCCGTGACCAACTTTCTGTACCGTCACGCATTACTCTTTGTGAGGCTCTAATTTTATCTAGGCTTAACTACGGAGATGTTGTTTATGAACATCGGATTTTCAACAAAACAAGACGACTCATACAGCGCGTGCAAAATGCATGTTGTCGATTCTGTTTTGATATTCCTCCTAGATGTCACATTACTCCTTTCTTGAACACTGCTTCCATGCTCAAGATGGGCTCACGTAGAGAGTTGCATTTAGGAGTGCTTGCCTTCAATGTTGTTAAGTTTAAAAAACCTGAGTACTTGCATGCGAAGATAAAGTTTGCAAAGCAAAATTTTGGAAAATAATTGAGGTCCATAAGGTCATAGCCTAGCACTCCTGTATCATAGCCATAAAACAACGAAATTTACTGGCAGTTCTCGATATATGGCAACGAAGAGTTAGAATAACATCCCACCATCAATAAGAAATCTTAACACCAATTACAATTTTAAAAATAAATTTAAACATTATAAGATATAATATAAAAACATATCTTCTAGATAAACAAAAACAAGGTATTCCCAAACACTTCGTTTAACCATGGCATTTTAATCTATTAACTCGTCATAACTGGCTAAGCCTTTTAGGTACTGGCTTTAACTTGTATGTAATTTTTCACACTTACACACCCTTTCAGTAATTTTATTAAATTAAACCCAAGATGCAAGTCGTAGGGCTGAAAGGAGACATAAATCATACATATTTACACTGATTATACTATTGTGCCCATTTTCGTCTTGTCATCTCGAAGGTAATAGCTGGAAATCAGTGTTTGCTCTCTGAGCAATATTAATCGCTGAGCTAGGACCCATTTGTTAAACTACAACACACATGTACATTTTGATTTAAAGATTGTTTAACTTTTTTTGTAATACGTTACTTTGTACCTGGTTTAGTAATTGAATTTACGTGTGTGATTGGAGAAACAAATAAATGCTTTATCTATCTACTTTACACTGCTACACTTTAAAAATTAATTTATTTAGAAAACAATATTTCCATGAACAGATATAACTAAAGTAAGTAATCCTATTCATAAAAATATTTATAATTGAGTACAAACTCTTAAAAAACTTAAATATATTTAAACGAAGTCGCTCAATCACCGACGTGCAGTCCACCCTCGACGATGTCCGAAAACAGACTGCACCACAGAACACTAATACCTGGACTGCACACTGCACAGCAACTTTATAATTTGTGCCGCACAGAACTGACTGCAAACAGAGCTCGCCCGCGAGCTTTGGGCGACGGAGCAGGTACGCTTGCGCGAATATATTATGATATTTTCTCGAGTAAAACGGGGAATAAAAATAAAGATATCAATTAAAAATGTTAATATTTTTAAGACCTTTGTTTTAGTGTAAAAACTATTTAAAGAGCTTGTGCCGTTTTGCAAAAATTTTGCAAAATATGAGAAAGATAGGTAATATTTGGTGTTTTTTTCTTCTAAAAAGTGGTTGACAAAAATACAATTTTGTTCAATTAAAACATTTAATAAATCCTCTTCTGTCACCTTGTATTTTTTCCTTTGCGGATTAAATGTACATTTATTGTGATTGTTTTTTCACTTAAATATGCAAGAAGTTAGGCATTTCTTTCGCTCTTAGGGACTTTAAGCGCGTAGGGGCCTATGATTAAAAGTAATTTTTTTTACAGTTTTATTGTAACAAGTCTCGTCGGATGTAAAAATCACGATATTCGAGGGGGTGTAAGAAAATTCCCCGATGGATTTCGATTTGGAACTGCCACTGCCTCTTATCAAGTAGAAGGAGCATGGAACGAAGATGGTAAACATTATTTTTTCGGAATACTTAAAATATATTTTCCAACTTTTGGATAATACTTTTTCCTCTTGTAGGGAAAGCAGTAAACATTTGGGATCATTTAACACATACCCAGCCCTGCATCATCAAGGATTGTTCTAATGGCGACATCGCTGATGACTCTTACCATTTGTACAAACGCGACGTGGAAATGATGCGAGAGTTAGGACTTGATTTTTACAGATTTTCACTATCATGGTCAAGAATTTTGCCCACAAGTTTCCCTGATAAAATAAACGAAGCAGGCGTTCAATACTACAACAACTTAATCGATGAATTGCTTAAATATAATATACAACCAATAATTACCATTTATCATTGGGATTTACCACAGAAACTTCAAGAAATGGGTGGCTGGACTAATCCACATATTGTCGATTGGTTTGGTGACTATGCTAGAACAGCATTCCAACTTTTCGGCGATAGAGTAAAATACTGGATCACTATAAATGAGCCCTATCAAGTTTGTAATATGGGTTACGGTGATGTTGATTTGGCACCAATGCTTAATATCAAAGGCGTGGCAGAGTACATGTGCGCCAAAAACTTACTCTTAGCTCATGCAAGAGCTTATCATATTTACGACGAGGAGTTTAGATCAGCACAAGAAGGTGTTATTTTTATTACATGCAACGCTGAGTGGTATGAACCGGCAACTGAAAATGACACTGAAGCTGCTAATGAACACAACGATTTTCAGGTAAAATTTAATGAGCTGCTGGCTAATATAATCATTGTCTTTAGGAATATTATTTTAAATCTCTTAACAATAATTTGTCATTTGCTCTCATCTGTATTGGAATATTATATCTATATGAACGTAAACATAGAATATAAGTGATGTTCAATATAGGTAATGCGTAACATTATCGTGGAATAGGTACAGTACAGATAACTTCAAAGACATTTTGTTTAAATATTTTATTTTAATTCTTTTAAATAAAATTATATTTTGTTTTTGCGCTATAGGTATGAAAACTAAATAATATTTTTCAATTTTCTAGTGGGGACAATACACTCATCCTGTATTCTCGGTAACTGGTGACTTTCCACCAGCTATGAAAAAAAAGATAGCAGCTAAAAGTGCAGCTCAAGGCTATCCTAGGTCTAGGTTACCTGAATTCACTTCTGAAGAAATTGAATACATACGCGGTAGCTCGGATTATTTCGGACTAAATCATTACTCAACATTTTTAGTATACAGAAACGAATCCGTGTATGGTCATTATGAATCTCCGTCTTTTGGTGATGATTTAGAAGCCTTGACTTACGAGAAAAACGAATGGAAAATTGGTGAATCTGAATTTACAAAGGTAATGTACTTTCTGGCAGTTGCATTTACATATGTAATATTGTATAGTTAATTAAATGGCAAGATATATGCTATACTACAATGTTTAAATAATCCTCCTAATAACGTACTTAACCTTTTTTCTACGAGTACCTATTTCAAAAATAATTTTCACTTTAGCTTTAGCGGATATCCATAGAGTAATTTGTTGTTCTTTGCGGGCGTGTCAAAGACCGAGTTAAAGTCCACCCAGAAATCGAATGCATTCCTTTTGCCACATATTCACAAAGTAATTCCACGGACAATATTATATTATTAAATTTTAATTATAATAGGCACAAAAACAGCTTTTATTAAAATGCTACTGCCCATTTATTGACACCCACGCAATAATATGAGGTAGCGCATTCCCTTACGATTACGCTGTCACTGTATGGCAAATACCGTAACCTAATTCACGATATGAAGAGGAATATACTATTAAATGTGGCCTAAGTTCGAAAGTGGCCCAAATTTGAAAGTGGCCACAATTACGTAAAGTTGAGAAGTGGTTGGGTTGCGCGGTATTGACATTCTTTATGCAAAGAAAGTAAACCGTGTAACAAGAAGAATGTTGGCTATGAAAGTGGATGAACATAAGAGTAGAGGATGGTCTAAGAAAAGTTTGATGGACTGTGTTAGGGACGATATATTAGAAAGGAGTGAGTGAAGAGATGACGACTATAAGAGAAGATGGAAGAGGAAGACATACTATGCCGACCACAAATAACTTGTGATAAGGGCAGGAAGAAGAATATTTTTAAAAGTGTCTAAATATCAATCTCAGTGTTCATATTTGATATTTTATTTTATTTATGTCTCAGTCGCAGTGATAGCATGGAAGTCATATCTATTTTTATTATAGTATCCTTTTTCTGCTATGTTGAATGCTCTGTGAATGTGTATTTGTTTATTATACTATACTTAATATTTATAATAATGTGCCTACAGTATGTACCGTGGGGCTTCTACAAGCTTTTGACAAAAATTAGGAGAGATTACAATAATCCTCCGATTTATGTAACTGAAAACGGCTTTGCTACTTATGGCGGACTCAATGATGAAGATCGCGTAACATACTACAAAGGATACTTAAATGCGATGCTGGATGCCATTGACGACGGGTCGGATGTTAGAGGATACACAACTTGGAGTTTAATGGATAATTTCGAGTGGAAGCAAGGATACACGTTCGTTATTTTTTTAAATTTTCTTTATATCGAGCAGTAAAAAGTATAAATATTTCAAAATAATGTTTTTGTTTTCTCTCCTTAGAGAGCGTTTTGGCCTGTACGAGGTGGACTACGAGAGCCCCAATCGTACGCGCACGCCGCGCAAGTCCGCCTTCGTGTACAAGCAGATCGTGCGCACGCGCGAGCTCGACTGGCACTACGAGCCCGATATCGACGTCATGACCATCGATGAGGGACACTAAAATATATTAATAAATAAAGAATTATAAGCTTTAATTGTTACTTACACGTTACAAAATTGCGCAAGCAAGCAGTGACTTTAGTTTGTAGTAAGAGTTTTAATAGTTTTAAACTTAAATTACATACGAAAATCGAAAAATCGTATCTGAAATTCAAATATTTCCTTGAAGAAACAAATCCAGGGGTCTAAATAAAGGATACTGAAGCTAATATAGTAGTTTTAAGAATTTTTGTCCTTCTGTCGTTCCTTCTGTCTGTCTTTCTGTCTGTCTGTTTGTCTTTCTGTGAATTCACGATTCACGCAAAAGCTACTGGACTAATCTCCATGAAATTTCGTATGTGGAGCAACTTGTAGGTTACTTTAAAAAAAGAGGTTTAAGATTTTCCTTCCTTTAGATGTTAATTTCGTATTATATACGATTCTGTTAGTAATAAGCGGGATAACGTAGTGTTGGAATAAAGTAATTTTACGGATTTTATCGCTGAAAAGGTCGAACAGCGGCTTCGGTGACCCGCCCTGCAGCAGAGATCAACAGGCCAGTGACCTTCTATTCCAGGAAACTGATATCACACCACGTTGGGTTCGGGAACAACGAGGTGGGCGTGACCCCTGAGATGGTGTGCCACTCAAAGACCGTCTGGGTACAGACGGTCTTTGAGTGGCACACCATTTCTGAAAAGAAAGGTTAGAAGACAAAAAGTTAGACGACGAGTCCCTATGGAATGGTCCCGGTCTTGACGTCCGTTGGAAGTGGACTGTATTTTAGGGTATTCAACGATGCTTCGTCTTCTTAAATAAAACATCAATTTATCTTCATAATTTCCATGCACTCGAGATTTGCGCTTAGCAACACATTCAGCGATTCATTTTTATATTATAGATTATTTAGACACTGTTCGAGTCCCATACAACCAATCTGTTCATTATAAAACATCATTTATTTACATATACCATTCTTATCTCTAATCATAAGAACAAAACATATTTTTTTCTAAAATAAGTATCTAATTTAATATAAGACCTTTATTCGTATTACATAGCCGATTACTATATAACACATGACTCTAAGTTAGTCTATAATCAAACTTATGGAATTAACTCTCGACCAGGGAATCGAACCCCGAACTTTCGCTCGACAATCGAATGTTCTGATCATTATATATTAGTTAGGCACTGTCGAGGTTATGTTTGAAGAATTTTGTTTTTGAATACATTAGGCATCAAAAAGTGGTCAGTAAGATATGGATATACACATAACAAAGCCGCTCAGGAGATCTGAGAGACAAATGCCGCTCTGACTAGAAAAAGACTTTGTTACGTGCTAGAGCCATGCTGCAGCTATATTACTGGTATAGTTGTAGCACGAATGGGTCGGCTCGACCGGGGAAGGACCACGCTCTCACAGAATACCAGCGTAAAATAGCAACAAAACGCTGTTGTGTATCGTATGGTGAGTGTAGAGAACTGGAGACCCTTTTTTACTGGAAACGAGGCATTTCATTTTAGTCCTCACGGGTGACAACGCATCTGCATTTTGATTCGTAATCGAAGATAGATGTTGATGTCTATGGGCCACAACAACCACTTACCATCACGTGGACTGTTCTCTTTGTCACCCTTATTCTATAAAAAGAAAGATTGCCTCATATGGGAGATATTTGCCACAGTTGCCACGTTTGGCAAGCGGGTTGGCAACCGCAGTTTTTTATTTTTAGTCGTTACTAGTCCTGATTTGTTTTCCTCTGTCGCCCCTTACGACACCCACGGGATGATATGGGGAAGTGGATATTCTTACATCGCCAACATACGGTAACGCCCCCACATGTACACATAATGTAATCACACACGCTTCATCATTATTATATCTCTTTACATGTCTCTTAACGTTAACTTTATAAGTTATTGTAATTGTAATGATTTAAAGAATACAAATTCACAAAGGTCCAAAGCCAGACTTCTCCTACAGACATAGATGCGTCTTTCTATGCGATGCGAATTTCTACAATAATGTGACGGAATTTTCGGTAAAGAAAAATTAAAAACATTAATAATCGAGTCCTCCTTCTTGCTATTTAGTTTTTTTTTTATAGGATAAGGGTGACGAATAAGCACACAGTTCACCTGATGTTAAGTGGTTGCTGTGGCCCAAAGACATCAACATCTATCCTCGATTACGAATCAAACTTCAGATGCGTTGTCACCCCTGAGGACTAAGATGGATCACTTCGTTTCCAGTAAAAAGGGTCTCTGGTTCTCTACACTCACCATACGAAACACAGTAGCGTTAAGCTGCTATTTTACGATGGTATTCTGTGAGAGCGTGGTCCTTTCCCGGTAGAGCCCATCCATTCGTGCTACAACTATATACTACTAATATAGCTGCAGTATGGCTCTACAAAGTACACGGTTGAAGTTATGATGGAAATGGGTGGCGAGGTTTCGTTCCGACGGTGTAAATACGACAGGTTTTTGTTCAGACAAACTTAAAGTTAGCTTCTTTGGCCCTTAGCTTATATATTCCTTAACCAATGCACGGTTATATTTGGTAAAGGATTCATTAATATAAATATGAGCGTTGCTTACGTTTTTGGTTTTGTCAGTCATAATGATCATACCCGTATCCAAGAGTTTTATACCACAGCGCTTACGTGAGGCGGCAATAATAAAGTCCTTGGTATGTAGGTGACGGGGATTGGCGATGATGGTACGGCTGATGGCTACACTACTGGGCTGCCGTGGCTGCTTCTTTCAACACTTACACCCACAAACTCCGCCTCGCTTCTTTCAACACATACACCCACTTCGTTGGCAACCTTTAAAACAATGTCAACTGTATCTTCTTCCTTACATTCAGGAACGCCGAAAATTTCTATGTTTTGCAGTCGATTCCACTGCTGAATGCGAGAGATTTCTTCTTCTATGTGATGTATACGCAACGAATTGCTGTCAATGTCTTTACGAAGACTGGCATTCCCGTCCTTTAAACACTTCATTTCGGCGATGCTGGTAATTATATTTTTAAGAGATCATCCTATTGCGTTCTAATGAAGTTTATAGTGGTTTCTATTGTGGAAATTTGGTTTTTTAAGGAACTTAATTCGCAAAATAAATTAAATTAACGGCAGCTTTCAGAAGATGTGGAAGTTCTTCTCTCTTCGCTTCTAGGGAGTGATCCTGCATTTATCCTCCTTTACATGAGTCTGGTTTCCTCGTAGCTACATTTAAAAATAGTTGTAGTTATCAACAGGAGGAGACTCTTCGCTGTGGAATTTTATAGGGGTGTTCTACTTATCTCCTGTCCTTAGCTGCTTGTTAACATACATTGGGCATGTCCAGTACACTATTTAAAAAAAAACAGAGTTCAGACCCACACATTGGTAATTATAGGGCTCGCGTACTAGTGGAACGAGTGCATAATATAATCTTCTCCGATTGTTTTACATGTTTCTTGCATGCGTTACATATATTGGACATTGTGATGGTTATTTTCAGTGGCGCCGATGAAATAATAAGGAAATGCGCGTCAACACTTTGTTTGGTATTGCTTGAAGTTTCTAAGCAGCAGAAATTCACGTTTGCTTTATTACGATTAAGGCATTTTTTATAAAAATGAATAAAGTGACCACTGCATTTTTAGAAGACAAAGGGACGCACAATACAAATATACAATAAGTTATATAAGACATCCTAGGAGCCAAAGAATTCAATAGTTGATGATACAATACACAACGAACAAAACATACCTATAAAGAGGTGTCATGAGAGTATCATGTTCTGCATTTCACTCACAAAAGTATTAACAATAAGAAATACTAAACACAAATTACTTACTCGCTTTGTGGACAATAATATGACACCAGAACGATATCGCGACTTTTTCCTCCATTCTAGAAATTTGAACAACACGGAGAGTAAAAGGATAAATAAAACTTAAATTTACTGACCAAAGTCTACAATTTTTTCTCGTGATGGGTTATTTTAATTAGCATATTATTTGAAAGAACAAAGAAAAAACCTCCTTCATAACCCCTGTAACTGTTAGCGACTAGAAGAAAAGCCTGGTAAATCTCATAGCATTGCCCAGGAGCAAGCTTCGTGACAATGCTTATTGCACGTAACTCTTTACGAAAAGTGGCCTGTGGAAAACTGCTTATCTACTCATGTGATTTGGAAATCCGTGATCTTTGTCAACAAATGGGTGGTAAGCGTGACTTACTGTCAGGCCAGGGAAAAAGTTTCTTCATATTTTGATTGTATAAAATTGAAGAAAATTCTCTTTGGTTGTACTGTTTGTATCTGGCTGGTTTTATCAATACATATCGGACATTAACAAAAATAAAAAGAAAAAGTAAAATACACTTTCCCGCCATTTTCAATAAGTTTTCTGTCCGCCAAAATGAGTGAAGAAATTCTATACATTCTGAAGCTTTATTACAAAAAAAGGGGGGAAAATGCGAATTAAGCCGGGAAAGAAAATTGTGTCGTTTATGTACGATGTCATTTTTGAAAAAGTGGAGCACGATTGGCATATAAGTAGTTACGACATAGCCGAGGCATTGAGGATTGACCACAAAAGAGACCCATTTGAAAAAGACTGGGTTTACAAAAAAACTCGATATTTGTGTACCACATGAGCTCACTGAAAGAAACCTAATGAATCGTGTACTCATTTGCGATTCTGTATTAAACGTAATGAAATCATTTTTAAAAAGATAAGTCACTGGTGATGAACGACACACGACAAGAACGTGCGAAAAAGATCATGGTCAAAGGGTAGTTAAGCTCCACAGACTGGACCTGGATTGATTGACAACCGCAGTAAAGTGATACTATGTGTTTGGTGGGATTGAAAGGGCATCGCTAATTATGAGTCAAATAAGAAGTTGATAAAAACGGCCGGAATTGATTAACAGAAAAGGAGTGCTTTTTCTTCATGATAACGCTAGACCACACACATCTTTGGCCACTCAGCAAAAATGAGAGAGCTTGGTTAGTAACTGTTAATGCAATAATCTGTTCTTGCAGTTAACTACCATCATCTCACTTATTTCTGAAGCCAAAAAATGAAGCGTCGTTCAAAATAATATTTCTTTCATGGCAAGGTAAGTAAAAGTGCGAGGGAGATGGATATATTCTTTCTCTCTTCCTTATAGCCGCCAAGGCTGTCTACACTACGTAAGAAGGGGTCGTAATGGAAAAATCTTACACTTTTTCTCGCCTAGCCCCCATCCGCCAAACTCGTACAGTCCGATAAGGAACTTCGTTCCAATAAATAAAATTGAAGTATCTGTTTGCTATGTCAAAATAACAGCATTTTACTAAATGCATATGAAAGTATATACGGTACTTATAAAAAAAATTACAATTGCTTATAATAAAATTAAAATAAGTAAGCTAAACGCGATAAAATCCGTAAAAATAGTTTTATTCAATGTGTAGTGTTCGCGTAAATATAAGAAATCAAAATTACAATTTAAAATTGTTGTCAGTCTGTTTTGACGTTTCACTGGCAGATAGCTTATATTATAAGGAGCAACTTAGGCTACTTTTATTTCAGAAAAATAATTAGGGTTCCGCGCAAGAAAAGAAAACCCATGAAATCCAATCGTAATGAATTCCACGCGAGCGAAGTCGCAAGGAACAGCTAGTAGAAAAATAAAATTATGCCCATGGATTCTTTTTTTATGGAATAAGTATACTACATACTAGCACACAGTCCACCTGATGCACAGTGAATGCTGTGGCCCATAGTATACAGTTCATATAAAATTGCAATAATTCGAAACTTGCAACGATGTTTAACGTGTTCACGGACTTTATTTTTAAAAAGAAACCTTGTTACGCGTTTTTTTAACGTTAAGAAGGATTTCATTCCAGAATCTAATGGTGATTGAAGGAGTGGATTTGATTTCAAAGGCTACGAGTTTGAGTTACGATTTTAGTAGTGGAAGGGATATTGATAAGTTATTTTTGACAAAAATTGAATCAAGTAAAACAGTGATCGGCTTAAGTTATTTATTTAACTACATTCTGTTTATCAAGTGCGATAGGTGTATGTCCTTTACATAATCTTTAAAATATGGAATTACTTTGAGATATTTAGAGTTTCGATAACACCAACGTCGGGGGTACAATTGAATATAAACGCGAGTCCATATTAAATATATCACAAATATCAAGATAAAAGGAAAGAGAAATGTTACGTAAAATTGTTTTTCTGTAAGTCAATTTTTAATTTTATAAATTATTATTCCGTTTAAAAAATGTAGTTCATACTAGAACTCTGTTAATTTGTAAAACATGGGGCCGTTGGTTAACACATTAGTTCAAATTATTTATTACCTTACTTATAATATAATATAAGATAAGGGTGACAAACGAGCACACAGTCCACCTGATGGTAAGTGGTTGCTGCGGCCCGTAGACATCTACATCTATCCTCTATTACAAATCAAAATGTAGATGCATTGTCACCCGTGAGGACTAAGATGGAATGCCTCATTTGCAGTAAAAAGGGCCTCCGGCCACCTGCACTCACAAAGCGAAACGCAGAGATAAACCTCTACTTCACGCTGGTTTTCTGTGAGGTCGTGGTACTACCCCGGTTCGAGCCGGCCCATCTGTGCGACAGCAAAAGCTGAATTTAAATATGAAATTAAATGTTGAATAGAAATGTATCTTAAAAGTTATATCTTGTTATTTTAATGAGTTTTATAAATCATTATACAGCAGCGGATTTTAAAAAAAAATATTGAGAGAAAAATAGTTTTTGTAACACTTATTTGAGCGCGTTAGAGCCGAAAATTAAAGATATTTTTTACAGTTTTATTGTAACAAGTCCCGTGTCATATGAATGTAAATATCACGGTGTTCGACGAGATGTAAGGAAATTTCTGGATGGATTTCTGTTTGGAACTGCCACTGCCTCTTATCAAGTAGAAGAAGCATGGAATGAGGATGGTAAACAATTATTTTTAAAGTAAAATTTCCGCGATATTTTTACTAAAACTCAAAAGGAGATTGAAAATTAAGCATTTTCGATCTACTTTTGAAGGTTTGGATAATTTTATCAGAACTATAATTGTTCCTACTCTTGAATAATAAATTTGGCTATTAGATATTGATTTGTTTTAATTTAAATATGAAAAGAAGTCGGAGGCACCTTATTCCAATGTATTTGGTTCCTAATTCCGAGTGTACAAAATGCAATGGAAAAAGGTAGGAAGAATAATACACGCTTCTTATTATCCTACAACCAAAATTATTATAATTTAAAAAATATGAATAATCATCCCCGTGAGTATAGACATTACAAGTTAATTTTATTTTTAATATTGCAATTAATTGATTAACAAGGTGTTGATGACCAATTTTGATTTTCTTTCACAAAATCTACAGCGAGAGCAAATTTTGCAGAAGTATTATCTTTGCACTGATATGTAGGTATGTGAAAATTTCGTGGGGATATATGATTCGATTGCGTAAGAATCATCCATTCTATTTCTATATACTTAATAAATTCATTTACATTTCATACTTATGAAATAAAGTAAAGTCGTATTATTACAATAGTAGTACCAATCATATGCGGCTCTTTCTAAAGCAATATATTGTGCATAATGATATAATGTAGTTTGTGAGTTATTATCGATAAATGTATATCACTACTTACCTAGGATTGTGAAAGTTATTATAAAGGAAATAGAAACCTATGCGTTATTGAAAGTAACGCAATAAAAGTAATGCATAGCAGGCTGCGTAAAATTGTAAGGAACACTCTTTATTTGTGTATATGTGGCTTATTCGTAATAAGGTGCTCATAGAACCTTATTACGATGTTCTATACATCGGAATAGAGTTTCATACCAAAAAATCGCGTTTCTTAATTCCGAGTATCAAAAAATGAAAGATTTTCGCTTAAATAAATACTTAATTGAAAAATCATTTTAAATACGGGTTTGGCCATGAATTTCTTAACATTAAAAATATAAAGAAGAAAAACAATATGAGTTATTTAAAAAAATATATTTATTTCCGAGTAAGCCAACACATTGTAGTATACTTTTTTAAAATAATTTAATTTTAATGACCAACTTCGCGACTTCGGCATTCCTTTAAAAAAGCACGGATATTTTTGAATATTCTTCGGAATAAAGACCGAGAGATAGCTGGCATCTTTTCTTTTATCCTTGCCTTTAAGTCATGCAATGCTTTTGGCTTGTGGGTGTACACTCGATGTTTCATTTGATATTGATTTGGGATATTTATCCCCATACAGAGAAGTCTGATGTTGTCAAGTCAGGCCACCTGGAACCTGGCCCAGGAATGTCGCCTTTCCGAGAAGTTGGCTTTTCCGGAAATATCTCTTTAGCGGCCAATAGGACTCATTAGAGGTGTGACAACAAGACGGAACATCTTACTGGAATCACGTATTCTGGTTGTAACCAGCAAGTTTATGTAACTGTGGTGACAGAAACTTTCTTAACATTCTTACATACTCAGTAGGGTTAAGAGTGACTGCACGACCGTGAAAATCCTCGAATGATTAATTTAGCTAAAATGGCTGCCTATACAGTAGCTACCTTAGGTAAACGAAGGTGCCTTTGATGTTTTGCTTTAGGATTTACACTGCTTCAGTACCTGCATTTCCGTTTATTGACGTAATCATTGAGGTGGAAATCGGCTTTATCCGAAAACATGATTTTGTCAAAGTAACGGAAGCAATTCAACACTGTCTCGACGTACAGTTTGCGTACATTTAAATCATTGGGCTTTAACTCCTGCTGCTAACTAAATCTTGTATGGATGTAATTTCAAATCTAATTTCAAAATACGGCGTAATGTTGTGCGTGATATTCCTAATTCAGATGTACGTTTATGCGTCAATAAATCAGTATCATAACAATATCAGTTTTCTTCACTCCGTGAAGTCCGTGGGCCTCCAGTTTGCTTCACATTTAGTGTCGATCCCGTCTCCTCGAACTTCTTTACCCATTTCTTTATTAAAAATAAACTCGGACACTGTTTTATGACGTGTAATTCGTACTAAATGCGAGACAAGTGCCTAACGGTAATGAGGGAAAAATTGTTCAAATAAGGTTGCTTTACTCAAAAGGCGCACTGCGGCCCCGTGAAAGGATTCATAGCGACCAAATTTCAGAAAAACGATCTAACCGCACCACCGCTCCCCCTGGCCCAAGGCCCTTGCGTTTGCGCGGGAAAATAAATTTTAATGTAAACTTATTCATGGCCCATTCTGTATAATATTACTTGTTAAAAATTACATCGAATATTGTATGAACTTAACTTAACTTAACTTTTCAGCTGCTGCCACAAAACTAACCAATTATTTTAAAATGTATAAACATTATTCCGGATCTTTGATGCTATAACTACGCGGAGTTATATTATCATTTCTATAAGTAATTTTGCTATAATAAAGAACTTGTAAATCGGTCGCAAAATGCAGTTTTTCTATATACCTCGGAATATGGTGCCTTTTTACCATACAAAAATATTTTTTGCAACTTTTGGATAACATTTTTTCTACTTTTAGGGAAAGCGGAAAACATTTGGGATCATTTAACACATACCCAGCCCTGCATCATCAAGAATTGTTCTAATGGGGACATCGCTGACGACTCTTACCATTTGTACAAACGCGACGTGGAAATGATGCGAGAGTTAGGACTTGATTTTTACAGATTCTCACTATCATGGTCCAGAATTTTGCCCACAAGTTTCCCTGATAAAATAAACGAAGCAGGTGTTCAATACTACAACAACTTAATCGATGAATTGCTTAAATATAATATACAACCAATGATTACTCTTTATCACTGGGATTTACCACAGAAACTTCAAGACATGGGTGGCTGGACTAATCCACATATTGTCGATTGGTTTGGTGACTATGCTAGAACAGCATTCCAGCTTTTCGGCGATAGAGTAAAATACTGGATCACTATAAATGAGCCCTATCAAGTTTGTAATATGGGTTACGGTGATGTTGATTTGGCACCAATGCTTAATATCAAAGGCTTGGCAGAGTACATGTGCGCTAAAAACTTACTCTTAGCTCATGCGAGAGCTTATCATATATATGATGAGGAGTTTAGATCAGAACAAGGTGTTATTTTTATTTCATACAGCGCTCAGTGGTATGAACCATCAAGTGAAAATGACACTGAAGCTGCTAATGAACACAACGATTTTCAGGTGAAAATCTAATGACCCGCTGGCTAATATAATTTATTTATTTATTTAAATTTTCATGCACATAGTTGTACATATTGCGGACTTAATGCCATAGGGAATTCTCTTCCAGTCAACCGTTAGGCTAAACAGAGATGGACAAACAAGTGGCGGTGCAGCAGTAATCAAAATAGAAGGGGATTCTTTATATATATACACACACATACACACACACACATACATACACATATATACTTAAGTACACAGAATATATAAATATAGACATGCACATATAGATGCATACAGTACATATATACATTATACATGTAAATTTTATCTATGTTTCTGATATAGATAAAATTCACATGTATAATGTATTGTATTATGAAATATATATATGTATATGAAAATAAGAGGTGTGTTAGTTTAAACTTGCAACGATTTTTTCACATGCTTACGGAATTGATTTTTAAAAACAAACTTGTTGGGAGCTTTTTTAATGTCAAGAGGTAGTTCCAGAATCTGATGGCCGTCAGGGCGAAAAAGTGAGATTACACACATGAGATAAGTATACATAACACAGTACTGGTTACTTATCTCACTCCTTCGATTGAGCACCTTAAGATTAGCCGAAGAACAGAGAACAATTATGAGAATCTCCCAGGTATTGAAATTTGGATTTCAGATACTCGGAAGCACATGGATCGTTCAGAATTGTGAAAAGGGTGCAGAGTATTCTAACATATCTGCGCTAACGGATAGGCAGCCAATTTAGCTGAGTACGAAAAAAAGATACATGGTCGTATTTATGAAGACCATAGATGTATCTGATGCAGTTGTTAAGTAGACGATCCAATGTATTAAGATGATGTTGAGACAGGTCTGAGTAACACACATCGACAATAATCAATAATCGGTAGAATAAGTGATTGGACAAGAAAAATCTTGGTTTTCGTAGGAAGAAAGTTTTTTAATTGATATAGAGATCGCAAAGTTCCAGTAGTTTTGCGATTCACCTCCTATATATGTTTGTTGCATATTAAGCAACTATCAATATACAGAACAAGGTTCTTTACATTGGGAGAGAATGGTATGACATTATTTTTAAATATAATTGGTGGTAGGGTAGAATATCTAGGAATAATATTGGGGCACCTAAGATTATCGTTTGACATTTAGATGGGTTCAAGTTTATGCCATACACACCACGCCGGTATGTATTTTAAGTCATCATTTAATAATGAGATAGCATTAGAGATATCTGGGAGTTCCACTTGCATATATAACTGCAGATCATCGGCATACAGATGGTAAGAGCAAATGAGATTAAGTGATGAGATTGATAAAAATTTAAAACAGAAGAGGAGAGAATATGACGCCTTGAGGGTGGCGTCCCTCAAGGCGGCATAGTCTCGCCTCTAGACACATCACATCAGTTAGATAGTATATGTCCAGTACGCACGGCCTGTTACCGCCCTCGAAGATATGATAAGAACCATTCCTGAGCTGAAGAAGAGATATTCAAATGAGAAAGAAGAGTGATTAGATATTTTAAATTTAAGCCTTTAAACAAAAAATATTTAATTTTTGGGCTTGTAGGTATAAAAATGGTAAATTTAATAATAATTTTATATTTTCTAGTGGGGCCAATACACTCATCCTGTATTCTCGGTGACGGGCGACTTTCCACCTTCTATGAAAAAAAAGATAGCAGCTAAAAGTGCAGCTCAAGGCTATCCTAGGTCTAGGTTACCTGAATTCACTCCTGAAGAAATTGAATACATACGCGGTAGCTCGGATTATTTCGGACTAAATCATTACTCAACGTATTTAGTATACAGAAACGAATCCGTGTATGGTTATTATGAATCTCCGTCTTTTGGCGATGATTTAGAAACCTTGACTTACAGGAAAAGCGAATGGAAAATTGGCGAGTCCGACTTTATAAAGGTATTGAACTTAAGTTTTTCGATACTTACAAGGTATATGCTAAACTACAAAGGTCAAATAATGTTTTTAATAACTTGTTTAATCTTTTTTCATCCAATACAGCCTATAAAAAGTCCACTGTTGAATATAGATTGCCTTATTGTGTATAGTTTATCGTTTTTATCTAGAAAATGCTGCTGCCCATTTGGCAATGATGTGGTAGTGGATTATCTTACGCAGCCACTACACGACAAATGACGTAATCTAATTCACTATATTTTACTTTTGTATTTATTATTATTATATATTACTGGCTTTGCACGGGTGATTTTTGGATCTCGACAACAACTCCACCTACCGGGTATATATATATATATATATATATATATATATATAGATATTATTTGATATTTCATTTTATTTACGTCTACGCAATGCAAGTCAAAATTATATTCTATATATATCATTTCCTTCTTTTGTTTTGCTTAAATGCACTGTGAATATGTATTTTGTTTATAATATTGTAATTAATATTTATAATGTGCTTACAGTATGTACCATGGGGTTTCCAGAAGCTATTGACAAAAATTAGGAGAGATTACAATAATCCTCCGATTTATATAACTGAAAACGGCTTTGCTACTTATGGCGGACTCAATGATGAAGATCGCGTAACATACTACAAAGGGTACTTAAATGCGATGCTGGATGCCATTGACGACGGGTCGGATGTTAGAGCGTACACGGCTTGGAGTTTAATGGATAATTTTGAGTGGATGGATGGATACACGTTCGTTTCCTTTATTTTCTCTATTTAAAGTAGTAAAGAGTTTCAATATTTCAATATAATGTTTTCCTTTTCTCTCCTTAGAGAGCGTTTTGGCCTGTACGAGGTGGACTACGAAAGCCCCTATCGCACGCGCACGCCACGCAAGTCCGCCTTCGTGTACAAGCAGATCGTGCGCACGCGCGAGCTCGACTGGCACTACGAGCCTGATACCGACGTCATGAGCATCGATGAGGGACACTAGAATATATATATAAATAAAGATTCATAACCTTTATTTGTTACTTCCTGCGTTATCATTCCATTAAAACTACAATTTATTTATAAAAAAATTCGCTAAATATCAAGCAGTGTCGATGATATTGAAGTTAAATATGTTAGCACCAATCTTCTCTAACTGTTTTAGAGTCACTTTTGCACACAATGTTAAAATCAATATCGAAAGCATTTAATTTGGTTTAGGGTTGTTTAAAGTTCTTATGAATGTCGAAATCTACCGAAGTTATTTTTTACTTTCACTACCGTTTCGGAAATAACAGAATTTATAACATTATTATATCGGAAAAAGTTTGAGGTGAAGAGAGGCTGAACCTAGATATAAACTTGACGTGAGTGAGTGGTTAATAAATGATTTATTGGTCAGAGAAGGATTACGCTCTTAGAAGGAAACCCTATGGTTGAAACAGTAATTGGAAAAGTGTAAAAAAGTTTATCGGAGAGAGAAATAATTTATAATCTATGTCACTTCCACAAGTAATAAGAATCTAACGACAGCGGCGACGAGTGATTGATCAAAACTGGTTGGAAACGTGCGATCTTCTGCATCATTGTGTTCAGTCCTTCACAGTACACAGCTGCAGTAATGCTCATCCCATTTGGTAAGAAGCTGTGACGAATGACACTGGCGTTAGACCACCAAACAGTGACTATCAATTTTCTAGGGGTAAGCTTTCATTTAGGCCATTGATACTTAACCAAGATCCAACCAACATGCTGAGCGCTTGCGATTGTCAAACAGAATCCATTTTTGTCATAGGTAACAATGCGGTTCGAAATTCCTTCATTTGTGTGCCTGTTGAGCAGTGCAAGGTACGTCTCAACGCGCTGGCGACCATTAAGTTCGTGGGGCAACCATTTGTCAAGCTTTTTTACCTTGCCAATTTGACGTAAATTCGGCAATATTGTTTTTTTATGTTAACGTCGAAAACCCCTGCTAATTCCGCCGTAGATTGAGTATCATCAGCTACCACAATCGCCCTTAAATCGTCATTGTCGACCACCGTTTTCGGACGACAATGGGGTTCATTTTTCAGGACGAAATTTCCATAACGGAGGCGGGCAAACCAATAACAGGTGATCCGTTCATTTGTAGTATTCACTCCGTAAACGTCGTTGATGTTGCGTGCCGCTTGTGGCGCGTTGCTACCTTGACGTTACTCATATTTCATAATTACTTGATTTTTTAACGTATCCATGCTTGTCTTTTTTCTGACTGATTCATTGTGAATAATTTCCAATATTATAGCCATTCACTTCACAGGATATATTATAATGTAATAAATACAGCACTGTGGTAGCTCAAGGTCTATACACTCGTTATTGATTTCACAGCAAACGAACAATGTGTGTTCGATCCCCGATGGAACCAATAAAATTGTAAGTTCACAATTGTATAAAAATAACTAAGTGTCTTTAATGACGCATTTCTTTCTCTAGTTGATACAAAAACTTTCCTTTCATAGATTTTTTTTCTGGATTATATTTACCTACGCTATCAAGCCATCCATGAATTTATTATTTTACATAAACTTATCTCAAGTATATATCGTGATAAGATTTTCAGACTTCAAGATTAAACATAATCTAAACATCTTTATAAATATCGCATTTACGTAATAAAACTACAAACTTGCGCAAATAACAAACCTACCACAATAAATATAACATTAGACTATTGTCAGCTACATCATTTTTATGTATATATTTATTACTTGTATACGTTCTTTTTTTTTTAAATGTGCTTTTTAATGTTAATTACAGGATATTTTTGTTAGTGCTAGTTTTGTCAAGCACCCATCTAACAATAAAGGTCCGAGACGATGTAAGGAAATTACCAATATAATTTGTTTTTGGTGCAGTAATAGTCCCATATTAATGACATATGATAGTAAGGTCTATGATACAAAAGCATTAATATAGAAGGTCTCTAAGATGCATAAGATAAGTATTATAGTAATAGAGTTTAAGCATGAAGTCCAATATATAAAAGACATATATAAGTAAAGTCTATGAAATAAAGGAAATATGTGAAAGGTCTCAAATATGTAAAAGCATTATGCTCATTGATAGAAATGGGATTTGAAAATGATTATTATTAGTATCGTGTAGACTGCTTCACCGTGACCGAGACCGCGGTAAACGTGAACTTGATAACCGATACATATCGGTTATCGAGTTAAGACATCCTAAGCATATCATTTTAGTGCCAGTAGTGAGCGGGTTTGATTTAGCAATACGGCTTGCCCGTGGACATCGAGCACACCTACCGATTGTGGGCGGTGTCTTAGATATGATACGTCAGCTATCTTTACGTTGATACTATTTTTACAATAGTACCAACATTAACAATTTTGGTGCCAAAGTTGATCATGTGAGTGTGTTGTGAGGGGGCGCCATTCGTATGATAGTTGCATTGATGCTTACTGTTACTTGCAGTATAACATGTTGTGATGGATCTGCGAGTGTGCTACGTCTGATTTGACACACCTTGTGATTCTGGTCGATGGAGGCATGCAGGTGGGGATGTCTGCTGGAATCGTATCAGGGTCCTTGGTACGGTGTTAGCCCGACGATAGTCATATTGATGCTTATTACGTTTTGTGGCATTGCGTCTCTGCGATGGTTGTTAGGTGGGTCGCTATTCTCAATGGCGCTCTCTGCTTCTTGGTTTAAAACACACTTAAGTTTTCCCCAAGTCGGGTCCCTTGATGACGAGGCTGCAGACGTTCTGGCCTCCATAAATAGTGTTTTATATAACAACTTAATATAGTAAATTTTCCACCTGTTTTGGCCACACCGGGAACAGTTTGCATAGGCGAAGATGGTCCCACTAGCATACAGACCGCATATTAAATTTGTACATTTTATATTCATTATATTACTCTATCAGTGGCCTTTGGTTTTACTATACTAGTATTATTAACTAGTAGTTTACCTAACGCAAGAACAAAATGGTCCTGGAGCAATAAATTTGAAGATACATATACAATGGAGCTACGCGAGCTATGCAAATACTATCCGCCATTTTCTTTTACTTAAGCAACTTTTCTACAAGTAAGCATCAAGCCGGGAAGCAAGAAAAATTCCGGAGGAATCATTAGCAGAAACGTGTGATCAACGTATGTGACCACCAGTATCTAGAACATCGTTTGCAGAAATCACCGTGAACTTTTACCTAAGCATCGCGGAGGCCATCTTAAGGACAAAGGGCATGATTCGAGTGAGTTCCTTATTCCTCTTACATGCCGTTACACGCATCATAACGCAAAGCGTTATTAGGTAGTGCTTTACTCTCGACACGTCACGCTCAAGCAATTTTGTGTTCTTAAAATGCCTTATATCATAACCATATTGCACTTAAACGATAATATGAGTGGCCGTACATCAAGAAAACGAAAATTAATCCACCTTATATTTTATAAAAAATTATTTTATATTGCTACTTTGAAAAACTAACGGTTTGAAAAAAAAAACACGTGGACGTCCGAATATTGATTTTGTATGTGGTCACGATAACTTTTTTTTTATAGGATAGGGGGCAAACGAGAATGCGGCTCACTTGACGGTAAGTGACTACCGCCGCCCATGAACAACCGCAACACCAGGGGATGCGTTGCCAGCCTTTTAAAAAGGAGTAGGCTCTTTTCTTGAAGGTCCCTAAGTCGTATCGGTCCGGAAAAATTGCTGGTGGTAATCGATTCCACAAGAGAGTTGTGCGAGGAAGAAAACATCTTCTAAATCGCACAGTGGTGGACCGCCAATCAATCAATACCTCAATCAATCCAATCAAATCCAATCAACTCCCGAAAAAACTGACATATAGACACCATGTTTTTTTTTTATTAGCTTCAGAATTATATATATATATATACTTCATATAAATAGCCTAGTACGCGTAGTTTGTTAATAAAATTATTTTCAACTTTTATAAGTTTTATTACTATTAAAATTTTTAAGGTTCTTTCATATTTTTTTAGCCCTTGATAGATAAAGGACAAATGTACCATGCAGCCTATATTGATTTTATACTTTGTGTAATCGATTCATTTTGGTAAACATTATAATTTTTTTTTCATGTAGGTGACATTAACTGTTAAAATATTAAAGCGCTAAATTTAAAATACGTATATAGCATATGTCAGGAATACAATTTAGTTTTTTCATCAAAAATAAATGAAACACCCATGAGGTGTGCACTTTTGGTTATTGCAAACTATTTGAAAGTGCACTATATGTATCAAACAACTATGATAGCCAATATTCACCATGAGACATTAATCAGGAAGCTACAGCACTATGGTGTCAAGAACACAGCGCTTAAACTTATTATTTCATATTTAAGTAATAGAAAGCAGAAGGTTTTATCAATGGTAAAAGTTCTTCCGAGTCACCTGTACTAATGGGTGTTCCTCAGGGCGCGATTCTCGGCCCATTCCTGTTTCTGGTGTATATTAATGACTTACCTCACCTTGTAGGGGATAGTCATGATATAATATTATTTGCTGATGATACTTCCTTGATTTTTAAACTTAAACGTCAATCATTTAAATGTGACGAAGTGAATAATGCTATATCAAAATTAGTGCATCGGTTTAACGTTAATAATCTGCATTTGACCGGAAATAAAACTAATTGTGTTAAATTTACAACAACGAATGTTAAAAATCTGAATACCAATGTGTTTTAAAATGGGGAGGAATTGAGCCCTGTTGTATCCACTGTTTTTCTTGGCATCACTCTTGACGCAAAGCTTCAGCGGGGCGCCCATATATCCAAATTAGCAAGCAGACTAAGTTCTGCAGCCTATGCTGTAAAAAAGATTAGAGGTCTCACTAGTGTCGAGACAACTAGATTAGCTTATTTTAGTTATTTCCATAGCATAATGTCTTATGAGATTTTGCTATGGGGAAATGCAGCTGATTCAGAAACTATTTTTGTTTTACAGAAGAGGGCCATTAGAGCTATTTACAATCTAAAACCGAGAGAGTTTCTTAGAGATAAATTTAAAGAAATAAATATATTAACTTTGGCCTCTCAGTATATTTACGAAAATTTAATGTATGTTCACAAAAACAAAGATAGTTTTAGTAAAAAAAGTGATATACATTCTGTAAACACTAGGAATAAACACAAGCTAGTGATGCCAGTTTCTCGACTCCACAGAGTCAGTAATTAATTCTTGGGGCAATGTATACGCTATTACAACAAGGTCCCGGAAAGTGTACAGGTTCTCTCAATTACCAAGTTTAAATGTTTTATTAAACTGAAACTGTATAAAAAGGGTTATTATAGTATAAATGAATACATGGTTGATAATAACCCCTGGGAATGAGGTGGTCGCTTCCAAGCAGTTTCTAAAATAAATTTTGTAAATAGTTCGTAATCATTTATATTGTAAAATTTATTAAAAAAAAAGTCCCGCTCGGTTTCTTGCTGGTTCTTTCCAGGACAGAGAGTTTTTTTCGAACCAGTGGTAAAGTAAAAAATTACTTTCAATAAGAATTACACATGTAATGTATATTGAATAAAAAATTATTCTATTCTATTCTATTCTAAATATTTAAGCAAGCAACATTACCGAGTAGTGGCGGTGTAAGAATATCATCCCGTGGGTGTCGTAAGAGGCGACAGAGGAAAACAAATGAGGATATGGGCAGCGGCGTCTTTCTAGTAACGACTAAAAATAAAAAAAAACGTGATTGCCGACCTCTTTGCCAAGATTTTTTTTTAAATATTTAAAACTACGAATTTTGATTTAATTTGCACTTAGCATAATCGTACAATTAAATCAATTAATCCATAAATATTTTAAAGCAGCTTTACAAAATTTTGATTTAATTTGCACTTGGCATAATCACGCAATTAAATCAATTTAGATTCTTTTTTATTATCAGAATATGTAATTATTCACATAAAATTAGACTTAGTTCACTGATACAACGTCATAAATATGGACGGATGTTTAAGTAATTCATATTATTCTTACGATTTAAAAGAAGTGAAATATTTATAAAAAATTACCACATCTTTTCACGTCATCCGAATTTAATATATTCTAAATTTCAAGTTTCCAGCTCATCGGGAAGTTAGCTTAAAATTAATTACTAAATTCCACCCGGAACGGCGACAGTTAGGCTGACAAACAAGAGCGTGACTTAATAAAAAAGTGGTAACATCCAATACTTTTGTGCAGCTTACATCATCTTGTTTTTGTATCATCTTACAAAAATAATTTTTCAAAAAACATATAGATTTATTTAATTTAGGGTTTCAACTTCTCTTATCAGAAAGTGTAAATCTGTCAAACACCATTTAAGACACATTTATCGCTAACTCACTTAAGCTATTGTAAAATAATTAGGTACATGCGTATACTTAAAATTATACGCACGGAAGCGTTATTAGTTCATGACGCAAATGAATGACGTGATTGCAACTAAGCAATATAATTTACATATTATCTTAGTATTTTAATATTCTTTTAATTTGTTTTTATTCTGGCATCCAATAAAAGGACCTAAACGAGTAAAGTATATTTCAATCTCTACACCAAAACCCTAATATTGCACGACAAGTTTGCCATTGCTGCCAGTGTTGCTTGAATTTTTAGGCGCGATTAAAAACTAATTTCCCTCGCGTGACCAATTAAAGAAGAAACAACAAATCAAGCAGCAATCAAAAAAATATATCAAGAAAGAAGAATGGAAGAACCAGATCAATGTGAAAATAGAAATTACAGGAAAAATATGTCTACATCTACTAGTGACACTTGACCAAATAGCATTAAAGTGAAAGAATACATGAGAAGATTTTGTGAGCAATCCTTTCTGGCTTTTTTTTCTTCATATAAAAACCACAATGGAATTAACCAATGGAGGATCGAGAAAGAAGAAGAATTCAAGAAATGTAATAAGCATCACGCACGAACGAAACAGCGAGAACTGAACAGAAACAACATTGCTACTGTCTCACGTGCCGACAGGAAAAATTACTCCGGAACTTATTAAAACTACTTACTTTTTTATTAAAAAAAACTTACTCCGTAACTTGTTTTAATAAAAATCAAACAGGGGATAAATTTCAAAATATCTATAATGGCTCATTTGACATTATTGAGGAAGTTTCACCTAATGTTAAGATCTTAAAGAACAATATGGAATATCTACATAATACACAAGAATAATTCCAAGATATATTTTAGTTAAATAAATAAATTAGTTAATTTATGTTATAGTTTGTTAGTTTAACTAGTAAAATCGTTTTTATGCATGTGACATAACTTCATGATTATGTGACTTATTGATAGTAAAGTTCTTTTTTATTTTTCCTACAAAAGGGGAAGGAGAACAGCATTTTTTCCGGGGTGTTGTAGTATATGAGTCAAAATTATACGTATGTACCCTAACGGAAGCTTTATAAGCTCATGACCTGATTGTAACTAAGCAATATAACTTATTTATTACCTTAGTATTTTATCATCATCATCATCATCATCATCATTAATATTACAGCCCTTCACAAGCCCACTGCTGAATATAGGCCACCTCCAAGGAATGCCACAAAGCACGGTCCTTAGCCCTCTGCACCATCGACTTCCTGCATATCTTGCCAGGTCGTCACTCCATCTAGTGGGGGGACGCCCTACACTTCGCCTGTCAGTAGGCTGCCATTCGAGAACCTTTTTTCCCCATCGGTTGTCGGTTCTTCGAGCTATATGGCCGGCCCATTGCCACTTCAGCTTACTAAATCGTTGGGCTATGTCGGTCACTCTGGTTCTACTGCAGGCATCTTCATTTCTTAGTTTATCACGCAGAAAAACTTCGAACATAGCCCTTCCCATAGCTCACTGAGTGATCTTGAGCTTCCGCATACGACCAGCAGTGAAGGATCACGTCTCAGTTCCATAGGTCATCACTGGTAACACGCACTGGTTGTACAGTCTCGTTTTCAACTTTTGAAGTATACCTGACGAGAGGATGTGCCGTAATTTACAGGACGCTACCCAGCCGAGTTGAATTCGTCGATTGACCTTTCGGTCGAAGTCGATCTTACCTAATCGGACTATTTGTCCCAGGTAAACATACTCGTCAACAACTTCGAGCTTAGTGCTCCCAACAACAACCGGCATAGGTGTGACATAGATGTTATGCATGATCTTTATTATGTCTATGTTCATCTTAAGACCTATCCGTTGGGAGGTACTATTGAGATCATTGAGCATAGTGCTTAGGTACTGCAGCGATTCTGCCGTAAGGACTATATCGTCTATATGTTTATACCGTATCTTTTCCAATCCAGTAGCTTGAAAACGTCTTCCAATGCAGCGGTGAAGAATTTCAGGGATATAACGTCAACCTGTCTTACACTTCTCTGCAGTTCGATTGATTTCGTACTCTGGTTCTGTACTCTACCTGCGTTAAGTAAAAGACCCTTTTATTATTATTCATGTTATAGTAATTTTTTGAAGTACGTCACATTTTATGATACATGGTGTATTTTATTTTTATTAAAACCTATAATTTTTATTGTGAATACTTTTTGTACTTTTTATGATTGTATTCGCTTGGTTGAAGCTTCAAGAAAATAAAAAACTTAAAAGAAGGCATACAAAAAAGGTATTATTTTTATTTTGAATTTAATACGAAATTCTGTGTGATTATTGAAAAACCTGTAAAATCCGTATATCTCAAGATCTGTTCATTTCAGCCCATACATATGGTGGGTCAAATTTGTAGCATTGTGACTAATAGACAGATATCATGCCCTGCCAGGAAGTTGTCGAGTTTCCAGTAAACCTGTATAATTGTTTGTGTGTAAGTTGTAGAGTTTCCAGTAAACCTGTATTAAGGGGGAGTAAATTAATTAGATTTTGTGTTTGATTAATAAACATCGTTTCGTAAATTCACACCTATGTTTTATTGAGCTAAAACATAACTTATAATTATCGCTTATCTAATATTTACAAATATGTTGGTAAATCCAATTTTGCATGCCTTAAGCATATTAAAAAATTACGTATAACATGATTATACGTAAATTTTTAAAGTAGTTTTTTTTTATAGGATAGGGTGACAAATGAGCACACAGTCCATCTGATGGTAAGTGGTTGCTGTGGCCCATAGACATCTACATCCGTCCTCGTTTGCGAATCAAAATGCAGATGCGTTGTCACCCATGAGGACTAAGATGGAATGCCTCTTTTCCAGCAAAAAGGGTCTCCGATTCTTGACACGCACCATACGAAACACAACAGTTTTAAGCTGCTATTTTACGCTGGTATTCTGTGAGAGCGTGGTCCTTCCCTGGTCGAGCCAACCCATTCGTGCTACAATATTTAATGGATTTTATAAGTTCTGATTATTTGTAATACTGATGTTTAGCAAAGTTGGTTTTCGTTCTCCAAATAGAAGCTACGCTATAATTTCTTCTTTTACTACTGCAAGTAGGTTTAAAAGCCAAAGACTTATGTTTTTTCAATAAAGTGTGTAATATGTACAACTGCCTCATCGAAATCAGCCCACATGATGAATACAAAAAGCTAGTGGAGTACCTGTACTGTTTAAAATGCATAACCTTTAGTAGAGTAAGTAGTAAGTACTCCCCCTCCCCCCCCCCAAATTGGTATACAATATATTATAATAGATTGAGCAAGCGCTACATATATTTGATTTAAAAGATCTAAACAGGCAACATGTCTTAAAGTCTTAAAGTCAAAGTGCGCTTTCGAATTACAATAGATCGATCGATCTTTATAGCACATAAAGAACATAACTTATGTCCAGAAAGATTTAAATGATTTAGTTGATATTGCTAGAAGTTTCCTTTCATATTCTCGTTTAAGTTTCTTAATTAATTTAGTAACATAGTTGCGATACCATTTATATGTAATTTTTAACACTTCATTATTATTTTGCATACAATTCCTATTTCATATACATTTTAACCTACATCGTTTAATTTTTCGCTTCTTACTCGGAATATTTACTATTTTTGTATTTTCTTCAATTGATTCTCTTATTTTATAAATTAATTGATCTATGATATAGTCTGGATTATCACTAAAAAGAAGGTTAGATAGGTTTTTTGAGCTAGACTGGCAAGTGCTTTATTAAAGTCAGTCAAAGTTATATTTAACTTTAACATAATTGCGTTTTGTTTAATATTACTTAATTTGAGCATGATCTGTGATAGTAGTGTTCAATAAAAACTTCAATGCAATCTGAGCAAAAATAGTTTGTTGTTATAATTTTAGTATAAAATGATCCAATAAGTTGTTATCTCTTGTAGGGATATGATGTCACGGTAAAAGCTCATACGTGGAAAGCACATTTAAATAGTTCGACCTATTCGTTATTTCGTGTGTTTGTTCTTTAAGTCTAGGTGTAATTTATATTAATATCTCCTGTTATTGCAATATTTTAATGTTTTTTAACGAGCCCAGACGTTCACTATGAGACCTGATGAATTGCTCTTCGATTGAATTTTTTTAACATGAGACGAAATATTTTTTTAATATAAACCACTACTCCATCATTTTGATTCACGTGATGATAAGTATTATAAACATAGTAGTGGAACGTGGACGTGGAACAGGTTTGATAAATTGAATCCTAAATTATGTTAATATTAATATCTTTGCATTAACTTGTATAGAAGTTAATGTCAGTTGAAGATCTTCATAATTGGAATAAATACTTCTTATATTCTGGGATACAATTGTGAAGTCTGTATATTTACATTTTAAATATCTATTGAAATGTAGAAGCTATTTCTATATTGTTCAATTCTTGTAAATTATTGAAAATATTTTTATCCATAGGACATTATTATTAAAGACAGACAGCCAAGATCGAATGTTACAAATGTACATAATACTTTAATATAAGCGTGGAACTATGTTTGTTATATGTATTTTTGTAAGTAATTGAAGTGTGTTTATGAAATTTTTAATTTTATATTTATAATATTGTAGTTTAGGTATGTATTTTATTAGAAATGTTGTAAATTCTAACTTTTTGTAAATAAAACAATCACAAAGATACTAGCGGTACGAACTTAGTAGCCCATTAAATAATTTTAAGTACATAATAAACTTTTTTAATATAGAATACTTTGTTTTCAGTTTTATCGTTGTATGAGAGATAATTTGAAGCTGAAAATATTGTAATAAATATATATGATGTTTGTATGTATAACTGTGTATAAAGTGTGTGAATTGAGAGTCTGTGTTCATTTTGACTATTTACAATGATGTTAATCTAATACTAACAATACCTTACAGTTATTAACTTCCTTCTGCGTAGCATTCAAAGGAAGTTAATGGTTTTAGCTGGCAGTCTGTTAGTCTGTATACCGACACGATAACTTCCGTTCCACTGGACCGATTGACTTTAAATTTGGTATGTGGATACCTTGAGGTAGTAGCTCGGTCGAGTTTGAATTTGGGTCCTGTAGGTCAAAGGCCACCAGAGATATGGGATTCACGCAGAATGAAGTTGTTTTTCTTGAATTTACATTCAACTCGTTTTGTACAATATTATATTAATCCGGGTGATAAACATAGACACAAAAAACATAACTATACCTAGAAAGAGTCACGCTTGCAATAGACTCTGTACTTGAGCCTCATTTAAGGTTGTAATAATAGGAGAATCATGGTGTTTTATGGCATAGGATTTACCATAGACAGTCCAGCAATATTTATAATCCTTTGTTTTTGAAAGGTCTCAATTTTGCCGCTGATGTTTTCCGCCACTCGTGCGTATTTTGCGTGTGGGTAGGAATATTGTGATTATTCAAGCCATGAAATCTCCCCGAAGAAGTCCAACAGTCCTTTCATGTTGCGAGCAACCTCGGGGAGTGATGCCCATACATGTAGCAACCTCTGCCGCCGGCCGCCCGGGTGAGATCACACACCATGTTTGCTGTTTTCCCGATACCAGTATTGTCAGGTCATCTGCATAACTAATTGTATAGAAATTATTGGCATTTAATTTGCTGATTAATTCATTTATGACCATATTCCACAGTAGAGGTGAAAGAACCCTACACTGTGAGCAGAACCTCTTTATTTGGACATTTTGAGATCTTTGATATTCGTGAAGTTAGCATGTTTACTATCCAGTCAATTAGTGCCGGTTCAATTCTATATCTACTTAGAGTAAGTCTTATGCAGGAGAAGTTCGTTCTGTCTAAAGCAACTTCTGTATCTATTAAGGATCCTAAACATATTTCTTAGTTTTGGATGGCCCCTTCAATCCCTTTTTTACCTGTAGAAGGGCGGATTCTATCAATTTGCCTAAGCTGTAGACATATTGTGTAGCCGTATGATCATTAGCGCCGACCCCCTTAAATCCCTTTTCCATCGTCTTTTGGGTAATGCTAAATGTCTAAATTCACTAGAAAATACAAGCTATAACGCTTATGTTATTGCTACTGTTGTTGACTTTTATATAATATAACCATTATGAATACCGTTACCGTTACAGTCAATATAAATCCACAGCTGAACATAAACCTCCTCCATAGATTTCTTCATAGGGAGGATATTTGCCATAGTTAACACGTTTGCCAGGCGGTTTGACAGCCGCAGTTTTTTGTTTTTTAGTTATTGTTACAAAAACGCTGCTGCCGATTTCCTGTTTTTTTTCGCTCTGTCGTCTCCTTCGACACGATAAGTAATACGTTTATGCGTCCATTATGAATAAATAAATATAATTATGCAGAAACAAAATTTAATAAGATTAGATGAAACGTGTTTTTTCTTCCTTAACCCCATCAATCATTTGGATGAGGATGATGTCAGCGTAAGTGTTAAGTGTGATAAGTTGGAGTGTTGCCTATTGCTCTGATTAAAAATTTGTAGGTATGTTATTACTCTTCAATACGTGACACAAAATAATTACTATATTAAAAAAGACGACTACAAAAAATCAACTAAATAAAATATACCAAAATATCAAATTTATTACTATTTTCAAAGCCTCATTATCTCATGTCAGAAACCTTTTAGGGCGTGCTCACAACCCACCAAAGTGTCATCGTAATCAGATAAATGATTTAATTTTTATATAATACTAGCTGGTACCCAGCGCATTGCTACCTTAGAAGAAATAATTGTAGAAATATCGTTTTAAATTTGGAAGAGATAAATTGTTTAATTAGGAATGATAATACTTAGTCAGGTCATAAGTTCTGTCAAAAACTTTTTATAAAATTAATAATACACTTTTTGATAATTATGTAGAAATTATATATGAAATGAAAGGTAATTCAATTTAGAATACAATTTTATTTACATTATTCAAAATGCCCTCCCCTATTTTGAATACATGCCCTTAATCGACGCGGACAATCAGCAATCGCAGCACGCACCACATTCATATCTATTTCTGCTGCTGCTTTAACTTTCTCCTCCAAATGTTGCCATATCTTGTAATCTAGTGGGTTTAAATCTGGGCTAGAAGAGGGCCAGTCTTCATGTCCGATAAAGTCAATTCCACGCGCGGTCAACCAGTTTTGCGTGTTTCGTGCCATATGAGCTGGTGCAGAGTCATGTTGGAATATCCAATGTTTTTTCTGTTTTTGAACATTGTTTGAGAAAGAGGTTCCACTATGTTTGTTAGGACGGTATTTTGGTACACCTCGGCACTGGTTTTTATACCTTTTACACAGAAAAAGACCTCAGTTAAGCCTGAATATGAGACTCCAAGCTAAACCATGAGTGACGAAGGATAATATCCTCGAATACGCGTGCTGGCTTCTTTACTGCTGTAGGCATACACCTTATCATTTTGCTTAATATAACTTTCTTCGACGTTAAAATTTTTTCATTATAAACCAAAATTTTGCGGTATTTTTTCCCGCGTACCGCCGTAACAAAGCGCGGTATCTATCCAGCCTAATTTTTTTCAAACGCTCGTTCAAAAAATGTCCGGTCTTCTTACGATAAACTCGTAGTCCTAGATATTCATTGATCACTGTTTTGACCGTAGTTCTGCTTAGGCCTATCTGAAGAGCTAAGATTTTTTTGGATTTGAATTTCATTGGATTCGCGCCTTCACTGCTTTGATGATCGCGGTGTACTAACTGTACGAGGTCGGCCGGTCCTCTTACGATTTTCAAAGCTTGAATCTTCAGTGAATCGTTTGATACTGCGATAAACAAATCGTAGGGTTAATTTCAATTTTTGTAGAATATTGAAAATCTCTTTTGGCGCGTAACCACGGCTGTGCAACGCGATAACCGCTACTCTATCGTTTTTCTTCGACCACTCCATATTTGAAAATGAATGAAAATTAATATCTTTTTTATTTTCGGCAAGCGCAAACGTTATATTTTTAAAATTACTGATTCATCTAGCCAGTATTCAAAAAATTTAAATAATAAGGTTTTTACAGAGCTTATGACCAGACTAAGTAAATAAATTGTCGGTACGATACGCGTGCCACCTCATCATTATCATCATTACATTCTTTACATCCTTTCACAAGTCCACTGCCGAACATAGGCCTCTTCTTAGGAATTCCACAAAGCACGGTCCTGAGCCACCTGCATCCATCGACTTCCTGCATATCTTACCAGGTCGTCACTGTATATAGTAGAGGGTCGCCTTCCACTTCACAGGCTGCCACTCGAGAAACTTTTTCCACATCAGTTTTCAGTTCTTCGAGCTGTATGGCCACCACCATTGCCACTTCAGCTTATTAATCCGTTGGGCTGTCGGTCGTTCTGGTTCTACTGCGGATATACTCATTTCTAAGTTCATCACGCAGAGAAACTCCGAGCATAGCAATCTCCATAACTCACTGAACGACCTTGAGCTTCCTCATACGGCCAGCATCGAAGGAGCACGTCTCAGATCCATAATCATCACTGGTATTTGAGTTTGGTCTTCCAGCGATTCTGCCACAAGGACTATATCGTCGGAAAATCGAAGGTGTGTGATGTACTTGTCATTAATGTTAATGCCGTATCCTTTCGAATCCAGTAGCTTAGAAACTCTGCAGTTGGATAGGGTTCATAGTCTCGTTCTGTACTCGGATAATCATCGTAGCCCTACTGTACAAACACTTCAGCACTTTGAATTACCGACAGTCAACTTGGCACCGATGAAGGGACTGCAGCACCGCCCAAATTTCGACGACATCAAAGGCTTTCTCATAGTCCACATACGCAAAGTAGAGTGGCCAATTTTACTCTCTCTTCTGTACAATTTGCTGAAGGGTCTATGGTACTACAAGATAAGGTAAGTCATTAATATAGATTAAGAACAGGAATGAGCCAAGAATCGAGCCCCGAGGAATGCTCATTGATACTACCAATCCGGAAGAACCTTTACCTTTTATAAAGACTTTTTGAGTTTTGGTATTTAAATATGAAATAATAAGTCTAAGCGCAATATTTTTGACACCATAATGTTGTAGTTTCTTGATTAGTATCTCATGGTGAATACAATCGAAAGTCTTGGAAAGATCACAAAAATACCTACGGCATCTTGTGAATTCTTCCAAGCATGGAAAATATATTTCATAAGCTGAACACCTGCGACAGTCGCCGAGTGACCTCTTGTGAAACTAAATTGATTTTTATGGAGTAATTTATTTATATTAAAAAAAAATTAACAATTGATCTAAAATGATTTTTTACAAATATTTTACCGAGTTTTAGCAGGTCCAATGTTCTACCAGATTTAAATAAAGTTATTACTTTACTATAGTATATAATTACTATAGTATATAGTATAAAAAATAATAGCAAGATGAGGTGCAATTAAATTTATTATGGTCGTAATAACTGTAACGGAAATCCCCCATAAATCTGCGATTTTTTTTTACATCAAGGAAATATTTTAGAATATCTTGTGGTAATACTTTTTCAAATCTAAATTCTTTTAAACAGGTATTAACATTATGTTTGAGTAATGACTCGGCGACAATTGGAGAAGTGTTCAAGGACCCTGTTGTCAAAATAGGAATATCAGTGAAATATTTCTCAAACACCGCTGCGACTTCTTGATTTAATTTAGTCAATTCGTTATTCATTTTTAATTGATAGTTTGTGTTACGAGGTTTTTCTTTATCGGTTTCGCTATTAATTATACTCCACGTCATTTTAATTTTATTTTTAGTAGTCTTAATTTTCTTGCTAATAATATGTAAAGATTTGGGTGTGGAGCACACTCTTTTAAACATTTTACAATAATTTTAGACATATTTTCTAAAAGTATCGGAAAGATTATATGATCTTTCATGGTAAAGTTCATGTAATCTTCGTATGCTTTTATGTATTTCTGCTGTCAGTCACTCATAAATTGCCTTGCGACTGTTACTGGAGAATGTTTTAGAAGTAAATGTTTTATTAAATTCATTGCTAATAAGGGTAAATAATACTCCATATAAAAGTGATGTGAGAAAGTGATGGAAGGTTTTTTTTTACCATATTACTTCTAAATCTCTCCAGTCGTTTTGAATTAATCGGAACAAACACAATTTTCTCAATTTCCTGTTATTGGTGAATGTATGTTAAATGAAGCCAGTTGTCCAGTAATCTGAACTTAGTTTTTGAATTATGAATTTCTTGGTTGGTACGACATCTGTAAAAATATTATCAATACAAGTTGCACTTCACCCTGTAATACGTGTCGCTTCAAAGAATATATTGTCAAGATTGTATGATTTGAACAATGAGCAAAATTTAATATTGATGGAAGAAGCTTCCAGGAGATTGATATTAAAGTATCCGCATACTACAAGAGATGTATTCTGTTTATTAAGCTTAACTAAAATAATTTTTATTGAAGACTCAAGAAGCTCAACACATGCCATTTCTACAGTTCGCTCAACAGAGGGGCTCCTTATGAGTACGTGTCGAACCTTTCATTGGTAATTATATAAGTCAAATGTAGTAAGGTCGACAAATAAGTCGGTACACACGCACATTTGGCGATTTGAATAGAATACGATCCAAAACAATGTTCGTTAGTCCCTCTAAATTTATAGCAGCTGTTAATGTTATGCTCAACTAGCGCTTAAAAATATACGGGCTAGTCGCAGTCTTCGTTATATGGTCTATGAGCGAAAGACTACTTTCTATTATAGAGGTTTCCGTTTCTCACTTATACAAGTTTAAGAGCGTTAAAATGACGGAAGCCGGCAATTACTCTCAATTAACCAGTCCTTACTCACTCAGATTTGAATGTAATAGATAATTGATGTTGGCAAAAAATACTACGTTCATACTACATAACTTAGCAGATGGCGCCTTAGTAAAAGTGATGTGTAGTAGCGGGAGAGCGCGGAGTAATGGGGCAGAGGTGGGTCGAATGCTCAAGGTCGTTCGGTTTTTAAATTTACATAATATAATGCGTAGTTGATTCTATTTATAACGATTTTAGTATTCTCTCTCAAAAAGCATTAAAATATTTCTCTAATATAGTTACATATAATAAAATATCTTGAAAGAAATCTGAAAATATTTGCGAACGCTTAACTTCCATGCTCGTCCATTTACGTGATAGAGCCACGCTGCAGCTGCATAATATAGTTGTAGCACGAATGGGTCGGCTCGATCGGGGAAGGCCAACGCTCTCACAGAACACCAGTGTAAAATAGCATCTGAATGCTGCTGTGTTTCGCATGGTGAGTGTAGAGAACCGGAGAAGGAGACCCTTGTCCGTAGGGGTGACAACGCATCTGTTAGAGCGTGATCCTTTCGTCCACCCATTCGTGCTGTAACCATATAATATATATAGTCGGAGCTTGGCTCTACCTATTATTATTATATTATATAAGTAATAGAGATGGTGACTGTAATGGTAGTTAATTAATTAATCCTCTGAGAAAACTATAACATGCTAGAAACAATAAAATAAACTTTATTTTAGTAACATACTAGGTTTTCAGAATAGGACAATTATCAATGAATTATATAAATGCGTTCTATTTTTTTCGAATTTGAAATTCGGTAGTAGTATGGGTTCCTGAACAAATACGATATTAAAAACAATACCCATTTTTTTCTAACTTTATTATATACAATATTAATAAACCAAAATAAAAAAATAAAATAAAACTAGTAACTTAATTATCATAATATAGTCCTACTCCCCGCGGTATCGTGCCAAGAACGCTGGCTGCGTTTCCCCGCTGAATGGCTATACTTAGCCTTTGTGCGAGAAAAGAACCAGCCCTCTTATCACTAGCAGCAACGACCAGCCGAGGATGGAGTTCCTTTGGGAACTTCACTGCACGTGGACCTCACGGACCGATAGTCTATACAGCAAATGGCACAAATATGTAGTCATCTCTCAGAGACTCATATTTGTGCCACTTACTCAGTTTAACTGCCTCTGATGCCGCCCCGGCTCTAAACGAGGTACCCCTGAGATGAGAGGCCGCCAGAGTGTCTACGTAAGTAGCATCCCACACTAGGGCTTTACCTCTCTCCCAAGGGACCAATGTCATACCATCGGGTCTCCTGCCATCGTCTCTAAATATTCCACAAGGCTCTAAAACCGAGAGAACATTAATAGAGACAAGAGCCCTTCGGATGACATCATTCAAAGAATCATGCCGTGACAACCTACCAGCACTTTTCTTACATGAAAGTCCGTGGAGCCCAAACTTGTCGAGGGGCACTGATGAGGTTGACAAATCGCCGCTCCTATTTGGATTCCTACAGCGATACGCAAGCTTTCCCCATCAAGTAATGTGCGGAGATTACTTGATGGTAAAGCGTGTAACCAGTGAATAGATTCCTTAGTCGAAACAGCTAGAAGGCGTGCCTTATCTTGGTCACTATGGAAATTATGAAACAAATCTTTCTGCACGCTCTGTACCAACGGAATATCCCACTGTTTTTGTTGGTTAACTTCCAGTGGAACATTTTCACCGGGACAGAGCGTTTGCCATGGCTGTCTTGCCTCTGTAGCAAAGCACAGGTCTACTTTATTATTAAAAATTATGTTACATAAGTCACTGACACTATACACGGAAGCAAGGAAAGCAGGCAATGCAACGCTAGAAAGATTTCACACACTAATACCACCAAATTTTATAGCTAAATTTGCTTGAATCCAGGCTGTTATTTTTAAAGTTAAATTTAGAATTTTTCTATAGCTATTTTAAGATTATTATCAATATCTTTTGAAATATCCGAACATTTCCAGACTGGACTCGAGCGGAGTAAGTATATAAATCTAGGCACAAAAATACAATATTTTAAAATAGTAAAAGCTATGTGGGCATTTAATTTATACAATTTATCAACGTGGTTTAAAAAATCGATAAAATTTTGTTTTTAAAACAGGTTTAATACTATCGAAAAACAACAGAGCACCTAGCAGATATAATAATTCCGTACTGACAGGTTTTATTCCTGGAGAAGTATGATTGAAATTTTGAATTAAAGTGTCTCTATGAGAAGTAAATAAATTATTGGAAAAAAATATTTCACATATATTGTTATTTGGTTCAAGACCAAAATTTAAAAGTATCGAATAATATGAGTAAGATCACTGAGTACGTCATTGCTCTACCTCCCAGTGTACCGTCATCCAGGTATCAGACATTGAGCTTGGATTTCAAATTTGAAATAATAGGTTGAATTCCCAAACTGAAAAGTGTTGGACCTAGTGGATCACCCTGCTGAACACCGATAGCAGAATCGATAACATGGTTTTCGTAAAACAAGTTGGTATTTTGACTGTAACATTGCCAAACGTTATGATGAATTTCGGGGCTATTGTTAGCCACTTCTTTCAGCAAGGTTACCCTATCGATAGAGTTAAAAGCATTCCTTAGGTCAACCTACACAAGAACATCTGCATCAGAGTTTGTTAAAAATGTATGCACTGAATATACTGCCGACTCGCAGCCACCTCTAGTGCCTAAGCCTAGTTGAGTAGACTGAAATTTTATTTTAAGGTTGGAGATTATGTGCCTGCAAGCTAATTTTGAAGTTAAGTGTCGAAATGTGGAACCAACGACAATAGAACGGATACCGTTATCCTTTTTTTTTGAAGGCAAATAATCTTGCCCCATATAAGAATGCAATGAAATTTGGATTAACATTACCAGAAAGCATAAAGTTACATAATTTTATAATGTCTTTAAGAAGTACTCCGCCGGCGTCACCGGCAGAAGCGCTTACAAGATCTTTAAGATTTTGAGGCGTAATTCCATCAATGTCTTAAGCAGAGCCATCCGAAAATGACATAATTGCTTCTAAAGTGTCTTTTTCAGAAATTTGTAAAGGTTGCATAGAAGTCTTGGGATGCAGCGGTAAACCCTGAGAAGGATTGATCGAAGGACGTTTTTGACGAAGGCTGACAAGAGTTTCAACATTACGAGGAGCCAGGATATCGTCTGGGAATAAAATACGGGATGCATTTTTAAGTCGCCCACCATTACTTTCGACTCAACTACTTTTTTAAATCAAATTTAGGACGTGGTCGACATAAATGAGTATTAATTGGACAATCTAAACTTTGAAAAGATGTCTCTTTTAGTTCAAACGTAATTGATTTATTTATTGTTTTATCAAAATGAAAATGGGAATACGCGAAAGTAAATAATTTTTGCCAACTCGTTTCGCTATTAGTGAAACAATTTTGAATATTGCATGACAATGCTTTAACAAGCTGCATCCTCGCACCTCTAGGAATTCTTTTAGCCACTGGTACATTACGATGACAATTGTAAATTTGCTCCGAAAAAAGGGAAAATGTGTCTGTTTTAAAAAAAAATCTACAAAGAGTATTTTGAAGAACTGCAGTCTACTTTGGCAAACAATGCGACAAACGTCGACATTAACCACCACCAACTTAGAGTTAATTATTACAAAGAGTCTTCAACAAAAATAAAAAATTATCAACAATTCAAATATCGCCTTTTTTAATATGAAGGTAAAGTGAGCGCTAGAGAAAGGACGATTGCAAGACGTTGTCGATAAATAAAATGTTTTGAGAAGTTATCAATTACTGTGTAGTGGCGGTGTATGAATATTTAAACCATCTCGTGGCTCTCGTTAGATGCGACTAGACTTGGGGTTATTTTTAAATAACCATGACCGCCGTTCCAGTTACAAAAAATCATCGAGAATTTGTCACGTTGAAATAGTTGGATAACTACTTGGAACATTAGAATGACTTATAACGTGACTTTATATATGCATTTTAGACTTAGTATTAGGTTTTATTACAATAGTCGATTTTTATTGCCTTCCTTACCTAAGCTACGTGGCTTTGTTATAACTAACTTGATAATAATTATAGCCTAGGCAATCAGTCAGTGTGCCGTAACAAGGTCCAATGACCAACGACAGCGAAATCCGACAATACGAACGGGACATAACATTATGCAAAAATACCGATATAAAAATAAACATAAATCAAAATATTAATTTATTAATTTAGGTACTGAGTACTAAATACACCCTGAGGACTGACGAGAAGATCCTGGAGCTGGAAGAAGAAATAGACAAGTTGCGCTGGAATATCATTGGAATATCCGAGGTCCGCAGAGATGGGGAGGACACGCTAATCCTCGAATCCAGCAACTTGTTCTATCATCGGGAAGGCAACCATCTGTCCCAAGGAGGTGTCGGATTTATCGTCCACAAGTCTCTCGCTAACAACGTTCTAAAGATTGGGAGTGTGTCGACGAGGGTTGCGTACCTTACACTCACAATCATCAAACGGTATTCGCTGAAGATCATACAGGTTTACGCACCAACCTCGGCACACCCCGATGAGGAGGTGGAGGAAATGTATGAGGATATCTCTAGAGCCATGCATTCCTCCAAAACCCAGTAAACGGTGTTAATGGGAGATTTCAACGCAAAACTAGGCACAAGAGAGAACGGTGAGCTGAAAGTAGGGAAATTCGGAACAACGGAACCCAAGGGGCCAGCAGCTGGCCGACTTCATGGAGAAAGAGGGACTCTATGTAATGAACTCTTTCTTCCAGAAGTGGCCCCACAGGAAGTGGACCTAGTCGAGCACCGACGGTTCGACAAAAAATGAGATTGACTTCATTATGACGACCAGACGACAACTGTTCAGTGATGTGTCAGTGATCGCGAGGGTGAAAACCGGCAGCGATTACCGAATGGTCAGAGGCACACTGAACCTAAACGTTAAGTTGGAGAGGTCACGTTTAATGAAGTCAACGCTCCGTCCCCCTCGTGCTCTAATCCAAAGTCCCGAAACCTTTCAGCTCGAGCTACGAAACCGTTTTCAGTGCCTAGAAGGTTGCAATGCAGTGGACGATATGAATGACAAGCTCGTGGAAACTGTCCATGCGGTCGGAGCTAAGTTTTGTAAGACCCGCCGCAGAAGAACACAAAAACTCTCCAGTCACACCCTTAATCTCATGGGTGTTAGACGGGATATAAAGCTGCAGTCTTCAGTAGATTTGACAGCATATAGGCAACTGAACAGACAGATCTCTAAATGCATGCGGCAGGACTTACGCAACTTTAATACTGCTCGTACTGAAGAAGCGATCGAACGGAACCAGGGCTCCAAAGTCTTTGCTAGAGATCTGTCTGACACCTGGGATTTTGAGTGAGTATGGGCTGCTGTACACATTATCGTTGGAGCCACACGCAAGTGCGAGTAACGATCCAAGAGCGAGTCTTATCTGACATTATTCCGATGATATCCCGGACGTCAGTCTGAGCGAGATTAGAATGGCTCTCCAGCACCTTAAAAATGCGAGACCCCAGGCGAGGATGGAATTACAGCGGAGCTTCTGAAAGTGGGTGGAAAACCGGTACTTGAAGTCCTTCAGAAGCTCTTTAATTCCGTCCTCCATGGTGGCATTACACCGGAGGCGTGGAGCAGAATTGCGGTGGTCTTGTTCTTCAAGAAAGGCGACAACGCTCTTTTGAAGAACTACAGACCGATTTCCCTTCTGAGCCGCGTCTACGTGCTGTTTTCGAGAGTCTTTGAAAAAGTTCAGCAGTGGATTAAAAAAGTAGATAAAAAAGAAAGGATACATACATGACATAAATGTTCAAGCTGCTGCAAGAGATCAGTTTTTAGTTATTTCGTTTCTTTTTCGAATAAGTAACATTATTTCACTATTTTTCCACTATGGTGGACTAAGTTTTAAAAATCAGAAAAAAGGCTTATTACATTAAACAGTAATTTATACAGTGAGATTGAGAAGTTTTACGAAAAGCTGAATACATAGTCCGTTGACAGAACAACAGTCAATGGACGACGGTCATCGGGGTTGACTGGGAGGAAATGCCAAAACGTATTAAGTCGGCCTATTGTAACACAATACAAAAAAAAAAGAAGCATAAAGTAAATAAATAAATAAATGGTCGTTGGAGCCAAATACAAGTTTTAGTCCTATCTACTGAGGGACTAAGTAGCAGGCATCGCAGTGTACTGTATAGCGTTCCCAACTAGATGATAGAGTGGCCTTAGTGAAGCGTGCAGGCTACGGATAACAATGAATAGTGTCCTTTACATATTTGTAATAAAAATCCCAAGCGGCTTACCTAACATAACAGTTCATAAACGCTTTAAATTTTGTGAGCCTTGTTAAGTAATTTCACAGTAATGCGCCTTGTAGTGGCGCCGTAAGAGAATCGTAATGTCATCCCGTGGGTGTCGTAAATGGCGTCAGAGGGAAATAAAACAAGAATAAACTATGCTATTTACGAGTATATAGGTACATATGTATGTATGTATATATGTGTATATTTATGTATATGTATATACTGGTAGAAAGTTAAAAAAATATATCTAAGAAAGCTTATATAGCATTGACCAAGTATTAATTGCGTTCAATTAAGGATGCATATCACTTCCAGTCTCGATAGTTCGTAGAAGCATAACGTCGGTATAATTATGAATCGAACCAAATAGTGTAAATGAATGCTAATTTTATTAGTTGCCTTTTAATTTTATTATTTTATTTTGCACTTAAAACTTTTTTTTACATTATTTACCTTAGATTATAAAAAAACTGTGTCATTTTATTTTGTTATCACTTTGTGTGTCTTGCTGTTTGAATTAAGCTATGTAACATTGTAAACATTTCTCATGTAAGTGAATTATAATTCTTTTGAGAAATAAATAGCTTAAACCACACATATGTACATACACGAGACGTTAAATATGTATATTACATATATATGTCCATAATAATTAGAATATTTCTTTCAATGAACGTTTTGGTCTGTACGAGGTGGACTACGAGAGCCCCAATCGCACGCGCACGCCGCGCAAGTCCGCCTTCGTGTACAAGCAGATCGTGCGCACGCGCGAGCTCGACTGGCACTACGAGCCCGACACCGACGTCATGACCATCGATGAGGGACGCTAGATTTTAAAAACATTTATTAAATAGCATTCGTGAATATATGTTTTTCTTATTTTTCAACTCAACTAATACCTATAATAGTAGGTGGGTAGACCACCAATGTAATTCGGTTATTTTACTGTTTACCGTCTGTCGATGAATTCGCAGCGGTAGACGTAGCTAGTTTGATACCGCGAGTTGTTACGGCCGGAACTATGCATGGTAGTTGAGCCCTCACAATACAAGGGTTTTTACGTGGTAAAGCCATGCTGCAACTATATTACTGGTATAGTTGTAGTACGAATGGGTCGGCTCGTCCGGGGAAGGAACACACTCTCACAGAATACCAGCGTAAAATAGCGCATAACGCTGCTGTGTTTCGTATTTTCGAGTGTAGAGAACCGGAGAGCCTTTTTTACAGGAAACGAGGCATTCCACCTTAGTCTTCACGGATGACAGCGCATCTGCATTTCGATTCGTAATCGAGCATAGATGTCAGATGGACTGTGTCAAATGTATCACCCTAATTCTATAAAAAAAACGTACTATCTCGAGCATTTATGTTAGGAACAATAGTCAGGTTCAGAATGACTCTCTGAATGAATGAATGACCGTAGCTGTGTTACCCTCGTGGACATATGAGAACGATTCGTATAAACCTAAAACCTTTTACGAAAATCAGTGATAGAAAGTTACTCGGCTATTTAAAAACAATGAAAACAAAACGCATGCTTGTGGTGTCAAAATAAAAAGTTTTATCTTTTTGTCAACGTGATTTAACAATTAGTAGTGATTTACTTACGAAAATAGTTTGAATTTAATTTCTAAAGTTACTCCAGAATAAATATTTGTTAGTGCTCCAAAGATACAACAGACCGTTTGATTTTAAGTATTCCTTAAGAAAATATTGCTTGACATAGTATATTATGCCATATTACTAGGTACACGTTTTTTTAGGGTAGGTATTATCCTGTTAATGATTTCTTATATTTTCCGTCAATCCTTCACATTGAATAAAACTAACTTTACGGATTTTATCGATTCCTACCAATGATGATTCGCGAGACTAAGAAATTAAGTACCATCCAGATTTGAATACAGATGTGGGTGCTACCGTCTTTGCATAGTGCAAGACTTCAAGGTAATAAGATGATAACGCATCTCCAGCCCCATTTTTATTTAAAGGTGGTCGCAGTAGCTACTCACAATCGGGTCGACTTTCAGTTCATTTGTAACTTCAATTTAATTTTTAAAAACGTGCGCTGGAGGACAGGGAGTAGCAGCAAAAGTGCTAGAGTTGCGATCAATATTAAATTTAGTCGTTATTTTGTGAAAATCCATTATATTAAAGATATTTATAAAATTAATATTTAGGTATTAAATGTAAATATGATATTTATAAAACGTACGCGGAAAAAAATTATACGCATTACTTAACTAGTTAACATTAATTATATCCGATCCGCGTAATTTTCAGATTGGCGTGGCGATATAAACGATCACGGAGAAAGGCCCGTGTCTGTAGTTAGGGTTACCATATCTCAGGATTTGTCCTGAGATTTCAGGATTTTTAGACTCTTCTCAGGATTGCGGCTGGATTTTGCAAATCTCGTGAAATCTCAGGATTTTTAGAACTTTCAATATAATACAGCTTACATTTTAAAGATCTGTAATAAAAAGTTAAACAAACTAAAAATAATCTTCCTTTGGTAATAATTGCACAATTAAAATCAAAATTATTTATCCAAATAGGTACTTAAACAGTTTTATCATACTTAATATGTGAAAATACCTTTTTAAGTAAGGTTTTTTCTCAAACTGTAAAAAATCTCAGGATTTTTACATGGAAATCAGGCCTTTTCTCCGGACTTTTGATTTTTTTCATCTGGTAACCCTACTTGTAGTGGATTGTTTAGGGCCCAACATATGATCGATCGCGACAGGTACGTATGAATGAAAGGCATTATTATACATTATGAGACGTTTAAATAAACATTAACAAATAAATTGAAACCGCGTAGTGGCGGTCGGTGTAATAATATTTATTAAAAAAAGTTAAAGTCACAGCCTATGTACGTCCCACTGCTGGGCACAGGCCTCCTCTCATTTCTGAGAGGGTTTTAGGGCAAGGAAATATCCGGCGCGCTGCCGCAATGCGTGTTGGCGAACTTCACATGTCTTCGAAATACTTTTTTTTCTTATTTCTCAGACATGCCGTACACCGGCACGATGTTTTCCTTCACCGCGGAGCACGTGGTAAATTAGCACTTAAAATTGCAATTAACAATTTCATTGGTGTCGGCAGGGATCGAACCCGGGTTCCTCGCTGTAAGTTACACAATATTTAATATTTTTTACCCTACTAGCAATCCTCCGCGCGGCTTCGTACGGGTAGTTTTTGGATATCGACAACAGCGCCACCTACCGGATCCAAATGTAAGTCTAAATCATCTAGGGACCCATTCAAACACACACAAAAAATTTCATCAAAATTGGTCGAGGCGTTTTTGAGTTTTAGCGAGACTAACGGACAGTGATTGCTTTTTTATATATAGAGATATATCGTCCCGTGGCCGCGTGTATGATAAGAGGTGATAGAGGATAATTAAAACGGAGAATAGGCAGTTAAACTTTTTTGATAACAATTCAGAATAATAAAAAACCGGTTGCCAATCCACCTGCCAAGGTCACCACGTAAGCGCACCAGTTATCCACACGTTTTCATATTTATGGAAGACTAGCTGTTCCTCGCGACTTCGCTCGCGTGTAATTTAGGGTTTTAATTATGTCGCGTAGAACCCAAAAACCGGTCCAGCCGTTTCGGAGATTAGCCAGAACAAACAGAAAGACAGACAGACAAAATTTTTAAAAGCTGTGTTCTTGTTATAAGTACCGTATATACTTTCATATACATTTAGTAAAAAGCTGTTATTTTTAAATTACAAATAGACACTTCAATTTTATGCGCAAGAGTGTTGCGTTGTGTACTTAAGGTTTGACGTTTTCATAAATTTTACGCGTGACAACAGCTGTCGCAATACTGATATAATTATGTTGTATATGCTGATTTATGCGGATATATCATATCCCGTTTCTACCAGTTTTAAATTTGAAGAATAAGCAGTAAGCGAAGTTAATTTGTGTTTAGAAGATAATGAAAAGTAAGGTCAGATAAATTGCGGTTGATTCAAATAATAAAACATAGAAAACTGTGGCCAAAGTTATACAAAATAAAAATCAAAATTGGCTGCCTTCCAACATTTTATATTATATTCTAAATTTTATAATTTACTAGCTGACCACGCAGACGTTGTTCTGCCCTCTCCGACGACCCTGTGTCCTATAAAAATTCTTAAATTCGTAATTAAAAAAAAACAGGCAAAGTGCGAGTCGGACTCGTGCGCCGAGGGTTCCGAACAAATCTGTAGCTATATAAGTTTAAAATTATTAAAATATTTTTATTATATGATGTAACTAAAAGTTTATGCTTTTCGCAATTTTTTCTTTATCTGTGCTATAAAACGTTGCTTCGTACCTAATTTCAAGAATCTGAGTTCACGGGAAGTATCCTGTAGATTTTGATTCCCTTGCGAATGTCGAAACGACGACATAAACTGCTGTATCTTTTGATTGCGTTGGCTTAGAAGTTTGTTTTTTTCAAAGCTCTAAGGGACAGTAGACTTGAGTATTTGATATGAATTTCAGCTTGATACCTCAACGCGTTCCTGAGAAAAAGGGTCTTGCAAGACAGACAGACAGACGGACGGACAACAAAGTGATCCTATAAGGGTTCCGTTTTTTCCTTTTGAGGTACGGAACCCTAAAAATATTAAGAATCTCTCAAGTTGGACCAAACTGCACACAGTGTGCAAAATTTCATTGCAGTCAGTTTAGTAGTTTAGGAGTTCATTGCGGACAAACAATGTGACACATAATTTTTATATATAAATATTAAGCTGAAGATTTAGATGAAGAAAATTAAAACTATTGTTGAGATAATTGTATACTTTATCTTGTGACTAATAATTATTATTATCTATAAATTTATTGTAACGTAATTATTGAGCTAATCTTATGAGTCAAGTCAACCAAGGAAAATTACTGATAGACTTCTCGAAAATAGCGGTATAATTATCTAGCATATATGCTTAAACTAGATTTTTTTTATTACATATACAGATTATTTTGATATAACGTATACAGACAGAAGTCAGGTGTTTTATGATGTTTTCGTGACTATTGTGATATAAGAGGTACTGTACTGTAAATTAGCATAATTCATTGTCATGTAATTCATTGTATTGTATTCTGCTTTTCGATTCTTTTGCAAGATTAGTCTCTTAATGAGCCTGAAACTTTGCGAAACTTGCTGGATAACACTTTTAAACACTAACACATTGTTCAATGTCTGCTATCTCACAGAGCATATCTTCACATTAATCTGATCTTTTATAAACTTTCTCCTCTCGTTTTTCAACTGTGCATACTATATTTGTTTTAATACATTACGTTCAACTTCCTCCTACAGCTTATCCGGATTAGTATTATTCATTTATTATATTATTTATCAGGAATGACGGAATTCGCAAAGATAAAGATGGCGTCGCTATGTACCCTCGTACAAATTTTTCTCTTCCGGATATTGTTTCGTCACATTCACATTATTCCGCATCTGCTGATGAAAATTTCTATGCGGCGCTCTTTCTGGGTGTCGTTTATTGTCTCTCTCTGTAGACTATTTCTCTAGCTTAGAAACAACTTACACATCACTTATAACACCCATCAAATTATCACGGGCGACTTTAATAGGTAACCATTTCAAAAGTTCTACTTCACGAGCTAACCTTTAAATTAACCTTAAAATCCTATCCTCAGTTAACTAATCTATTCTTCCCTGCGCTTCTACCTACCATACCTGATTCTCTAGATACGTTACTTGATTTAATAATTACGTCTTCTTCCCAACTCGAAATCGACAGTGATCAGTTGTGTTCTTCGGGATTCTCGCGCAATGTACTTTACCTTGTATATACATAAATTAAAATCATCTAAACCAGATACTATTTAAACTAAAAAAAGTTATATTGTTAGAGTTTTTATTATAAATTAAAGCATTGTCCTGCAAATAATACAAAGTTTCATGCGTCTGAAGCAATTTCCGAAAAAAATTTCCACTGAAAGAAAAGAAATAGAATATTTTTTTATCGGGAAAGAATATAAGTAATTTTTATTGGAAGTCATTTTTTCTACTTTTACTACTGGTTCGTAAGAAACCTCTGTCCTGGGAAGAACCAGCTAAAAACCTAGTGGAACTGTTTTTTCAAAGAAAAATTGTAAAATAGAAGATCACGGGTTGTACAAACGAACTACCTACTTACAAAACTTATTTTAGAAACAGTTTGGAAACGACCATCTCATTCCTAGAGGTCATTGCCAAAGGTATTCAATTATATTAAAATATAACCCTTTTTATACCTTCAAATTCAAATAGTTTTAAGAAATAACGTATAACTTAGTTAATATAATAAATGAATAAAAAGAGAACAGTTTAAGACAGTAAATACACGATACAGGAGACGATACAGGAGAAAATGCTAGTGTGGAGGTAACTTTTTTTTAAAGAGAAAGACTGAGATAATAACTAGTAATAAGAAATTTTGTAAAACCGACTTCAATATAAATTATTAAGAATAACTCAAAAAGTATTGGTCAGACCTTGATCAAGCACCAGCTTTCAAATAATAAAGAATCATCGAAATCGGATCACCCAGTAAAGAGTTATTGGGTAACACACATGAAAAAACATACAGTCGAATTGAGTACCGGCTCCTTTTTGAAGTCGGTAGAAAAACGAGCCATAGTGACTTATGGAAGCTCTTCACGTTGGCCAACATTATGCCGAACGTTGTGGCAAAGATATTACCTTGTTACGGTCCACAAGATTGTATAAAAGACGGCCGAATTTATGCTACGAGGCTACGACACAGCATAGTCAATTTGTACACGATTCGATGCGCACGTCCTTGTAGTATTTTTTCGGAAATATAATAGAGTTCGTTCTTGCGTTTCTCCGTTTTGTTTATTAACCGACTTCAAAAAGGGAGTGGTACTCAATCCGACTGTATGTTTTTATGTGTGTTATCTCATAACTCTTTTCTTGGTGAACCGATTTCGATGATTTTTTCTTTATTTGAAAGCTGGTGTTTCTCATGTGGTCCCATATAAATTTGGTCAAGGTTTGACCAGTAGTTTTTGAGTTAGCCTTAATAATTTATATTGAAATCGGTTGTACAATTTTTTTTATTTTACAACTAGTGTTATTTAACTGTTAAGATCTAACCGGGATTCAAATCTGAGTGTACGCGTAGCTCGGTATCTATATTTAGGTAGATCATCTGTTCGCACACTTTGGCACAGAATTAAGGGTGGATAGGGCGCTGCCGGCTTAGGCGGACGTAGGTCTCCCGTTTAGTGCCTCACGAAGACGGGTCAAGCAGTCAAGGTCACGTGTGATTAATTGTTAAAAACTTTTGCTTTGTTACTATTTATCCGAGAAGGGAATAATGTTCGTTTGCGGTTGTTTCGGTCCGATTTTTTGGTAAGTTTATTTTATATTAAGATACTTTTACACATACTTAGTTTAGTTTTGTTTTTTTTCTCCGTATATTTTGGATCCCCAAAAAAAAAACTTAAATTTAAATTTATAGTTTTACGGTGTGCAGTTTGCGTTGCGGACTTGGTGTCTGTAACGATTTTTGCACAACATCTTGCCTTAGGCATACAATAGTTAGTTATTACAACTTTCCTTTTCATTTTCCTATTAATTTTGTTTTGTTCCTTCTTTAAATGGCCATCCATATATTATATGTACTACGCACTAGATTTCGCGATTCGAACACTCATTTTGTTCGAGTGAACTGCACTACATTCCGTACAACTTACTTTAGTCAGGCCTCTGTCACTCTTGCCACAGAATAAATAATAGTACTACGTGCAAAAGTTGCACTTCTGTGATGTTTGACTACTTGCCGAAGTTTTAATAGCTTACATAATACACGCTAAATAAATCAGGCACGCAAGCTAAATTAAACTTTATCATTGCGCGCGAGTACCCGTATGGCTTTGCATCTTTTCCCCTTCCTAGGTCACGGACGATTTTCCGTGGTTACTTAGGAATTTCAACAAATAGTAAAAAATACAGTAGTTACCTACGTTTTAATATTTATTTAATTAACAACTATTTTACTTTAATATAATGTCTTAAGTATATTTTTTACCGTATCTAAAAAAAATATTAAAAAAAAATATTAATTTAAATTTATATTACACTAAAACGTATACATCTATTTTACGCTATCATAAAATATTTTAAACAATAAACAATTTTTTATATTTTTTTATATTAGGTATAGGGCGACAAACGAGCACACAGCGCACCTGATGGTAAGTGGATGCTGTGGCCCATAGACATCTACATTTATCCTCAATTAAGAATCCCAATACAGACGCGTTGTCAGGACTAAGATGGAATGCCTCGTTTCAGGTAAAATGGGTCTCCGGTTCTTTACACTCACCATACTACACTACACACCACAGCAGCGTGACGGCGCTATTTTACGCTAATAATCCGTGAGAACGTGGTCCTACTCCGGTCGAGCCGACCCATTCGTGCTACAATCACAATGTAGCTGCAGCGTGGCTCTACCACGTTAAAAAATATTTATAAAAGTACGAAAAAATCTATTTAAGTAAACAGTGTTAATAAAGTGTGCAGTTCACACGTGGTAGAAGTGAAACTCAAACAACTCTATCAGATCCATATGTCATCACTAGCAACGCGCACTGGAGTTGTATCTCAAGTTTATATACGTGACGCCATGTCCCGTTATCTCCTGAACGCTGGTCAGCCGAGCTTGGTTCGTCGATTGACCTCTTGGTCAGTTCTTCGGGCTAGGTTACACCCTCTTACCTATTTCTGCCACCATACAGCAGTGTGTGCATTACTGTGTTTTGATCTAAGTGGTATGGAGGGCTCGTTTATTTACAGGCAGTGAGATATTCCATCTTAGTCCTCAGAGGTGACAACACGTCTGTAGGCTTCTTTGTCTGAAGTTGGTTGCGGATGTCCATGGGCTGCAGTCGCCACTTACTTGTATACTGTTTCTAAATGTTCTCATTACAATTGTATAAATATTATGTTGTAAGTTATGCTTTAAAAAAGTTCCCGCTGGCTTAGTTGCTGGTTCTTCCCAGGACAAAGGTTTTTTTCCGAACCAGTGGTAAATATTAAAAACGACTTTCAATAAGAATTACATGAAATCAATATTGAATAAAAAAATGCGTGAGTGTCGTGGAACACTCGGTTGGAAAGAAGTTCTTTGCGTAGTATATTATTATTGATAAACGTAGGTATTGTATAATACAAACAAATGAATTACTAGAGTCTATTAAAATGAAGCGTCATTTGAAATAAAATAATATTTCTTTCATGGCGAGATAAGAAAAAGTGCGAGGGAGATGGATATTATTCCATCTCATTTCCTTATTTCGCCGCCAAGGCCGTCTACACTATGACACAAGGGGTAGTGACGAAAAAAGCTTACACTTTTTGTCGCCTAACTCCTATCCGCCAAACCCGTACCGTCCGATAAGGAACTTCGTTCCAAAAATGATTCTATTCTATTCTATTATACTTTCTTAATTTTCTTTACTTTATTTCATACTAATTAACATTTAATTTGAGAATAATGGTGCTGATAACATAACAAGTTAGGTTATTTATAAAAATTTATTTAAGTAGTTTAATCATCATTATGTTGTTGTTGGTTGTACTAAAAAATAAATAAAAGAATATGTTTTATTCACTTTTCAGCGTTCTGTTACTTTTGTACACAGAAGTATTAGAATGTGAAAGTGGCAAAGCGCGACATCGTAAAAGAAAATTTCCAGATGACTTTTGTTTTGGAGCAGCTACAGCTGCCTATCAGATTGAGGGAGGTTGGAATGAAGGCGGTAAGGATTTTACTAAATCAAACTAAATGCTTAATGCTACTAACTACTTTTGTGAGGTTGAGCCACGCTGCAGCACTATTATGGCTGCAGCACGAATTAGTGGTTCAACTGGGAAAGTGCCACGCTCTCATAGAATACCAACTTAAAATTGAAGCATAATGCTACCGTTTTTCATATCGTGCGTTACGAAAATCAAAGAATTTTTTTTAAAGTAACGAGACATTTCATCTTCATCCTCAGGAGTAATAACGCATCTGCATTTTGATATTTACTTTTATATACAACATCTAACAAATACATTATTGTCCCCATTAAGTGCGTTATCAAAATCAGCATTCAAACGTATAAAAATAACTTTAATTTTCAAAACTCGACCATAAAAAATGAATTTTTAAAAAATGCCTTGCATATTGTATATAGTCTTTGCGTTATAGCATGATGCGGGTGACAGCTTACAGTTTAGCGTGTCTATAGATGGAACAATGTTAAATCGATTTAAAAAAGGCGATTAACGATACACAAAGCATCGATATAAAAATTATAACCGAAATATATATTTCTATTATTTAATTCGTTTTTTTTTTAATTTTACCACTTTCTCTATTTATGGTAATACATGAATCGTAAGTTGCTTAAATTTAGTATACAAGAATATGACGGTGTTGCACCACACATATAAAATAATATCATCTTACTTATTTTTAGCGATTACATTAGCTTGACAGTTTTTACGTCCGATTATTAGTCACTATTAGAGATAGTAATTTAAGAAAAGTACCGCTAGTATGCATAATATGTAACTACGCACGCAAGTACAATGAATAATACTTTTATAGTTTTATTAGTAAAAAAAAAATACTATATTAGGTGCGATTTTTGAAGTTATTGTTAATTTAAAGAAAAAAAAAAGAAACAATTCTGTGTTACTTACTCATAATTTAAAAATGTTGTCGTAATCTTGCAAACGCACGCTGAACAGCATGGCGTCTTGCGTTTTCGCGTGAAAATTTAAAATTATACATTAAAAGTAATTTTTATAAAAAAAAAAATATATAAAAACTAGCTGATACCCGCGACTTCGCCCGCGTTGCTTGATATTTCAAGAAAAAACACATCACTGAACACGTAGTGCTTATAAAAATCGTTGTTTTTTAAAACTTTAATAACTTTATATTAAATGAAGATATCGCAATATATTTTTAGGTAAAGGCAGTGTCTAAGAAATAAAACATAGAAAATGTTATTAAAATCTATTCAGTATTTTTCGTGATGCGCGCACAACTGCAAACCTTTGTCATTTTATTTATATAGACTAGCTGTTCCCCACGACTTCGCCCGCGTTTAATTTAGGGTTTTAATTTTTTGCGCGGTACTCTAATTATTTTTCTAAAATAAAAGTACCCTTAGTTACTCCTTATAACATCAGCTATCTGCCAGTGGAAGTCCTGTCGAAATCGGTGCAGCCACTTCAGAGATTAGCCGGAACAAACAGACAGAGAGACAGAGAAATTTTAAAATAGTGTTTTTGTTTTAAGTACCGCATATATGTACACTTTCATATGTAAAAAGCTGTTATTTTGATATTACAAATAGACACTTCAATTTTATTTATTTGTATAGATTATAGCGGCTCATTATCTATTTGTGAATTTTTTTAAGGCCGAGTTTTGTGAACAAAGTTATTTCTATACGTTTGAATAGTGATTCTGATAACGCACTATATAGTAAAACCATACGATTTTTGTTACACGTTGTATAATTTTTTATATGTTATCTTTCTACTAGCTGTTCCCCGCGACTTTGTTCGCGTGTTAGGGTTTTTATGTTTCTGCGCGGAACCCTGATTCTTTTTCTAAAATAAAAGTAGCCTAAGTTACTCCTTATGAAATCAGCTATCTGCCAGTGAAAGTCCCGTCAAAATCGGTCCAGCCGTTTCGGAGATTACCCGGAACAAACAGACAGACAGACAGACAGACAAAAATTTTAAAAATTGTATTTTAGTTATAGGTATCGTATTTACTTTCATATGCATTTAGTAAAAAACTGTAATTTTGACATTACAAACAGACACTTCAATTTTATTTATTTGTATAGATTGAAGGTAGATGTATTTTTTCCTTTGTGCCACAGCCTTCACTTACCAATCAGTTAAATAAATAAGATAATATTTTCAGGTAAAACTGAAAGTATTTGGGATCATCTTACTCACACTAAGCCATGTACCGTTAAAGACTGCTCAAACGGTGACATCGCTGCTGACTCGTATCATTTGTATAAGAGAGATGTCGAAATGATGCGCGAACTTGGCCTAGACTACTACAGGTTTTCTTTATCATGGCCGCGAATTTTACCCACTGGATTCGCGGATAAGATTAACGAGGCGGGAGTTCAATACTACAACAACTTGATCGACGAAATGCTCAAGTACAACATTGAGCCTGTAGTCACAATCTATCACTGGGATTTGCCTCAAAAACTACAGGAGATGGGCGGCTGGACAAATCCTTACATAATAGACTGGTATACAGATTATGCGCGAGTAGCTTTCGAATTATTCGGAAAAAAAGTGAAAATTTGGATCACTGTTAATGAACCAGAGCAAATCTGCAATTTTGGATACGGTAGTAACATGCTTGCACCATTACTCAATATTAATGGAGTAGCAGACTACTTATGTGCCAAGAACTTATTGTTAGCTCATGCTAAAGCGTATCACGTTTACGATGAAGAGTATCGACCAAAACAAGAAGGCACTATTTTCATTTCACTAAGCGCTCAATACTACGATTATGAATTCAAAGAATTTAAAGATGCCGCCGAATACGCTAATGATTTTACGGTAAGTTGTCGTTAAATTATGTTTCTATTATTTATGTGCACTTTGCTTACGTAGTCTAAACCAAACTTTTTTTTTTTACTTATTATGTGCCAGTGCTTGACCACAATTCCACCTGGTGGTAAGTGGTGATGCAGCCTTAGATGGTAAATTGCGTCTTATCGTAACAAAGGCCTATTCACTCTTGACTTGAAGACGCCCAGATTGTATTCGGATGGAAAGATAGACGCCGGCAAATTATTCCACTCCTTTGCTGTATGCGTGGAATATCGA